>BQMB01000473.1:167500-767500 GCA_027943415.1 Closterium sp. NIES-67 | reverse complement strand
TGGTCGGCGTCGACGTATCCGAGTAGTCGTACGGACGGTGTTGTTGCCTTGCTGTAGGTGAGCCCGATCGTCGGCGTGGAGACGAAGTAGAGTAGCGCTCGATTGAGTTCTTCGAGATCTTCCTGTTGCGGCTGCTTCAGATGTGTCGCCAGCTGGCTCGCACTATAGGATAGGTCGGGTCGGCAGGTTACTGTTGCGAATAGTAGACAGCCGAGCTTCTGTTGATACTCCTGGATTTGTTTCGCGGGGAGTTTTGTGGAGGCGCTACTGTTGTTCCCGTAGCGGTAGGGAGTTGGGACCGCAGTCGGTGTTAGACCGAATTTCTTCGCGACGGTGCTTGAGTACTTTCCAGCGTGTAGGTAGAACGCCGTGTCGTCTTCGACGACGTTCAGTCCTAGGTACTGCGTCACCTCGTCGGACACCGTGAGCGTCAGGTCCCTTTTCAGCTCCCCTTCGAACCAGGTGACGATGTCGGTGGTAGAACCGATGTAGAGCAGGTCGTCGACGTAGACGATGAGCAGAATGTAATCTCTTCCCTTCTGTAGTCGGTACATGCCTTGGTCATGTGGTAGCTGTAGGAATCCGATTTTTACGAGCCGGCCGTGAAGGTGCTGCTGCTAGAGCCGTGGGGCTTGCTTGATCCCGTAAAGGGATTTTTCCAGCTGGCATACTTTTGAAGGGTCGTCGATGAATCCGTGGGGTTGTTCGACGAAGATTTCGGCGTCCACAGGTGCGTACAAGAAGGCGTTTGCAACGTCGATTTGCCGTAGTGGTAGTTTCTTCGTGGCCGCGATGGCGAGTAGGATGCGCAGAGAGGTGTGACGGGAGACTGGAGCGAAGGTTTCTGTGTAGTCGGTTCCGTATCGTTGATCGAAGCCTCGTACGACCCATCGAGCTTTGAATCGTTCGATGGAGCCGTCTGAGTTGGTCTTGATGCGGTACACCCATTTCCCCGAGAGAATGTTCTTCCCGTTGATGCTCGTTGCAGGTACCAGTTTCCATGTTTCTCGGTCTTGCAGAGCTTTTAACTCTTTTTCCATCGCTTCCTTCCATTGTGCCTTATGTTCCCCCCCCAGAGCCTGCGACAGGGTCGACGGCTCGCGCGGAGAAGGCGGCGGCGGGTGCTGGACGGAGACCCATAGTCCTAGGATCTGCAGTCCCGTGGCTGTGTGTCGAGGGGAGTTTTCATTCTCGGGATAAGCTGCTTCATCACCGTCTTCAGGATCGGGTAAGAAGTTTGGCCCGATGCGTTCGGAAATATTCGAGTCGACGGGGTGTGGTGTAGCGTAGCCTTGGTCAGCGAAGTGGTAAAAGGTGTCGAGGTTGTTGCTATCGAGAGGATTATCTTCATCGAGTGGAACAGGTACGGAGCAGTAGGGGAGTGGTCCGGCAGCCTCCGAGGCTCCAGGGACGTCTTCTTCTGCTGCGTCAGCCTCGGCAGCATGGTCAGCGAAGGAGCGAAGGCCCGCGAAGCCGTCGGTGGGGTCGTCTGAGTTGGCAATGTTGTCCAGGTAATGCTGCAGCGTCAGTCGCTCGTAGAAGATAACATCACGTGATGCCACCGTATTTTTGTCGTGTATGTCGAGAATCTTCCACGCGTGAAAATGTTTGGCGATGCCGAGGTGTAGTCCCCACCGAGCTCGTTGAGTGAAGCGTCCTGCTCGAGCTGTGTGGGGTCTGTATTGTACCATGCAGCCGAAAACTCGAAGTAATTTTGTGCTGCCCCTTTTTCCCGTCCACAGCAGGTGCGGTGATGCGTTGTTGGGGAGCGATGACGAGGACAACAGGTTGTGCAGGTGGACTGCATGTGTCATCGCGTCTGGCCACAGTGTATTGGGCAGCCTCATCCCCAGAAGCAGTTTTCGCATCGTCGTCTGCAAGGTCCGGTTCATGCGTTCTGCTACCCCCTGCTGCTGGTGAGCATAGGGCAGAGACACCAGGCGTCGGATTCCCCTTTCCGCGAGATAGGTCCTGAAGCGTTGTGACTGGTATTCCAGTGCACCGTCTGACTGGAAACTCTTGAGTTTGGTTCCTGACTCTCGTTCGGCGATTGGAAGCCATGTGGTGAAGGCCTCGAAGGCTTGATCGCGCGTTTTGAGATTGAAGTGCCAGACGTATCTGGTTGCGGCGTCGATGAACGTGATGACGTAGTTGAAGTCGGCTTCGGTGTCGTCTCGAGGCATGTTTAGAATATCGCTGTAGACCTTTTCCATCGGAGCGTAAGTGGGTGCGCTTGGATTGTGATGGGCTGGGAAAGGTTGATGAGGAAGATCTGCTTCGGGGCACGTGAAGCATCGTGCTCTTGGTCGGCGAAGTTCTTGGCCGCTCGTCGTTAGAAGGGCGTTACGTTCTAACACCTCTGCTTGTATTGTTTGTAGTATCGTGCTGTTTGCAGGATGTCCGAGACGTTGGTGCCAGATGTCGTCGGGAGCGCGGTGACCGGGCGAGCGGTGGTAGATGTCGGCGTTGGAGAAGAACGCGACGACCGAGGCGGGACTTCGACAAGCTTCTCGTGTGGCGGGCATAAGTTGGTCTGCTTCCGTTGGCGGTCCTCGTGTTGATGGTGGTGGTACTCGGCTGGGTCCTGCTGCCGATACTGCAGGTGATGGTTTTGTTGGGACGCTTGCTGGTACTTGTCTTTCTTGTCTGATAACTGCTAATGCCCGTGTTCTCTCTGCTGCAGGTATGGTGTTGGAGTGCCAGAAGCCGTCACTGTCGAAGTCGGGATCAAGATCTGGTGGGTGAGTCCAGGCGGCGAACGATACGATGCCATCGCTGTCGGCAGTTCCGCGGTCGGGGACGAAGTCCAACACGAAGACACCGGACTTCAGGAGGGCACGACCGATGAAGAGACCGCCCTTCCCGTGGTAAAGTCGGAACTCGTTGGAGAAGGAGTCGCACTCCAGGTGAATCCCCTTAGCCATTAGTTGGCTTACGCTTAGTAGGTTGTATCCCAGATTGTCGACGATGAGGACTTTGTTGAGCTGAAGAATAACGTTTGTCTCCATTGATTGTAACTGAACCACGCCTTGCCTGTTTGTTTTCAGGTTTTCGTTGTTGGCGACGGTGATGACGACGTCGCGGTTGAGGCGTCGCTCGTGTTGTACGAAGCGTCCGGAGGAGCACATGTGCTGACCGCAGCAACTGTCCAAGAACCAGGTGTTCCGCCCGGTGGGTTCGGCGTTAGCGACTGCAGCGTATGTCGGGTTGACCTGAAGTCCTTGCGAGCGCGGCGGCGGGAATTCCTCTTCGTCTGGTGCGTAAGTGGGTGGTGAAGCGGGTGCGCAGTTGTCGATGTGTACCATGCAGTTGATGATGTTGGGTGTTTGTTGTGCAGATGTTGAAGAGCGCCTTGGAGGACTTGCTTGAGTGGAAGCGACTTGTGGGTCTGCTGCACGGTAAACGCGAGGGCGGTTGCAGTTGACCTTGGAGTGCCCGGAAGTCTGACAGTTGTGGCAGAACGGCGGCACGATGGTGAGTCCTCGGTTGTCGCGTTGATCTTGCTTGCTGCGTCGGTTGTAGTTGTTGTCATTTCTTCTTTGAGTGTAGAAGACTAACTGCTGTTGCTTCCTTGGTTGTCTTTCCTCGAACAGATCCATCTCCTGTTGTTCAGCGTGAAGCTCGGCGCAGAGGTGCATCTCCGAAATTCTTCCGTGGGCTCGAAGAAGTGATCGTGTGGTTCTCCATTCTGGCCCGAGCCCGGCGAGGACAAGTGTCACGAAGCTTTCTTCAGTGATCGTTCCTCCGCACCGAAGCAGGCGGTCGCGGAGGGTCTGGCAGCGACTCATATACTGCATCGCCTTTTCCCCGGTCTTCATCTGTATTGTTGTCAGCTGTTGCATGAGTCTGCTTTGTGTCACGCTGTCGTTTGCTTGGTAAAGGCATTTGAGGTGGTGCCATGCGAGCTCCGCGGAGTTTCCATAACTCCGATACGTTCTGATGCTCTGCTGCTCTTGTGGTGACAGGTTTCTCAGGAGTACCGTGTACGCCAGCAGCGACTGATACGTGAAGATCTCTTGTTCCTTCCCAGTGCCGTTGCTTGGGAATGGCAGGGACCCGTTGAAGTATCCCAGAAGATGCGCGGCCTCCATCAGCAGCTCAAACTCGAAGCTCCAGGTAAAGAAGTCGTGTCCGTTGAACGGTGAGGATGTCTGAAGTTTGATCACGTGTGAGAACTGCGCCTGTAAACTTAAGATTTCATTCGGTGTTTGTTGTGAAGCAGCTGCTGTTGGCTGGGCACGGGGCGGCATGAATTCGAACGTCCCCGGCGAAGAATGATAAGGCGCAAAGGTAGGCGCTTGGTTGTGTCGCCCGAAGGATGAGTTGTCGAGGCTCATCGGCGCTAATCCCATATTCCCTCCATTGCTCTGTGTTGAGTGCGCAGGTGTCCTTGTCTGCTGCTGCTGGTCGAAGTGTGACATGAAGCTGAAGAATCTCTCCATGAGATTCGGGTCCACACTTGAAGAGGGAGACGGAGTCACCATCTCTGGTACTCTTCCCGTTGTTTCTTGAGTAGTCCCGGTCTCTGTCTGCAGTCCTGAGGTGTGCAGACCAGAGTTGCCGTGTTGAGTTTCTTGGGCGCTGGGTGAGCCCGTAGAGACTTTCTTGCCCTTGTTGTCCATGTCTTGTAATCAATGGAGTTGTTGAATCAAGTTGAGTTGCTGGTTGTTGATGGAGTGTAGTTGCTGGGAGTTTTGATCTCTGACCAGCTCTCATACCATGTTGGGCTGAGAAAAACCCTTTAGGATCTTTTGCAGAGATTAAGTCCCAGCTGTAAAGACTTGAGACTTGGAGTAGTGCAGCGGAAGTTGAGGCAGTTGAACCCTTGTACTAGTATGTGAGAACAAGTGATTGATTAAAGAAACAAGCATACAGCAATATATAGAAGATAAGGAAGCAGTTGTAGAATACAGTTACAGGAACGGTTTATCGAGTCGCACAGCGACTCGATTGCCGCTTCGGTTACCATCCGTGATGTTGTAACGGTCAGTCGCAACCTCCAGTTGCGACCTTTCGAGTCCTTTCGCATTCTTTGTCCGCCCCCTCGTGTAACCTCCGTTGACTCGCGTGCTCCCCTGTAATCTTCCTCGAGTACAGTGTTACACTTCAGAAACGCTTAAGTCCTTGAGATATTTCCAACAGAGGTTTTGCTTAGAGGATGTATAAAATTTGATCCTATACAAAATACTTCCTCGAAGCCTCCTGAAAAATGACAGCTGGCCTGCCAGCCAACCAGGACAGGGTAGCTAGCAAGAATCCCAAGGAAAGATTTGCTAGGTGACTGGGATTCTGGGAAGAGGATGCTTGGGAAGGGGCTGGTAGGAACACGCTCTAAGGTGCTTACAATATTGGACGAGCGTTTCAACCTCTGGTGTCCTTTTTAAGAGAGTTTCGCTTCTGTGTTTTATGAGCGGGTTTCAGCTCTTTGTACAGAAAGATTTTGAAGGATGCCATGCATATTTAACGGATTAAAGATAATAGAATGAACAGTCTTAACGCCGAATAAGGCGAGTCTTTCAGCCAGATTCTAGGACATTACGTTGCGACGTGTGCATGATGTAAATCTTGCTACTAGTTTAGTTTTATCTTTCCATTACGTTTAGTTGCAGTAACAGATTGGACAGTTCTTTGATCACAGAGTTTTTCGCTTGCACCTTCAGGGTAACGTTGACACGATGATCCCCAGCTTCTTGCAAAGCCTAGCCAAATTAGGCATCTGATTGGCTAGGCTAACGCCCATATCCAGAGGCAATTGGGATTTTCGAATTTCCGCCACGTGGCCACCTTCCGACACCCGAAATTCCTCCAGTCAGCAACAGATGGGCTGCTGATTGCCCCACAGCGGATTTCGCCCGCGAGGTTGCCGCCGAGGCGGAACCTCTTGGGGGGGCGGAACTGTCAGGGAAATCGGGGATTTTCCCGCCACCAGCGGAAACCCCTCCCTGCCTGGTTGAGGGAACAAGCAAACAGAACATTTCAGAAGAGATCCAGCTCCCCTCTGCTTAGCTGACCCACGGCCATAACACCAGCGTCAGGCATTAATTCCCGAGAAATTGGTAGTGCAGTCAACACATAGAGCAGCAGCGAGGATATTAATTTCCTGGTTAGGCGTTAGTTAGACGCCTCGTTGGCCCTTGTCATCCGGCTATTTGAAACTAGGGGCTTCCCCCTTCTTTCATCACACCAGCTGGTTATTCAAGGCCGCATTCGCTCAGTTGCCATGGCGACAAGCCTCACCAATGCCGTGGCTCAGAGCATCGCTGCGGTTCCCGAGCTCGCCGCAGCTCGCGGAGCTAAGCACGCAGAAGCAGCGTCGCTCGCTTCCTCCTTCGCTGGTCTCAGCCTGAAAAGAGTAGAGCCTCTTACGGCCAGAAGTAATGCCTCCAGGGCTGTCAGGAAGGCATGCCGAGCCGTCGCTGCCGTGGAAACAGCTGCTAAGTCCGAGCCTGAGAGAGGCTTCGAGAATGAAGGGAATAAGTACGGTCGCGAGTACTTCCCGCTCGCGTCCGTCGTCGGACAGGTCGATCCCGAACCCTTATCCTTACCGTCTACGTGAGCAGCAGCCGTTGTTTTTTTTTTAATATCAAAAGTACCAGCATTTGCTCGAGATTTCGTGCTTTCCTTTGTGGAGCTTGTATACTCAAGTGGGTCGTGCTGTTTCTGCAGGAGATCATCAAATCCGCGCTGCTTCTAGGAGCCGTGGACATGCAGGTTGGCGGAATTGCCATCGCCGGTAAGAGGGGAACTGCCAAGACTGTCATGGCTCGCGGACTGCACGGGGTGCTTCCACCCATCGAGATCGTCGAAGGGAGCAGCGCCAATGCCGACCCGGAATGTCCCCAGGAGTGAGTAGCGATATCCAGTTCAGTTGAGTTCTTTCGTCTGCGAGCTATGAGTATCCGATTTTCGTTCCAACGCGGAGGTTTCCTCCAACAATAAGAAAACATGCGAGAATCTACATTGCGTTCGTTGATTCTTTGCTATTTCAAACGTGCAGGTGGGAGCAGGGCTTGAAGGACCGCGTGCAGTACAACGAGGATGGCACAATCAAGACCAAGATCATCCGCGCGCCCTTCGTGCAGGTTCGAACCACTTCCAAACTCGTCGGTTAGGCGTTAGGCCGTGGTGGTGGTGGTGCTTTGCGTTCGATTCGCAAGGCCTGTTCAACTTTCCGACGGCTTACTTATTTCCTGAGCTCGCCAAAGAGTTTCGCAAAGTCTTTATGCAAAACAGATTCTCCATGGGGCGAGGCTAACGAAGCCGCCCGCATTTGGACGTGGTGTTCGAACAGAATTTCTTCTTTGCTAAAGCACCGGGCCCTTATCCTTTTTTCCCGCTTCCCCTTGCCCTTTGTTTTCGAATTCTTCCACTTGATCCCCCAAACCCTCTCTCCTCCATCCCCCGTTCCCCTCCCCCGTACCTTCCTTCCCCTCCCCCTTACCTCCGAATTGCGTGATTCCCTTCACCGCGTCCGTAAGCAGTCAAGACCAGTCACAACTTGGAAGCGGTGAATTTCTGATGTATGCGCACTGATGTTCCCTGTATCTTCAGATTCCCTTGGGTATCACGGAAGACCGTCTTATCGGATCAGTCGATGTCGAGGAATCCGTCAGAACCGGCACAACGGTCTACCAGCCTGGCCTCCTGGCCGAGGCGCATCGCGGCGTGCTCTACGTGGACGAGATTAATCTCCTCGACGACGGCATCGTGAATCTGCTGCTCAGCGTGCTCACGGACGGAGTGAATGTTATTGAGCGCGAGGGCGTGAGCTTCCGCCATCCGTGCCGGCCGCTTCTGATCGCGACATACAACCCCGACGAGGGCAATGTTCGCGAGCACCTGCTCGACCGTATCGCCATCAATCTCAGGTAATTGACGCCTTTTCGTAAACCCCCGATAGCTGAAGTTTGGCCGAGTTCTCTGTTCGTTTTATTATTTTTTTCCATCGTTTCCTCGAGCCTTGGGAACTTTTGTAATGTCCTTATGGTTCTCAAATTTGTAGTCGTCCCATCTTGTGTTTTACCCTCCGCCTTCTTTTGTTGCCGTTTGCTTCGTTTTTCACGCATACCCTTGTTTCGCCCTCTCGGCGCGGATGTCGTTCCAGACTTCCAGAACTGAGTGTTCCTTTTCCTCCTTCCTCTCCTCCCTCCTTTACCCGCTCCTTTCCCCTCTCTCCCCCCTCCTCCCTCCCGCCTGCACTCCCCCCCCCCCTCTCTCCCCCCTCTCCCCCCCCGCCGCCACCCCCTTACCCCCCCACCTTCTCTGTCTCGCTCTCCTCCGCTTCCTCCTCCTCAGCGCGGACGTGGTTCAGGACTTCGGTGACCGCGTGTCAGCAGTGGAGATCGCGATGAACTTCCAGAACCGCGCCAAGGAGGTGCTGGTGGAGTCCAAGGACGCCACGGAGGCCGCGCGCACGCAGGTCATCCTCGCGCGCGAGTACCTCAAGGAGGTCACCATGAGCCGCGAGCAGATGAAGTACCTCGTCACGGAGGCCATCCGCGGCCAGTGCCAGGTTGGTTCCCTCACACCTACTGCTTTCCGTGGTTTGGTATGTGTTTTTTCGAGCGGTGCCTCGAGGAGGGCACGAAGAGCCGCGAGCAGAAATAGTACCTCGTCACGGAGGCCATCCTCGGCCAGTGCCAGGTTGATACTTGTGAACCCATTTCCGGTTTTCTTTTTGTGTGAATCGCTGGAAGAGGTTAGTCAGCATTTGGCATTCCACATCTGACGATCAGCTGTCGGTGTATCTGCTGCACTTTCGGTTTACTTTCCATCCAGGGACACAGAGCGGAGCTGTTCGCACAGCGCGTGGCGAAGGCGTCAGCAGCACTGGAGGGGAGGGACAGAGTGAGCGCAGACGACCTCCGTAGAGCGGTCAGTTCTCCTAACACCCTTCCTCCTCACCTTCTGCACAGACCTGTTTCCGTGGAAGCTGTGTTGAAGGAGCTGGTGTGGTCCATTCTTGGCAAAACGGGAAGCCGCAAGGCAATTACTTGTTTTGAATGCAAATGGACCTAGATCAAATAAGTTGCGCTTGTCTTTAACTTCAGAATCTTTTTCCACGTGGACTTGAAGTCACTCACAAGCGTACATCGCGCATGAGATAGCGCCGTGCTCGTTTTAAGCTTCCTCACTGTATGGCTCGGCTTTTGGCAACTCCACTTTGGTCATCCCTGCTGCTTGCACGTTTGCGTGTTACCCTCGTAAACTCGTCGTATCTGTTTAATGCCCCCTCGATATCGGAACATTGAGGTTGTCTGTTTTCCTTTTCTCTGTTCATATCGTGCATGCATTGCTTGCAGGTGGAGCTGGTCATCCTGCCCCGCGCTACAGTCATCGACATGCCACAGGACCAGCAACAGAACGCGCCTCCGCCACCACCGCCGCCATCCCCGCCACAGGACCAGCAGAAGGACGAGGACCAAGAAGAGGTGAGCCGAGTGCGGATGACACCAGTTTAGTGCTGATGCGCCTTCTAAACGGCGGCCTCTTTGTAATCCCCGACCCAGGACCAGCAGAAGGTCGAGGGTTGAAAAAAGAGGCAAGCTAAAATTGCAGCTGTCATCCTGAGCGGTTTTTGTGACGCGGTAGACGAAGCTTGAAATTAGAACTGCACGCTCCCTGTACTGCGACCGACCTTACCTCCTATCTCCCACCATCCCCGCTGAACCCCTTACCCTTCCCCCCCCCCCTCCGTGACCTGTGCTTCTTTCCGGATGCTGCAATCGCAGGAGCAGGAGGACGAGGAGGACGAGGATGACGAGGACCAGGAGGAGCAGGCGGATCAGATCCCCGAGGAGTTTGTCTTCGACGCGGAGGGCGGCGTGGTGGACCAGCAGCTGCTCATGTTCGCGCAGCAGGCGCAGCGCCGCAAGGGCAAAGCTGGACGTGCCAAGAACGTAATCTTCTCTGAGGACAGAGGACGATACATCAAGCCCATGCTGCCCAAGGTGAGCGGTTTTGCCCTTTTTGGAGCAAAATGATGCGTTTATGCTTCATAGATAAGGGTGGAGTGGTGAACCTGCACCTGCTCTTGGCCGCTCAGCTGGCGCAGTCGCCCGCAAGGGCAAGGCTGGCCGTGCCGAGAACGTTATTTTCTCGGAGCACAGAGGGCGATACGTCAAGCCCATGCTGCGCAAGGTGAGCATCCCTCTCCGTCCCCACACACCCCCTCCACTCTCCCCCAAAACGGACGCCACGCTGCGAGCAACAGTGCCCTCCCAGAAGCTGCATGTGGGAATGTGAGTATGCTTTGTAAAAAACCCTACTCCCCCCTCCTTTACCCCCTCCCCGCTGCAGGGGCAAGTGAGGCGGCTGGCAGTGGACGCCACGTTGAGAGCAGCAGCGCCCTTCCAGAAGCTGCGGCGAGAGCAAGCACAGAAGACGGGCAACACGCGGCCTGTGTATGTGGAGCAGATCGACATGCGCTCCAAGCGCATGGCCCGCAAGGCTGGCGCCCTGGTGAGTCAAGCTCTAAATTTTTGGGTTTAGGCACTTCAAGCACTGATTGTAGGGGAAGACCTCACACACTGCAAACCCATAGCGAGCGCAGACGACAGGCACCTCGCGGCCTGTGTTTATTTGGAGCAGATCAAAATGTGCTCTAAGCGCATGGAGCGCATGGCTGGCGCCCAAGTCGTTTCTCGGGCACCTTAGAGGCTGTGGTGCAATTGAGAGTGCTGGCAGAATGAAGGCAACAAGCATGTCAGTCAGTGGTAAGGTTCTGCACAGCCATATTCTTAGGCGTTTTCTTCTTGATTTCTTGGCTTGTTTGTTCTTCTCATGTGCATGCAGGTCATTTTCGTTGTGGACGCCAGTGGCAGCATGGCTCTGAACCGAATGAACAACGCCAAGGGCGCTGCTATGCAGCTGCTTGCAGAGAGCTACACCAGCCGTGACCAGGTGGGTTGCACGACGGGCTTTGACCAGGTGGGTTGCACGACGGGCTTTGACCAGGTGGGTTGCACGACGGGCTTTGACCAGGTGGGTTGCACGACGGGCTTTGACCGGGTGGGTTGCACGACGGGCTTTGACCGGGTGGGTTGCACGACGGGCTTTGACCAGGTGGGTTGCACGACGGGCTTTGACCAGGTGGGTTGCACGACGGGCTTTGACCAGGTGGGTTGCACGACGGGCTTTGACCAGGTGGGTTGCACGACGGGCTTTGACCAGGTGGGTTGCACGACGGGCTTTGACCAGGTGGGTTGCACGACGGGCTTTGACCAGGTGGGTTGCACGACGGGCTTTGACCAGGTGGGTTGCACGACGGGCTTTGACCAGGTGGGTTGCACGACGGGCTTTGACCAGGTGGGTTGCACGACGGGCTTTGACCAGGTGGGTTGCACGACGGGCTTTGACCAGGTGGGTTGCACGACGGGTTTTGACCAGGTGGGTTGCACGACGGGCTTTGACCAGGTGGGTTGCACGACGGGCTTTGACCAGGTGGGTTGCACGACGGGCTTTGACCAGGTGGGTTGCACGACGGGCTTTGACCAGGTGGGTTGCACGATGGGCTTTGACCAGGTGGGTTGCACGACAGGCTTTGACCAGGTGGGTTGCACAATGACCTGTTCCGTGGCGAGTCTATTTTTGAGGCGCCTGGATAGTATACTTATCCCGTCCCTCCCACCCCCCTGCCATTCCTTGACTGCAGGTCTCCATTATCCCATTCCGTGGCGAGGCAGCAGAGGTGCTGCTGCCCCCCTCTCGCTCCATCGCCATGGCAAGGAAGCGGCTCGACAAACTGCCCTGTGGTGGCGGCTCCCCCCTCGCCCATGGTCTCTCCACGGTATGTGTGCCCGCTTGCCCTGAGTGCTCTCCCTAATCACGGTACATATGCGGCTGCCACCCTCTCTCTGTCGCTCCATTGCTATGGCAAGGAAGCGACCCCACAAGCTACCCTGAGGTGGCGGCTGTAGCCTCGGCTATGGTCTCTCCACGTCATGTTGCCGTCTTTCTTCCTCTCCCTCCTATGCCCTCTTTCCCTCCACCTCTCTCCTTGTCCCCATTCCCCACCCTGTCATAGGAGTCTAGTTTTGAGGCGCCTCAAAACTAGACTCCTAGGCCCTCTCCCTCCACCTCTCTCCTTGGCCCCATTCCCCACCTGTCCTTCCCCGTTTTCCCACTGCCACCCCCATATTCTTCTCGTCCTCTCCCCACTGGTTGGCCTGTGATGCGACCTTTGTTTCATGCACCAATCTGAGTCGGGCCGAGCCCTGCTGTGCTGAGAACCACATCACCCAGAATCAACATTGACTGAGGCCCAACCCGGCAGTAACCACCTGTAACCATATGACTCTTAGCATAGTGCTGGAGAGGAATCTGATGTGTGAGCACATGGTAATGAGTAAGGAAGAGGTCTGCAAAGGTGGTAATTGGTGCTATCATGTATGGTCACATTGTCTTCCCCCCTCTCCCCCCCTCCCTTCCCCCCTTCCCATGCCAATGAGTTCCTCCCGTGTCCTCCCTATTACATTCCCTGCCTCCTCCCTTGTCCTGTTTTCAACTTCCCACACCTTATGCTCGTCAGGCTGTGCGGGTGGGCATCAATGCGGAGAAGGCTGGCGAGGTGGGGCGTGTGATGATAGTGGCCATCACGGACGGCCGTGCCAACGTGTCACTCAAGCGGTCACTGGGAGATGAGGAGGCAGTGGGGCCTGACGCGCCCAAGCCCACACAGCAGGAGCTCAAGGTGTGTTGTGGGGATGGGAGGAGGAATGGAGGGGGGGGGAAGAGTGGGGCTGTAGCAAGCGGTTGTTGGGAGAGGTGGAGGCGGTTGGGCCTGACATGCCCAGGATGGAGCTCTAGGTGTGTTGAAGGTAGTAGTTGGCCTGTGATGCGACCTTTGTTTCATGCACCAATCTGAGCTGGGCCGAGCCCTGCTGTGCTGAGAACCACATCACCCAGAATCAACCTTGACTGAGGCCAGCTTTTACCCTTTTCCCTTTGCAGCAGCATCCTTCGCATTAGACCGCGTGATAAGAATCGAGTTTTGAGGCGTCTCAGAACTCAAGTCTCCAGCTTTACCGATTTCCTTTTTAGCAGCATCCTTTCAGTCTGATATTGCGGGGGGTGGGGGTGGAGGGGGGAAGATGGGCTTGGTATTGGAAGCTGTCAGCTGGCCAGTGATGCGACTTTACTCCATTGACCAACCAGAGTTGGGCTTAGCCCTGCTGTGCTTGACAACCCTAGAATTACTGACTTCTGAGGCCTGCTGAGTTCCTGCTGAGTAGCTTCTGTGCTTCACTGTCTATGGATCAGACATGCCGCTATTCACCAGCCTTTTCCTCTGCACGGTCACTGCATAGCTTATAGAGTGCACTGTATAGAGTGCACCGTACAGAGTGAACTATTTGGATTGCACTGTTTGCTGCATACCGTTTGCTGGACACTGTTCACTGCACTAGTCCCTGTGCTCTGCCACTGGGATCAGTAATTCACAGAGGGCCAAGGATTGCAAACCCAAGTACCTGAGGCGGCAGCAGCATCTGCTGTCTGTGCGGAGACAACCTAATCTCAGTCTTCAACCTGAGGCCCTTCTGCCCTATCCTGCCTGTGCCACACTGCCTCACTTGCTGCTTCTCTTCCTGCCCGTGTGCTGACTGGGAGTGCTCTGGCTTGCCTATGAATTTGTGTCTGCCAGTACACACTCACCCCAGGGGTACAGAGGCTCCAATTCAGCTCTCTTAATTTGTTCCCCCTATCCCCTGCGCATCCTTCAGGATGAGATTCTGGACATCTCAGCGAAGATCCTCAAGTATGGGTTTTCTCTGCTTGTGATCGACTCTGAGAACAAGTTCATCTCAACCGGGTTCGCCAAGGAGATGGCCCGCGTTGCCAACGGTGCGTCCCATGACTCTCGAGTCATGCAAGATTGCGGTTCACTAGGTCTGTTGCCAGGTGGTTGAGCGCGGCATGCCTGTGCTTGTGATGGACTCGGAGAACACGTCCATCTCGTCTGGATTTGCCAAAGAGGTGGCCAGAGTTACCAGTGGTATGTGCCGTACTGCGAGGTTTGAGTGTGCTAGTACGGTTGTCAGGTGAACCCGGTGCTTCTGTGATCATGGATCCCACATTCACGTCTCTTACTGCTTGCCTACTCCTTTATGGTGTATTGGCTGTGTCTCTTCCTGTCCCTTCCAGGGAAGTACTACTACCTGCCAAATGCCTCAGACGCTGTGGTGTCAGCAGCAACAAAAGAAGCCCTTACCCAATTCAAGGAGTCCTAGACCTTATGCCCAACGCATGCCTAGATTGCCTTAATCATTTAGTTGACTTGCTGCTACTTTCTATCCAAAGATAACCTTCCATTTTACCTGTTCAATGATGCCGTCTCGTAGAAAGTCTATCCGAAGGGCTCTGAAATGGAATGCTGCATTGGAATGGTTTTATGTGGGAGGTAATCTTCTACCATGAAGGAAAGATAGCTTGATTTATCAATGTGCCACAAACCTTGTTGCGTGTGTATTCCTAAACCGCAAAACATTCTGTACCGGTTCTACTGGTGTTAGGCGAAGACGGACCCCCCTATTTTCGCCGGGTCTAGAGGTTAGATGTTTTCAGCGCAATATTTCCCAACAATAGTGCTGTTTCTACTCGAAGTCATGGACGGACGTAAAACAAGTGGAGCCAGAGAGGAAGGGGCCAGAGCCCATAAACACACGGGAATGCTATCTGCGGACCCAGAAACGGTCAGTGTGACCAAGAAAGTTTCCCAACCCCCAGCCCACCACGGTTTGCAGGCTTGGTGTACTGTACACCCTAAATCTCGTTTGCCTCAAGTCACGTACAGCGGATATGCCATTAGGTCCATAACATTGTCTTGTAGTACTCCATATAATACTCTAACGTCTGGAATTCCATACGATCCACCACGATGTACTCCGTCTGTACGGTATACATCTGTTGGAAATACCTCAAGGACTAACGCCGATCGTAGTCGCGACTCCCTATCGCTACGGGAACGACAACGGCAGAACCTCGGCAAAACTCCCCGCGAAGCAAATCCAGGAATATCAACAGAAACTTGGATGTCTACTGTATCAGAATTAGAATTTTATTGAAGTGAGAGAGAGAGTACACAAACATATACCTAAATGTTGTACTCTCTAGAAGGTGACCCTATACAGTCTATACAAACATGATAACTACACATGTTTGACACACCCCCTGGACTGCATAGGGGAATGTTCTAGACAAGCAGCTCAGGGTGGCACTACTAGTCCAGCCTCTGAGACAAGGGTCTAAAAGACCAGTCAGAAGGAGTACAGACAAGGCAAGAACGAGTACAGGGCGGCACTACTAGTCCAACCACTGTGAGAGGACACAAGTCCAGTCTGAGTGTATACATATATATATATAGACGACAGTACAAAGTCAAGGCCCGAGTAAGTGAGAGACTACAGGAACCAGACCAAGCTGTAAACAGTGCCGCTGATGATCTTTAGGCGCAAGCGCCTTCGTAAAGATATCAGCTGTGTTGGCACCGGAGGCCAAGTGTACTACACGAGCCTGGCGACGCTGCTGTAGCTCGCGCAGGAGGAAGTACCGCAGCTGGATGTGCTTCGCTCTGCCCTCGAGTCGAGGCTCCTGACACAGGAGAATCATGGCCCTGTTGTCAGCGTACAGGACCGGGGCAGAGCTAGGCCGCTCACCTAAGTCAGTGAGCAAGAAGGTCAGCCAGCGGAGCTCCTGTGCCGCCATGGCACCGGCGTAGATCTCAGCCTCACAGCTGGACTGGGCAACAGACGAGGAGCGGGTAGCTCTCCACGAGACAGCACCTGAGCCAAGGCTAAAGCAGTAGCCCTGGGAAGACCTGAGCGTCTCGGCGTCGTCTGCCCAAGAAGCGTCTGTGTGTCCAGTAAGGACCACTGGCCTGCGTCCGCCTAGCACTAACCCCATGCCCGATGTACTTGCAAGATAACGCAAAACCCTCTTAGCGGCAGACCAGTGCTGAGGTCGGTGTCTGCCTGTGGCCACAAAACGAGCCAGGATGCTGAGAGGGTATGCGAGATCTGGGCGAGTGCAAGTCATCAGGTACATGAGGCAACCCACTAGCTCAGCGTAAGGACCACTGGGATCTACCGACTCCTCAGGAACTGGAGCGGAGAGTCTGTGGTCCAGAGGAAGAGGGGTGGGCTGTGTGGAGGAGAACTGAAGGCCGAACCTCTGAAGGACCTGGCGCACCAAGTGTGACTGAGTCAGGGTGATGGTGCGCGCGGCTCTGTCCCTGGAGATCTGCAAGCCAAGGTAACGGCGCAGCTCTCCAAGGTCAGTGCAGGTGTGTCTCTTCAGCAGCTCTGCCTTCACGGAGGCCAGTGCGTCCCTGTCAGCTGTGGCAAAGACCAGGTCGTCTACGTAGACGAGGATGTAGAACGGAGTCGAGCCAGCACGAACGAAGAGCGAGGGGTCTGCAGAGGACGGAAAGAACTGCAGGTCAGCAAGAGTAGCACGCAGCGTGTCGTGCCACTCACGAGGCGCCTGGCGCAGGCCGTAGACTGGGCGCCGCAGAAGCCACTGGGTCCCAGGGGGGAAGGTGCCAGTAAAGCCCTGAGGACGACGCAGGTAGACCTGCTCGTGAAGGCTGCCCTGAAGAAAGGCAGTGGAGAAGTCGAGGGAGTGAAGCTCGTAGTCACGCTGAGCCGCTACGTGTAGCAGAACCCGAAGAGTAGTCATCTTCGGGGTAGGAGCGAAAGTCTGAAAGAAGTCCACCCCCTCGCGCTGACTGAAGCCTCTAGCCACGTAACGCGCCTTGAACACAGGCGGCTCTCCAGGAGGGCGCTTCACCTTGAAGAGCCAACGGCCATCGACCACGTTCACCCCAGGTGGGGGAACTGCGTCGACGAAGGTGCCGGTGGATCTCCAAGATGCCATCTCCTGCTCCATGGCAGCTATCCACTGAGAGGCCCAAGGTCCCGAAACCGCCTCAGCGTAAGTACGAGGGGTCGGGATGTCAAAAGCGTCTGGGTCACCCTCAGGGACTAGCAGCATGGAACAGAGATGGGGAGCAGCCTCGGACAGGAAAGCAAGCTCAAACTGGCGGTCCTCCAGGACGTCACTGCCGAGGGCAGGAGCACCCCCGACAGACGGAGGACAGGCAGGGTCAGAGACCAGAGCGGAGGCGTAGTCAAGGCGGCGGGTAGAGGCGAAGTCAGCGACCGCAGCGACAAGGGCGTCAAGACTCGACACTGGAACAGACGGGTCGGTAACGAGAGAGGCAAGGACCCGAGGAACAAGAGGACGAGCGGCACGAAAGTAGTCAGACAGAGGAGGAGACGCAACGACAAGAGAGGACGAAGGAGGAGACGGGAGGAGGGGAGGACGAGACGCGTGGGAGCGGAGCAACATAGGGTGAGTGCGCGGGACGGGGGAGACAGGACGAGCACGGGAGGGGCGGCGAGACCAGACGTGAGAGGGCGGCGTCGGGTCAGGAGACAGAGGAGGGGACACGGGTGGGGAACGAGGGGGAAAACGAGCCGGGGACGAGTCCGGCGGAGGGAACACGGGGCCGTAGACGGGAAGAGGGGGAGACGGCCGGAGAGGAACAGGCGCAGGGTCAGGGGACGGAAGGCCGAGCAGACGGAGGGCGGACACCGGCGGGGACTGCTGCTGCGGCGACACAACACCAACGCCAGGGCCACAAGCTGCGCGACGGCTACCTCCCGAACCCTCCACACCGGCACCCCCAGAAGGGACACCCCCAGAGCCCGAAACACAGCCAGCACCGGTACCACCCCCAGGCCCGCCGGGACAAGCCACGACAGGAGCCCCGGGACTAGTACCCACCTCAACTCCAGCACCCCCAGAGTCCACAAACAGCGGCAGCGACGACGGCGGCGGCGGCGGAGACGACGGCTGCAGCAGCTGCGGCGACGGCGGCTGCGGAGGCGGTGGAGGAGGAGACACCGGGGGAGGGACAGACGGCGAGGACTGCGCCAAAGGACTGCCAGAGTCAGAAGACTCGTCGACCGGAACGACCGACGGGAGGGGGGTGACGTGAGACACACCAGAGGGGGCCGGACGGGGGGGCGGGGGGGGGGGAGGGGCAGGGGCCACCAGGGAGGGAGGAACCAGGAACAGGGGGGGAGTAACCGGGGGACCACGGTGGGGAAAGCGGCGGTAGAAGGAGACGGACTCGTCAAAGGTGACGTCGCGAGAGTGAAAGAAACGGTGAGACGACGGGTGGTAGAAGTGCCAGTCGGACGCGTCAAGAGGGAAACCGAGGAAGACGCAGGGGAGGTGGTGGTGCCAAAGGAGAGTCGGATGAGTGAGGGACCGACAGGAGCACGCAGCAGCAACCTGGGTGGACGCAGCTACCTGGGGGGAAGACCCAGCCGGGGACGTCGCGGTGTCAAGTGTGAACAGGCCGGACACCGGGTCCCGGGGGAAAGTGGTAAGGGGGGCACCAGTGGCGGCCTCGGTACAGACAGCATACCGCTCGTGACCAGGGAACGTAGTGGTGACGCCAAGGTCCTGGAGTCAGCCGACACCAACTAGGTTCCTGGAGAACGAGGGGATATGCAGACCGGTGAGCGAACCTGAAGGAACCGCCGGACAGGGAAGGGAGGTGGAACTGCGGGCAACGACGGGACCACCGGAGGGGTCAGCAAGAGTAACTGCAGCAGGAACAGGCAGCGGCGTCAGCGTCGTGGAGTCGCGGAAGAAACACCGGGAGGCGCCAGAGTCCAAGGTGAAGGAAAGCGCAGCAGTCGCGCGGGGCGACAGTGAAGCGGTGGAAGCACCGAGGCTAAGCAAAGCAGGAGATCCTACGCCTGACGCAGCAGGGGAGTCTACGCTAGGCACAGCTACACTAGGCAACACGGGGTAATAAGAGGGAAGCACACTAGAGTCATCGGCATACATCACATGCAAGGCTGCTACAATGGCATCCATGTCCAAGTCAAAAATCCGAATGCTACGCCTAAGCAAGCTGTGCCAGTCCGGGAGGTCGGGCGCCGGGCCAAAGCGCTGGCGGAACAGGTCGTCCAGACGACGAAAACAGCGAGGAGTGGAATGACCGATCTTACCGCAAACGAAGCCGCGGCGAGGACCGGTCTGGATCTGGTACTGACAGGGCCCGCCTCCAGAACCACCACCCGGTGCACCACCACGCGCACGACCACCACCAGCTCCAGGCCACCCAGGCAGGAGAGCACTCGCCGGCCTCGTCTGCGGCGGCTGCTGCGGCTGCTGCGGAGGCTGCTGCTGCTGCGGCTGCTGCAACGGTGGAGGCAGCGGGGCAGCTGGACCGGGCAGGGTCCCCACGTCCGCACCGGCACCGGACGACCCGCCTCCACCACTACCCCCAGCCGCACCCCCGCCACCTCCGCCGCTCCCAACCTTGGGGCGGCGGCCCTTCCCCGAGCGGGACTGCACTGCAACAGCAGTCTCAGCCACAGCGACAGAGCCGTCGGAGAAGGTACACTGAGCGGGGGCACAACCCTGAAAGATAGGGACCGGTACTGTACCGCTCGCCTGGGCTATGGAGCGGTGACGAGTCTCTATGGCAGTCAGGGTGTCAACAAAGTCGGTGAGGGTGAGAGCAGCAGGGTGGATGCTAAGGAACTGGTCGCGGGCGGCGGCAAGGCGGTCAGGGAGGCGGGTGGCAAGGAGGTAGAGGGTAGAGGTCATGGGAGGCTGGTGGACTCTAAGCTGTGCATCAGTGCAGGCAGCGCGCCAGGCCTCATCTATCGAGCGCAGGTGGGCAGCGAGGTCAGACACAGTGGGGAAGGACGCCAGGTCAGGAAAGAGCAGGGGGAGGATCAGGCGACCCACTGAGGCAGCAGGAGGGGTAGAATAGCGCTTGATGACAGCATCGAGGTAGGCCTGGGCGGTAGTAATGGTTCTAAAGCGAGGGCGCTCAAGGGGGGGGAGGGCATTGCTAATGGCGAGCTGAGCAAGGGTATCGCGGGAAAGCCAGACAGAGCGGGCAAGGGCAGCGGCGGCAGTGGACTCGCGCTCAGCGGGCGTGGGATCAGCGGGCAGCACAGCAGGGGGGTCAGGGCAGGGGAGCATACCGTCTAGGTGTGCAGAAAGCGGGTGGCCGTCCTGCCGCTGACCAGTGAGGTGGCGGCGAAGGTCAGCCAACCACGCCTCGAACTCCAGAGGCTGACCCTCAGTATCAAAACGAAGCTCAGCAGCCATGAGGGGCAGTGGAGGACAGTGGAGTGCGGTGTAGTGCTGTGCAGTGCGGTGCAGGGCGGTGCAGTGCGGTCCAGTGCGTGGCAGTGCGATGCAGTGCGGTGCAGTGCGGTCCAGTGCGGTGCAGTGCGGTCAGTGCGGTTCAGTGAGGTGCAATGCGGTGCAAGGCGGGGCAGGAAAGTGCAGGAGGGTGCAAAGTGGTGCGGGGAACGGGGGACAGTACCAGGAAGAATGGAGGGCCGGGGCAAGCGCGACGGGACAGGGCAGGCGCGACGGGGCCGGGCAGGCGCGACGGGGCCGGGCGGCAGCGACGAGGCCGGGCGGCTGCGACGGGGCCGGGCGGCTGCGACGGGGCCGGGCGGCTGCGACGGGGCCGGGCGGCAGCGACAAGGCCGGGCGGCAGCTACGAGGCCGGGCGGCAGCGACAAGGCCGGGCGGCAGCGACGGGGCAGGGCAGGACACAGCAGGGCCGGGCGGGGGCGACGGGGCCGGGCGGGCGCGACGGGGCCGGGCAGGTGCGACAGGGGCCGGGCAGCTGCGACAGGGGCAGGGCGGGCGCCACGGGGCCGAGGGGCCGCGACAGGGCCGAGCTGGGGCGACGGGGCCGAGCAGGGGCGACGGGGCCGAGCAGGGGCGATGGGGCCCAGGAGGGTGGATACGGGGCCCAGGGAGGAGCGCGGCAGGGCCCAGGAGGGGCGCAACAGGCCCAGGAGGGGCGCTACGGGCCCAGGAGGGGCGCAATGGGGGGGCCCAGGAGGGGCGCAATGGGGGCCCAGGAGGGGCGCGACGAGGCCCAGGAAGGGGCGCGACGGGCCTAGGGACGGTCGCGACGGGGCCCAGGAGGGTGGATACGGGGCCCAGGGAGGGGCGCAATGGGGGCCCAGGAGGGGCGCTACGGGCCCAGGAGGGGCACTACGGGCCTAGGAGGGGCGCGACGGGGCCTGGGAGGGGCACGACGGAGCCCAGGAGGGGCGCTACAGGGCCCAGGGAGGGCGCGACGGGTCCCAGTAGGGGCGCTACGGAGCCCAGGAGGGGCGCGACGGGGCCTGGGTGGAGCGCGGCGGGGCCCAGGAGGGGCGCTAGGGGGCCTGGGAGGAGCGCGACGGGGCCGGGGAGGGGCGCGACGGGGCCTGGGAGGGGCGTTACGAAGCCCAGGAGGGGCGCTACGAAGCCCAGGAGGGGCGCGACGAGGCCCAGGAGGGGCGCTACGGGGCGCTACGGGGCCTGGGAGGAGCGCGACGGGGCCTGGGAGGGGCGTTACAGGGCCCAGGAGGGGCGCTACGAAGCCCAGGAGGGGCGCGACGGGGCCGAGGAGGGGCGCTACGGGGCCCAGGAGGGGCGCGACGGGGCGCTACGGGGCCTGGGAGGAGCGCGACGGGGCCCAGGAGGGGCGCTAGGGGGCCTGGGAGGAGCGCGACGGGGCCTGGGAGGAGCGCGACGGGGCCTGGGAGGAGCGCGACGGGGCCCAGGAGGGGCGCTAGGGGGCATGAGCGGAAGCGGGAGGTGGGGGGGATCCTACCTACGCTCTGATACCATATCAGAATTAGAATTTTATTGAAGTGAGAGAGAGAGTACACAAACATATACCTAAATGTTGTACTCTCTAGAAGGTGACCCTATACAGTCTATACAAACATGATAACTACACATGTTTGACATACTGTTCGCAGCAGTAACCTGCCGACCCGACCTGTCCTACAGCGCGAGCCAACTGGCGACACACCTGAAGCAGCCGGAACAAGAGGATCTCGAAGAGTTAAATCGGGCACTACTCTACTTCGTCTCTACGCCGATGACCGGACTTACCTACAGCAAAGTAACACCGTCGTCCGTACGACTACTCGGCTATGTCGACGCCGACCATGCGGGAGATAAGGAAAATCGACGCTCCAGAACGGGCTACATCTACCGACTAGAACCTATCGGGACTATCTCCTGCAATCGAGCAAGCAGGAATTAATTGCGCTATCTTCGGCTGAAGCGGAATATATCGCCCTCTGCACCGCGACCAAAGAAGGACTTTACCTGCGGGAGCTGCTCGAGGAAGCGGAAATAGCGACCATGCCCGCCTTCTCGTTACTCTGCGACAACCAATCCGCAATCAAAATCGCGAACAAAGATGGGTTCGCCAATCGAACCAAGCACATCGCCCTGCGGTATTTCTTCGTCAAGGACGAGATCGCGAAGGGGAGACTTCAACTCAGTTACTGCCCCACGACAGAAATGGCCACAGACTACCTGACGAAAAAACTGGCGAAGGCAAAGTTCGATTACTGCATGCTGCTGACCGGGCAGATAAACGTCACCGAATCTGGACACGTCAGCACTCCAGAAACGAAGGGGAGTGTTGGAAATACCTCGAGTACTTAAGCGTTTCTGAAGTGTGACACTACACTCGAGTAAAGCCGTATCGGGTACGCGAGTCAACGGAGGTTACACGAGGAGGTTGGACGAAAGAACACGAAACGACGAAAGACTCGAAGGGTCGCAACCGGAGGTTGCGACTGACCGTTACAGCTGCAAGGGTGGTAAACGAACCGATCATCGAGTCGCTGTGCGACTCGATAACCGTTCCTTCAACTGTATTCCACAACTGCTTTACTTGTCAGAAACCCAGTCACTAACCACTGGGTTAAAAGGGCTTATTAAATAGCGGGTAAGTGCGCCCATAACCCCCCAGGCTCTGCACCTGTGGCCCTTCGCCGAGGATCTTTTTAAAGGTAACCCAGCGGGTCACTCGACACATTACTTTCCTATTTTCTATATATTGCTGTATGCTTGTTTCTTTTAATTAATCACTTGCTCTCACATACTAGTGCAAGGGTTCAACTACTCAACTTCCGCTGCACTACTCAAGTATCTTGTACAAATGGACTTAGTCTCTGAAAAGATCCTAAGGGCTTTTCTCAGCCCAACAACATCTACTGTTAGACTTCGCTAAAAAAGTGCAACAAACATAGTGACTAGTCACGACAGTCGCATAATGCCATCGACCATCGATTCGCGCCACCCGAATTGGGTGCGATTTCAGCATGCGAGCGTCGCCAACCAACCCGTGAGTGCGAGCTCGGAAAATCCCTGTGAATTGTGTTTGGTATTGCCTGGCCAATACGCGCTTGCCAGGGCGATGCTACGTAATCACGACGGACCGGGGGGGGGGGGGGGTGTCGAACACAAAATCACAGACAGCCCGCTGGTACCCCCGTCCACCTGGCACTTTTGCATGTGCACTGGCATGGGCATGCCTACGTACCCCCTTTTCATCCATTATGTCTTATGATTACGGTCCTATTCTAATCCTCGTGGCAAGAGCAATCGAAGCGTTTTCCAATTTTTAGAACCAATCACGTAAATATTCAGGCTTCCCGGGTGACACGAACAGGTCTGTCCCGAATACGAAAACACCATTAACAATTGTACATTTCGAAAATTATTTTCTCAAGGGGGCTTTTTGGCTTTCGTAAAAACGTATGGTTGGTTAACGAAACCGCTCAATTCAGTCGTCAAAAATTCGTTCTGTTTAGACCTTTTCGTGAGACCACGAAAAGGGTTTTCCAAATTATTTGTTTTGCGCGTTTTGAGCCTGCGCTGCTTTTGGGAAGGTCGAGAACGGGATGTTACTTTTTTTTGTCCGCGGTAATTCTGACCAGACGACAAATTCGCTCAGCGTTTTTTAAGAGGCCAGATGAGCCCTCACATGACATGCGGCGAAATCGCTGGTAATCTGGCCCAAGTGGACAATACGCCAAGGCACCCATCGTGAACAAAACGAGTAAAACGGCCTACGCCACCCCACCTAAAATCACTCGTGCTACAGAGGGTATATGCTCTATGCTCCAAATCCGCGACTCGCAAATATGGACTACGACGAATAAGAGCTGTTCACTACGGGCAAAATGGATTATCGAGTAGCACGTACGGTTTTAGGTGGGGTGGCGTAGACCGTTTTACTCTTTCAGTTCACGATGTGTGCCTTGGTGTATTGGCCCTTGGGCCAGGTTACCAGCGACTTCGCCGCGTGTCATGTGAGGGCTCATATGGCTTCTTAAAAAACGTTCAACAAATTTTTCATCTGGTCAGAATTACCGCGGACAATAGAAGTAACACCTCGTTCTCGACCTTCCGCAAGCAGCGCAGGCTCAAAACGAGCAAATAATACAATTTGAAAAACCCTTTTCGTGGTCTCACGAAAAGGGCTTAACGTAACGAAATTATGACGACTCGCCTGAGCGGTTTCGTTAACCAATTACACACTTTCACAAAGGTGAAAAAACCATTTAAGAAAAACTTTTTCGAAATGTGCATTGGTTAATGGTGATTGAGGGACCGTGGATCGTGTTTAAGCCTGAATATTTACGTCATTGGCTATAAACTATGGAAAACGCCTCGAATGTTCTTGACACGAGGATTAGAATAGGAACGAAATAATAAGACAGAATGGATGAAAAGGGGGTACGGATTTATGCCCAGGTCAGCGCGCATACAAAAGTGCCAGGTGGACAGGGGTACCAGCTGGCTGTCGCCCCCCGGTCTGTCATGATTACGTCTGATCGCCCTGGCAAGCGCGTATTGGCCGGGCAATTCCAAGCACAGTTCACGAGAAATTTCCGAGCTCACACTCGCGGGTTGGTTGGCGACACTCGCATGCTGGGATCGCACCCAATTCGGGTGGCGCGATTCGATGGTCGGTGGCATTATGCGACTGTCGTGATTGGTCACAATGTTTTATTGCGCTTTTTTAGCGAAGTCAACAGTAGATGTATACCGTACAGACGGAGTACATCGTGGCCGATCTTATCGAATTCCGGACCTTGGAGTATTACATGGAGTAAAATGTCGTGGACCTAATGGCATACCCGCTGTACTCTATTATCCATTTTGCCCGTTGCGTACCGCTCTTATTCGTCGTACACCTGTTCTATGTTTGAAGCCCTCTGTTTTTTCACGCGGCCTGCGACTCAAACTCGGAAACTAAACCGTAGGGGCAAAGTCGACATTAACGTGTAATGAATCGTGTGTTCGGAATGATGACGGGCGGGATTCGCTTAACCTATGTGGAAACTGCGCGGTTACGATTTTCGCCAATGGGACATTGTCAAAATGCCCGCGAACTTCGCGAGCATGGCTCAATATTTTGTACGTTGCGTTGGTGTTTTGGGGGTTATGCAAACCACCTAGAAATGAAACGGTCCTTAAAAAGTTACTGATTACAACATTGGCAAACGTGTCACGCTAAATGAAACCACACCAACCACACCAATCTCAAGAACCTCCCACGTCGGACACAAACTGAACCAACACTCGACTGGGACAGGATGCTCCAGCCAAGCAGTAACTTCAACCTCCCGAAACAAACAAAGCGTGTCAGCTGGGAAACAAAGGGGGAACAAGAGTAGAACGCACCACAGAGAGTTGCTACAAGGGCACCATTTCAAATCAAGCACAACACAGTGCACCAAATAAGGGAAACAGATTGTGGAGGGAAGGGGTCGGATTCAGGTATGACGCTCGAATGGACGGGGGAAAGACTCGGTCCATCCAGTAGCTGACATGGATGGCCACGCGGCTGCCGACTTTAGTAGCTGAGCCAGTCGGAGTTGTCAGCGTGGCCATTTAGATCACCAGCCGCGCGCAGCAGAATTTGCCGTCCCGCAACGGTCTCGGGGTCATCTCGCATGTTGACCGTGGGTGGGAGGGTGGGAGGGGGGAGGTTAAGGTTCAGGGCATTGGCCGACGCCCGCGCCAACCTGTCGACAACCACGGGGTTGCGGATGTCGAACAGGTGGCGCAGATCGTTCGGGCTGATGCACGACGTACGCGCAAACCCGACAAGCATCTCGGATGCTCGACGGGCCACACGACGCAAGGCCCGCCCCCCATCAAAGTCGAACGGCGCCTCCCGGAGGCCGGTAGCGGCAGTGTGGCGAGGCTCTGCGACGAGCGGGTCCACACCCTCCAAGTCGCAGGTGGGGTGGTTCTCGTCGATGCGTAGGAAGTCAGCTGCTGCCATCGCCGCGCTCCCGAACTGAAGGCGCGGAATGATCAACGCCAGCGACTCCAACTCCGGTTCGGTGTCGGCGGGGTCGCGCACCGGCGACTCATCGGGCTGGGGGGCGGGCATCCAAGTCGCGGGGAGGATGCGAGTGTGCCACCAGCACCACTCCACCGTTTTCTGGTTGATGCTGAACCACGCGTCGTGGATCCAGCGGATGACCTGCGACATCTTCGGCTTGAAGCGCTGAAGCTCAGTTGGACAGCCGTTCGCCTCCCATAGCTGGGTGAGCATCGCGAGATACGCGACACGGTAGCGGGCCTTATTCGTGGCAATTATGCCCTGGTCCAGCGGTTGGATGAAGCAGGTCGTGCTGGGAGGTAGGTAGACGATGCGCAGATTACTCAGCTTCCGAGTCCTAAAACTGAGAATGTCCTCGGTGATCGCGCCGACGGTGTCGAGTCGATGGCTCGACGCGTTATCGACGAGGAGGACGATCGACCTTCCCTCAGCGAACATGGCAGCGTTGAGGGATTCCATGTACACCGTGAAAACCTACATAACGGTATTAAAAAAAGGGCCATGCTGTTACTCAGACTATTGTGGAAATCTGGAACGAATGGCAGCTGGAAGAAAAAGGATAGTGTGTACGAACCGACGAGTGAAAAATAGCAGCAGACACAAATGTACAGGTTCCGTAGGGAATGGAAGGCCGGGATGGGCGATTCGAATGCGTGTTTACCTCGCTGGTCATCCACCCCTTCTGGTTGTAACGCAAGTGCACCCACGGCTCAGGGTCGAAATTGGTTTCATTGAAGTCGCGAGGGCGGCGAACCTTGGAGATTATCATTGGCTTCAGCATTGACGAGCCGTCGGTGTTACACGTGAAGACGACAGTAACACGGTCCTTTGCAGCCTTGCGGCCGACCGCTGTGTCGTCAGCCCACGTTTTCCTCGGCTGGAACGCGATAAACAGTGTTCTCTCGTTGAGGTTGAACAGGTCCTTCAGATGCACACCAAGCAGGAGCAGCAACTCGGAGAGCTTAATGCGAGCCCAGTTGACGGCAGCCATGTCAGCATCTGCTGCTTCACCCTTGCGTGTCAGATTTTTTAAGCCCATGCGATTCACCGCTTTGTGGATCCAGGACAGCGAACATTTGAAACCGACCGGAAGACCAATAATTCGCGCAAGCTGTTTGGCCTTGACTTGAATAAGCGCCAACGTTAGTGGAATACCTGCAGGGCCGGTATTTTTTATCCATGCCTTAAGCTCAGCCTCGAGTGAAGGATACTGCCCGTGACGAACACGAATGTTCCTCTGCTGGGTAGGAGCTGCCGCCCATTTTGCCTCTTGCTTCAAAATCTTTCCAACAGTGCTCCGGTCAAGCAGCAGACCGTAACGAGTGAAGCACCAGGACACGAGGTCGTCGAGGCGAAGATGCGGGTTCGCATTTGCATGCTTGCAAATGGCGCGCTTGGTGTCGATCGGAATCTGTGCCCTGCGATGCATGCGAGGCATTGTGACGGGCTGATAACGCGACTGGAAACGGTTACGGGTGCGGAGACGGGTTGAAAAAGTTCCGGAGTTCCATGTCTAAATAGGAATTTTGGCAAGAAGGAATGCAGCTCCCAAGGGGGAGATGGCGTGACGAGAAGGGAGGCCAACCAACTGTACAGGTGGCATGATCACCCGCCACCTCAGTGATTTAGGGGGTCGAAGCCTGCCCTCGTGGACGTCAAACTCTCCACTCGAGCAGGGGGGGTGACAGTCGCCACTTTCGATTACACCTACGTGGCGTTATGACTTCTGAATGGACGGCGATTACTTGACGACAATCCTAGGAGGTTCGCTAAACCACTTAATCGAGCCACAAGAATTTGATAAGCTCCATCCGATTGGTTCGTGCCTGGATTGCACAGCCCACCAGCGTCATCGAGTTGGATGGATAGGGCCGCTGTACACCTTACAGTGGACTGTATATAGAGGGATATAACCTGAAAACATTTGTAATTTGGTCTCAAGAGAGTTTTTTGGACAGTATCGCTGAAGCCTATAATCTGGATTTGGTGTAGTCCATATTTGCGAGTTGCGGATTTGGAGCATAGAGCATACTCGCTGTAGCAGAATAAAGCGGACACATTCATTGCCCAGATCGGCTTCTTATCACATTGTGAAATGGAATTTCATATTGCTCTGGACCAAATATGGCTAAGTGCGAGAAAATACCGACGAGAACGGGTTGAGCCAGCTCCTTCGATCTTTCCCAGAGTATCCGAGCGAACTTCAACACATCCCACAGTGTCACCTTAACATCTGTGAGTTCTCGACGGTTCAGTGCTCAGGTCTTTCTCTGTGGGGTCAAACACTCGTCGCTCTAGAGTACACCACCAGTGCTTCGGGTGCTCAGGAAATACCCCCAGCGGTTGGTTCCGCGCTGTGTCAGCCGTCCTGACATACACGCTTGATTCAAACGAGTTACTGTATACACCTTGAGCCTGACAGAGGAACACAACTTTTCAGGGTGCCGGTAAACAAAAACGCGCACGGGTTTCGCACGGCATCGTCACGGGCATGTGGGCCTTTCGCACGGGCACGAAGGTTACCATTTTGATGTTTTGCGGGGTAGGTTTGAGTGGCATATTTTGGCGAGCCATTGTTCACTTAGTTACCCTGTGTTAAGTTTCGACGCTTTCAAGCTTGAGAGAGTTTCCCTAGTGTAGCACCAGAGTGGTGGTTGGCGGGTGAGATGTTGAGTGATTTTTTCTGGTTTGGTTTGCTCTCTTTTATACTCAGTGTGATGGGGTGAGGTGTTGGAGTCGCATTTCAGCTCCAAATATTACGGGCGTGTTTTAAATATTTCTTATATTACGAATTCAAGGTTCGTGTCGCAACAATAACTACTGCGTGGATTGTGGGAATTTGTTTTCGAGTCTGTTCCTGGGTTGGCTGTCGGATGTTGAGAACGACCCCTGGCATCGGGACATCGCGACCCCATTTCGCTGCCAAGTCAGCGTTCGGTTTCATGCGGCGACGCTCAAGCCACAAACAAACCCAGCGAGGCGTGTGTCATTTTGCGAGCTCAACGAAAGGCTCGCTGACCTTCGCCGGAGCGCTATTCCGAGCGCGGCTGGAAGTTTGTGGCGAAAAAGGTTGTGGCGCACATCCTTCGTCTTGTGCCGCATGTTTGTCACCGCTGTCATGATGACGCTGCACTGCTGGCTCTGTTCACGGCCCACGTTGAGTGGGCCGTTGCCCGTGTGACAACGCTAATGGGCGATGGTTCCTGATTGGGCCACGTATTGAGCTAGGCCTCCGGCGGGCATCATGTGTAGGGGGCACATATGGCACCCTAATTACAGTGACTCAGCGATGTGTGCAGTCTGCAGTCAGCACTTCTCCACCTCAGCTTGTTTTTGGCGTACGGATGGCCATTGGCCATGTTTGGTTGACAATTGCTGCTAACGGACAGAGACTCGCCCCAGAGGTTGCCCAGAAGTAACGTGGTGCCACCCCACACTGGAACCTCCACTCAGCAGGACTCTTTCGAACAGGGTAATTACCCTCAGTGTCGAGAAATTAAGAGTAACTTTCCAAGTGATTCCGTCTTTTTACAGTGCGATTCTTTCCCCCAAATCCGTCCAACTTACGGAAACATTTTCGCGCGATTCCTGAGCCTAACGAGTAACTTTTCTTTCGAATCTGTGCGGGCTATACTCGTAGCAGGGCAATCTGTAGGGGGTTTCCAACCCGCGCCACCACCCCCCCCCCCCCCCCCCCCCCACCCCCTCCTCTCCCGCTCAACCCCGCCTTTGATCACTTGCTAGCCGAATTTGTAGCGGTGGATTCCTTTCGGTAACGGGTTTTTTTGGGAGAATTCCGTCTGTTAACGGGTAATCTTGAGGCGATTCCGTCGCCATCCGGAATACCCTGGGGCTTAGCGAGAGGCCTGCCTCAGTCGTCAACGCCGAAAAGAATCGAAACCGCCGAGACAAAATCAACTGGTGGTTTTATGTGAGGGAATGTACACTTCGTTTGAGTTACTGTGTGAAATCATCATTTGGAAAGCTTCTATAGTCAGAATCGTCTCCTATTTTCCTCCTACATACAGTTACACTTACTACGTGCTCAGACCCTGAATTTCTGGTTGTACAAGTTGTAGGGAGGGTTTAAATAGTTCAATTGGTAGTTTTTGACACGATTTCACAAACTCAAGTACAGAAATTGAAAACGAGCCCAAAATCATTTACCACCCAAAATGCGTCCCTGATTGTGAACAGAAATAAAACGAGCACCGCCACGCGAGTGGCAGGGGCGATTTGGAGTTGCACCACGTGAGTTGTTCGCGAGGTCATCTTGTTCTTGCCAAGCCTGGCTTGGCAAAACTCCAAAGCGTCACTCTTGTCCACCCGTCCCCAAGCATACACGAACTATCACATGTATCGTAAACGAATCTTGACTGAGTACATGTACTTTTGTATGCTTCGAGTGTCCCCAGTTACGGAAAATTGGTGCACATGTCATCGTGAAATCAGATTGGTATGAAAATTGGGTTACTTTTCACGAAATTAATAGGGTATGGACTATTTGGATCTGCCCTTATAGTCGATTGGCTAGTCGTGATTTTGAATTTCAACACTTGGACATAGCATGCAATATGGGCAATAATATATTCCCATGAAAATTACTGTGGAAATTCTAGCTTAAAGCCATTAACCGAATCCTTCAATTTTATGCAAAACTTAGGATTATCAACCGCACGATCGAGCCGCAAGATCGAGCCCCCATAGAGTTTGTGATACAAAAGTCCCAACACCTAAGCCTTTCAACATTTTGCTTGCTGCACCAATTCTGATGAGCATAAGGACGCGATACATTGCATCCGTTTCGCCGGACCAAAATCAATCATGCTAGAATACCGTGTTTTACTACGCTGAAAATGTTTTATAACGCATCAAAACCTTTTGAAACCCATCAAAACAAGCTGTTCCATGGTCAATTTCTGCAAAACGGACTCAACGGACCCTGTCCTAACTTGGTTTGTGAGTGCGTTGTCAATTCGACGCCAAAATTCAGCAATTTGGGCCGAAGGCGTCCCATTTGCCTTAGATTGGCAGTTCTGGTTTACGGTTTCGAGACGCGTGAAAACAATGCTTGCCTGGAGGCTGAAACAAGTGTACGTGGAAGGGAGCATAAAACATTCCCACAGTAATTCCATAGGAGCGCGTCATAAAGGCACATGCATTTTGCTCCCAAGACTTTTTCAGCCGTTTCAGGAATTAACCAAACCATGTCAAAACGCGATAAAACCTACTCAACCGAACGAAATGTACTGAATGCGTGTGCTTCTTGACCACTTTCCCTTCCCCCACACACTCCAGACCCACCGCCACTGATCAACCACACCCACTCCAGGTGGCCTATGTGCCAACGACCGCCACCACGGAATCAAGTAGAGTTCACGAGACAGCAATTTCAAGTTTCAGTGCTGCACACAGAGCGACAACTTGAAGCTGCCTTGCAACACTATCCCACGACCATCACTCCATTCCCCTGGACACCCCAATGTGTCAGAGTCGAGATTCGAGAAGCCACTGGCTGAAACCCGAGGTCGTTCCATGCAACTGAGGAGGTCGCCTTTTGCCACAAGAAAGAACTTGCTTGTATTACAAACGCAAGGAACGCTGACCGACGCGGAGATGTGAAGAACCCTCACGATTTTGCCGGTCGCCGATGCTGCGCATATACCAACATCATGATGTTTTTAGCTGACAGCTAAAAACGCCTCGGCGACGACCTTTTTGTGCATTTTTTTGCTGAGTGCCCTACGTTCAAATACAGGCCCTTTCTAAGCAACTAATCTCGACTGATTCTGGTGTGACATCATCAAGCAGCCCTACTAGTATACGCCAAGACATCGACACAGCACGGAGAACGTTCCCGCCGCAAAGAAGTCGACGCCGATCGCGCTAGCCGACATGGCATCATCAACGGCTCGGCAAGCGGGGCCGCTTTGGAACGCAACGGTGAGGTTACGACGCGTCGGCTAAGCCTTAGCCGAAATCCGAGGTTCCCCAACGAACGATCAGCAGGAAACCTCGTTTCTTTCGTCACACGAAGAAAAAAGATGTTATATGAAGTTCCCGCTTTTCCGCAGTGACTCGTGAAGTGCTGCTCGCTCAAATCCACTCGTTTGGGGCTCAGAGGCTCCTCACGTGGGACTCCTAGAAGCTCTAGAACTGTAGTAACCCAGCCTCTCCTACTTTTCCTGCACGTTCCGCCGTTCGCTGGTTCGACAGGAGGACGTGGTTCTCCTCACACACGTGGCACGACATGGCACCAGCCAATGGGGAGTCCTCCAGTCCTCCGGTCTTCTGCCGCGCCGCGATAACAAGGCGTGTTGCAACCGATTTATCATCATAAAGAGGTAAAACTCGATGTCGAATGCGGTATTACCCTACCTCTTGTCTCCTTGTACTACAAAGAGGAAACCCTAATCTGCTCTCCCTCCCGCAGCAAGCGACAGAAATATCTCACAGCTTCGGATCGGAATCCTCTAAGCTCTCCGAGTTCTGCTCGCAATCAGCGACAGCGGTTTTAGATCGGGCGAAGCGTACACGCTTTGTTGCGCTTTATAAAAATCTGCTTATTTCGAATGCCGATCAGGTGTATGTACATTTGACTATCTAATCTTCCATACCCTACACTTGCGTGTGTGCTTCAGGAACTACCAGCAGAAACGGATAAAGAGCCCCCAGGTCGTGAAGGCATTCATGGTAGGGCACCGTACTTATGTTTTTGCCTGTATCTGACCATGCATCTTTCAGTATTTGTACAAACTACTTGCTTTCTGTGGTACTTTGTTTTGCTTTGTTTCTTCTCCATGCATCGTTCTGTATTTCCCTGTCATTTTTATTGGAAGTTGAATTATTCGTACTGTAAGAGGTTCCCCGTGAATTCTTCGCAACATTTTCTCGTATCGCATGCATCTACAGGTTGCACTTAGGAACAACAACGGAAACAAGACGTTCTCTGCTCCCTCACTACCTGGATCTGGGCCAGCGCCCACACTGACACCTGAACCAGCATCAGCATCAGCACCAGCACCAGCATTGGTACCAGCATTGGCACCAGCACTGACACCTAAACCCGCATCAGCATCAGCATCAGCATCAGCAGCACCATCAGCGCCAGCGCCAGCGCCAGCACCAGCACCAGCACCAGCACCAGCACCAGCACCAGCACCAGCACCAACATTGGCACCAGCACCAGCACCATCACCCGGAAGAGTATCTTCAGGATCTCAATCCGAGTTCAAACAAATTATGACGGAAGGCAACACAAGCAAGAGGCAGGGAGCCATGTTTCAAAGCCCAGCACGCTGCATGAGTGCATCAGTCTGCTATACCGAGGCTACCATGCAAAGCAACTCAGACAGCAAGGGTCAAGATGGCAGCAGAGGTGATACCAGAGCTGATAGCGGAGGTGGCAACAGCCTGTGGCTTGAAGGAGTCTGCGCTGCGAAGGAGAATGCCGGGTGTCTGGAAACGATGCAAAGCGACTCACGAGGCTCGGGTGAAGATGACAGCAGAGGTGACACCAGCTGGTGGTTTCGAGGAGTCTGCGCTGCAAAGGACAATGCTGGGTGTTCGGAAATGGGCCATTTCTCGCAAACATTGGGCATCGAGCAGTATGCGAGAGGCATCAATGACTTCTCTGCTTGCTCCATACCTGCAGCATCCGTGCATGCAGCAACGCTACCAGCAGCATCAGCAGGAGCAGGAAATGTGGACTTTCTCCCTCTGGAAAGGCCCTACTTAGATCCGCAAGATCTGCAGGGCAGTGAGGGGAACTCATTGCCGTCAGCCAGGGCCAAGGTGTACAAGACAAGAAAAACCGAAATGGCGACTGCAGAAATGGCTAGACCAACAACAGCTACGCCCGTGAACTCAGAAGTGGCTGCAACGACAACTGCTACGCCGGTTGTGTCTGGAAGCTGGCTTAAGGAAGCAGACGGCCAACCCCCATGGTAGGTGGTGCGCTGTTCCAAAGGTGCCCAGATTGCATCGCAGATGTTTTTTTGATAAGCAGATGGCCAAAATGGTAAGGGATTATGTGTTCTACTCGTGTTTAAAGAGGGGAAGAGGAGACGGTTCAGCGAACGGACGTCATCTTTCCGGCTGGGCTGCGGGGCGTGGCACACACACCAGCATGACTGGCACATCTTGGTGGCATCGTGCTTCTGTTTTGCCTTGCCTCATTCTCCTGCTCCGTCCCCTGTTTCGCAGCTTTTGAGTCGACTCAAAAGCAGGCGTGGCATACACCAGCACGACTAGCACTTCTTGGTGGTATCGTGCGTCGGATTTACCTCGCCTCGTTTCCCTGCTCCCTCTCCTGTTTCGCAGGCCCTCTTCTACTGGCCTGATGACTTTTGAGTCGACCCAAAACTCGTTCTCCTTCTCTGTATCCTGTTTCGCAGCCCCTCTTCTACTGGCCTGCCTTGGTGTGAGGGTGCCTCCCAGCGACACTAACAGAACCTCACCTGTGCTGCACTTAGTCCTTCTGTCCCTCTTTATCTGCAGGTCGCCTTTCATCGGTATGCCTTGGGGTGGCTGCTGGCACCGCTGCCAGAGCAGCCAGTCAGCTCAATCAAACCTCGCTGGACGTAGGCCAGACACCCCTTTTCATTCTCCTGCTGCCTCTCTTAAACTACAGGTCGCCTTTCACTGGCCTACCTTGGTGTGACGGCTCCTGAGGCCTCCTTAGGGCTCCTGTCAGACCGCTGCCACAGCTGCTACTCATGGTAGCCCAACCTCGCTGGACGGAAGCCAGGCGCCCCTTTTAATTCCCTGCTGCTTAGACTACAGGTCGCCTTTCACTGGCCTCCCTTGGTGCGACGGCTCCTAAGGACTTCTGTCACACCTGGCCTGCCTTGGTGTGAGGATAGCTGCCAGCACCGCTGCCAGAGCTGCCATTCCTTGCAACCCAATCTCGCTAGACTGAGGCCAGGTTCCCTGCTCCCTTTCCCTCGGTCTCCTCTGCTTTGGCAGGTTCACTTTGACTGGCCTGCCTTGGTTTGAGGGCCCCAGAAGGCTCCTGTCACGCTGCTGCTGGAGTTACCAGTCAGCATAACCCATCCTCCCTGAACTAAGCCTGGACGCCACAATCTTTCTCCTGCTTTCTTAATCTGCAGGTCTCCTTTCACAGGCCTGCCTCGGTGCGAGGGCGGCTGCCCTCACCGCTGCCAGAGCTGCCATTAAATGCTAACCAATCTCGGTGAACTAAGCCCAAATTCCCTAATCTCTCTTCTGTTTTCTCCTGTTCACAGGTCCCCTTTCACTGGCCTGCCTTGGTGCGAGGGTGGCTGCCTGCACCGCTGCCAGAGCTGCCAGTCAGCTCAACCCAACCTCGTGGGACTGAGGCCAGACGCCCTGCTGGACGCCCTCTCAAGCGGACCCCTCTCCATGGTACACGGACACGCACACATGCACACGCACACGCGCGCACGTGCGCGCACGTGCGCGCACGCCTGTACGCATGCACGCACGCATGCACGCACCCATGCACCCATGCACCCACGCACGCACCCACTCACGCACGCGCGTGCGCGCGCGCACACACACACACACACACACACATGCACGCACGCACATACACGCACACATGCACACACACACACACGCACACACGCACACACACATGCACGCATGCGCGCACGCGCGCGCACACACACACACATACACACACACACACACACACACACACACACACGTGGACACATGCAGGCCCACACGCACGCGCACGCATGCGCACACGTTTATGCACGCATGAACATGCACGCACACACCCACACTCATACTCACACTTGTGTAGATTTTGTCAGCGCTCTCCGTTCCCCGCCTATCCTATGTCAAGATCGTCTTCCTCTTGCAACCTTGCCCATCTCATAGAGACCTTTTTCAACTTCTTTTTAACCCCTTCTGTTACTAATAACTTTGTTGCAGGTTTTCTTTGGCTTTTGAGAGCGCACAGGATGTAGTACATAACACATGGTCCCCATGAGCTCTAGCATATATGTTATGCTAACTTACGGTATATGTACAGTTATGTACAGTTGCTTGCACACCTTGTGCAATCATTAGAAGCTGGCCAGTTTCTTAGAGTGTTCCTACAAACCTCTTCCCAGGCAGCATCTTCCCAGACTCGCGCTACAGTGCCGTGAATTTTGATGCAAAACTGTTCAGAGCGGTTCCGCGTGGTGCGACGAGAGGTTGGGCTTGCCGAGGTTCACGGGCGTGTTTTTTAGCCTCTTTCCAGGCGAATATATTTTCTGACACATGCGAGTTTGTTCAGTGCTTTTTCGACTCGAGCTGTTTTTATGTGTTTGAGAATGGTGGAACGCATATCTGAAACAGGCTAATTCTGAACGGGGTTTCTGGGAACACGCTCTCGAGGTATCGCGCGAGTCGGGGAAGGGGTTGACTGGGAAGAGGCTCGTAGGAACATGCTCTTATTCTCCATTACACCACATTACAGTACTTCCGCATAATAACACCTAAGGCTAACCAAATTTGGAGACCTCGCAACACTCGACATAATAGCTGCAATGTAGTGAGGGAATCTGCTTATGGCCGCGTCTTGGGTGGGTGGTATTGAGAGGAGAAAAGTTGACTATGGCATGGCAAGCACATGGAAAGTATCTAAATATTGTACCCTAGCTAGGTTATAATTCATATATTCTTAGCACACAAATACATATGAACTCTAACACATCCCCCTAACCTGGATAGGGGCAGAGCCTAACAGGATACAGCAATCCAGGGCAGCAATAATATTCTAGCCTCTGTAGTATGTAACAAACAACTCAAGGCAGCACTACTAGTTTGACAACTGAGACAAGGGCCAGAAGGCCAGTGAGCAAGTGTAACAAGGCAATCGGTAAGGATTAGCAAGTACAAAGCCGGTATAGCACAGATCAGGATACAAGCAAGGGAGAGGCAAGTGAAACTAGACCGACCTGGGTACAAAAACGCTGATAGTCACGAGGCTCAAGGGCCTTGGTGAAGACATCAGCAGCGTTGGTCTGTGAGGCGTCCTCTGAGGCCCTGCTCTTGCTGGATGTGCTTGGCCTTGCCCGCAAGTTGAACAACCTGACACATGAAGATCATGGCTCTGTTATCAGCAAACAGGACCAGGGCAGACCTAGGCCACTCACCTAAGTCAGTGAGCAAGGACGTCAACCAGCGAAGCTCGTAAGCGGCCATAGCACCAGCATAGATCTCTGCCTCACAACTAGACTGAGCTACAGACGACGATCTAGTGGACCGCCACGAGACTGCACTCGCACCAAGGCTAAATAAGTAGCCATGTGAGAACCTGAGTGTCTCCAATTCGCCAGCCCCACGACACGTCTCTGTGTCCAGTGGGGACCACTGACTCTCGTCCTCCTAGCACAAGCGCCGATTTTGATGTACTCGCCAGATACTGCAACAACTCTTAGCAGCCGACCGGTGCTCTGGTCTGTGTCTGCCAGTCGCAAGAAAACGAGTAAGGGTACTAAGAGGGTATGCTAGATCTGGACGAGTGCACGTTATCAAGTACATGAGGCACCCCACCAGCTCTGCGTATGGACTACTAGGCTCAACTTGCTAATTGGAAACAGGAGCTGAGAGCTTGTGGGCCACAGGCAGAGGGGTGGGCTGTGCTGACAAGAACTGAAGGTCGAACCTCTGGAGGACGTGCTGCATCATGTGGGACTGGGAGAGTGTGACTGTGCAAGTTGCACGATCACGAGAGATCTCGAAGCCGAACTAGCACCATAGCTCTCGCAAGTGTGTACAGGCGTGTTGCCTGAGCAGCTCAACCTTTACCGAGGCCAGTGCGATGCTATATGGAGTAAAAAGATAAGGTCGACATGTACACAAATACCTGGAACGGAGCCTGACCAACACGAACAAAGAGCGAGGGGTCAGCAGAGGACAGGAAGAAATGGAGAGCCGTGAGTGTAGTGCACAGCGTGTTGTGCCACTCATGGGGCACCTACGTAGACCGTAGATAGGGCGGCGCAGGCTCCACTTGGTCCCAGGAGCCAAGGATTCGATGAAGCCTGGTGGCTGCCGTAGGTAGATCTGACCGTATAGGCTGCCCTGCAAGAAGACTGTCGAGAAGGCTGGTGGAGCTCGTAGTCTCGCTGTGCGGCCATGTAGAGGAGCACCCGAAGAGTAGTCATCTTTGGGGTAGGAGAGAAGGTCTCGAAGAAGTTCACACCCTCTCGCTGACTGAAGCCTCTGGCCACATACCACACCTTGAACCGTGGCGGCTCTCCAGGCAGACGCTTCACCTTATAGATCCGCATGCCATCGACTATGTTCGCCCCAGGTGGAGGAATCGCATCAACATAAGATGCCATATCTGCCTCTATGGTCTGTATCCACTATGTTGCATAGGGCACTGAGACCGCCTCAACGTACGAGCGTGGGGTAGGGATGTCTAGGGCATCTGGGTCACCCTCATGGGTGAAGCGCTGTAGGAGGGATGGGCGGGCAACTAGGGGAACCAGAGGAAAGGCCAAGGAGACGAAGTGCAAGCTGCGGCTGCGGGTGCCGCTGCTTCTACTACTACTGCTGCTGCTCCCGACATACGCTTGAACCCCCAGTCCCACAAATACTCTCTGAGCCAGCACCCCTAGGACTACTGTAGCACCCCCAGAACCAGGACCACCGGAACTAGCACCCCCAGAGTCCACAGTCCCCTGCCGCTACTCTTGTTGCGGCTAATGCTGCTACTGTTACTGATGCGGCTGCTGCTGCGGCGGGAGCGGGGGAGGCTGCTGAGGTGCTTAGGGCACTGGAGCTGGGGGGAGAAGCGCCACAGTTGCAGCAGGCGCACCCCTAGCCATGGGGCCCCCAGCGTTAGTAGACTCACCCACATGCCCAACCGAGGGGAGGGGAGTGGCGTGGGAAACACTAGACGGGGCCGAGCGGGGTGGGAGGGGAGCGGCAGGCGGAGGAGGGGCGAGGAAGAGTGTGGGGAGGAGGATCACTAGCACCATGGTGAGAAAATCGAGTGTAAAAAGATACGGATTTGTCGAACGTAATGTCACGAGAGTGAAGGATGCGGCACTGCTCCGAATGGTAGAATAGCCAGTCAGGAGCGTCGAACGGGAACCCAGGGAAGATACAGGGGATGGTGCGGGCTGAGAGGTTGTCCTCGCTGGGGGCGCGGATGTGGGTCAAGCAACCCTAAACGTGGAACACAGGTGCATCACCAGGAGACCCAGTCCAGAGGAGGGTCGGAGAAACCTGTGGCTACGAGGAGCGAGACCACATGTTAAGCTGGTAAGCCGCGTAGCGCACCATGAACAGCCACAGAAAATGGAGGCAAAGGCATGGACCATGGAGGTGCGAGCCACCTCCATGACCAGGCCGCGTAGCTATCCCATTTTGCTGCTGCGAGTCTGGAAGGGTGAACGTCTGGATGATGCTCTCTACACGATTGAATGCCCCAAGGCGGCTTGAGGCAAACTTGCCACACGGTCGGAGTGAAGGCGGAGCACGGACAGGGAGTGTTGAGTGCGGACGATGCAAAGCCATGGGAGGAGGGCATTAGGCATGTCAGCCTTCCGCTCTAACAGAAACACAGTGGTAAATCGCAAGAAGTCGTCGACGACAACCAGGAAGTAGCGCCCCCGGTGAGGCCGAGGGACCAGGGTGGGGCCCTAGACGTCCATGTGCAGAGTCTGTATGGGAGCAGCGGTGGGAGGAAACGAGGAGGACTGAGGGGCGGTCTCTGGCAGCCCTTGATACAGGTAGTGCACTTGGGGGCTAGAGAAGTAGGGAAGGGAGGGGGGGCCGATACGGGGAGACCGTGGTGTACCATGTGACGCAGACTTGGGAGAGCAGGGTCACCTAAGCGGTGGTGCCATAGGAGTGCCATGTTGGTGAGGGAGAGACAGGAGAAGGACGCGACAACCTTGGTGGACGCGGCAACCTTGGGCGATTTGTATGCAGTGTGAAGAGACCAGACGCACAGTCACGGTCATAGGTAGCAAGACGGGTGCATGTGGCGGCGTCTGTACAAGCTGCACATCTTACTTGTCCAGGGAACGTGGTGGTGACATTGAGGTCCTAAATATGACCGACACCAGCCAGGTTGATGGAAAACGTAGGGATGTGCAAGCCGGTAAGGAGCCGGACGGGACAGCCGGACTGGGGAGATCCATGGTGCTGCGAGCGACGACTGTGGCATGCGAGTCAGCGAGGGAGAGTTATCGGTGCAAGAAGCGGTGTGACTGCAATGTGGTCTCGGAAGAAGCAGCGAGACGCGTCCGAGTTTAGGGTGAAGGATAGGGTCGCCTCAGCAGAGGATGACGAAGATCCTAGACTACACAGAGCATAAAATCCTAGACTACCATACACATAGCAGAAAATCCTAGACTGCACACAGCAGGATATTAAGACTCAGACACACTATAATCCTCAGAGTACAAAGAAAACATGGCACAGCCTATCTGAGCCATCTCTTACTCAATCACCGAGATGTCGCGGTGGAAAAGGACAGGCCACTCTAGGAGGGCTGCCAGGTTCCCAAAGCGACCACGATACAGATCGTCCAGGCAACGGAAGCAGCGAACGACGGTGTGACCCGTGCGCCTGCAGACCTGGCCACATAGGGGGTAGGTATGGATGTGGTGCGCACAATGAACGGGACCCCTAGGCCCCACGCCACCCTGGCTCCCAGAGAAGCCACACAAGACCCCGGGCAGTGATTGCCCCGGGGCCCAACCACCAGGGCCCGCACCACGCCAGGAACTCCCAGGATCCCACTGCAGCTGCTGTGGCGGCTGCTGCTGCAGCTGTTGTTGCTCCCCCGCCTCCTCCACACCCACTCCTCCGCCAGCTCCCTGGGCCTCACCAGTGCCCTGACCGCCTGCTCATGCCCCACAACCACGACCCCACTACGAGCGCCTAGCAGAGCGGCCAGGTGCAGTGACCGTTGCCGTGGACTCAATGATGAAGGCGGAGGCACCAGAAAGAAGGACCTTGGATGGAGAGCAGCTCTGAAAGGCGGGCCACGACCATGCCGGTGGACTCGACGATGGCGCGGAGACGAGTCTCGACCTTTGTTAGGGAGGTGGAAAAGTGGTCGATGGTGAGTGCAGTGGGAGACAGTGCAAACAGAGCGTCACGCGCAAGAATAAGGCGATTAGGGAGGCGGGTGGTGAGGAAGTAAAGGGTGACGAAGGTGGGGGGGGGGGGGGTGAGCAGCGAGATCGGCTTCAGGGCAGGCTGCACAGTAGTGTACATCAAGATCTCAAAGATGTGTGGCAAGATCCGCGACCGTGGAGAAGGATGCCAGGTCGGGGAAGAGAAACGAAAGGAGGGGGCGGCCGAGGGCGGCAAAGGACGGGGATGAGTAGCGGGCAACGACTGCATCCCAAAGGTCATTCGCCATCTCTTGCGACTCAAGGTGCGCCTGGTCGTCGACCGGCAAGCAGCGGGTGATGACCAGCAGCGCAACAGCTTCGTGAGCCTGCTAGATGGCATGGGCAGTCCGGGAAGCTGTGTGCTCCTTACGCTGTGCCGACATCGCGTCGGAAGCAAAAGACCCAAGATGGGGGGGGTGGGGGGACGGCAACTCATCAGTAATGTGGGCCTCCCGCAGCTCGCTGTCCACTCGCTGGCTCAACAGCTGCTGGCGGAGAGCGAGAAGCCTGGGAGTGAAGACGGTCGCCCGGCCTTTGGCGTCCAGTGACAGGTCTGACGATAGGTCGAGCGACAGGTCCGGCAGTAGGCGGCTAGGAGCCATTAAACACGAGGAGGAGGAGAATCGGGACCTAGAGGCGATAGACAGTGCTAGCTGCAGCTGCGGCTGGCGGCCGCGGCTGGTGGCTGCGGGCAGGCAACAGGCGGTGAGCAGCTGCTGCGGCTGGTCGCTGCGGGCAGCCAACAGGCAGCGACCAGCGGCTGCGGCAGGCAGCTGCGACCGCTGGATGGATGGGTGGGTGGGTGGGTGGGTGGATTGGAAATCAAACATGCAATGAAACCCAATAAGAAACAAGGACATGTTGTGATCAGGAGCAGTCTTTGATTTGGTGATGCCCAAGAAAGTTGCTACAAGCACACCAGGTGCCAAGTTTTGTCATAAGTTAGGCTTTCTCTATGGTCTAAGGATGGCGTTGAGTTGAGTGGCTAGCAAGGGCAGTGGTGGGTGGTTTGAGGGGGGGGGGGGGAGGGTGGAAGAAGAAGCTCGTCTGAGGAAGAGCATAAAGTGCTTTGGGTGAATGGACATTGGAGAATGGGTTTGGTTTGCGGAAACATGGTTTTCTAGCATACATATATGTATGTACTGTAGGCTAACTAGGTGTAGACTATAGAGGGTGCAACACTACTATAGGAACCCTTTTCTGCATGTGCCTATTCATTTATTCTCCTATCTTGACATGGTATCATTACTAGGTTAGGTCGTAGCCTCCACGCTTCTGCCCTAGCCTTCCGCCCTAGCCTACACCCTAGTCTACCGCCCTGGCCTGCGCCCTAGTCTACCGCCCTAGCCTGCGCCATAGCCCTAGCCTGCGCTGTAGCCCTAGCCTGCGCTGCCCGCTGCTCGTGCTCGCACTGCCCACTGCTCGCAGCCCGCTGTGCACCGCCCGCTGCATGCCGCCTGCTACGCGCCACCCGCCGCTCGTTGCCCGCTGCGTGCCGCCCGCTGCTCGTCGCCCGCTGCGTCCCGCCCGCTGCTCGTCGCCCGCTTCGCGCCGCTGCTGCATGCTGCCTGTAGCCGCCGCCTGTCGCTCGCTTCCTGCAGCCGCCATAGCCGCTCGTCGCTGCCCGCCACATGCCTGCTCGCTCGCCACCCGCCAGCTCGCTGCCCGCTGCCTGCCCCCTCACCCGCCGCCAGCCAGCTCGCCACCCGCTGCCTGCCCGCACGCTCGCCGCCAGCCAGCTCGCCGCCCGTGGCCTACCGCCTGCTGTCTGCCCGCTTGCACACCGCCAGCCTGCTAGCCTCCCTGCTAGCTTGCACGCCGCCAGCGAGCAGTAGCTGCCAGGTGCGCTGCCCACAGCCACCAGAGCAGCCACTGCCGCCGCTGCGCCCGCGGCCCTAGCTTCCCGCCCTGCAGCCGCAGCTCCCGGCACTGCACTGCAGCGGCAGCTGCGGCCACTAGCGCCATTGTCACCATCGCTGCAGCTTGCCACCTGTCATCTGCCGCCGGACCTGCCACCGGACCTGCCGCCGGTCCTGTTGCTGGCCCTATCGCCGGCTCTACTGCTGCCGCTGCTGTCAGGTCTGTCACCGTCAGCTGCTGTTGCCAGCTTCAGCCCCTGTTTGGGTACATCTGGCACCTAATTCTTCTGCCATTATGATGACCCCTTCAGCGTCGATGTATGTCCTTTGGCTGGATGCTGAAGGCGCATGGTGGGCTTCTCGGCCTGGCTTTCCTCTCTCCGCTGCCAACTGCTGAGTCAGCGTGTGGAGGGCAATTCACTGGCGGCCCATGTCACTGGTGAGCTGCCCCCCCCCCCCCCCCCCCTATCTTGATCCCCTTGGCCCCGAGGCAACGTCCGCGCAGTGTGAGGTAGCAGCTTGGACCGCCCACTCTATCTGGGAGTCTCACAATACCGGCGTGCAGGTTGTCATCACTCGGAGTCTGCCGGTTGACGAGCACTCCCACTTTGATTCGGCTCAGGAACTCTGAAATGCACTTGCCGCCCGCTACTCGACCCTGTCCTCCACCACCCTCTGCCACCTCCTCCTCCCGTTCCTCATCCCTGACTTGGCCTTCTTCTCCCCTGTGGCGGATCTCGACGCGCACGTGCGCTCCCTCGAGGCCCGCTTTCGTGCGGCATGCACCGAGGCCCAGCTCGCCGAGCACACCCCGCCCACCTACTCTACATCACCCTTTACCTCCTCACCACCCGCCTCCCTGACCGCCTCTTTGACCGCCTCGCCCCTGCGCGCGACGCTCTCCTCGCGCTGCATCCCACTGAGCTCACTATCGACCTCGACCTAATGAGATGTTTACCGCGAGTACGTTTGGTGCTCTCGTCGCAGCTGATGCGACGGACCTCTGCGAGGGGGTCCCTAGCTGTTCCCGAACCATCATCGTCGGTAAGAGACTCACGAGACTCTCCTACACCCGCCATGGCTAGTAGCGGCGGAGACGATCGAAACGAGAACTAGGCGCGACGAAACTGGACGAGAAACAATAATGGAGCAGCTCACATCTACGCTGTGAATAGAAGGAGGAGATGGGGTTGGAGGAGAGGCAGGTGAAGAAGATGGGAAGGGGACCAAGAAACCCAAGTTTCCGCTTTTCATGGACGGCGCGCAACACATCCAGGACCTCGCGTCGCCATGGCGATACCGTCAATGGCGGGACGCTCCTGCACTTGCATCGTATGCAGAGAGCTGATTGGCTCTATGATGTCATACAGAGGCTGACGATGCAGCGCTCAGCATTTTCATGGGTGCGCCATCATCAAAATATCAAAATCTGTCCTCGTCTGCTGCCTGTTGAGTCACGACTGCCAGGCTGGGGCATTACAGAGTGCACCGTCTTACACCTAACGGTTGGAAATGTTGTTGAAATGGCAAGATACAGCGTGTACAGGGCGGGAGAGTTGCCAAGTGCTCCACGTGATGCATGCTGGTCGTATTCATGGGCCTGGGACCACTCACGAATAGAGAGGGCATTTCGCCGAAACTCATGGGTCGCAGGATGCTGCAATCAGGATTCGTACGTGTTACTCCCTGGAAACTCATTTTTGTCATAACGCAAACCCTGAAATTCCAAGTGTTCAGAAACATACAACCCTGAAGGGGCTAGGGTTAAAAAACACCCAATTTTGAAAATTAAGGGTTGGCGAAAAATACATTGTGAAATCAGGGAATCAAGATAAAATGCCTTGATAACGGCATGCCTGCTATGGGCGCGCTGACCCGCTATTTACCGTATTTACCTGGCTAAAAGACTCCCTGTAATTGAAGCCCCATGGGTCTTTATAACAGGGTGGGTCTTATCCTGTGCAACCAGAAATTGAGGACCCCCCTTTTTGGCGCTTACGGGATAAGACCCCTTTCCTTGGGGTTGACCTGATTGTCTGCATCAGCACAATTCGCGCCATTTTTGCGTCGGCCAATTAGGTGGCCCCATTTGGAGCGCCCCGAGAAGCGATGTTTTCCAAGCGCGATCTGAGGAAGCATGTCTCGCGTCACCCTAGCTGCACCTCCAGGCCTCGGTGGCGGATTCAGCGGGCTGCTGTAACATTCTTCTACCTGGGTTGTTGTAATTTCACGTGTATAACATAGACCCCGGGTCTTATGTAATTGCCTCCGATTAAAGACACACCCCCTAAAAAAAACAGGGCAGGATAAAACCCTAGGGGTATTTTAGCCGGGTAAATACGGTATCAAGCCCTTTTAGCATAATGGTTAGCGGCTATGTTTCTAAGAGGTACCGGTATGTGATCCAATCCAATTGCGTGCAGCAATGATACGGTAAGGCAAAAAGGTTTTGGCTTAGGGGGGTACAGTAATGCTTCGGTTCAGTGCAAGGATTTAGTGTATCCTAGCAGTGTAACTAACAATGCTTTAGCAAATTAGCACCCTGAAAGCAAAGTGTAGGCAGTGAAACCATTTCCTTGTAATGATTTGCCTCCAAACACTACATGTGTGATCTGGTGTGGCTGGGACAGCCATGTCTCATACATAGAGCACTTGTAGGAAGTATAAGAGTGTGTTCCTACCAGCCTCTTCCCAAGCAACCTCTTCCCAGACTCGCGTGTTACTGTGTCGCAAATTTTGACGCGAAATGTTTCAGTGCGATTCCGTGAAGTGAGATTCGGCCTCCCGAGATTCAGGGGCGTATTGTGAAAGTTTGCTTAGGTCCTCTTGTAAAGGCAGCGTGCTTCATTTCATCTGGGAAACATACATGGTTCTCGTCCAACAAAGAACTACACACAAGAGGGTGGGTGGGCGGGGAAATTGAACTAGAGAAACTAGAAATGAAGAACGTGGGTGAGAAGAACGTGGGTGAGAAGAAAGTGTCGTGTGCAGCGTACCGGGCAGTATGGGCCAGAAGTGGCGGTGACTGGAATCCACGTGCCCCTGCTTTCCTGGTCGGTCTTGGAGTGCGGGATGAGCAACCACATCGCCTCCGGCTCAAACTGTATGTCATGCCATTGGGGACTGACAAGGTCGGAGTAGTGTAGGAAGGCGGCGAACATAAGGATGGGGATGAGTCCTTTCTGGTATTCGGCCGGCCGGGTGGACTCCAGAAAGGGGGGGCCATGGTGTGCACTTGGTGCAGCGACAAAGGTTCCTTGTTCCGGGTGGGGCGCGGGCCATGGCGTTTGGCAAATTCGCGCACTTGTAGTGTAAATGGTCCAGTCGAGGGAGAGGGCTCGCCAGTCATGCGATGCGCGAAGGCGACGGCGGAGCATGTAAGCGATATGGCAGATGTGGTGGCCTGGTGACGTAGTGCATGAATGAGGTAGAGTGCCAAGGTCATATCCGTTGCAGGCAAGTAGCTCAACTTCACCTTCATGCAGAAGGAGCGAAATTTGAGCCAGTAGGGCTCATACGTTCGGATGGTGGAAGGGGCACGGACATGGGTGATTACGTGTAGTAGTTGTGTTTGCAGCTTCGTTATAATGCCTGAAAGGGTACAGCGTAGAGTACAATTATTATTAATTTTTATACGTGACATGCAGTGCAATCATCTTACTAGGAGGAAAGCCTTGTCCTGTGAAAGCGAGTGCGTGTGTGCCGGGGCGTAGGCATTGGTTGCCGTGGGTGAGGGGAATGTGTGCCGTTACTTCTGGCACCCAAGCGTCAGATGCCTGTTGGAGGAGTGGCCACCATGAGGCTCCCGGCCACTCGGGAATGACCAAGGTCACCTCAGCGTGTGTGCGTTTAGCGTGTCGTAAGGTGGCTGGAATGAGGTTGGGAGGGGGAAACGCAAAGCCGCGCTCGTGCTGCCAGCTGAACAAAAATGCGTCAAACACTGCGGCCGTAGGGTGTGGAATCTTGGAACAAAACCTCTCCAGCTGAGCGTTGTGCACATTTGCGAAGAGATTGATAGAGTGGGGACCCAGGCGGCGATCCAAGTGCCGGAACCACGGGGCTTTGAGGGAGTAGTCATCGTGGTCTTGGATTTTTGAAAGTTCGTCGGCGTGCGCATTCAGCTCTCGTGGGATCCATTCGACAGCTAGCCTTGTTTGGTGTTCCAGGCAGAGGCGAATGATTGCTTAACACAGTAGCGTAAGCGTGGGGTGGCGCGATCCACCTTTGCGTAGGATGAATACCACGCCTTGATTGTCTACCCGAACGAGTACGTGGCGCTTGGGTATGCGGGCAGCGAAAGTTCGGAGAGCCCATAAAACTCCTTCGAGTTCCCGTCGAGTGCTGGAGGTGGGCAGTAGTTCCTCGGGCATGCGAGCACTGGCTTCAATGGGCGTCCCAGGAAGTTGTGTCAGGGTGGCACCCCAGCTGTGTGCGCTTGCATCGACGTGGATGACGGCATCAAACTGGTGACTGAGATGGAATGGGTTTCCGTTGAACTTGTCGAACTGCGCAAGCCAAAAATGCAGCTCGTGCACTGCTGTCGACGACAAGTGTGCCTTGGCGTGCCAAGAGGTGGCGTCTGCAATAAGTCAAAGGAGCTCGTGACTAAAGGCACGTGCCGTAGCACCCAATGCCTGATTCATGGAGGCCAGCATTCCTGTGATTCTCGCAAGGGACCGGATGGGAACCGGTCGTCCCTCTTGTCCCTGGGTGATGAGGGCTTGGAGTGAAGCAAAAAGTTGTGCTCGACGTTCGAGTCCGACGGAGAAGGTGCCTTGGGCGGCATCAATTTCCAGGCCGAGGAAAGCTATCTTGCGCGAGGGGTGTAGATGTGACTTTTTGCCGTTTATAACAAAACGTGCTGCCTTCAGGTCCTTAACAACAGCTGCGCAGATGGAGCGTGCATCCGAGTGGGAGTTGCAGAGGAATAGTAAGTCGTCGACATATGGAACAACCCGCACGCCGCTTGCCCGCCATCGCTTTGCCAGTTGTTTGATCAGTTGTGTGAAGACGAACGGGGGCAGTGGCAAGCCCGAACGGGAGCGATATGAAGGAATAGTAGTCTCCTTCGAACTGGAATCCCAAGAACTTCCAGCAGGAGGGGTGGATCTCGACATGGTGGTAGCCTGACTTTAGGTCGATGGAGAACATCCAATCGCCTGGGCGGATGAGTTCGGCTACCCTGTTCAAGCCTTCGTACTTGAACTTGGGGATGTCGAGGTAGTTGTTGACTTTGCGCAAGTCAAGAATGAGGCGACACTTGTCACGCTGCTCCACCACGTTAAGTGGACTGACACACATGAGCGCATCCTTCGTAGGGACCTTGATGGCGGCACCCGAGGTGACGAGGTCGCGAATGGCTCCACGAGTGAAGTCCGGGTGTGTGTGAACTCCAACATGATTGCTATCCTCAAAGGCATGTGGCACGGCTTCCTTCCAGGGAAGCCAATATCCTTTCGCGATGATGGACAGGATGAAACTGCTATCGCACCATGAGCACCACCAGTGTAGGGCGTGACGCAATCGACTATGCATGACAGTTACGTCCTTGTCTGTAACCGCGTACTCGTACGGGTCATGTTCGTTGTGTAACCATCCTTTCCCAATTTCTGCTGGACCAAAGGGTCGGGTGGCAAGAATCACATAGGTACCCAAGTGAGTGAGACCAGACAATTGCCTAAGGGTGGATGTGTCATAGTCGATTCCAGGGGGGGCATAGCTCCCATTCAGTTGGCAAAGCAAGAGTGGCTCATGTTCAATTGCAAAAGGGGCATGGCTGATATTCATGCCTTCTCCCTTTAGCGCTCGAGCCTTCGTCACCTCTCTCTCTCTCTCTCTCTCTCTCTCTCTCTCTCTCTCTCTCTCTCTCTCTCTCTCTCTCTCTCTCTCTCTCTCTCTCTCTCTCTCTTGCTCTCTCTCTCTCTTTCTCTCTCTCTCACTCTTTCTCTCTCGCTCTTTCTCTCTCTTCTCTCTCTCTCTCTCTCTCTCTCTCTCTCTCTCTCTCTCTCTCTCTCTCTCTCTCTCTCTCTCTCTCTCTCTCTCTCTCTCTCTCTCTCTCTCTCTCTCTCTCTCTCTCTCTTTCTCTCTCTCTCTCTCTCTCTCTCTCTCTCTCTCTCTCTCTCTCTCTCTTTCTCTCTCTCTCTCTCTCTCTCTCTCTCTCTCTCTCTCTCTCTCTCCTCTCTCTCTCTCTCTCTCTCTCTCTCTCTCTCTCTCTCTCTCTCTCTCTCTCTCACTTTCTTTCTTTCGCTCTTTCTATCTCTTTTTTTCTCTCTCTCTTTCTCTTGTGCTCTTTCCCTTTGCTTTCTCTTATGCTCTCTCTCCCTCTCTCATCCATTCTCTCTCTCTCTATATATATATGTATACCGCTCTTTCTACCTCTTTCTTGACCTCTGTTTCTCTCTCTCTCTCTCTCTCTCTCTCTCTCTCTCTCTCTCTCTCTCTCTCTCTCTCTCTCTCTCTCTCTCTCTCTCTCCCTCCCTCTCTCTCTCTCTCTCTCTCTCTCTCTCTCTCTCTCTCTCTCTCTCTCTCTCTCTCTCTCTCTCTCTCTCTCTCGCTCTCTCTCTGTTTCTCTTGCCCTCTCTCTTTCTCTCTTTCATCGAGGCCTTGCAAAAGTTTTTTTTTTTTTTTTTTTGCAATCTTCGTTTCAACGCGCCATAACGGTATGCATGATCCATACATGGAATAACGCAAGGTCCTAGGCCCACGGCCTTCTCTGCCCCTAGGGCTACCCTAGTCTACTAGGCCATTTGCCTTGTCCTAAGGCCGGCCACCAGCCATGCACCCCCGGTGCAGCCCAATATGCTTCTTGCATATTGGCGAAGGGCACCGCCCTTACCCCCGCTCACACCACCGGTGAGGGGCCTTGTGCACCACGCCCGCCCATGGGGCACGCGTTAGCCACGTGACCTGGCTGGCCACAGCGGAAGCACACGCCCTTGAAGCGTGGCTGCTGGGGGGAGCCTTTGAGGTCCATTTCTCCGTCACGACCGCCGGGACGACCACCACGGGGGTAGATGGCGCGTGCGCGCTTGAGTGCAGCCACGTCGGCGACCGCCAGCTTATAGGAACGGGACGTCAGCACACTCTTGGACTGGTAGAGCTGGAAGCGATCAGCGGCCTCAAAGCCGGCCTCATCCGCCACGAGAAGCACCTCGAAACGCTTATTAATAAGCGTCTCGATGTGTTTCACGTTGTTGAGTGCGCCGGTGACGTTGCCGTGCTGCAGCTCGAAGTCGATGTGCTGCAGGTGCGCTTGGATAGCAGTGAAGACTTCGGCCTGGTCGCGCACGCCCTTACGCATGAACGTAGTTGCTGCGGGCGTAGGACCAAGGGGGGGAAGAGGGGGGGCGGGGGCGAGAATGCGATGGCGAGCAATATTGGCAGGAGCCTCACCATCATCGTTTTCAGAGTCGTCGCTGTCGTCGGTGTCATTGGCGAGTGCGGGAGTCGGTGCCGGGGGCTGGTTGTCGACGCGCGGAGCTTTCGGCGCGCGAGTAGGTGGCGGCATTTCTTTCTTCTTGGCGAAATTGGTCGTAGCAGTTATATTGTCCGAAGATGTTCCGCGCGTAACATTCGGTTGCTGGTGTAACAGCGCCAAAAGCGCCTGGAGTTGTTGTGCGGTCAACGCGGGGGCGGCGGCGGCGGCTGGCACGTCCTCGTCAAAGGGCGTGTGCTCGGTGGGGCCCGCGTGGCCTGCAGCCGTCGCGACGTGCGCAGGCGCGTGGTCCTCCGTTGGCAGCTCGCGCGGCTGCGAAGCAGCCGCGCGAGTTTCTTCTGGAGCAGCGCGATTGGCGCCAAGCAGGACCTCCACAGCCGAGGGCCCCTCGCCAAAAATTTCCTCAGCAGGACGTTTCTGGCGACGGGCGGTTGCCCCGGCCGAAGTTCCGGGCTCCACATAATTGTTGGGGTTGTTCGTCGGACGATTCAGAGTCGTGTTCGCCGACGCCATGTTAGCGAGGTTGTGCTGCAAAATGTCGGTGAGGAGCGTCGTCGGAGCCTTGCCTCGGGGGAGGGACTGGGTCTTCGCCAGGTTGGACGAGAAACTGGGGAAATTGAACTAGAGAAACTAGAAATGAAGAACGTGGGTGAGGCCGAATGGCCTCACGTCCCTGTTTTGTAGGCAAAAGAGGGTGAGTAGCGCTTCGTCGCTACCTTTGCTGCGTTGGCCCTCGCTACACTCTCACAATACACATTTTTAGAAAGTGTTACACACTTTCTAAAAATTACATGTTTTAAAACCTCTTTTCAGACGAGCAGGTTTTCAGACAAGCGCGAATCTGCTAAGTAAAATTTCGTCGCCAGCTGGTTTTATGTGGTTGAGAGCGACGGAAGGCAAATATGAAACGGGAGTATTCCAAAAAGTGGTCCTGGAAACATGCTCTCAAGGTCGCGCATGAGTCTAGGAAGAGGTTGCCTGGGAAGAGGCTCGTAGGAACACGCTCTAAGCCACTACGGCCATATGAACTGCTTGGTAGATATCTAGAATCAAGTGCAGTATGTCTACTGTAGTAAATCGAGCCACCTGGCTAGAAGGAAAGAACATGCAAGAGCGGCTTCTATGACATCCATACTCCATGGTTACTAAAATCATTGAAACGCCTCAAAGAAATTAGTCCGGGCAGCCTCAAAGGAAGTAGTCGGGTGTTCTCCTGCTGATGTCTGGCTCGCCTCTTCTGGGAGCCGGCTCAAACTGCAGGAGAAGTAGTCGGCAGGTGCAAGGGGGGTAAGGGAAGAAGGAACAAGGGGGGGGACGGACGAAGGAGCAAGGGAAGCGAGGGGCAGAAGGAGAAAGCAGGGTAAGGGCAAAAGGCGCAAAGGGGGTGAAGTGAAGAACACTGTGGGAGTAGTCGGGTGCTTTTTTCTTACAAATGCCCGGCTCTCCTCTGCTGGGTGTGTTAGTTTTTTTTTTAAGATGTCCGGCTCTCCATTGCTGGGTGCCGGCTTAAAAGTAATGCGTAAATAAAAATAAAAAGTAGGTGCGGTGCAGACATAACTAGGTCTCATAATATGGCAGCCATGTTTTAAAGCTCGATTGCTGAATTATAAAGAGTACACCTTGAGCATGACGAACTGGATCATAAGCACGTGTGAGAAGCGATGAGAAGGTTTACTCGAAGGAAAAACCGGTTGGCATTTTGATGGTATTCTGCGGCGTTTCGTAACAATTGGCATCCAGGGGGCGGTATGTGGGGTATAGGTCATGCCTGGATGAAGGCGTGCCATCCATGCAGGTGGCATGTGGGGTAGGGTGCATGTAGAGTAGGTTGCACCCGGGATGAGGGTGCGCCATCCATCCAGGGTGCATGCGGGGTAGGTCGTACCTGAATGAAGGTGTGGCCCATGGCGTCATCCACCTCCAGAATAGCCGCCATGTTGCCGCAGCGGTAGCAGTAGTTGGGTGCGCTGAAAATGGTCACCACCTTTTGCTCCTGGTGGGGGGTAGATACATGAGGCAGGGAGGATGTGGTGTAGGGACGACGTGAGGCAGAGAGGGCGTGGGGCAGGGAGGACGTGAGGCAGGGAGGACGTAAGCCAGGGAGGTCGTGGTGTAGGGAGGACGTGAGGCAGGGAGGGCGTGGGGCAGGGAGGACGTGAGGCAGGGAGGACGTGGGGCAGGGAGGGCGTGGAGCAGGGAGGACGTGAGGCAGGGAGGACGTGAGGCAGGGAGGGCGTGGGGCAGGGAGGACGTGAGGCAGGGAGGACGTGAGGCAGGGAGGACGTGAGGCAGGGAGGACGTGAGGCAGGGAGGACGTGAGGCAGGGGGGATACAAGTGAGGCAGAGTGGATGTGAGGTGGGTTGGGTGCGCTGAAAATGGTGACAACCTTTTGCGCCTGGTGGGGGGCACATGCGTGAGGCAGGGAGAATGCATGGTAGTAGGGTGTATGTGTGTGAGCCAGGGTGCATCTGAGGTCGGGTGCATACATGTGAGACAAGGTGCCTGCGAGGTCAAGTGCACGTGAGGTAGGGTGCATGTGAGGTAGAGTGCATGTGAGGTGGGTTGCATGTGAGGTAAGGTGCATGTGATGTAGGGTACACGTGAGGCAAAATGTGACCTTGTGTGAATATATCAGAAGGATGAAACGTTCCGAGCGGCAAAATGGAAAAATACTCACATGCGCCCAGTTGTATCCCTCCATAACTAGTTGATGCGCCCGTGCCACCAGCTTCAGCCCATTGTTGTGGTTGAACTGCTCTGATATGTCCTGGACGAGGGGGATGGGGGGGGGATGTGGGGGAACCGGGGGGGTGGGGGGGTTGGTGGGTTTGGGAATACATGACAGATGCACATATGGGTCGAATCACTAGCCACCTTGTACCACCAGCTTCAGCCTGCTGTTGCTGGTGAACTGCTCTGATATGCCCTGGAAGAGGGGGATGGGGGGGAATGGAGGGGAGGTTGGAGGGGGATGGGAGGGGGGGTGGAGGGGGGATGGGGGGGGGGATGGTGGGGAGCAAGTCATGAGGCCCCTCTAAGCAGCAGCAGTATTCAAACAGCTATCCATACCTGCCCGAAGGTGTACCCAGCACTGCGGGGAGAGACGAACCAGCCGCAGCGGTCGTCAGAACCAACCAGAGCAGGTGGCACGTGGGCCCCTCGTGGGGCACCTTGTGAAAACCTTAGATACCATCCCTAGCTGGCACCCTATCCAGCACCACCACTGTCCCTACCTGCCCGAATGTGTAGCCAGCGCCACGTGGCGAAATCCCCCAGCCACAGCGGTCGTCGAGGTCCGACCAGAGCAGGTCGCACATGGCGTTATGCCATTGCATGTCATCCTATACACACACCATCCGCGCCTGCCCAAAGGTATAGCCAGAACAGCAAGGCGAAATCCCCCAGCCGCAGCGGTCGTCGGGGTCCGACCAGAGCAGGTCGCACATGGGCCCCTCGAGGGGCACCCTGTGAGGCACCTTTGATACAACCCTGGCCAAAGGTTCCCTGCGCAACATTCCTACCTGGCCGAAGGTTCCCTGCGCAATATTCCTACCTGGCCAAAGGTTCCCTGCGCAATATTCCTACCTGGCCGAAGGTATAGCCAGCACCACGGGGGGAAATGCCCCAGCCGCAGCGGTCGTCGGGGTCTGACCAGAGCAGGTCGCACATGGGCCCCTCGTGGGGCACCTCCTGGATGCGGTCAAGCTGGCGCACGTGGTCGAGCGAGTCAATGGATGGGGATAGCCCCCCGTGCAAGCAGAAGATCTCGGACTCCACCTGCATTGGAAGGAGAGGGAGCAGAGGAGGAAAAAAGAGAGGGAGGTGGGAAACAGTAGAGGCGGGTCGCACATGGGCCCCTCGTCGTTAGACATCGCCTGAATGCGGTCGAGCTGCCGCATGTGGTCGAGCCGCCGGATGTCGTCGAGCTGCCGCATGCGGTCGAGCTGCCGCATGCGGTCGAGCTGCCGCATGCGGTCGAGCTGCCGCATGCGGTCGAGCTGCCGCATGTGGTCGAGCGAGTCAATAGATGTGGGGGATGGACCCCCGTGCAAGCAGAAGATCTCAGACTCCACCTGTGATGGAGAGGGGTGCGGGGAGAAGTGGGGGGAAGGAAGGTGAGGGAAAGCAGTGGAGGGAGGGAGGATGTTGAGCAGTAGAATCACGTCTACCTCTCACACCCTCTCACCACCAGGTAGACATGGTTAAAATGCGATGCGATGCGATATCGCATTGCATTTTGTTATATCGCGCGTGATATCGCAGCGATGCGATATCGCATCGCTGCGATATTCTGTTTCAAATTTTGAAATCGCATATCACTTTCTAGGGTGCGATGGTAAAAAATATCGCACCCATGAATGCGATATATCGCGCGATGCGATTTAATATCGCATCGCATTTAGGGGTCGGAGGAGAAAATCAGAATGACAAGGCCGGCTTTCCTAGGTGCGCGAGGAATTAGGCGAGTGAAGTTTGACGGGAGAATGGGATATAGTGGCACCTCTCTGATGTAGAGCGTGTTAGAGGGGCAGGGGTTGGATTCCGTAGATGCGGAGAAATGTAGTGCCGTTGAAGTGGTGGAAATTGGTTGGAGTTCCAACCAATGGACTTAGTGGGGGTCGAGATTTCAATCAACCCCCTAAATCCCGTTAACCGCACACCACCACATTCCATCCACCATCGCCCATGTCAAAATTTGAACCTCCAACCAACTCCCCTCCCTCAACCGCACTGCACTCCTTTTCAGCTAGAATTTCCAACCCTTCCTCTCCAAGCTCCTCACAAACACCTCCCCGCCAATCACGCCAAACCCAAACAAAACAGCTGCGGCCAATTTCCGCACGCCATTACAACCAGAGAACCCTAAATTTTGCCAAGTTCAGGGCCCACGCCCATGTTCCCCCCCCTGTCTGGCGCAATTCCGCGACGCGGTATGCGGATGTATGGCGCGCGATATATTAATATCGCATATCGTGATTTATCACACTGAAAAATCCGCGATAAATGCGCGATATCACAAAAATCGCGCGATATTATCGCATCACATCGCTGAGATTTTTTTTATATATATAAAAATAAAAATCCCAATTGCAAAACGCGATGCAATATATCGCGTCGCGATGCGATGCGATATACCCATGTCTACCACCAGGGCACAGCGATTTTTTAGGCCCCTAAAAAATCCCCCTGTGGCACACCTGCTCGATGCGGCCAAGCTGGCACCTCTCGCATCCTCTCACCACCACCAGGGCACAACAGCGCTGGGCACAACAGCGCTGGGCAGAACGCGCCGGGCAGAACGCGCTGGGCACAACAGCGCTGGGCAGAACGCGCTGGGCACAACAGCGCTGGGCAGAACGCGCTGGGCAGAACGCGCCGGGCAGAACGTACCACGGCGGTGACAGGGAAGTAGTCGAAGAGGTCAGTCAGCATCTTCCACACACTCGCACTGCCGTACCTGCATGGATGGGGTGAGGTCAATATGCAGGTACAGGGCAGCACAGCCAGTATGCAAGATTCAAAGGAGAAGCCGATCAGATCCATGCCAGGTAGCTGAAGAGATCGGTGGGCATCTTCCACACACTCGCCTTGCCATACCTGCATGGCGTGTTATGGCATGGAGTGATGTCATGGCGTTGATGGCACGGCGTGTGATGGCATGGCGTGTGATGGCATGGCGTGTGATGGCATAGAGTGTGATGACATGGCGTGGCAATACGAGGAAAACCAGCACACAAGGCGTTCACTTGCGGAGACACCTGTCAATAGTAGACATGGGCACAAGCCGAGCCACACCTGGCTCGGCTCGGCTCGCCTCGCCTTTAAGGCGAGCCGAGCCTTTTTTTTTTGTGCCCGGCTTGAGTCGAGCCGAGCCGGTGGCTCGGCTCGGTTCGCGCAGGTGACACCAGGCGAGCCGGAGTCGAGCCGGCTCGAAATGGCTCGAATTCGAGCCAGCTGGCTCGCGGTTCGGGTAAGGGGGGGTTTCGCGATAGTCAAAATTCAAATCGAGAAACTCCCCCCAAGCCCATCTCGTCAACCAACCCTAATCTTACCATAACGCCCTAGCCTATCGCCCTAGTCTTTCGCCCTCAGCCACAACCAAACTTGCAGCACCTTGTTTTATTTTTTAAAGATGTAAGAACTACTATTTATAATCAGGGCCGCCGAGGCCTTGGCGCGACAGCCCTAGGCGCGCCACCGAGGCCTTGGCTCGTGGTATGCGCACGCTAGGGTATAGGCCTGGGCGTGCGTCTGTTTAGGCCTAGTCCCGCGATGCTGAGGGTTGTAGCCTTGTAGGGCGCTTGGTAACGCTTGATTAAGTTAAGCGCGCGCATTTGGGGGTGCGCGATCTTGCATTGCACATGGCAAAGACCAAGGCAACGGCGGCTAGGCAAGGGGGGGCTTGTACTGGCGCCCCAAACAGAGCAGCAGTAGATCACAATCACAATCTGGCACATCCCCTGGACTAGAGTCCCCCAAAACAGTGGGCCTTCTTGAGAGGTTACACAAGCCCCCCTGACGAGCTGAGCCAGGGATCCTGAGGTCCCGGCTCGAGGCGAGCCGAGCCGGCTCGGCTCGACCCCAAACGAGCCGAGCCGAGCCAGGCTCGGCTCATGCCCATGTCTAGTCAATAGAAGCCATGACTTAGGTTTCGGGCTAGGGTTAAGGGTTTAGGCTTATGACTTGGGTTTCGGGTTAGGGTTAAGGGTTTAGGCTTATGACTTGGGTTTAGGGTTGGGGTTAAGGGTTTAGGCTTATGACTTGGGTTTCGGGCTAGGGTTAAGGGTTTAGGCTTATGACTTGGGTTTCGGGCTAGGGTTAAGGGTTTAGGCTTATGACTTGGGTTTCGGGCTAGGGTTAAGGGTTTAGGCTTATGACTTGGGTTTCGGGTTAGGGTTAAGGGTTTAGGCTTATGACTTGGGTTTAGGGTTGGGGTTAAGGGTTTAGGCTTATGACTTGGGTTTCGGGCTAGGGTTAAGGGTTTAGGCTTATGACTTGGGTTTCGGGCTAGGGTTAAGGGTTTAGGCTTATGACTTGGGTTTCGGGCTAGGGTTAAGGGTTTAGGCTTATGACTTGGGTTTTGGGCTAGGGTTAAGGGTTTAGGCTTATGACTTGGGTTTAGGGTTGGGGTTAAGGGTTTGGGGTGATGACTCGGGTTTAGGGTTAGGGTTAAGGGTTAAGCGTGAGGACTTGTGTGATCTGCAGTGCAACTGATTTGCAAATCTGTGCAAGTGCACTTGCGCATAGAGAGCCTAGCAAGCAATCCTTTGCGCACGCACTCGTCGATTCTTTAGGCCCCTAGAAAATGGTGCAAGTGCGTGCAGCCACATCCTAAGCTGAGCATATCAGGCACTCACTTGCGCAGGCACTCGTCGTAGAAGCCATAGACTTGCGTGATCTGCAGGCAGGAGGTACGAACATTAGAGGGAGGGAGGGCGGGAGGGAATGGACAAGAGTGCCGTGGGGGAATGGGGGGGAATGTCAGCATGACTGCACGCAAGTTGATTTTTTAGAATTCTAAAAAATCGACTGCGCACACCTGCATGACTGTGCGCACCTGCATGACTGCGCGCACCTGCATGACTGCGCGCACCTGCATGACTGCGCGCACCTGGCAGTTCTCACGGTTCCCTAATTGGCGATTCGATGATGGGATTGATTCGATTGGGGTGGTGGACTTTTCAATGACACGAGCAGGGAATCACGGAATTGACATGCATGCATACACACCCACACACACCCACACACGCCCACATGCACCACATGCACCACATGCACCCACATGCACCCACGTGCCCCCACATGCCCCCGTGCCCCCACATGCTCCCACCAGCGCGCACCTGGCGGCTCTCGTGGTTCCCTCGGAGAATGGTGATGCGGTCAGGATGGCGCACTTTCAACGACACCAGCAGCTGTGGCCGAGAAACACGGAGCAATAACGCAGGAGGGAAACACGGGATGCGGATCAGGGGGGAGGAAAGGGACTTGGTGAAAGCGGTGAGAGAGAGAGCTCCAGAGGAATCAGGGTGGTGGTGGACCCTCAATCACGGCCTAGCAGTTGTGAACTTGAAAGAAAAGAGAAGGTTCAAGGGGGAAAACAGACAGCAGATTGAGTAAGCCATAGAAGCCGGCCTAGCAGCAGTCGAGGTTTTGAAAGAGAAGAGGGGGCGCAAGAGGGAACGCTTACAGTCACTGTCTCGACAGAGTAGTAGCCTCGATCGACGTAGTCCCCCATGAAGAGGTAGTTGGTGTCTGGCGACTGGGCACATGGGAAGGAAGGGGATGGATGGAAGGGACGAGCGGAAGGGAGGAAGGGAAAGGACGTGGCAGGTGGTTTTTCTTGTTTCAAAACTCGCCTCTGTCGACCTATTCCCCATGAAGGGGTAGTTGGTGTCTGGCGACTGGGCACATGGGAAGCGAAGGGGATTATGGGAAGAGACGAGGGGAAGGGAAGGGAGGAAGGGAAGAGGTGGACACAGCACTCGGGGTGTACCAGGTGAATCTTCTTGCCTCAACACTCGGCTCTGTCGGCAGTCCTCCAGATAGAGGTGGTTGGAAAATAACTGGGATACAGATGAACTCTACTGAGCTATGTTGGAAAAAGCGTGCGTTTTTTCAACATAGCAACTAAGCAAGTCCCGCACGATGAGTAGAAGAGCATACCTTGCCGCCAATGCGGAACAGCTCGGAGAGGTCGTGGAATTGCCCGTGAATGTCGCCACAGATGGTGACGGGACACCTGACAGGCTGGGGTTTGATGGGAGCAGATGGTATGCGATGGCATTAGATGGTAAACAAAACGCCGCGCCTCTGGAACTGCTTGTGAATGTTGCTGCAGATGGTGACGGGAAACCTGGCAGGCTGGGAAGAGAGGGGATCAAAATGGGAACAGCCAGGAATAGATGGGCCATAACGTCTCTCTTGCGCCAACTCGCCACAGATGGTGACCTGACCGGACACCTGACAGGCTGGGGCTTGATGGGAGCAGATGGGAGCCGGTGGAATGGGATGAATGGGACTTCACACAATGTGCCTTTTGAACGAGGACGCATATTAAGAAGACCCAGAATCGCCATAAAACGAGAATGGAGTTATTTGCCGTTTTAAGGACACATTGCGACAATACTAATTGAAGAGTGGTGAAGAAGGTGACGCGAAATAACCTAAATGCCGCTAAATAGAATCAGGCCGATTGGAGAAAACCTAACTAGGTCGGTGGAGCCAGTGTCAAATGCACAATGCGATATGATACCGCCTCAAGAGCCACTGGTCTCACAAAGGAATCCTAGGCTCAAGTCTGTGGTCTACCGTCTAAAGTTCTTGAGCGCTGTCTGTGGATTAACATTGCTCGGCTCAGCCGCAATGCGCTTATAAATCAATGGCCCATTAGGGAAACCTCTTCCACAAAAAAATATACGCTCAGTCGAAATGCTAGGTTGTCAAAAATGGGCTCGAAATGCTAGGATCAGTCGAAACGCTAGGCTGAGTCGAAAGCGCTTACCTGCACATTGCTCTCTTCCACCAGAATCTCCCTGGCTTTCTCGCAGAGGGCCTTCACCTGCAGGGCAAATACGAGGGGACGATGTGCCATTATAAGGTGTTTCGAAAAGAGCGGACATTGCCGCATAACATTCAAACCCTAGAAAAAATACTATTGAGTCGGCTCAAAAGTCGGCAGCGGGAAATTACGAACGGACAATGCCGCATCACATTGAAACCCTAGAAATGGCGTCGTTTGACTCGACTCAAAAGTCACTAGCGAAAATAACGGGCGGGCAATGCCGTGTCACAACGATACCCTAATTGAAATGTGGAACAGGTAGGGAGAAGCGGACAGTCGAAGCCGCGGAATACCCACGAACATGATCGAAGATACTACACTAAGATGCTAAACATGAGAAGATGCTACACTCGAACGCGTCAACATCTGGGATCGTGCGGTCGACAAACGTGACAGAGTCGGACAACGCTATATGAGGCACATATCGAACTAATGAAGCCGAACTGAAATAGACAAGGTACGCGTAACTTAAAATGCGGAACTTAGTACGCGGAACTCAATACGCGGAACTTAGTCGGCGGAAGACGCACGAACCTCGGCCTCGGTGAGCGGTTTGCATTCGTGCAGCTGGGCGATGTGCGAATCGAGCTGCTCCTGATTCACCATGCCGCCTGCTTCGCCTTGCGGCCTAAACGAAACCCCTGGAACAGCTGAAAAATAAGGAATAGGATTAAACTCCGCGGAAAGTTACTATTAAAAATACCTCGATCCTAGGCCAGGACCTCAATGCGGAAGGTTCAGGCGATCAATGCGACCCAAATGACGTCTTGACGCAGTAAGGCCTCAACTTTGTGGCCGTAGTAGCAGTAGGAACAGTTCCTAGTAGGGCCTCTAGGAACTCTGATCTGGGTGTCTGGATGAACAAGCCTGGCCTGCTCTTACACAGTACCCACCAGGGGTAAGTACGTTCCTTGCGGTTGAAAATGTTCTAAAACGGTCCAATGCGGTTATGCAAAGAAAACGTGGGGCGCCGTGCCTCACCGCGATTGGGGAAATGACAGGCAGGAAGTGATTAGGTTTTGGTTTGGAGGAGGTTGAACACTGGAGCGAATGTTAAAACCACGGTTTACCGCATGAGACCGTTCTTATATAAACTGCACCAGACTTCACCGACCTGATAGCTCATAGTTAATTAAAGCCAATGGCGAGTCGCCTCGTCATCCTCAGATGGCACTTCACCCCCAGTCACAGGTTGGAATCCACCGTAACGAGAGTGCATTTCGTACAGCCGAACCTGACAGCAACCCAGTTACCACTTTCGCACTCAGTACGCCACATCACGACGAAGGAGCAAGAGTTGTCATTTGTTCGCACATACCTGGCGGCGATCTGAGCCGAGGCGGTTTTCCGCTTTGCGAATGGAACGAACCAGTTAAAATTATTATTTCAGCGAAGGGGTGCTCTTATTGGTCTTCACGGGTACCAACTTCGTACTGGGTTTGGTTAGGCTTCTCCCGGTTCAAATTGTGTTTTGCAGCAGAAAATGGAGTCGGGTTTGGCGACTGAAATATTCTTTGACTTGGACCCATCCACCCAACTTCAGTCAGACCAGTTCAGTTGTACCATTGTTCAGGCGCGGCTTTTTTCTCTCAGCGAGTTTACGAGCCTTGAAAGCGCGTTCAATCACGTCAGCGCGGCTCCATGGCCACCTCGTCCCTCATAGCGTGTTCGGCGCAAGCTGCGTCGAGCTGTCTCGCCGCGCGATGCACTGCGATAGACGCAGCCCGCATTTCACCCACAGGCCTCGTTTCGCTCGCAGCCGGCGTAACGCCAGCCCGGAGCACACAGCCTCTGCCGGCTCGCCATTGGGTGCGCAGTTTCCAGGCAGGTGCGCGACGAACCGGTAGATCGAACGATAAAAGGCGGCGAGGGTTTCTTGTTCCGACGGCGGCTACTGGGTCTGCTGCTGGCGCAGGTGACACAGACGGAAGTGACTCAATCGAAGGGTACGTGGTCGGCTTAGATTTTGTGTCTTGTGTACCGACTCGGCGTAAATCTAGTTCCTGCTTGTTCGTTTCAAGCGCGGGCGCTTGCCCTTCGCTAAACCCTGCTGCTTAAACCCTGGAAGGAAGAAACCCGTTTGATAGTCTCTCGTTCCAAGCTTCCAGTCACTCACTATCGAATGCAATCTGGAAATGAGGATTTTTTTTTTTTTTGCAATCACATTTTTTAACTCCGCAGGAGGAAACAAGCTGGGAATCCCAAGGCGGTGGATCCAGAAGTCCTGGAGGGCGGAATCGAGGGGAAAACAGGCTCCAGTTCCCGAGATGCTGACGTTTCTAGCGGTGCTGACGTGGCAGATGGTGCTGACGTGGCAGGAAGTTCTGATTTGGACCTAGAAGCGCTTGCTCGCGAGCTGAACATGGACCTGAAGGAGGTGCAGGAGGCGGAGAGGATGTTTGAAAGTGCCATGTCAGCAGTTGCCTCGCTGGAATCCCTTTCTGCCACGTTTGACCAGATGGTTCTTGACTCGAACGATTCAGGCGACTCAAGCAAGGGTTTAAGGGGGGTTTTGGACTCAGGGGGTTTAGAAACAGTGGGTTTAGACAGGGGAATGGAGGAAATGTTGAAGGGGATAGAAGCCGTGTCTAGGGGTGAGAGGAGAGGCATCAGCCAATCAGGGGAGGTTAGTGCAGATGAGGTGGATGATGATGATGATGATGATGACGTGGACTTGGCAGGGGAGGCCATTGCTGACATGGAGCGTGATCTGGCGGAGCTGCAGAGGTCGGTGGCCGCCACGCTTGCTGAGCTGGACCGTACTGCCACGTCACTCACTCCGGAGCTTGGGCTCCAGGAGGTGCTGCAACTGAAGTGAGTGTCGGAACTTATGTAAGTGCTCGAATTCAAGTAATCCCTGGAAGTTCTGTTACTGGTGGATTCTGTATTGGTGGAACACCCACGTGAGTCCCTCTCTTTCTTTCCCAATCACTCGCCCCGCTCTCCTGGTTCTCTCCCCCACAGGAGCTGTAGAGAGGCAAATCACGTGTAGGGAACCTTGAAGAGGTGACCTCCTTCCCAATGCTACTCCCCCTTCTCGTTCCCCCCCCCCCCCCCCCCCCCACCCCATCCCAAACCCACCCCAACCCCTGGCTTTCTTCCCCCCATCAGGAGCTCCATATCAGCGGACGTGCAGCAGATCGAGCAGCAGACGGGTGCCATCCTAGGGAAGCTCCGAGAGGGCTGCCTGTTGTGCAGAGCGTTGAAGAGGTGATCCCCTCCCCAATGCTTCTCTCCCTCCCCCTCCCCTCCCCCACCCCCCACCCCAACCCCTGGCTTTCTTCCCCCCATCAGGAGCTCCATATCAGCGGACGTGCAGCATATCGAGCAGCAGACAGCCGCCAACATAGGGATGCTCCGAGAGGCGAGGCAGTTGTGGAGAGCCTTCAAAAGGTGATGCCCTCCTCCTCCTCCCTCCCCTCCCCCCCATCAGGAGCTCCATATCTGCCGACGTGCAGCAGATCGAGCAGCAGACAGCCGGTATTCTAGGGATGCTCCGCGAGGCAAGGCAGCTGCAGATGGCGGCTGAGCAGCCCGGCGCACCAGTGGGAGCGCGCCAGCTGGCGGCACAGAGGGCTGTGGAGGCTCGGAACGCCATGGCTGCGATGGCAGGTTCGGCCGAAGCTGCACTGTCTGTTCCTTTTGCTGTTTTCTTGGCCTTTTTTTCTTCTGCTACAGCTGCCGCTCTTCTGCTACAGCTGCCGTTCTTCTGCTACAGCTGCCGTTCTTTTTCTATGATGCACTGCACGTTTGAGCTAACATGGTTTGGGGCGGCCGTGGCTGCGATGCAGGTTCGGCCGAAGCTGCTGCGGAGGCTCTGAAAGCGCTGGAGGAGGAAGGGGCGGCAGACTGGGATGGGGTGGGGGGGGTGAAGGGAGAGGGGATCAGGCGGGCGGGGGAGGAGGTGAGGAGGAGGAGGGAAGAGGGGAAGGGAGGGGAGGAAGAGACAGACGAAGATGATGAGTAAGTGGAGATTAGAAGATGTGTGAGTGAGCAGAGTTAAGACGACGAGTAAGTGTACTTTAAGCGATAAGTAAGCGGGGTTAGCAGTAGCAGCCAGCCAGCCTACTTGCCCCAGTGGCACGAGCTGGCAGCAGAGAGATCGGAACTGAAGAGGGAGCTGGGTGAGATGGCTAGCAAGGCCGTGCAGCTGGTGCAAGAGGGGTGTGACCGTGACCCAACCAAGCACCACCTTCCCTGCCTGTCACCCCTCCCAGCCAACCAGCATACTTGCCCCAGTGGCACGAATTGGCAGCGGAACGGTCGGAATTGAAGAAGGAGCTGGCTGAGATGTTCAGCAACGCCGTGCAGCTGTTCCAGGAGGGCGACGAGGAGGGGTCTCTGGCGCTGGTGGCTGCAAACGAGGCTGAAGTGATGGGGCAGGTGAGGGAGAGTGGGGGGGTTGTGTTAGAGGAACGAGCTGGCTGAGATGTTCTGCCATGCCGTGCAGATGTTCCAGGAGGGGGGCGAGGAGGGCGCGCTGGCGCTGGTGGCTGTCAACGAGGCTGAAGTGATGGGGCAGGTGGGTGGGCAGAGGAGAGGAAGGGGGGAAGGAGGGAGATGGGGTGGGGGGGGAGGGGACACAGATACAGGAGGAAGGGGGGAAGGGGGGATGTTCAGCAACGCCATGCAGATGTTCCAAGAGGGGGGCGAGGAGGGCGCGCTGGCGCTGGTGGCTGCAAACGAAGCTGAAGTGATGGGGCAGGTGAGGAGAGGGGAGAGGGGGGGGTGGGGGATGGGGCAGCGGGGCAGAAGGACGGCAACGCCGTGCAGATCTTCCAGGAGGGGGACGAGGAGCGCTGGTGGCTACAAACGAAGCTGAAGTGACGGGGCAGGTGAGTGGGCAGAGGGTGGGGGGAGATGGGGAGGGGGGGGGTAGGGGGATGGGGGGGGTCGTGGGAGGGGACAGTGGCACCCCCCTTCGTCTTGCCAGGTGGCAGCAGGAGAGGCGGGAGTGGAGCAGTCAGCAGTGCTGCTGGCGCTGCCTCAGCTGCTGATGAGGATGTCTAAGCTTTTGTCCCCCCCCCCCCCTCCTCTCTCAAACACACACACACGCACCCTCCCCCCCCCCCCAACACACACACACAGGCAGCAGCAGGAGAGGCGGGAGTGGAGCAGGCAGCAGTGCTGCTGGCGCTGCCTCAGCTGCTGCTGGGGATGTCTAAGCTTCCCCCCCCCTCTCTCTAACACACACGCACGCATGCACCACCCTCTCCCCCCCCCCTCACACACACACAGGTGGCAGCAGGAGAGGCGGGAGTGGAGCAGGCAGCAGTGCTGCTGGCGCTCTCCCAGCTGCTGCTGGGGATGGGGCACGAGGAGAGGGGGAGAGAGCTGATGAACCAGGTAAGGAGTAGAAGGGAGGGGAGGGGCGGGATGCAGCGGGTGAGGGGAGGGGCGGGATGCAGTGGATGAGGGGAGGGGAGGGGGGGGTAAGAATCTCACTCACGAGGTCTAAAGCAGCTGCTGCTCGGGATGGGGCGGGAGGAGAGGGGGCGAGAGTGGATGCACCAGGTGAGTGGAGGGGCGGGGGAGGGTAAGAAAGAGTGCCTTTCACGAGGTCTGAACTAGCTGCTGCTGCGGATGGGGCGCGAAGCGAGGGGGAAGAATTCATGAGTCAGGTGAGGGGAGGGATTCAGTGGGTGGGTTGCAGTGGAGTGGGTTTGTCCCTTCCTTCCCTCCTCCTTTCTTCCTCATCCCCCCTTTCTCCTCCCCCCCCCCCTTCCACTTCTCCCTCCCCTCAGGCCCTGTCTCTTGTGGCATCGCACCCTGCTGAGCCTCTCTTGGTTTTGAGTCGACTCAAAAGTGTTCTCCTCCCCCCCCCCCCCTTCCACTTCTCCCTCCCCTTAGGCCCTGTCCCTTGTGGCATCGCACCCTGCTGAGCCTCTCTTGGACGACCTACTGGAGAACGCAGGGGACATGTGCTATGGCATGGACATGTGGGACGACTCGATCAAGCTGTATAAACGCGCTGTCAACGTGCAGAGAGAGCTGGCAGGTAAGCGGGGATCAGCCTCTGGCGTGCGGGTGCGCTGATGAGGGCCTATTGCTGGCCTAGATCTACTCTTAGGAGGCCGTCAACACCCGCGCAAGGCTTGCTCCGGATCGAATCCAACGTTCTCCCATCAGCCTCTGGCGTGCGGGTGGTGAAAAAGGGGAGTTGGCGTGCTCTCTTAAGCGCTATACGTAGACTGTTACCTTCATCCCTCTCTGGGTGGACTGTCACCTCACCTTCATCCCACTCTGGGCGGGCTGTGAGTGAGTGCGCCGAGGGAACTAGCAGGTAAGTTTCCTGCCAGTATTTCTACCCATGGGAGAGGTGACGTATGAGTTTGCTGGGGGGAAGAGCGCATGGGTATGCGGCCAGTGTTTCTAGCCCAATCGACAATGACTTCACCTCTCATGGGTGAGCGCATGGGTATGCGGCCCAGTGTTTCTAGCCCAATCGACAATGACTTCACCTCTCATGGGTGAGCGCATGGGTATGTGGCCCAGTGTTTCTAGCCCAATCGACAATGACTTCACCTCTCTCTCTCCCTTTTTGAGGCGCCTCAAAAATCGGCCCAGTGTTTCTAGCCCAGTCGACAATGACTTCACCTCTCTCTCTCCCTTTATGCAGGCGGCGAGCACTACCTCCAATCTTCCACTCTTTGCAGCCTCGCAAACGCCCTGGCTGAAGCCCAGAGGTTTGAGGAGGCGGAGTCGGTGCAGAGGCGCGCAGCAGAGCTGTATGAAGCCGCCAGGGGGGAGAGGTCCCGAGGAGTGGCGACAATGCTGGTGCGACTGACACAGATCCAGATGGAGGGGGGGAAGGTGGAAGAGGCCGAAGGGAGCATTCTGCGGTGAGTGGGTTTTTTCACTTCATTTGTCCGCTATTTATTGTTCTTGTTTCCTCTAGTCCCCCTCACACTCTAAGAGCGCCAAGGTTATTTTGGTAGAGAGGGGGGGACTGAGAACTGACGTTGCCCTTCAAAGACTCATTGAAGGGCACCAATGACGACGACTGGCAGTGCCCTCCACAGACTCATTGAATCTCCACCTCCTCTCTCTCACATCTGTCCGCCTCCTCTCTCTTCTTCGCCTCTCTCCTCTTCCCCTCTCTCCTCTTCCCCTCTCTCCTCTTCCCCTCTCTCCTCTTCCCCTCTCTCCTCTTCCCCTCTCTCCTCTTCCCCTCTCTGCTCTTCCCCTCACTCCTCTTCCCCTCTCTCCTCTTCCCCTCTCTCCTCTTCCCCTCTCTCCTCTTCCCCTCTCTCCTCTTCCCCTCTCTCCGCTTCCCCTCTCTCCTCTTCCCCTCTCTCCTCTTCCCCTCTCTCCTCTTCCCCTCTCTCTTCTTCCCCTCTCTCCGCTTCCCCTCTCTCCTCTTCCCCTCTCTCCTCTTCCCCTCTCTTCTCTTCCACCCCTCTCCTCGTCCCCACACACTAACAGCGCCAAGGACATTTTGGTGGAGAAGGAGGGGCTGACTTCGATGGAGGCAGCAATAGTGGAATTCACCCTTGCACAAGTCAGGCAGGCGCAAGGTGGGCGGGCTTATAATAACGAATGTGGCTTATTACGAGTCAAAGGAAGCAGGCTTAAAACGAGTCAAAGGGAGCAGGCTTATAACGAGTCAAGAGGGGGTATGGAGCGACTGTCCAGAGAGGGTGGAGGAGGGGGTTGACGTCGATGGAGGCAGCAACAGTGGAGTTCACACGCTCACAAGTCAGGCAGGGGCAAGGTGGGTGGACCATGGGTGTATAACGAGTCAAGGAAGGTGGCCTGTAACGAGTCAAAGGAGTGGGTCAACGGAAGGGGGTGTGTATTTAGTGTAATCAAAGGAAAGTTGCTTATAGCGAGTCTAAGGGAGGGGGCTTGTAACGAGTCAGAAGGAAGAAGACTCACAGCAAGTCAAGAAGGGGGGCTTATAACGAGTCAGAACCAGTGCCTAACAGTGAGGAAGTTTGACATTTCCGAATCTTCCCCCCGTCCCCCCTCCCCCATCCCCTTGCCCCTTATCCTCCTCCCATTCAGGTCGCCCTGACCTAGCAGCAGGAGTGTTGGAGAGCGGTCTTCGGATCTTTGAGAAGGCAGTGGAGAAGCAGAGGAGGACGGGCAACCGGCCGGCAAACACTGAGCTGCCAGGGGGTGCAGATGAGCTGGCGTGGGGCGACGATGAGCTGGCGGGGACTCCCCGCGCGCTGGTGAATGCGCTCGGTGCCTCGGCGTTCCCGGCCTTTGAGCAGGCGCAGATTGAGCTGAGCATGCTCTACGACATTCTGGACAGGTGTGTGTGGGAGGGGTGTGTGCAGTGTACCTGCTGGTAATATATGGGGGGTCTTTTTTTGTGAAAAAAAAGGCGCCTCAAAAAACGGGAATCTCTGTGTTCTGGTGAAGGCACTCGGAGCTTCGGCCGTCCCACTTTTGAGCCGGCGCGGATCGAGCTGTCAATGCTCTACGATATTCTGGACAGGTGCGTGTGGGGTTGGTTGGTTCAAGGGGCATGTGGTACACAGTGCTGTGCTGGGGATGTGGTCAATCAACCACTCAGTGCCTTGGCCTTCCCGGCGTTTGAGCAGGCGCAGATCGAGCACTCCACATCTAGCCAGGTGTGCGTTCAATGCTCTATGATGTTCTAGACAGGTGTGTGTGATGCACTCCACATCTAGCAGTGGGGCCACTCCGCTCTCCCCCGCCCGCCCTCATCCCCTCCTGTTCATCCAACTCGTCCAACCCCACCTGACCATCCCCATGCCCCATCCTCCCACCCCTCTCTCGTCCAATCCCCCTCCCCTCCACTTCTTTGCAGAGTTGAAGCGGCCAGTCCCTTTCCCTTCTCCCCTCTCCCACTCTCGCCCTCACAAGGACTCTCCTCTCCTCATAGGAGCTAGCACTGGGACCCCTATCCTCGGCTCTCGCCCCCTCTCCTCACAGGGACCAGGACGCTTGTGCCATTCGAGAGAAGCTTCTCTCCTTCCCTAACCTCGGCTCCCGTCGCTCCCCTCATCCAACTCACAGGGACCAGGACGCTTGTGCCATCAGAGAGACACTCCTCTCCTCAAAGGAGCCAGCACTGGGGACCCCTACCCTCGGCTCTCCCACCCTCTCCTCACAGGGACCAGGACGCTTGTGCCATTCGAGAGAAGCTTCTCTTCGCCAAGGAGTTCGCAGTGGGACCGCTCTCCCCCGCCCTCATGCGCTTCTTCACTCCACCATCGCCTTTCTCCCCTCGCCCCTCCACCCCTTCACAGGGATGAAGACGCATGTGCCATTCGAGAAAAGCTCCTATCCGCCAAGGAGCTAGCAGTCGGCCCGCTGGCCCCCGCTCTCGTCCCTCCCCTGGTCCAACTCGCCCGATTCCAGTTCCTTCTTCTTCTCCCCCCTCCACCTGTTTGTAATGAGTCGATTTTTTAGTCGACTCAAAAATCGACTCATTACACACAATTCCTTTCCCTTCTTCTCGCCCCTCCACCTGTTCACAGGGACGAAGACGCATGCGCCATCAGAGAAAAGCTTCTTTCCGCCAAAGAGCTTGCAGTCGGCCCGCTCTCCCCGGCCCTCGTCCCGCCCCTCATCCAACTCGCCCAGTCTCGCATGACCACCGGCCAATCAGAGGGCGCCGAGCGCCTCCTGCGCCGCGCGCTGCAGATCGCCCGGTCAGCGGTGCCAGCTGGCGACGCGCGGTTGGCCGTGCCGATCGAGCGGCTGGCGCTGTGTCTGGCTCAGATGGAGCGGTTGGAGGAGGCCGAGGGGCTCGCAAGGGAGCATGTGATGATTGCTGAAGGGGTGGTGGAGAAGGCGGGAACGCGGGGAGACACTGTTGAGCTGCTAGGTAAGATTTGGGTAATGGGCACACAAGGTCAAGCCTGGCGCTGTGCCTGGCGCTGTGTGTGGCACTGTGCCTGGCGATGTGTGTGGCACTGTGCCTGGCGCTGTGTGTGGCACTGTGCCTGGCGCTGTGTGTGGCACTGTGCCTGGCGCTGTGTGTGGCCCAGGTGGAGCGGTTTGAAGGGGCCGAGTTGTTGGCGAGGAGCATGTGATGATTGCTGAAGGGGTGGTGGAGAAAGCAGGAATGCGGGGAGACACTGTGGATTTGCTGGCGGAGCTTTGCTTCCTTTTGACTTGAATGTCTTGGTTTGACTTGGGTTTACTTGGTTTGACTTGGATTGACTTGGTTTGACTTCGATGACTTGGTTTGACTTCGATGACATGGTTTGACTTGGATTGACTTGGTTTGACTCTCCTCCCCACCCCCCTCTCTCTTCTCCCCCCAGCGCAAGGGCAGCGCAATCTGGCTCTCATTCTGATGGCAACGGGGCGGGCGGAGGCAGCGGAGCAGCTACTGAGGAAGGCTCTAGCGAGGATGGAGGCAGCAGTGGGGCCCATGGGGGACGCTGCACTCGTGGTTGCAGGGTCGCTGGTGGTGAACCTGCAGCAGCAGGGGAGGGACGACGAGGCTGAGCCACTGCTTAAGAGACTAGCCCTTGCTGAGGCTGCTGCCACTGGGAACTTGTAGTGAGGTAGTTTGTATCGAGTCAGTTTGTAACGAGGATGAGACGGGTGAGTGGTACAGGAGTGGTGCTTGCAGGGTCTCTGGTGGTGAGCCGGCAGCAGCAGGGGAGGGACGACGAGGCTGAACCGCTGCTCAAGAGACTAGCTCTAGCTGAGGCTGCTGCTACTGGGAACTTGTAACGGGGCAGCTTGTAATGAGTCAGTTTGTAGCGAGGATGAGATGAGAGGGTGGAGTGGAGTAGGAGCTGGTGATTGCAGGGTCGCTGGTCGTGAACCTGCAGCAGCAGGGGAGGGACGGCGAGGCTGAGCTACTGCCAAAAAGACTAGCGCTTGCTGAGGCTGCAGCCACAGGGAACCTTTAGTGAGTCATTCTGTAATGAGGATGGGGCCCATGGGGGGTGCCGCACTCGTGGTTGCAGGGTCTCTGGTGGTGAACCTGCAGCAGCAGGGGAGGGACGACGAGGCTAGGCTAGCTCTTGCTGAGGCTGCTGCTACTGGGAAATTGTAAGTAATGTGGCAGTTGGGGCATCTTGGGACATGTGGGAGCAAGGGGATGATGGTGAGGCTATCGTCATAAATCGTTGAGAGTTTGCATTGCTATTGCGTAAAATGCAATTGGTTTCTATATTCGAACGGTTTGCACACATGTATGAGGCATACAAAGGCCATCTTGGAGTTCACCTGCACTACACAACGTGGGGAACGAGCGCGCCTCGCTGATTCAGATTAAATCGAGTACAAATTTTCTGGAGGTTGTGGAGGTTGAATTCGGAGGACTTCTGGTGAGGGCCGCTGCGAAGGAGAACGAAGGATCCTGCTGACAGCTAATCGCAAGGGGATCCTGTCGCCAGCTGGCAACCAGCGTTCGCAGTAACTAGCTTTCACGGTATTGACGAGCGCGGGAGAAATTTGTAACATTTGTGATTTCGAACCTGCGTTCATGTAGCTGCTAATTTGTCCAGCTCGGCATCAGATCCGCCAGCCTGCCAGCATGAGGCAAGACAGCCCAACCAAGGAGCAGAAGCCCAGCGAGGCCAATTACACCAATTGCGCCTCGGGTTTCCGAGTAGCTGGACAGAAGTGAATGCTGGCAAAAAACGGGGGCCATGCGACATTCGCCCGCAATTGGCTCACTGTGTCGAATTGGAAATCCTCCTTCCTCGAACTCAACCGAATTCAAGCAACACACCAACACCAGCGCCAACACCAACACCATACCATACCACACCAAAACACACCGAACCACACCACGCCACGCCACGCCACGCCATGGCTCTCCCACTGCCAGAACTATTTCACCACCCACTTTCGTTTCCTTCTTCCTTGTTCTTGCCTCACAGAGAGGCCCAGTCGGACTTGGTTTCGGGTTTTTCACACCCACGCTCCCACCTGTTAGAGCAGTTATGTCAACGTGGCAGTCCACGTACGTTACCTCGGCGAAGCTGGGCCTGCGAGGACCAGTGGAACTCTTACTTAGCTGGCTTGGCTTGGGTCGAGTCGAGTAGCAGCTAGTAGCTGCTGCGCACTGTCTGTGTGGGCAGGGCGAAGACATGTCCTCACTGCTCGTCAAACCGTCTTCCTAACCGCGCTCACGGGAACTATGTCCGGAGATCTGCTAACACTGAGGCCTGTGTGGGCAAAGATATGCCCTCCTCGTCTATGCCTTCATATATGTCCTCACTGCTAGCACGCGTCTACGTCCCAGTACCCAGCGTCGGCCTGAACCGAACTTGCTGCACATAGTCCCTTTATTCTCTCGAGGAAGGGAGTCATTCTTCTCTCGATCAGCGTCGACTAAGCTTTGATTTGCAGTCGCATTCGTCATCCCTCCTTCGCATTCTCCTCTCGTTTCTAAATATACCCCCTCCGCGACTTCTGAGAAAAGCTTATTGCTGCGGAACACGCCGTATGCTCCGTCGACCTTTATTCAGAAGTCCGAGTCTTTTTGAGGCGTAACACGCCGTATTGTTGAGATATTGCACATTTTCGACGTCGGAACCGCGCCCAACGATTTTTAGGCGCCGCAAATATGGCACCCAATTTCGAGAACAACATCGCCCACGACGCTGGCGACGGCGGATTCATGCTCGTCATTCCAGAACGTCGCAGCCTAATAGTAGCGCGCGACGACCTTCTCGACGACGATTGCAACGTCGCAACTAGTCCAACCAGTAACACAAGTAGTAGTTTACGAGGCGGCACGCACCAGCGCCATCGGCGGCAGCCGTCGGCGGGTTTCACGCCGAAGTACGAAATCGGGGAGCTTCTGGGGCAAGGCGCGTTCGGCGTGGTCGAGATCTGTCACCAGCGGGTGGTCTCCGAGTCCCACTCAAATCGTATCGAATCTAATTCGATCATGTCACGGTCTGAGTCGGACCCTGGCTGTACCAGTAACCGGGCTGCTGCTAGTAACGAGTATGAAGGAGAGCAGCAGCAAGTGATGTGGCCGGTGGATTCGCCGCAAGAGCAGCAGCAGCAGCAGACGGCACAAGAGACGGCGGAAGATACGGCGCAAGAGACGGCGCAAGGGACGGCGCAAGAGCCGGAAGTGGCAGCAGCAGCGGCGCAACGGGCGGCGCAAGAGGCGGCAATCGATACTATCCTGCGGCCACGTCAGAAAGGGAGGGATGTGACTCAGCGCTGGCCCGCCGTGCCCTCCATCCGACGCAGTTCCAGCCTGGAAGGGCCTCAGCCAACCGCCGAGCGCCACGTGGAGTCCTTTGCGTGCAAGACGGTGCACAAGACGAGAAGCTTCAGTGACGAAGGGATCCGTTACGAAGAGGCAAACGGGGTGCGTTATATCGAGGACGACACTGCACAGGCGCACATTCGGCGACTTCGAATGACGGCTCTTTCCAACGAGATTCGCGCGTTGAAACACGTGGGGTCGCACAGGCACATCGTCGCTATGAAGGGCGTGTACGACAACGCCCATCGCACGCGACTCCTCCTGGAGCTCTGCGACGCTGGCGACCTTCTAACGCTCCTGCGAAACTATCAGCAGCGGCGTGCGACGAACAGCCCTGCGAAGCCGCGACTCTGGAGCCCCATAAACCGCGCGGCAGCAGCTGTAGCGGCAGTAGCAGCAGCAGTACCGGCTGCTGTCGTCAGCAGCGGCTCCCCTAACCGTCAGGGTTTGCCAGAAAAGCTTACGGCTGACATTTTCCGTCAGCTGGTGGTGGGAGTCCGTCACTGCCATCGCAGGCATGTGATCCACAGAGATATAAAGCTCGAGAACGTGCTGCTGTGCCACAACACGCCGCAGGAGCAGCAGAGACAGAGAGGGGACCTTCAGCGTGGCAACAGCTTAAGGATTGATGATGCAAGGCGAGCAGCACTGAACCCAGACAGGAGCAGCAGCAGCAGCAGCAGCCTGAAAGGACGGCAAAACCAACAGGCTCAGTGGCAACATCAGCAAATGCGGCCCATACCAGACCACAAAGGTAAAAGCCAGCCCCTGCAGCATCCGCAGCAGCAGCACCGCCAGAAGCAACAGCAGCACCACGGGAGGCAAGGGTCTCAGGATTTAAGGCAAGAAGGGCCGTACACTGTGAAGCTAGCAGATTTCGGCTTGGCGTTGATCCTACCTGCAAATGGATTCGCAACGGGAAATGTAGGAACACGGCTCTACAAGGCACCTGAGGTGGCCAAAGGCCGGTGGTACACCACCAAAGCAGACATGTGGAGCCTTGGGGTTGTCCTGTATGTGCTCCTGTCAGGACAATACCCCCGAACAGACATTGAAACCGGGGCCATTTTGGATTTTGCACCCGAGGTTCTGTTCAGTGACCAAATTTGGAACCATGTTTCGCCATCCGCTGTGTCATTGGTGGCAGCCATGATGTCACGGGACCCTTCGAAGCGGCCTTCATGCAAGGAGATACTGCAGCATCCTTGGCTGTCTCCAGAGCCTCCCCTTACCATAGAGAATGCCTTTAGAAGGCTAATAAGAGGTGGCTCTTTGAACGACCGGAAGGAAATGCAGTAGAGAGAGTCTTGTGCCTTGTTTTCTTGACCTTCCCAAAGGCCTTCGCTGTACATACTCATGTCCTGAACAGAAAAGTTCTCCATGTTGGAATTTATGAAGATAAAAAAGCTACCAGTTGATTATCATGCAGATTCAGTCTCCATCCTCACATAGTATAGTGAGTATAACTCTTGATCTGTGGGCATAACTTCCAGAATCATTTTCTATTCAGCTACACTCGGACGATGAGATTGAAATTGCCCACTATCGCGCACGAGAATGCCTTCTCTCTCTCCCCCTCCACCTGCCCATCATCCTCGAGAATTGCGGCAGCAAAACTCGTCCCACCCGTCGCTTTCGGTCGCCCGAGCCTCTTTCCCACTGGTCGCCAGCTCTGCTTCGTTATGGCTGTCCGCCTCTAGAGGCTGTCGGATCTTCTTCCACCTCTATTGGCCACCTAGCACTGCTAGCATCACGAAGCGGTATTTCCACCAGGAGTTCTTTTGAACCGAGTTGGGTGGACCAGATTCCGAAAGAATGCCTCTAGATGACACGAGAGTAGGGAACGAAAGAAAGCAATTAGTCCCGTTCGAATTTGCAGTTTCGGGGACCTACGACGTCTAAGATTAAGTACGTCGCGCGCGGGCGAGATGGCGGGCTCTTTAGGAGAGGATTCCCGCAGCGAGTGTGTTTCGTCATGGTCGAACGAGGACCGAACGCAAGAACCACGCGATGGTATAGCCCTTTCGAGCTGTCTTGCCGGTGTAGAGGATTCCCGCAGCGAGTGTGTTTCGTCACGGTCGAACGAGTCACGGCCGAACGAAGAAAAAAAACTAGAGCTTGGCGATGGACTAGCGCTTTCGGCTTGTCTCTCCGCTTTCCCCTCCGCCTCCGCCTCTGACCCCTCGCATCCACGTGATTGTTCCGCCTGCTCTTCCGCCTGCCCTTCCGCCAGCTCCTGCTCTTCCCTCTTCCCCTCCGCCAGCCCTTCCCCTTCCGCCCTCCCTTCCGCCTTCCCCCTGGATGATAGCGTCTTATACCGCGTCCTCTGCTGCCTTTCCGCGCGCGAAATCGCGCGGGCGGCGTGCGTCAGCGCGCAGTGGCGGGCCGTGGCGCGGGACGAGAGTCTGTGGGCGACGCTCGCCCGGGACATGTGGCCCTCGTTACAGTCACGCCGCGGACAGTCGCTGGCGCTGATTGAACCGCCGAGTAAGCCGCAAACGAAGCCGCATCAACGGCACCGGCAGCAGCAACCGCAGCAACATCAGCAGCAGCAGCAGCAGCAGCAGCTAAGGATGATTCCTTGCAGCAGTGGCACCAACTCTTCCCACACCTCTGCCTCTCCCCCCAACCCCCCAACCCTAAGCGGGGGAGAAACTTACCCTGCCGAACCTTCACCAGTCTCCACCTCCACTGGACACCATACTCAGGAGCATCGTCACCACTCTATCAGAAACCATTCCTGTCCCTTGTCTCAAGAGCCTTCACTAAAGAACCATTCGTTGGAAGAACATTCGTTGGAAGAGCGCTCGTTCCGCGCCTTCGCATATCGCCGGCTCAGCTGTGGGCCTCCTCGCCCCTCAGTCACTCCCCTCTCCTTCCCCTCCCTCACCTTCTTCCTAGACCTTTCCCTCCACGGCAAATCACGGCTCTCCATGGCGCTCCAGCTGAAAGATTTGATCCTGTCCGAGACTGCTGATCTGGGAGATTTCGATTTTATTGTCAAGAATCTGAACGCTGCTCGTGAGGATAGCCCCTTGTGGCGGCCGCACCCTGATTCTACTTCTTCCTCTTCGTACTCCTCTTCCTCCTCTCTCACCCCTCCGAATTCCGCCGCCACTCCTTCCGTCTTCTCCTCCTCTTCCTCTTCCTCCTCGTCTTCCTCTTCCTCCACGCCCTCAACCACCACTACCACCATCGCCCCTTCCTCCTCTGTTCCCTCTCCCTCCCCCTCCCCCTCCCCGACCTTTCTCTCTGACTACCACAAGTCTTCCCACATGGCCATGCAAGGCCCGGACCGGCCCTCTGCTTTTGCCCAGCAGCTGTCTGCTCAGCTGCACGTGCAGAGGCCTTCGGACGGGCGCATGGTGCAGCTGCTCAGCTGCCACCCGCAGTACCAGGCGGATGATCTAGGCCTGCTGGTGTTTTGCTCCGTGTTGCCCGCTCTGGTGTTTGGAACGGGGCTTTTGGCAGAAGTAGATTTGGAATATCGGGCGATAATTAGAGGAGGGGGGTCGGGGAGACGAGGGAGCATGGGGGTGAGTGTGCAGGAGGTTAGTAGACACTCGAATGGAGGTGGTGAAGATGGTAGTGTGTGTATGGAGGAAGAGGAGGAGGTGCGGTGGGAGCTGCGTGGTTGCCGGTTGTGTGTGAAGCGGAGCGAGTCGTTTTGTGTTGCTACGTGCAGCCAGTTTGCTGAATACCTTGGTTACTTACAGTGGATGTAATCGATTCATGTTTTGAATGATAATAGAGAGAGTGCTGGATAATCAATGCATTACGTGGAGGTGCCCAGGGCTCAAAATTGGTCTTAGTGTTAAAATTATATAAGTTATAATTTTATATAGGCTTGGTAGGTTGCTACTGAACCTTTCTGTAGGGGGTACAAACCCCTCCTTGTACTCCCTTCTCTTCCTAATCCATCACTCTTTCTTCTCGACTTTCCTCCTACTCCTAGATCCGTTTTTCCTAGCGCCGTTCCATGGCGGCCTTGCTCCTATCCTAGCTAAGCTAGTGTCCTAACTTTAGGGACCTAGCATCCTAAGTTCTTAACACTTAGGCCACTCTTAGGAATCAGAATGCCTAAAAAAATTTACCCTGCCGGTCAGAGTACAATTTTTCGCAAGTCTGATTCAGCAGGGTAGAACATTCGGCACTCTGGGTGCTCAGGGTAAAAAAAACACAACCCAGTTTCACGTTATGAAATGCACCATATTCCTAGCTACACTACATGTCAATAATTAACATATGGAAATAATTAGCATGAACTAGGAACGTAGGCAAGGAAAATCACAACCACACTACCTACAGCACACTAGGATCCTCTAGTGGAACTGGGTCAGGGTCAGGGTCAGTCCTTATGGTGCCTGCATCTGCAGAAGCCGCAGCTGGAGTTGGGTTGGCAGAACACAAGTCGCGCAGAGGCCGCCGCCGCTTCTCACATCGGAAAACAGCTACCATATCAAACCAGTCAATCTGGTAGCAGAGGAGCGAGCACCGCATCAAGTCGCCCAGGCTGTCATCGCCAAGGCACCCACGACTCCATGACTTGATCAGATTTTGCTTCGAGAAACCACGTTCGCACTCCACTGTGCTGAGAGGGAGCACCGCCAGTGCCTGCCACAGCTTGAGGATGTTGGGGTAGCTCCGCTGCCACTCATTGTTGTCCAGAGTCAAGGTGAGCCCCTGTTGAAACTCGTCATCTTTGTACTGCGAAACCATGGTAGCAGTAAACACCCACAGCTCCGTGACGGCCTTGTTGTAGTCAAAGCCTACAGGATGGTGGGGTTGGGATTCAAAGGATAGGAAACAGTAAGCTTTCAAGGGGAGATGTGCAACGAATGTTGCTGCAAATGGATTGCGGGGACTGCAGCCTAAGAACGGGCACGCAAGCATCGATGACAGGCAACATCATCGAGAAGAAATATGTCTCACCAAGGAGCTTTCCATCGAAGAGGTTGTGTGACTGCTTCAGCCAATGCTTGCATCTCGCTAGGCGCAACTCGTCGTCTCGTGGGTAGGTCTTGACTTTGAAGAGCTTGCATCCTTCCATGTTAGCCAGGTCCTTCAGGCGGGCACAGACGTTGGTGACGACATCGATTGCATGCTTCCGGCAGACTTAGGCGCAGGAGTCTAGGTCGCTCTTGGTGTTGTGCCCCTCCACCATCCGCTCATGCAGCACATACTCGAACGCCTGAGCATTCCCCTCCGAGTCGACGCCTTGAACGCGCACGCGGCGCTGGTCGGGCCTCCCGTGACGCTCCAGGAATTTCCCGAGCCTCTCGCTGCCGTTCCCGAAGAAGGGACCACCGCCGCACTTGATGTAGCGGTCGGTGATGCGGTTGCACATGTTGTCCACCACTGAGGCCACGACTGTGAGATCCACCTGCAACGAAAACACCGAGATAAGTTCAAAGCAAACAGGGCACCATGAGCGACATGCAAAATAAACGTGCAAAGTATGACTCAGTGTCTAGATACAAGCACATGGTACTTACGACATTCAACGATGAGAGGAGTGTCATACCTGGCGCTGCTGGAAGCGGGTGTTAAGGTGATTCAGCTCCTCCAGTATGTTGGCGAGGTAGTGCAGCATGAACTGCACCTTGAACGACGTCATAACCTCGAAAAGACCGTTGGGGTGATCACGCAGCAAGACGATGGCCGCCGGCAGCACTTCGACGAAGCGGATCACCGCCTCTCCGCGCGACAACCAACGTACGGCGTGGATCCCTTGCATCTCTAGATTGGTGTTGCAAAACACCAGCTGGAAGTTTATGAAGCTGAGATGCTGATTGTTGGAGCGACCGACGAGCTCGGCGAAAGCACGGATGAGCATGTCGATGATCTGTAACTGGGCCACAGCAGCGGCAGCATCCTTCGCCGCAAGTGCCTCTCTGGCGGGAGGAGTGGATTAAACACAAAAAAAGCAATGAGTCCGACAAGCAGAGGAAAAGCATACGGCCAACGAGTACAACACTAGAACAGATGCAATGATTTGGAGCGTTCTACTGAAAACATGAGGGTAGCGAGTAAAACACCCCACCTATGGGCGATGCAGTGAACAGCCATCAGGTGCTCAATCCGCCTCTTCAGGCGGGTTACCACTCCCTGTTGCACACCGGTCATTACCGATGCTCCATTGGTAGCCATCCCGACGATCTTCTGGAGGTCGAGACCGATGTACTGCAGGTACTGTAGAAGAACCGCCGTCAGAGACGCCGCATCGGTCCGCTCGACAGTTAGCAGAGTGACAAACTCTGTGACTACCGATTTGCCACGAAAGAACGTAGCATACATAATTAGATGCTTCCCATGCACGCGGTCCGTGCTTTCATCGATGGCTATGCCGACAAACGGGGAGCTCAGGATGTGGTGGAGTTGCTTGTCCTTCAGGTACTCGGAAATCGCCTTGGTCCCTTGCTTGAAGCCATAACTGGTAGGGGGAGATGGGAATGGATAGGCTACTGGTAAGAAAGTTGGAGAGCAGGTGGACACATACAAGGAAATTACGGCAACGTTCGATGTCTGCGGCGACATGCAATGCATTGATGGGAGAAGAGGGATTCGGATATCAAAACTCACTCCGTCTAGTAGGTCCCATACGCCCGACCCTGCGGGAGATCTGGTAAGCCCTCGGACGCGAGGAAGTAGCAAAGCGCCACGTACATCGCGATGGGCGCGTCGGCCTTACAGACAAAAAGGGCGATATGGAAGCACCGGATGAGATGTTTCGTCGATGCGTCTGTCACCGCCCATCGGTCCAGCGTCTTCTGCTGATCCTTCTCTTTCTCCCGTTCTTGTTGCGCCTTGACAGCCACCTTGTGAGCCCGTGTCCCGATGTGGATTCGGATGCTGCCCACCTGGAGATCGCGCGCACCCTCTCCTTTCCTGCCATATGAAGTGTTGGAGAAAGCATCACCGTACTGGAGACACAGGGCACATTTGAGGGCAGGTCGGCCGTTCTTCATACGAGTAAGTCGGAGCCACGGGAAGCGTCGTGACCAGTCGTCCACGAAGCGACGATTCACGACCTCATACTCCGCGTCGACAGGAGAAGCAGGATTCTGGGACGGAGTAGGAGCAACAGGCGGAGGAGTAGGCGGTGCAGCCGGCTTCTTCGGCGGTGGCGCCCGAGGAAGCCGACGCTGAGTCCATGGTCCGCCGTCCTTCCTCTTGGCGGGAGCGGTGGCGACAGACTCAGCAACTTCTGGTGCCTCGCCAGAAGTGCCTTCGCTGTGCAACAGGTTGAGGTCGATCGCCTCAGCAGCATGAGAAGAGCAAGGTGGTGACGTAGGCTAAAAAAGAAACTGTTGCGGAGGGGGTGCACGCTTGTCGAGCGAGGGATTGCGCGGCGGGGAAGGCGCAACTCTACGCGGCGGGAGGAGGGGGAAAACCCCAAGAACGCTGAGTCCATTCAGTGGGGGAGGGTCAGGAGGATCGGCATCATCGAGCGCCATGGCTGAAGGACGATCCAGCTACTCGAAACTCTACTAGGTGAGGGAATGCTCGTTGCAAGTCAGGGGGCATGGTTTCTGAAAGAAACGTATGGAGAAGAAGGGCGTTTTGCGAGACACAAAAGGTGTGTAGTCAAGAGCCTCGTTTGGGACCGCTCACAGGCAAAAGCCTGTGAAGTTGCTGCATGCATCAGCAATCACTGTCGGCGCGCGAACTTGTCACCCAGCGAGGAAACAATGCTGCCACTCTAACCAATCGTAAGGCGGCGCAAAGCCTACGAGGTGGTGAAGTGGTAGAATGTGAGCGAATATTGTCAACTTATACATATTATCTATGTAGAAGTTATAGGCTAGACTGAGGTATGCTTCTAGTGAGTACAACCAACTAGTATTTGTTCTAGGTTTCCACCTCTAGTAATCATTCGTTTCTACGTTAACATGGTATCACGCTTAGGTTAGGATCCCCCCGCCTACCGCTTCCGCCCGTCGCGCCTCCTAGGCCCCGTCGCGCCCCCTAGGCCCCGTCGCGCCCCCCCTGGGCCCCGTCGCGCTCGTTAGGCCCCGTCGCGCCCCCCCTGGGCCCCGTCGTGCCCGCTGGGCCCCGTCGCGCCTCCTAGGCCCCGTCGCGCTCCCCCTGGGCCCCGTCGCGCCCACTGGGTCCCGTCGCGACCCCTAGGCCCTAACGCGCCCCCGCTGGGCCCCGTTGCGCCTCCTAGGCCCCGTCGCGCCCCCCATGGGCCCCGTCGAGCCCGCTGAGCCCCGTCGTGCCTCCTAGGCATCGTCGCGCCTCCTAAGCCCCGTCGCGTCCCCCCCCTCTGGGCCCCGTCGCGCCCGTTCGGCCCCGTCGCGCCCCTCCTAGGCCCCGTCGCGCCCGCTGGGCCCCTTCGCGCTTCCTAGGCCCCGTCGCGCCTGCTAGGCCCCGTCGCGCCCCCCTGGGCCCCGTCGCGCCCGTTAGGCCCCGTCGCGGCCCCCCTGGGCCCCGTCGTGCCCGCTGGTCCCCGTCGCGCCTCCTCGGCCCCGTCGCGCCCCCCTGGGCCCCGTCGTGCCCGCTGGGCCCCGTCGCGCCCGTTAGGCCCCGTCGCGCCCGCTGGCCCCTGTCGCGCCTGCTGTTAGCGCTCGCCCGCCTGGCCTCCTCCTAGTGCCGCTCGGCCTCCTCCTAGTGCCGCCCGGCCTCCTCCTAGTGCCGCCCGGCCTCCTCCTAGTGCCGCCCGGCCCCTTCCTAGCGCCGCCCGGCCTCTCCTCAGCGCTGCCCGGCCCCTCCTCGTGCCCGACTGGCCCCTCCCAGCACCAGCCCGGCCCTAGAGCACCTGCCCGCCTCCCCTGCTCGGCCTGCCGTGTCCTCTCGGGCCCTGTGTCTTCTGCTTGCCTGCGCTGGGACGCCTAGCTGCTGCCCTACTGGAGAGTGCTGCCGCCGTGTCCCCGCGCCGCTGTGCTCCTGTGCCGCTGAGGAGCTGTGCTGCTGTGCCGCTGTGTCGCTGAGGAGCTGTGCCGCTGACCCTGCACGATGGCTGACTTTGTGCTCCGCCTGGACGCTGAGGGCCACACGGTTGACTTCGCCGCCTGGCTCTCCGATCTTCGCCGCCAGCTTACAGGTCAGCGCCAGGATGGCCACTCTCTGGTTGTCCATGCTGATGGCTTGCTCCCCCGTCCCCCTGCACCTACTCCCCTCCCTGCTGACCCCTCCTCTGATGACCGTGAGGCTTTCTCTACTGCTGCGCTAGCCTGTGCGGTCTGGGACTCACGCGATGCAGTAGCTCAGGTTGCTATTAGTCACGCCCTCCCTGTGTCTGAGCGCTCGCGTTTTGCTACTGTTGAAACGGCCAAAGCTTATTTAGACGCCGTTATTGCTCGCTATTCCACCCCTGCCTCCGCTTCTGCTGGCCGCTTGCTCTTTCCGATGCTGTTCCCAGACCTGGCTGCCTTCCCTACTGTCGCAGATTTTGCCACTCATTTGCGTGCCCTAGAGACTCGCTATCGCACTGCCAGCACTGCTGCCCAGCTCACTGCGCTCCCCCCTCCTTTCTGCATGACGCTCTATTTTATCGCTATGCGCCTGCCAGACCGCCTCGCTAGTGCTCGCGACCACTTTCTTAGCCAGCACCCGGGTGACCTCACCCTGACCGCCTTTGTCGACACCCTCACTGAGATCGAGACTCGACAGCGCACTATCGCTCAGTCGAGCGGTGCGCCGGCAGTCTCTATCTTTCACGGCTGTGCCCCATCCCCGTGCACGTTCACTGATGTTTCGGCTGCGGTCGCCACGGCGACCCCTCTTACCGAGACGGCTGCTGCTGTCCACCCGCAGCAGCGCTCGCGTCGCGGTGGCCGTGGCCGCCAGGGAGGTAGGGGTGGTGACGCAGGTGGTAGTGGTCGTGGTGGTGGTGACGGTAGTCCGCCTGAGGGGACTACCACCGGTGGGCAGGAGCAGCAGTCCCAGCAGCAGCAGGACCAGCCCCAGCCGCAGCCGCCGTCCCAGCAGCACCCGCCGCAGCCGTGGGCTCGTCTCCCGCCTGGTTGGCCCGGCACCTCCGGAGGCGGTGGCCGTGGTGGCGGCCCGCGCAGCTTGGCGTCTACCAGCGGCTCCAGTGCTGTGACCTGCCAGTACCAGCTTCAGACCGGGCCTCTCCGCGGCACTCTGTGCCGCCGCCCGCACCCGACCGCCCGCTGTTTCCGCCGCCTCGACGATCTTTTTCGTCGTCGCTTTGGCCCGGCCCCGGACCTCCCTGACTGGCACAGCCTGCTCCGCCAGGGCGTGCCGATCTTTGAGTTAGACATGGATCAGATAGGTGATGCTTTGCATGCTTTGTATGCTGACGCTTCTAGTGTTGATGGATCTTACTACCCTGTGTACTCTAGTTTAGGTGTTTCACCCTTGTGTAGCTTAGCTTCCCCTGCTGCGACAGGCGTAGGACTGCCTAGGTTGCCTAGTCTAGTCGCTGCACCGGCTCCGTCCGCGGCCTCCGCCACTGCGTCGCTGTCCTTCACTCTCGACTCTGGTGCTTCTGCCTGCTTCTTCCGCGACTGTTCCACGCTCACGCCGCTTGCTGCACCTGCTGTTGTCTCTCTCGCTGACCCCTCTGCGGGTCCGGTCGTCGCGCGCAGTTCTACGTCCCTTCCCTGTCCGGCAGTTCCCTCGGGCTCCCTTACTGGCCTCCACGTTCCCTCGTTCTCCAGGAACCTGGTTGGTGTCGGCTGTCTCCAGGACCTCGGCGTCACCACCACGTTCCCCGGGCACGAGCGGTTCGCTGTCTGTTCTGAGGCTGTCTCAGGTTCCCCCCTTGCGACGTTCCCCCGGGACCCGGTGTCCGGTCTGTTTACCCTACACACCGCTTCCCCCCCGGTTGGTGCGTCCTCCCAGGTCGCTGCAGCTTGCTCGTGTCGGTCCCTCACTCACCCCTCCCTTCTCTGGCACCACCGCTTAGGTCACCCTGCTCTCCCGCGTCTGCGTCACATGTCCCAGCACGGTCTTGTCTTAGGTCTCCCCGCGTCGCTCCCTGCCCTTCCTCCCTCGACTGCGCCACCGTGCACGCCTTGCGTCGAGGGTCGGCTCCGCCGTGCTCCTCACTCCTCCTCGCTGCGTCCTGCTACTGCCCCCCTTCAGACCCTGCACTTGGACGTTTGGGGCCCTGCCCCCGTCCCCGGACCGCGCGGTGAGCGCTACTTCCTTGTGCTCGTTGACGACTACACGCGCTACACCACGGTGTTTCCCCTGGAGCGGAAGGCCGACGTGCCCGACGTTCTTCTCCCGTGGGTTGTAGCTGCGCGTCTCCACCGCGGTCTCCCCGTGTTGTGTCTCCACTCCGACCGTGGCGGCGAGTTCGCCTCTGGTCGGCTTGGACAGTTCTGTCGTGCGGAGGGCATCACCCAGTCGTACACGTTGCCGGACTCGCCACAGCAGAATGGGGTTGCTGAGCGCCGCATCGGCTTGGTCATGGAGGTCGCCCGTACCTCCATGATCCATGCCGATGCCCCCCATTTTCTGTGGCCGTTCGCTGTTCGCTACGCGGCTCACCAGCTTAACCTGTGGCCACGCTCCCAGCGGCCGCAGGTTTCGCCGACCCTCCTTTGGACCGGGTCCCCCGGTGACGCGTCTGCGTTCCACGTCTGGGGCTGCCTTGCTCACGTTCGTGCCTCTGGCACGGACAAGCTCACTGCCCGCACTGTCCCCTGTGTCTTCCTCGGTTTCCCCCTGGACTCGTCTGACTGGCTTTTCTACCACCCGCCGTCTCACCGCTTCCTCCACTCTCGTGACGTCACCTTTGACGAGTCCGTCTCCTTCTACCGCCGCTTCCCTCACCGAGGTCTCCCAGTTGCCCCCCCCTTTTCCTTGCTCCCTCTCCCCCGGTAGCCCCTGCCCCTCTCCCGCCTCGTCCTGCCCCGTCTGGTGTCTCCCACGTTACTCCCCTCCCGTCGGTTGTCCCCGTTGAGGAGTCTGCTGACTCTGGTGGTACCCCCGGTCCGTCCTTGCCGCGTCCCCCTTCCCCAGTGCCTCCGCCCCCACTGTCGCAGTCGCCGACCCCGCTGCCGCCGCCGTCGCCGTCGCCGCCGCATCCGTCGCCGCTGTCGCCGCCACTGCCGCCGCTGCTCTCGGCCCCTGGGGGTGCTGGTGTGGAGGAGGGTGTTCGTCCTGCGGCTTCTGGGGGTGCCGCTGGTGTTGGAGGGGGTTCTCGCTCTTGGGGTGTTGGTTCTGGGGGTGCTGCTGTTGAGTGTTCTGCCGACGGTCGTTCTGCCTCTGCTGGTCCGAGAGTTCCGGCCCAGCCGTCGTCGCCGCCACAGCAGCCGTCGCCGCCGGTTTCCGCTCTCCGCCTGCTCGGCCTTCCCTCCCCGGACCGCGCGCCGGTGTCTCCCCCACCGCCTCCTGACCTCCCTGTCTACGGTCCTGTGTTCCCGCCGCCAGACTCGTCTCCGGCCCGTCTTCCTCCTCGTTCCCCTCCTGTGTCTCCTCCGCTGTCCCCTGACCCTACCCCTCCGTCTCACGTTTGGGCTCGCCGTCCCTCCCGTGCCCGTCCCGTCTCTCCTGTCCTGCCCACCCACCCTATGTTGCTCCGTTCCCACTCGTCTCGTCCTCCCCTCCTCCCGTCCCCTCCTCCCTCGTCCCTTGCTGTTGCACCTCCTCCGTTCTCTGACTACCTCCGTGCTGCTCGTCCCCTTGTCCCTCGGGTCCTTGCCTCTCTTGTTACCGACCCTGCTGTTCCTGTCTCGCGCCTTGACGCGCTTGTCGCTGCTGTCGCTGACTTCGCTTCTACCCGCCGCCTTGACTACGCTACCGCTCTGGTCTCTGACCCTGCCCGTCCTCTGTCCGTCGGGGGTGCTCCTGCCCTTGGCAGTGACGTCCTAGAGGACAGGCAGTACGAGCTGGCTTTCCTTTCCGAGGCTGCTCCCCATCTCTGCTCCATGCTGTTAGTCCCTGAGGGTGACCCAGACGCCTTCGACATCCCGACCCCTCGCACCTACGCTGAGGCCACCTCGGGACCTTGGGCCTCTCAGTGGATAGCTGCCATGGAGCAGGAGATGGCATCTTGGAGATCCACCAGCACTGACGTCGACGCAGTTCCCCCGCCTGGGGTGAACGTAGTCGATGGTCGGTGGCTCTTCAAGGTGAAGCGCCCCCCTGGAGAGCCGCCTGTCTTCAAGGCGCGCTACGTGGCCAGAGGTTTCAGTCAGCGCGAGGGGGTTGACTTCTTCCAGACCTTCGCCCCGACCCCGAAGATGACCACTCTTCGGGCGCTGCTACACGTAGCAGCACAGCGTGACTACGAGCTTCACTCTCTCGACTTCTCTACTGCCTTTCTTCAGGGCAGCCTACACGAGCAGGTCTACCTGCGCCGACCACAGGGCTTCACTGGTACCTTCCCTCCTGGGACCCAGTGGCTTCTCAGGCGCCCGGTCTACGGCCTGCGTCAGGCTCCCCGCGAGTGGCACGACACGCTACGTGCCACGTTAGCAGACCTGCAGTTCTTTCCGTCCTCTGCTGACCCTTCACTGTTTGTGCGTTCCGGCCAGACTCCGTTCTACATCCTTGTCTACGTAGACGACCTGGTCTTCGCTACTCCTGACAGGGACGCACTGGCCTCTGTGAAGGCTGAGCTGCTGAAGAGACACACCTGCACTGACCTTGGAGAGCTGCGTCGCTATCTTGGCCTGCAGATCTCTAGGGACAGAGCAGCACGCACCATCACTCTGACCCAGTCACACTTGGTGCGTCAGGTCCTTCAGAGGTTCGGTCTTCAGTTCTCCTCCGCACAGCCCACACCTCTACCCGTAGACCATGGGCTCTCTGCTCCCGTTCCTGAGGAGCCAGTAGAGCCCAGTGGCCCCTACGCAGAGCTGGTGGGTTGCCTCATGTACCTGATGACTTGCACTCGCCCAGATCTCGCATACCCTCTCAGCATCCTGGCTCGCTTTGTGGCTAGAGGCAGACACCGACCTCAGCACTGGTCTGCCGCTAAGAGGGTTTTGCGTTATCTTGCTAGTACATCAGGCATGGGGTTAGTGCTAGGAGGACGCAGGCCAGTGGTCCTTACTGGGCACACAGACGCTTCTTGGGCAGACGACGCTGAGACGCTCAGGTCGTCGCAGGGCTACTGTTTCAGCCTTGGTTCGGGTGCTATCTCTTGGAGATCCACTCGCTCGTCGTCTGTGGCTCAGTCTAGCTGTGAGGCTGAGATCTACGCTGGTGCCATGGCGGCACAGGAGCTCCGCTGGCTGACCTTCTTGCTCACAGACTTAGGTGAGCGGCCTAGCTCTGCCCCGGTCCTGTACGCTGACAACAGGGCCATGATACTCCTGTGTCAGGAGCCTCGGCTTGAGGGCAGAGCGAAGCATATCCAGCTGCGGTACTTCCTCCTGCGCGAGCTACAGCAGCGCCGCCAGGCCCGCGTAGTTCACTTGGCCTCAGGTGCCAACACAGCTGATATCTTTACTAAGGCGCTTGCGCCTAAAGATCATCAGCGGCACTGTGTACAGCTTGGTCTTGTTCCTATAGCTGCTCCCCTGTTAGGATCCTGATTGTGTACTCTCTATTATATATGCTTGTCAGACTGGCCTTGTGGCCTTACCTCCAGTGGCTGGACTAGTAGTGCCACCCTGGCTTGCTTGAGTTTTGGTTGTATTCTTGCTGACTGGTCTCCAGACCCCTGCCTCAGTGGTTGGACTAGTAGTGCCGCCCTGAGCTGTTTGCTTCTTGTTTAGTTTCACCCCTTGTCTAGCCTAGGGGGTGTGTCAACTTATACATATTATCTATGTAGAAGTTATAGGCTAGACTGAGGTATGCTTCTAGTGAGTACAACCAACTAGTATTTGTTCTAGGTTTCCACCTCTAGTAATAATTCGTTTCTACGTTAACAAATATGCCCATGCGCATGTGATGATGGTGGGCAACAAACTTTGGACTGACGAGGGGCGCGGCGGTGGCGTGGCGGGCATCACGCGCACAAAATCTGGCACGCATCTTGCCTCTTTGGAGTTTCTGTATCAGGGTGATTTTCAAGTTACCCTGACGCCTCAGGGTTGGGAGGCGCCCAACCCTGGTTCTAGCAGGGTAAAAAAAGGCGAACACTTCTTGAATCAGCCTTACAAATTTTACAAGTCGGATTTTTAAGAGTAACATGAAAAATACCCGGAAAAATCAGGGCAATCAGGGCATTTCACCCGGCTATTTTGAACCCTGGAGGTGCCCGATAAATTGATGAGCGTATGGCTAGGCGTGGAGGACCTTAGAACCCTAGTTTGGGGGTTCGGGTTTGGGGGAACCTGACCGATTCGGGTGCATAGTACGGCCTGGTATCGAGTAGAATTTCTTACAGGTTTTGGCGCATGCTCATCTCATGCTGTGGTCATCTTTTTGAGTTGCAAATATGGTTCAATGGCGAATTGGGGAACTGTTTCTGGGTGTAGAATTGCGGTGTATGATAGGTTGTCGAGTACAGTAATATAGGCTCCGTGTGATGGAGATGGGATGACACGATGGCCACGTGGCTATAGTCACACCTGAGAAGTGACCAATCACGCTGCTTTTTCCAAGCAGGCTGGCAAAAGCAACACTCAAATGACGTGGCGTGCAGTGGTTTGGCATACATCTGCGACATCCCCAAAGCTGCTTCAGGATCACGACAACCTCGTAGCTACTGACATCGAACCATCTATTCGAACACAGAAAGAAGCTGGCCGTTCGATGAAATACTGATCGCGTCAGCCTCTGGAGCTGGGTACGTTCCACGCAATACGTTGCACCCGCCAACCAATCGATCACATGGCATGGCACTTTCACATCATGTGGCTGTGCACTGTCACGTTCGGAGCGACTGCGCGCGGCGACCGCACCTCCAGAAGTTGCACAACATGACACCCTCCGCCCTCCGTTCTGTAACAGCCGCGAGATCAGAGCAGCGCGCAGCTCACTTCCGCCCCGCAACCTCCCCCAATTCCCGCAATCCCCCATCCCACCTTGAGTTCTCCGTCCGCTCTGCAAGCTGCTCCTTCCTGCGACAGCTTGGTCCTCCTGGGGTGTCTCAGCAAACCATTTTACATTGAATAAACCGCTGTAGAACGTATTAAAACGCACTGAGTTGACCCTTTCTTCACTGTGCTGTGCTGTGAGGACCGAACCTTTCCCCAACCCAATTCGAAGCAAAGCCAAATCAAGCCAACAATCCCAAGGGAAGGGGAGAAGGTTGGCTGGAGAAAGGGGAGGGGAGGAACTACAAATACAAACCCTAGGTCTTGTGGATATGTTTTCCAACCTTCAGTGCTTGATTCTTCCTGAGCCATTTCATACGATGGAGGAAAGTAATTGACTAGCACGGGCCTTCAACGCCATTACCTCCCCAGCTTTCATGCTATCATCCCCCTTCTGCAACCGTGACTTCTGCTGGCAAATGATTTTGGATTCTCCGAAAAACAACCCCATTCCGAGGGGTGTTCAAGAATATGCTCGCTGTCCGAGCGCGCCGCTGCCTGCTCCTGCTCGTGGGAAGCTTGTGCAACAGGAGGGACCCAAATATGCTGGCGGTGGTGGCGTGAGCTTCATACTAGCACGTGATATCTTTGGGACTTCTGTAGAAGCTGTTGAGAAATCGTCCAGTCCTTCTAGTGACGTTAGCGCAGTTGACATCTCTAGACAGCTCGAAGATGGGTGGGTTGGAAACCCTTGTGCATCGATTAAAGATGCCGTTGACGAGACAACCCCTAACAGGTGGGTTGTGACGAGTTGCATACGTTTCCTTGAGTATTTCTGCATCTTGCCAATTGGTGCTGACGTCACTTTTTTTTTTTTTTTTTTTTTTTTTTTGGGTACAGCGAACACGGCATCAAGACAACGGAATCGCTAAGTTGGGTGGATAACGTAGAGGCTGAGTGCAGCTTTGCTGTCTCCATTTCTGACTCGGCGGAGGATGATAATGATGCATCGGCTGCCTCTGCTAGCGTCTGCTCACAGAGCACTGTTTGTGAAGAGAAGGTAAGAGCACTGTCTTGTCCGGTTAATTTCTTCGCCTTTTATTCCCTCCCCCCATTTTTGTAGTCTGGAGCACTGTCTTTCCTCCCTCTCACTGTATTTTGTCGATTGAGTTACGAACGAGCCGTTGACAGCGTCTTTCTTCATGTTCTTTCGTCATTTTAACATGGTGTTCAGGTTGCTCGGCTCAAGTCAGCCCTCAAGGGATCGTCGCCGCGTCCCGCCGGGCTTCGCGTCACCTGGGCTGCTGACGTGTACGACCCGATTCCGAGCCTCATCTCCCACACTGTAGGGAGGCGCAACCAACGCAAGATCTATTCGCGGAGGCAGCGGAACGAACACGGAGGGAAGGGGAAGCACGGTGGAAAGGGTTCCAAGAGCAGCAAGTCCTCCAAGAAATCGTCCAAGGAGAACGTGTCGGAGAAGGTGACTGCACGGGAGGCGGAAAAGCTACTTGTTAACTGTCCCGCAGCAAGCAGCCATGACCAACTGTCTGAGTCAGCGGGAGAACCTGCGAACTTGAAGGTTGAAGACGTCGTCAAGGAGGATGCAGGGACCGCAGCAGCGGAGCCGCAGGATGATAGTCTAGACGATGGCAGTTGGTCCATCGTTGTTCCCAAGTGTCATGGCCGCCGTTCGAGGTCTCTAGCCAATTCGCCTTCTGCAAGCCCTCCTCTCGCCAACAGTCCACCAAAATCTTATCCTCCACCTGCTGATCTGCGGAGCCCGGAGTCTTCAAGCATCGTTGTCCTGGATGGAGAGGAGTGCGGTTCGTTGCCCGTTAAACCCGATGGTGGTTCGCTTTTCGTTAAGGTGCGATGAAGTTTGGTCTGCTGTTCTGCTTCCATTCACGCGATTTTGGCCTGTTCTTTGATCTGACTGTTTTCTACCCTGTTCCGTGCCCTTCTTTTCGTGTCTCAGATTGGCGGTTCAGGTTTGGAGGAGGACAACCAGCTCTTCTCTCCTGAGAGCACTTTGGAGAACCCCGTCTTTATGTATGTATCATTCGTTGGCAGCGCGATTCCATCCGTTATTCTGTGCCTTCTTTTCCTGACCCCGCTTTGTCAGTCCTTCGTTTGCCTGCAGGTCCAGAGAAGGTTCTCCTGAGCTTTCTTCCAGTCCTCCTGCTTCAAGCAAGCTCCTTGAACTCGCTGGAACCTCAGGCTTTATTCCAGAGCCCCAGCAGATGAGCTCTGAAAGCCCAGGGAAGAGAACCGACAGCAAGCAGAGGACAACCACGCACAAGTCAAGTTCGCTCCTTGCCAAAGTCTCTATGGAGCGGTTAGCTGGTGCAACGGCCCTTGCACATGGGCACGTGCAGGAGGGGAGGCGGCTGGTATTCAGTGCGTACATGTCTGCCCGGAAGCATGGGCTGAAGGGGGAGGAGGCTCGCTGCCTCAGGTATGTTAGAAGTGGCGCTTCTTCCCACTGCATTGTGTTATTTAGTTTGTGGTGCTTACTAATATGCTTCGTCTGGATCTATGCAGGCTTATTGCTGACACCCAAACGGGTCAAGATCGGCTCAGCAGCTTGAATGCTGCAGTTGAAGGGCTGGCCCAGGCTGGTGTGCCTTTCGAGCATGCTGAGGCTCTTCTGTGTCTTGCACAAGCTGAGGTGTGTATTGACCTTCTATCATTGACCCTCGTCATTAAGGTCTGAGGATGTAGAGCTGACTTTTGCTGCCTTTTGGCATGTGCGTTTTCGCAGGTCCAAGAATCAATCAGTCTGTCAGGGTTCGCCTACACAAGCATTGACATTGTGGCTTCACTTGAGAAGCTGAGCTACAGCCTTGAGGCTCCACAGCACAATGCACGCCTGGTTAAGGCCAAGTCTCACCTCAGGTCGGCTGCTGGCTTGCTCATGTCTGAACTTTCGTCCGCCAAGTACCGGTTTTCCACCAAGAACCCGAAGAGCCAGTTTAATTCCCCCACGGGCAGGAGGAAGAGCAGCAGCAGCAGCAGCAGCAGCAGCAGCAGCAGCAACAAGAAATCCAAGAAGCCTGATCTGTTGGAAGAGGAGAGAGCGACCTTGTCGGGTCTGCTTGGGAGTGTCCATGAGCTGGCAGGGAAGGTGGGGATTCTGATGCAGCAGTTTGATGATGCAAAGGTTGCCTTGCATGCTGCCGCCTCGAATGAGGACTGGCGCAAGGGCAGCCGGGAAGAGGCAGGTCAGGTTGATGGATTATTGAAGCACCTTCTAGCTGGTAGCTTTCCTACCAGGAATATTGCAGCGTAATCCTCGTAATGTTGCTCTGGCTAGACAGTCTGATTGAATCGGCTGCACATGATCTAGTGTGACATTTGAATAATTTAGATGCTCTATCGTTAGCTTGCCTTCTTGCTGTTCTCCGTAGTACTGAATGACTAGATATATATACATATGAAATTTGCTCGGGTTTTTTTCCCCCCGTAACTCTCATGCTACCATGGTGAGTTCAAGAGGTGTAGAAAATGCATTTCGTTCTAGCAGGGTTTGTGTAACTTAGAGCGTATGAGCAGGGTTATCCTGTACGAGAAAGGGAATGCTTGAAGGACCATTCTTCTCGCGCTTCAACAACGCGGGAGACTCTTGCGTCAGCATCTGCGGCTCAAGAAACAACCTCCTGATGTTTCAGGTCCATTCCACTACACTAGCAGCTCCGTGCGGTTCCACGGCTCGTGCTTCTTACCCGTCGTTTCGTTAGCTTCCTTCTCGATATTCTCTGAGCCACGTCAGTGATTTCCTGCGTGTTGATTCCTGAAACCTTTTTATGCTTTGATTGATAGGCTAGAGTGAGTCCTGATTCCAGAACCTGCTTATTGCGTCTCGAACTTGGTTGCTACGTTCATTTGCTGAAGCAACCCCTTTTCAGGCAGCACAGTCTGTTGAAGGCTAGACATACCACCAAAGGCTACGCTGACCGTCAAAGGCTACGCTGACCGCCAAAGGCTACGCTGACCGTCAAACGCTACGCTGACCGAAAAAGGCTGCACATACTGCCGAAGGCTACGCGGACCGCCATGCTGGGAAATATCGCTCAACGAATCCAAGAAGCCTTTTTCCAGAGTCTGGAGCAGGCGGGATGCGTGAGCCTCGACACCTACGGTCCCGCTTCCAGCGACGAGGAATACGAAGAGGAGGATGAAGACGATGATGATGACGATGGGCGTCGCAGCACGGAATCCGCCATCACTCCCACGGGTCTCGTCGGCTTTGGAAGTTTTTTACGAAGTAACCCGCGGACGGATAAGTTTAAAGTGGACCGGTTTCACCACATCGAATTCTGGTGCGGAGATGCTACTAACACGTACGGACGGTTCTCGTGGGGCCTGGGGCTGCCGCTCGTGGCGAAATCGGACCAGACGACGGGTAACCAGACGTTTTGCAGTTTCGTGCTGAAAGCAGAGGACCTGGCGCTGGTCTTCACAGCTCCTTATTCCGAAGCAGCCGCTCTAACGCGTACAGATCCGCTGGGACCAGTAACGGGGGAGACTGGACACCCTAGACGTTCGCGAGTTCCTTTTCCAGGTTTTTCGCCACGGGCTGCCCGGGAATTTTCCGCTCTGCATGGGCTGGGAGTCCGGGCAATCGGAATTAGAGTGGAGGACGTCGAAGCTGCTTATCAAACAAGTGTAGATAACGGAGCCATTTCCATCTGCCCTCCCGTTACTGTCACAGACATCAAACCGAACGGCCAGGGAGGGAGTGTGACTATAGCGGAGGTGACTCTATACGGTGACACTGTGCTGCGGTTTGTTAACCCCAAGGGTTATTCAGGCCCGTTTCTCCCAGCCTTTGAGGCAGCGTCGAACCAAGTGATGAGCTACGGGATCTTCAGGGTCGACCATGTGGTTGGGAACGTGCCGAGCCTGGCCGATGTGGTTCGGTACATCAAGGGATTCTCAGGGTTTCACGAGTTCACGGATTCGTGTGGCTCGGGGGAAGCAGGAGGAGGGGGTGGTAGCATGGGGGCAGGAGGAGCTGGAGGGGGGGCAGCAAGGGGAGTAGGAGGAGGAGGAGGGGTGATTGGTCTTAGTGGTGGTGCTGGTACTGCTGGTGGTGCTGCTGGTGGTGGTGGTGCTACTCCTAAGAAGAGATCTGGCTGTGCTGCTGACGTTGACCCCTCTGGCCTTGGCGTGAACAGTACTGTACTCGCCAATGACTGGGAGACAGTCATCCTCCCTATAATGGAGCCCTCGCTCGGTCTCCCTTATAAGACGCAAGTCGAGACCTTCCTGGAGCACTATAACGGGGCAGGAGTGCAGCACATAGCGCTGATGTGCACGGACATAGTTAAAGCCGTCAAGGAGATGAAAGCTCGGAGCGACATGGGAGGGTTTGCCTTCCTGCCCCGGCCCTCGGCTAAATACTATAAGGAGCTGGGGGCTCGGGTGGGGAGTTTGATCAGTGGGGAGGAGATGGGGGAGTATGAGGAGCTGGGTATTCTGGTGGATGTGGATGCGGGAGGAATTCTGCTTCAAATATTTACTGCGCCCATTGGGGACAGGTGAGCGTCCGTTTGCTTGTGAGGGGCCATAGGCCTACTGCTTGAGGACTCTCAAAACGGAGCAGTGGGGGGAGATGGGGGAGTATGAGGAGCTGGGGATTTTGGTGGTTGTGGACGCAGGGGGCATTCTGCTGCAAATATTCACCGCACCTATTCGGGACAGGTGAGAGTAGTCCTTTGCTAGGGGGGTATCGGGTGGTCTTTTGTGTGTGTGGTAGATAGGGGTTGAATTCGGGGAAGGTTGTGTGGGAGTATGAGGAGTTGGGGATTCTGGTGGATGTGGAGGGTGGGACAATTCTGCGTGAGGGGTCTATTTTTGAGGCGCCTCAAAAATAGACTCCTCACTAGTGGATGTGGAGGGTGGGAAAATTCTGCTGCAGATATTCACTGCACCTATTGGAGACAGGTGAGTGTTCCTGTGCGCAGAAGATAGGGGGGTTAATCAGTGGGGAAGCAATGGTGGGGTGTGGGGAGTCAGTCTGTTTTGTAGTTGCCTCATGATAAAGCTCAAAGGCATGGTCAGCATCTCGTTAAGAGGCGCCTCAACGAAAGCAAAAACATAATGTGCGTCTCTTATTTCTATCCAAGTGCATCGTGCTTCTGCACAACATGATCCAAGCATGCCTCTCCTTCCCTGCCTTTTCCATCTTCCGTCCCATCCTCTCACAACCTCCTGCGTCATTCCCCTCCTCTCGATCTGCTGCCTTCACCCATCTCTCTGCCCCCACAGATTGAGGGGAGCTACTCATTGATATCCGAAAGCCATTCCCCTTGCAGCAGCTCCAATTCGCCCTTGCTAGCACAGATGCAATTTACATGACAGCGTTTCCCCCTTCCTCACCCCCTCCCTCGCCTCAGGCCCACGCTTTTCCTTGGGATTCGTCAATGCTTCGGGGTGAAGAAAGGCCTGGAAGCAATTCCTGTGCAGCAGTTCCCTCACCTACTGTTGCAATCCGTGTTGTATGTCTCCCCTTCCCTACAGGCCCACGCTTTTCCTTGAGATTCTTCAATGCGTCGCAGTGAAGAAAGGCCCCAAGGCAATTCGCATGCAGCAGGGTTGAACTTCCGAGATTTTCCTTTCATCCTTTTTTCCCTCCCCCACAGACCCACCCTCTTCATAGAGATTCTTCAAAGGGTTGGGGTGAAGAAGGGCCCCAAGGCAATTCCCATGCAGCAATTCCCTCGAGGAGGCTGTGGAGGGTTCGGCACAGGCAACCTGTTGGAGCTGTTCCGGTCACTAGACACAATTCAGCCTCCGACAAAAGCATATCCGTGACTTGTAGATGGATGTACACTGGAGGGCATTCACGGAGATTTGCTGGTGAAGGAAGGAGGGGGTGTTTGGTGTGAGTAATTTGTTGGAACTGTTCTGGTCACTAGACATATTTCAGACTCCTACAAAGGCGGTACGCTTGACCATCAATCAGAGCTAGTGGAGGGGAAGTGAGGTCCCTCTAATGAGGGGGATGTGGAGTCTAGAGTTTGGCCCTGGCAACTTTGTTGGATTGGAACTGTGTTTGTGACGAGAGTATGTGATAGAGCAGTCCAGTTTCTCCGTAAAATTCTATCAACCCCATGGATTGAAGCCTAAGCGTATGGCACAGCCAACTCCAAAAGTCCCTCATGCAGAGGGCAGCGGGCCAAGTGTTCTATGATCGGCGAGAAGCCTATCAGGAGGGAATCCACAACTCAAATTTCCAGACCTGGTCAGTGGGAAGAAAAACTTTCCTGACTCATTGCCCACTTGGCAAAGTGAGGACTAGGGAGATGAGAGTATAGGGGCACGGGGGGGTGCTTGAACATGGGTATAAGAGTTGGTAGCACATGTTCCACTGCTTGCAGTTGGTGCAATGCGCATTCTGCAGGGATGTTCTATGCTTCAGAGTAAAGGAGGGCAAGGTTCCTGCTGGCTATGGTGCAACATGACTGACGATGGAGAGGAGAATTGAGAGTGGCATGGTGACAGGGGGGAATCAGACCAGAAAGGAGTGCTGAGGGGAGTGGAGTGGAGGTGACAGATTACTGCAACCTTGTCTGACGAGTGGGATTGAGGGAGAGTAAGGGGACGTGCAGAAAAAAACGGGTAGGGGCTGTCTTAAGAGGGGGGGGGGGGGAGGGGGGAGGGGGGGAGGGTGAAGGGGGGCGTCGTAGAGAGAGGAGCCAAGGGGAGCGAGGGAGTGGAGAGAGAGGGAGATGTCACTTGGGAGGAGGGAGAGGGAGAGATAAGGAGGGGAGGGAGAGAGCTGGAAGAGGGGGGGAGGGGGGAGCGGGAGCAGGGAAAGCTGTGGGGTGGAGGGAAGAGGGAAATGAAAAGACGAAGAGATAGAAAGCGAGGAGGAAGAGGAGTGATAATACGCGAGAGAGGGAGTGGAAGACGAGTGGGTGGGGGTGGGGTGGGGGGGTTGGGTTGGGGGGGAAGGGGGGGAGGGGAAGGAGGGGGGAGGGAGGGAGACGTTTCAGGTCGCGGGCAATTTCCAACGCCTATTTTATGTCGAGCTTTCCAGGTTATGTTTGCTCCACAAAACCGTTTCGTGATTTACTTAAACGAAATGAATAACGCATTGTTCTTGGAAAAACGGCGACAATCGATGTCAAAACTGGTTATTCAGACCTATTTCGGCAGAACGCTCGACTTGTCCTTCTCGTACTTGACATAAAGCGCGCCGAGCCCTAGGAGAAAATACACCTGCACGGCAACCGTCGCCCCGTCGTGGTACTGCAGAATGGACGATCCAGATGCGAGCTCCACCGCGACAAGAGCAGCCAATCCAATGGCTGCGAGCCGTCCGTTCAATCGCTCCGTGTACGACGAAAATCCGAGCGTCACTGGTAATCCGCCAGATACGGGGTCCTTCAACGGAAGCGGAGGCAATAGCTCTGCAGCTTTAGTTGCTGCTGACGCTGCTGACGTCGACGCAGCTGACGTGGAGGAGGCGGCTGACGTAGAGGGAGGGGGAGGAGCAGCAGCATCTCCGCTGCCCTTGGCTTTCCGCTCTTCCGCCTTCTTCCCCGTTCCGCTCGCGTTTTTCCGCCTCAACCGCTCCAAACGGGCTTCGAATTCCTCGTCGTCGCTGGACGCTCGCACGACGAGCCGCGACTTGCTGCGGCTGGTGCTGGGGTGTCTAGGGAGCGTCGATGCTAGGCCGGTGGAAATGCGGGACGAAAGAGACGATGCCGCGAGAGAGGAAGCCATAATGGGTGTCAGGCCGTCGACTGGAGCCGGTGCCTGGGACTGCGCGGCAAAGCGGCTGATTGCAGACAGGGATACTCGAGGCCTTAGCTACTGCTAACGTCAGGCACCAGCTGGGTAGACCAGAACTGATATATGATTTGCAGTCCAAAATGTACCGGACTAGACTCCTAAGCTCCTAGAAATTACTTCCAAAGTTGGTCGCGGGGAACATTGGGAACATCGCGCTCGCGCACTTCCTGATTCATCAAGGACCCTGCGCAGGCTGCTGCGGAAGCTTGCGAAAGGTTGGCGGGGGGGTCTGCGCGGGAGGCCAATGTGTGAGCATTCTCCGCCAGTCCCAGCGCGGAGGGATATCCGCGCGGGCCCAAGGAAACATCAGCTTGGGGCACAGGACACGTCATGGGACACGTGTTCCACTAGACCTCCTCAAGATCCGATGCCACGTCGAAGAGTTCTCCACCAGGTGTCACTCGCGCAGTGGGGTGGCAGCGAGAGCACAAGAAGCGTCCACGTTTGCGGGTTTCGTCAGAAGCAGCATTTGGTGCCGAAAGTTACACCACTAAAGGCAAATCTGGCAAGATGGAGAAAAAAATCTTGGGAATGTTATGGCTATTTCTAGATTATTGATGACACGCCCATTGTCAACCATGCCAGAATCAAGGAAACACTGGGCAGAGCCATGAATAAGAAACAAAAAGAGGTGAGCAAGCGCTAGAGGGTCGAATTCGCCAGGCGATAGAAAAGTGCAAGGTCTTCCGACTTCTTCCAAATGTATGTGCGGACAGTGGCCAAGCTCATGTCTGGCTTCAGCAGCTGCCACAGGGGGAAGATGGAAAACACGCACAATGCATACAACATATCCGATATATCACGACACATTTTTTTTTCGTCTCGCCTTCAACATAATCATTGGCTAGCTAGCAAGCTCACCTCATTATTGCAGAAAATCTCGACCACCACAGGAGGGGTGGGAGGCCCCACTGACCCCTTTACCCCCCGTCCACTCGCCTTCACCCCTTCTCCCACCCCCCCTCCGCTCTCCTCTTCCTCCTCTTGCAAATCGTCCAGTCCCAGCTTCTCGCGAACATAGCTCATCACCTGGGGCCAAGCAAATACCGGGAATAGACATGGCTTTTAAGAGGAGGCATCTCAACCTGCCCCAATTTCTTCCACGCATAGCTCATAACCTGGGGCCAAGCAAATACCGGGAGTAGACATAGGTTTTCCGAAGGACGCATCTCAACCCATCCCAGCTTCTCCCGCGCATAGCTGATGACGTGGACGGGATTCCCGAGCAGCAAGGGCAAGGGGAGGAGGCGATGAGATTTAGAGCTATAGCATGTGATCCAACGCCCACCTTCACCCACAGATCACTCATTGCCTGGTACACCGTACAAGTAGCATTTCTCTTCCCAACCCCCCTCCCCCCCTTTCCCCCCATTTCCCCTCCCCCCACCCCCCTTTCCCCCCTTCCCCTTCCCCTTCCCCATTCCCTCCCCCCCCCCTTACCTCTCTGCCCCCCTTGCACCCCACCTTGTGGATTCTCAGTATCTTGGGCGCACTCAGCTTGTTCTGAGTCAGCGGCCGCAGCTGCGAGCCGTCCAATGGCTGCAGATAGAAGCTGCACCTGAGGGGAGAAAGGGATTGGGAGGAGGATGCAGGAGAGGGGAGGGCGAGGAGGGAGGGGAGGGAGGGAAGGGAGGGGGTCAGAGATGAGGACGGTAAAGAAGAAGAAGAAAAAAAGTCGACTAAAAAATCACATGAGGGAGGTAAAAAGATAAAATAAAAAAACAGGAAGGAAAGGATTTTTTTTAGTCGACTCAAAAATCACATGAGGAAGGTAAAAAAAAGGGAAAAAAATCGAGTCGACTCCAAAATCACATGAGGAAGGTAAAAAAAAGGAAGAAAATAAAGTCTCTGCCACTCACCTGCTGGGTAGAATCTCTGCCACTAACTTGCTGGGATCCCTCTGGGGCAGTCTGCTCTTCCCCACCCAGTCAGCATACCACCAGGTAACCCCCTCCATAGTCTCAACTGCCAAAGCCTCTCAACCACAATTCGCACACCACCCCTCTCTACCACGTACTTGCTGGGGTCCCTCTGGGGAAGACTGTCATTCCACACGCAGTCAGCACACCACCACGGCAGCAGCAAGCAACTACCCTCTCTGACCCCTCTCAGCTTTACTAGTTACACTGCCTCTACCACGTACTTGCTGGGGTCCCTCTGGGGAAGACTGTCATTCCACACGCAGTCAGCACACCACCACAGCAGCAGCAAGCAACTACCCTCTCTGACCCCTCTCAGCTTTACTAGTTACAGTGCCTCTACCACGTACTTGCTGGGGTCCCTCTGGGGGAGACTGTCATTCCACACGCAGTCAGCACACCACCATGGCAGCAGCAGCTGCGCTTCCTCCCACCCCGCCCCGTCCGCTGTCAGAGTCACGACTCTCCGATTCCAGGGGCCGAACTGAGGCCCCTCCGTGAGGGGGAACTGGTGCCCGAACTACCGTGCTTCTACACTTACTGGTGGAAAGGAAAACTGGTTTCTACCGGTGGGAGTCGCATCAATCAAGTCATATTTGCTGGAGTCTCGTTGTGGCAGTCGGTCATTCCACACGCAGTCAGCACACCACCACGGCAGCAGCAGCTGTGTTTCCTCTGAGCCTTGGTGCTAACAGTGCCCCTGCAACTCACTAGTCTGGGTCCTTCACAGCCTTACTTGCTGGGATCTCGCTGCGGCATTCGGTCGTTCCACACGCAGTCAGCACACCACCACGGCAGCAGCAGCCGCGCTTCCTCCCACCCCGCCCCGTCTGCTGCCAGAGTCACGACTCTCCGCCTCCAGGGGCCGAACTGAGGCCCCTCCGTGATTATAGAGGGGGGAAACTGGTGGGGGAATTCGAAGGAAGGAAGAAGGCCCGATAGAAGGTCATCCTCTTGCTCCTCTTCTGTTGTCCCTCCTGCTGCTGCTCCTCCTGCTGCTCCTCCTGCTCCTGCTCCTACTGCTGCTGCTGGCACTCCTGCTCCTGCTGCTGCCATTCCTCCTCCCACTGCTGCTGTTTCTGCCGCTCCTGCTCCTCCTCCTCCTCCTCCTCCTCCTCCTGCTGTTGATAATGATGGTGTTGCCGTGCCACTTGTCGCTTGCTGATTCGCTCCTGCTGCCGCCGCTACCCTTCCTGCAGCTGCTGCTGGTGCGGTTGGTGCTGGGACTGCTGTTGTGGCTGCTGCAGCAGAGGAGGAACGCCTTAGAGAAGAATGGGCGTTGGAAGAGGAGGAGGTGGTTGAGGAGGAGGGATGAGGGGAGTGAGTGAGGGAGGAGTGAGTGTGGGAGGGTTGTGTTTGGGGGTTTCTCTTCTCATTGAGCCAGGGCCAGAGCAGTCCTCTAAGCGTCTGTTGGCCTAGATTCAGCTGAAACGACAAGAGGGAGGGGCGGGAAGAGTGAGTGTGAGGGAAGAAGGGTGAGTGTGGGGGTGTCGCTTCTCGTTAAACCAGGGCCAGAGCAGGCCTCTGAGTGTCTGTTGGCCTAGATTTAGTTCTAAGAGCCGGAACGAGGTGCGACTGAGGGGAAGGACGAGTACGAAGCGAAGGGAGCAAGAAAGGAAGGGAGCAAGTAAGAAGGGAGGCAGACAAGAATTGAGGGACTGCCTTGAAGGGGAGAGAATGAATGAATAAAGATGCAGTAGGAGAGAATGAGAAGAGGCAATAAGGAGAAGAATGAAAGGAAACAAGTCAACGAGTGCAGATGCAGCTGAACAAGGGGAAGGAGTTCTTGAGGGAGTTGAGGGAAGGAATGAGAACACTTAAGGCGCGCTACTGAACCCTGGGCAAAAAGACCAGTGGCATGGAACATTAAAACTCTTTCTTCCCTCCCCTCCCACTCGTTTTTCCGCCGTTCCAGTCTGCAGCGGCTGTCAGAATGACAACTGGATGGTACGTCGGAGTATACCGCGTGGATCCGCCTGGCAGGTCAGCATAACGCATGCTGCCTAAAGGCTTACTCTTGGGGCCAGGAGCACTTGGGAGGAGGCTGCCAAGCTGTATGACAGGTGAGCCATGTCACCTGCCCTTGGACTTTGAGCGGCTGCTCACCTGTCATAGAGCCTAGCAGCCTCTTCCCAAGCACTCCTTCTCCTAAGAGCAAGCCTTTAGCCAGCATGCGTTATGTCAGTCAGACTGCCAGAATGATCCAGACGGATACTTCGGCATACCGTCCAGTCGTCATTTCGACAGCCCAAAATGTTGTGCTGCGCTCTTTTGCCAAGTGAAAGTCAGTGAGCAGCGGGTGACTCCAAGTGGGCACTCGCATGGTCTCTCATGCCCACCCATGTTGTGCTCGAGCAAGGTGCTCAGGTTTCTAGGCCCACGAGCACCAGTGCTCCCGTTTTTGGCAGCAGAGTGGGCAAGCAACACTGAGCGCACCCCCGGTGGAGTGAGGGGTAGGTGCTGCAAGTACCTGCACACTCTATTTATGCCACACGCCCACTGGTACCATACACTGCACGCATAGCACAGCTCTACGTTCGTTTTACTTCAGCGTTTTCTAAAGTTGCTGCCACGTAAAGACCTATGGCACCCAAGTGGTGTTCACTGGTACCATACACTGCACGCATAGCACTGTCTCTCCAGTGAGGTCCTGTCAAGACCTCGACACATCAAGGCCAGTAGCGCAGATCTCTCAGCACAGAAGCATTGAGGGCACTACAGGTGAAGTGAGGCAGGTGCTTGGACGCACTACTGGCACCTCCATACCCGCACTGCACATAATATGGGATGGACACACACATACACAACACTTTTCTCACCTTTCAAGTCTTCTGAAGCGCTCGGCACATCAAGGTCAATGGCATAGATCTCAGCAGAGAAGCACTGGGGGCACTCCAGGTGGACTGAGGCAGGTACTTGGATGCACTACAGGCACCTTCATACCTGCCCTGCACATAATATGGGATGGATGCAAACACGCGACACCCTTCTCACCTTCAAGTCCTCTGAAGCCCCTGGCACATCAAGGTCGATGGCGTAGATTTCGGCAGAGAAGCTCTGGGGGCACTCCAGGTGAACCGACAGGCAGCCAAAGCGGAGGTCCGCTGAGAACCACGGGCTCACACTGATCTGCAGGTGTAAAAAGGGAGGACAAGTGAAAACGAGGGACGTAAAGAGACGTGCGCGTGAGGCACTGAGGGCACTGTAGGTGAACCAACAGGCAGCCAAAGCGGCCGAGGCTTCGCTGCGGCCATGTGTGAAGGCGCTAGTGGCGCAACACAAAAAGGCGGGTACAGGGAAACTGATGGCTGCTCACACCAAGCACTCCAACACGCAGCTCGCGGAGGTCAGGTTTGAGACGTCTCACAACCAACCTACCAACCTACTTAACCACAGCGGCTCACACCAAGCACTCCACCACACAGCTCGCGGAGGTAAGTTTCGAGACGTCTCAAAACCAACCTACCAACCTACTTAACCACAGCGGCTCACACAAAGCACTCCACCACACAGCTCGCGGAGGTCAGTTTCGAGACGTCTCAAAACCAACCTACCAACCTACTTAACCACAGCGGCTCACACCAAGCACTCCACCACACAGCTCGCGGAGGTCGTCAAGCTATCCGCCATCCTTCACTCGCCGCCCATCAAGCGCGTGGATCTTAGGCAAGTGAGAGGCAAAGGGTAGCTTGGCAGCCTTAGCAAACTGCTTCTTGGAGAACTTGCTGTAAACCGCCGTCAGTATCCTCGTGCCCGCCTTCTTGAGTAGAACCAGCACCTCTGCCGTCCACGCATGGCTGATGTGGCAAGCCTCAACACAAAGTTGAGTATTTAGAGGAAGAATGCTCCCTCTCTTTTTGCCAGAAATCCCATTCCACCTAGTTCCGAACCTCATTCGCCGGGAGGTGGGATTGGGAGTCAGTGTGATCGGCTCCGGGGTAAAAGCAGGAGTACGAGGTACATATATCAAAGTAATGGTGAAGCAAGAAAATTTGAGAAGAACGCAGCGTGTCAGTGGGTGATCACAGGGGATCGGTTTTGTGCGTTCGGACGCATACTCGTGCGTTAAAACTAATGCACTTACCATTTCAAAGAGCTCCTTCTCCTTCTCCTCGAATGGTACCTGCATCAGAAAAACACAAGACAGTGATGGCAACAGGAGTAAGGAACAGCTTGAAGTGTGATAACCAACATGCACTCCATTATCTTGAACTGTAGCATATGCATAACACAATGCACTGCTCACCACACCATACTCAGCAACAAGAGCGCCCCTGGTTATCTCCCATGGCATTACCACACCCGCCTCGTCGGTACGTACATACATCAGCACAATATCAACTTGCTTTATAGCATCAAGCACTGTAGCCACTCCAAAATTGGCAACAACAGCGCCCCTGGTTATCTCCCACAGCTTCACCACACCCGCATCGTCAGTATGTACATAAATTAGAGCACTACATCATCTTGCATTATAGCATCACGCACTGTAGCACGGCGCACCACTCACCACACCATAGTCGGCAACCACAGCGCCCCTGGTTATCTCCCACAGCTTCACCACACCCGCCTCGTCCTAGAAGAGCGGCGAGGATGGTCATTGTGGGGGAGGGAGGGCGAGCATATGGATGAGAGAAAAAGGAAGAGGAGGATGGAAGCCTAGGGAAGACCAATGGTTAGAAAACCAAAGCAAGTAGTCACACAGTCCAACAAGCGCACATCACAGACACACACAAACCCACCCTAGTAAGCACACACCACACACACACACACACACGCACGCACACGCACACACACACACACACACACACACGCGCACACACACGCACACACACACACACGCACACACACACGCACACACATACACACACACACACGTGCACACACACACGCACACACACACAAACTAACACGAGCCTCACCCTGGTCAGCACGTGTCTTCGGTCGTTCAGAATGGCATGGCGCGTGATGGGTGAGGTGCCGGGGATGGTGGCGAGAGGACAAGGGAACACAGCAACCTGCACCCGGGAAGAAGGTTTGTTCGTGGAGACAGGGGAGATGGGCAGGAGTGGAAGGCAGGGGAGATGGGCAGGAGTGGAAGGCAGGGGAGATGGGCAGGAGTGGAAGGCTTGAGCATGAACCCGGCCCGACCCGACCCGACCCGACTTTGCCCTACCCGATGTCGGGTTCGGGTCGGGTCGGGTCGGGTCAAGTCGGGTCGGAGCTCAGGAAATGTCAACCCGACCCGGGTTTAATAGGTCGGGTACTACCTGACCCGATTTCGGGTCGGGTCGGGTCGGGTTGGCATAGGGGCAGGGACGGGTAATAAGCCGACCCGACGGGTCGGGTTTTGTAGGTCGGGTCGGGTCGGGTCGGGTCGGGTACCCGAGGGTCGGGTCGACCCTCCGCAAATGTCGACCCGACCCGTCAAAAAGTCGGGTTCGGGTCGGGTTACCCGACCCGACCCGACCCGTTGCTCAAGCCTAAGTGGAAGGCAGGGGAGATGGGCAGGAGTGGAAGGCAGGGGAGATGGGCAGGAGTGGAAGGCAGGGGAGATGGGCAGGAGTGGAAGGCAGGGGAGATGGGCAGGAGTGGAAGGCAGGGGAGATGGGCAGGAGTGGAAGGCAGGGGAGATGGGCAGGAGTGGAAGGCAGGGGAGATGGGCAGGAGTGGAAGGCAGGGGAGATGGGCAGGAGTGGAAGGCAGGGGAATATACTGTCCTTCAGAATGGCATGGCGTGTGATGGGTGAGGTGCCGGGGATGGTGGCGAGAGGACGGGAGAACATGGGGACGTGGAGAACATGGGGACGTGGAGAACGGCAGAGAGGGGACAGGGGAGAAGAAGACAGGGCAGAGAGGAGACCAGGGAGAGCTTTGGGGAGACAGGGAAGATGGGGAGGCGTGGAAAGGGAAGGGAAGGGTCGGCGATTGTGAAAGGATGAATGAACGACCCATGCAAGCAAAAGGGCACATGAATGAACGACCCATGCAAGCAAAAGGGCACATGAATGAACGGCCCATGCAAGCAAAAGGGCACATGAATGAACGAACGACCCATGCAAGCAAAAGGGCACATGAATGAACGGCCCATGCAAGCAAAAGGGCACATGAATGAACGGCCCATGCAAGCAAAAGGGCACATGAATGAACGGCCCATGCAAGCAAAAGGGCACATGAATGAACGGCCCATGCAAGCAAAAGGGCACATGAATGAACGGCCCATGCAAGCAAAAGGGCACATGAATGAACGGCCCATGCAAGCAAAAGGGCACATGAATGAACGGCCCATGCAAGCAAAAGGGCACATGAATGAACGGCCCATGCAAGCAAAAGGGCACATGAATGAACGGCCCATGCAGGCAAAAGGGCACATGAATGAACGGCCCATGCAAGCAAAAGGGCACATGAATGAACGGCCCATGCAAGCAAAAGGGCACATGAATGAACGGCCCATGCAAGCAAAAGGGCACATGAATGAACGGCCCATGCAAGCAAAAGGGCACATGAATGAACGGCCCATGCAGGCAAAAGGGCACATGAATGAACGGCCCATGCAAGCAAAAGGGCACATGAATGAACGGCCCATGCAAGCAAAAGGGCACATGAATGAACGGCCCATGCAAGCAAAAGGGCACATGAATGAACGGCCCATGCAAGCAAAAGGGCACATGAATGAACGGCCCATGCAAGCAAAAGGGCACATGAATGAACGGCCCATGCAAGCAAAAGGGCACATGAATGAACGGCCCATGCAAGCAAAAGGGCACATGAATGAACGGCCCATGCAAGCAAAAGGGCACATGAATGAACGGCCCATGCAGGCAAAAGGGGATGCGCCAAGTCAGCTACACAAGTGAGGGGACGAACAAAAGTGAATACAATTCACGGCACCCGTGCGCGAAGCCCTTCCACGCTGGCTCATGCAGGGGATGCGCCAAGTCAGCTAGCGATGAACGAACCAGCGGGCGGACAGGCCAGGAGGACTTCTGAAGGACTTCTGGTCTGGAGGACAGTTTTGAGGTCTGGAGGATAGTTTTGAGGCGCCTCAAAACTGGTCTAGAGGGCCGCCCTGGAAGCCATTCCACTCCTAAACTAACAGATAGGCATACCACTCAACAGAGAGAGCATTCTACCCACCAGAGCGGGAGAACCTTCCACGCTCGCACTTGCGTGTGATATCCCAAGGCTGCTAGCGATGAACGAACTAGCAGAGAGGACAGGAGCAGGAGGAGTGCATGAGGAAAAGCGTCATAGAGAGGCCTGTACGTACCAGAGAGAGGGGAGCAGAGAGAGGCCTGTACGTACCAGAGAGAGGGAACCTTCAACACTTGCTCGTGCGCGGGATATCCCAAGGCTGCTAGCGATGAACGAACTAGCGGACAGGTCAGGACTGGCACAGAAGAGAGGCCCATCCGGTGATACCGGCCCCTCCTCCTCTCCACCTCCCACCTCCTCGCGTGGCACCACTGTCCCCTCCTCCTTCTCCTTCTCCTGCTTCTCCTCACCTCCACTGGCCATCCCGTGACTATCATATCCGCCAGTAGTCTTCGCACTTCCATTTGCGAGCCTACGCGCTGTTTCCTTCACCGCTCCTCGCATTTCCGCGCCGACCCCTCGCCCTTCCGTAGATGCTGTATCCTCCCCTTCGCCTCCCACCCACCCCCCTCCTAGTCCCCCAGCTGCAGCTGCAGGGTCAGCAGGCCAGCACCTGATGGATGACGCCGAGGTGCCAACCCACATCCTCTCACAATCCAACCCTCTCCTAAACGCTCCTCCTCTGCCTTCTCCCAACCCCTCCCCACCTCTCTCCCCGCCCCCCCCCTCCCCTCCTCTCGCTCTCCCCTCTGCTGAGCTGGCAGCCCGCAGCGCCAGGTGGAGCACGGCGCGATCCTCCTTGGCCAATAGGATGCTTTCCCGAGTGGTGAGGTCGGTGACATACACCTGAGAGGTTTAGGTGAGGGTGTGAAGGAGGAGAAGAGAGAGAGAGAGAGAGAGAGAGAGAGAGAGAGAGAGAGAGAGAGAGAGAGAGAGAGAGAGAGAGAGAGAGAGAGAGAGAGAGAGAAAGAGAACAGAAAGAGAACAGAAAGAGAGAAGAGAGAGAGAGAAGAGAGAGATGTTTACAAATATTAGGGGCTCTAAAAGAAGGTGTTCTGAGGCTTATGAGAGAATGTGCAAACCTAGGCGCCCATGCACACCCATGCACACCCATGCACACCAATGCACACCAATGCACACCAATGCACACCAATGCACACCAATGCACACCAATGCACACCAATGCACACCAATGCACACCAATGCACACCAATGCACACCAATGCACACCCATGCACACCAATGCACACCAATGCACACCAATGCACACCAATGCACACCAATGCACACCCATGCACACCCATGCACACCCATGCACACCCATGCAGGCAAACAGACACACATATCCCCATCTATGACACTCACACATGCATCCCTGCCGCCACTGTAGACACGTGTAAACTCCTCATTGGCTGCCAGAGCCCACACAGAGTCTGTGTGAACTGCATAGGAGTGCACGCAGCGCTGCTGTCCTAGATCCCACAACCTGGACAAGGGGTGTATGGGGTGCACAAGGGGTGTACAATCGAATGCTCAAGGGGGACGAAACATGAGCATAGGAAAAGAGACTGCTTGGAGGCGCAAAAACAACCATTCGTAAAAAAATCAATAACAAAAGAAGATAATAAAAGCCCTGCTGGAAGACTTTCAGGATGTTTCGATCTCACACGTCTTGCATATAAAGGCACGAGTCTCAAAACTTCCCAGATCAAAACCCAAGTTTTTGGTCCAGGGTCAAAAAGCCCACCAGATCAAATCCCGAGTTCGTGGTCGGGGGGGGGTTGGCCTGTAGAGGCCCCCAACTTTGTACTCGAAACGAGTCCCACGTCTCATGTCCCAGGCCCCGCATATTTCAACCCTTCTTTAACCCCCATTATCTTTGCAGGGTGTTTTTGAGGATTCTCAACAACACCCTGCATGCATAACCCCCCTTATCTCAACACTTACCGAATGATTGAGTCAGAAGAGCCCGACAAGCAGAACCTGGCGATAGAAGTGGGTTTAAGAAGGAAAGGGGGAAAGGAATGGATGCGGAAAAGAAAGGAAAGGGATGGGAGCGATGGGAGGGAGGGGAGGGAGGGGAGGGAGGGGAGGGATGGGAGGGAGGACGAGAAGGGAATGAAAGAATCGTTCAACAACCTTACTTACACTCCAACAACAGCCTTTCGACCACGAGTCTACACGACCATGCAACTCGACCTGCCCAGGCCGAAAAAAAAAACCGAAAAAAAACCATGGGGCCATGGCCAGGTAGAGGTAGACCAGGCATGTGTTTTTTCATTTCTATCTTCCCACGGGGCCAACAGCAAGCGCCTAAAAGTTATCATCCAGGTTTCCCTCAAGCTCCTTATGGGAAAAGATTTTGAAGCTCCTTATGGGAAACGGTTTTGAAGCTCCTTATGGGAAAAGGTTTTGAAGCTCCTTATGGGAAAAGGTTTTGAAGCTCCTTATGGTAAAAGGTTTTGAAGCTCCTTATCCAGTTTTGAGGCGCCTCAAAACTACTCAAGCTCCTTATGCTTCCCTCATCACCGTTGCCCCACCCGTGCGTCCGCTATGTGCCTTAGTTTTGAGGCGCCTCAAAACTACTCAAGCTCCTTATGCTTCCCTCATCACCGTTGCCCCACCCGTGCGTCCGCTATGTGCCTTAGTTTTGAGGCGCCTCAAAACTACTCAAGCTCCTTATGCTTCCCTCATCACCATTGCCACACCCGTGCGTCCGCTATGTGCCTTAGACTGTACTGGCCCCACACCCTTCCCTCCCCCTCCTTACGTGCCTGCAGGGTCAACAGCCAGTGCCCTAATGTTCTCAGTATGCCCCATTGAGCTTCATCTGCCTGGTGCCAGTCCGTGGGTCCACACGCGCACCCACTTCTCTCCTTCTCTCCTCTTCTCCTCTCATTCCTCTCCTCCTCCTTACCTGCCCGTGGGATCAACGGCTACTGCCCGTATGTTCTCCGTGTGCCCCTTGAGCTTCATCTGCTTGGTGCCAGTCCGTGGGTCCCACACACGCACCACCTTCTCTGTGCCGCCCGACACCACCACGCTGCCGCCACTGTTCATCGCCACAGAATACACCGAGTCCTTGTGCCCCTTCGCTGCTACTGGCGCATACACCCCCACTCCCACTCCCGGACCTGCGGCTCCTCCTGCTCCTCCTGCCCCCCCTGCTCCTCCTCCTCCTCCTGCTCCCCCTGTGTTCACCCCTCCACCTACCCCTCCCCCACCTCCGCCCACTCCAGAACCATTTGGCCCGGCAGCAGAGGTGCCATTAGCAGTAGAATTACTAGAGGCGGGAGCGGAGGGGGAGGAGGAGGAGGGAGGGAGAGCCCCCCCTGACCACGCGACTGCCTGAGCAGCTTCCAGGTCCCAGATGAAGAGCTCTGAGCCAAGCCCGCCTGATGCAACCAGAGGGACCTGTGGGTGGGAAGGAGGAATCGAAATCGAATATATGAGTCAGGAGAGGGGAGGGGAGCAGGGATCACTGTGACCAGCCCCCTGACCACACGACTGCCTGAGCGGCTTCCAGGTCCCAGATGAAGAGCTCTGAGCCGAGCCCGCCTGATGCGACCAGAGGGACCCGTGTGTGTAAGGGGTAGGGGGTCGAGGGAAAGGAATCCGAGATATATGGGTCCCGTGAGGGGAGGGCAGCATGGGTCCCGTTTGATAATTAATCGTTTTGAGTCGATTTAAAAGGGGTAGGGGGTCGAGGGAAAGGAATCCGAGATAAGAGGGACCCCAGGTTGAGGGACTGGGCAGAGGGAAGGTAAAGATGGTGATACATGCTTGCTAGGTTGCTACGTAGCCATGAGGTTGCGTTGATGTGGGGATCGAATGGAGGGGGGGAACTAAAACGTAGACACGAACACGGCTGGAAGAAGTCAATGCATGTGCTGTGGCGTCGATCTTTTAGGCGCCTCAAAAATCATCGCAGTGCTGTTAGTGATTTCGTTTCGAGTCGTCCCAAAACGAAATAGAACCAAAACTTAGCAAGGAGCATTGTTGGAGGGCATTGATGCCTTCGCTGTGGTGTCGCATCCCAGTGTTGTGGTCATGCATGGCTCAGCAGAGAGAGGCAAATACGGGCGGCCTCACTCACATCACGGGCGGCAGAGAGAGCAATGACATAATCGCTGTGATGCCGAAGGGTATCCGTGCATTCTCCCCTTGGTGAAAAGGCCTTCCAAGTCTGCCACGTGGCAATAGAGGGGAGGAAAGGGGGAGGAACGGGGAAAGAGGAACACAGGAGAGACGTAGTCGCTGTGCTGCTGCAGCCTGCAGGGTGTCTGTGCATTCGCCCCTTGGTGAAAAGGCCTCCCAGTTCCAGCCCTGTCACAGCCACAGACAGGGAGGAAAGTGACTTTTGAGTCGACTCAAAAGTCACCTCGTTACAATGTCACACAGGTCTGTCACAGCCACAGACAGGGAGGAAAGGGGGAGTGGGTTGAGAGGGGAAAGGCAAGGATTGAGTAAGAGAGGAGGCGGGGGAGCAGCAGAGGTGGTGGTAGCAGGAGGAAGGGAAGAGAGAGAAGGGGAGGGGGTGAGGGTGGGAAAGGAAATCCAATTGTGATAGAGATTTAAGGTAGCACTGTAATAACGGGGTTACGGTACGACTGAGACCTTAGAACATGAGTATTCAGAGACAGGCTGTATCGCTACAACAGGAGGGAGAAAGAGGCGCTCCTTGAAAGAACCACCCACGCACGCAATGCAACCCCTTGTCACCCATTCCGAAACGGCTAAACTTGATGCAGTCAACAACGCAGCAAGAGGTTCTGATCTTGATGGAGCCATCGGAGGAGCATGAGACGAGGGTGTCCGCCCCCACAGACACAACGGTGTTCACCTCACCTGGGAAGGTGCAGGTGCGTGCGTGTGGCGCACAGCCAACCAAACACAGAACTCTAAAGCCGTTTCTACAGGACTGACTGACCTTGATGGAGCCATCGGAGGAGCATGAGACGAGGGTGTCCGCCCCCACAAGCACAACGTCGTTCACCTGGCATGGCAGGGTGCAGGGGGGTGTGTAAGAGAACAAAGGAGGAGGGGAACGAGGGCAGGAACAAAGGTGGGGAACGAGGACTGGAGCAATGGCGGGGAATGAGGGCTGAAACAAAAGGAGAGCTCAAGGTGGCTATCTCTGTTCCAAAGAGCATGATAGTGTGGCTTGCCTAGTCCATGTGAGAGCATGATTGCTTGATAATCGAAAGATAAGTGGAGAATAACACAGCCAAATAAACTGGCTTATCCAGTCCGTGTGTGACTCGAAAGTCGCCTCATACACTCCTCTTGGGGGGTTACCGCATGTACCTCCGTTCCCCCTCCCATAGCATACATGCACCACACATATACCCCTCATTTGCCCCAACACGTACAACACACACGTGCAGCTATAGCACCTACCCAGTCCGTGTGTGACTCGAAAGTCGCCTCATACACTCCTCTTGGGGTTACTGCACCTCCATTCCCCCTCCCATACCGATCCTCTTCTGCTGCTCTGGGCCCTACCGAGCCTACCGGAACCCTCCACCGCTTTATGGTTCCGTCCCGGCTCCCAGTGAACACTACATCCTCGATATAAGCATCCTCGTTAAAATCGCCATTGCTGCTTCTACTGTGGCCTTGTGAAAGCGAGTGAGACTGGGGATAGGAAGATCCAGGTCCCTGCTGGTGAAGGTACCATGCTGACGTGGCAGGAGGGGCCAGGCAGACACTGTTTACACCGGCACAGTGCTGCGAGATAAGAGGTGGGGGGAGGTAAGGGGGGAGCAGGTACACGTGGGATGAAGGCCGGGCAAGGGGGGGGGGGATTGAGGCGAAAAGGGAACGACGGAGGGGCCAGGCAGACACTGTTCACACTGGCACAGCGCTGCGCGGATAAAAGGAGGGGAGAGGGAAGGGGGGGAGAGGGAAGGGGGGAGAGGGAAGGGGGGGAGAGGGAAGGGGGGGAGAGGGAAGGGGGGGAGAGGGAAGGGGGGGAGAGGGAAGGGGGGGAGAGGGAAGGGGGGGAGAGGGGGAGGAATGAAGGGAGGGGTAAAGGGATGTCGAAACACGCAGGTGAAAAAGGGAGAATGGGGAACCGGGGAGGGGTCCAGAGGGAACGACGGCGCGGCGAGGCACACACCTGCTCACGCCACCTGCTCACACACACAGCGCTGGGAGAATCAGAGGAGTTTATCTTTGAGGCGCCTCGAAAATTGCTCACACACACACAGTGCTGGCTGGGAGAGTCAGAGGAAGTAGAAAGGTTGCAGGTGCAGCCAGCCCACAAGGAAGGTCAGATGAAGGAAGGGAACGAATGGTTGGGTAGGGGAGAGGAAGCGGTCGTGATACAATATGACTTCACGGCTCACGCTGGTTAAATTGGCTTTCGAAATTTCTCAAAAACCTATTCAACTCGTAAGGGAGAGGAGGCGGCCGTGATGAAATATGAGTTAGGGCTCACGCTGGTTAAACTAGCAGTTGTGTCGTCCCGAGTCTCGCACCACAAACGTCACCTTCCGCGCTCCTTGCGGGGTGTCGCAGTGCCCCGCACAATCACTCACAGTGGTGTCGTCCGAGTCTCGCACCACGAACGTCACCCTCCCCTCCTTCCTGGGTCTCGCTGCGGCCCCACCGCTGAGCACGGCAGACGCACACTCATGAGTGCTAACTTCGAACTTCTCTCATGGGGATCTTCACTCACAGTGGTGTCGTCCGAGTCTCGCACCACGAACGTCACTTTCCGCTCCTTGCGGGGTCTTGCCGCGACCCCACCGCCAGTCGCCACAGTGGACATGGCTCCCGCACTCGTCGACCGATGCATCGCCGCGGTTCGGTGCGGCTGAATGCGGTTGAGAGGTTGGAGATCGAACGCAGTCGGTTGTGATACACTGGCCAGAGCCTGATCAGAGTGGTGTAGAAATAGTTGACTGCAAAATCTTATCAGAGGGAACTGGTGATCTCTAACTGCGAATCCCAGTTGTTGTTTCCCGGTCCCGGGAACTGGGAGAAGAAAACAGTGTGTTACTGAATCCGTAGAGACTCAGCGGAGACTAAGCTGGCTGACTCGTATGCGGTGCGAGAACATCTCAGCCGTTTATTAGATTTAGCAAGTGCTGTAACTCGTACGTAATAATGAAGAACTTTTCAGGGGAAATCGTGAGAGCACGGATTCAACCCGCAATTGCCTGATCGACGGACCACGGCGAGCCTTGAGATTGCCGCAAGATTCACGACAGCACACATCCATGTGGGATAAAAGCTACACCTCAGATTCCCAGCAAAAGTGCCTGGGGAGCGCGGCCTACCACCACGCCATCGCCTTCGAACAAACCAAGAAGCCAAGAACCCGGAATGAGAAAGTCGGAATGAGATGATCGTCAGAATGAGGACTGACCCTGTAATGCCAGAGCAACCATGACGAGTGACATACTCCTGTGAATCTATGGAAATTGTGACTGTAGCATCAGCGCAAGGGAGGAACGAGGAAGAGAGCACGAACTATTTGTGATAGTTCCAATACGTGGCTAGCTATAATAAAAACACACAATGATATCTACAACGGTTGTCAATGTATTGATTATATCAAACGCCGACCTAGATCAAATACACCGTTGAAATGAACCACATCTTTACATATTATATGGCTGCAGGAATCTATAATCGACACACGATAACCATGATTCTCTAGTGATTTGTGTCATTTCTTAATGTGGGATTTCTCATTCAAAGTCCCATTTGCGCGTGTTTTAAAATTTCCTGCTTAAAAACTTAAGCCGCGTACAAAAACTGTGCAATTAAATAGGAGAACAGGTGTATAATCAACCGAAGGGTTACTCCACCCTCAGTCACACGAACAGCCACTAGTCATGTCACGCGAATAGTCGCGATACACTACGAAGAAGTACATCCCGAATAGGTACTTCCTAGACTATAAATATGTCTGTATTAATCATTATTATTATCCTTGTCATTTCATATATTTCCAGTACAGAGTATAAAGTCTTCCGCTAACTTTTTTTTGAAATGAATCACGTCTTTAGGGTGGCCAGGATCTAGAGTTTGTTTAACCACGAATAAAAGTCAGTGGATGACTTTATACCTTGTATTAGAAATGTCAGAAATGACAAGGATAATAATAATGAGTAATACAAGCATATTTATTGTCTAGGTAGTACCTATTCGGATGTACCTGCTCGTATTGTATCGCGACTATTCGCGTGATATGACTAGTGACTGTTCGTGTGACTGGGATTGGCGTAACCCTTTGGGTGACTATACGCGCGAACCTCTTGTTCATGCGTTGACTCGCTACCGCTGACGTCATCAAGCGCGTCCTTCCATATGAGGTATCGCGCTACTATTCTAAGTGTTATATCAGGAATGCATAAGTAAACTCTGTCGAGTATACTTCAACACTCCCCTTCATTCCTGAGTGTGTCCCTGGGAAGTATCGTCGCGTTTGCACATTCCAACCAGGTTGGAGCAGTACTGAAACTTGTCGTGTGGGAGTTTCTTCGTGAGGAAATCAGTTGCCATTTCTTATGTACGGCAGTGTTTCAGGATGACATTCTCTTTGTCCATTTGGTGCTTGGCGAAAAAGAAACGCAGGGCGATGCGTTTTGTCTCGTTGACGAAGCCAGGCTTGTTTGCGATCCGGATAGTGCTCTGGTTGTCACAGAGTAACTTGAAGTTACGTGTCGTTACGATTTTTGCCTCTTGAAGTAACTCTCAAAGATGTCCTTCGCGAACTGCAGAGCTTCTTTCGACGAATTTTGTTTCGGCTGAAGAAAATGTGATGACCTCCTATTTCGTTGAGTTCCAAGAAATGACACCACCTGGTTCAAGTTTCAAAATGAACCATGTACGTGAACGCTTGCTGTTGGGGTCAGCAGCGTGATCCGCATCAACGTATCCAGTCAGTCGAAAATTTGCTAAAGTATTTGTCGTATAGCTGAGACCGATTGTAGGAGTAGAAATGAAATATTGGAGGGCTCGACGAAGATCGGCATATTCTGCCCTTCAGGTTGGCGCAGGTACTGTGCGAGCCGATTCGTGATGTAGGCAAGATTTGGGCGGCATGTAACAGCTGCAAATAGAAGACACCCGAGCTGCTGTTGGTAAAGCTGATGCTGAGAGGCGTTAAGTGGGGTAGTATCAGCTATGCGATCGGTCGAAATGTGACGAAATGGAGTGGTGAGGCTGATAGGAGCGGTTGTGAACATTTTTCACAAGTGTTTTTGCGTACTTGCGTACATAAATGTAGATGGCATCGGGGCCGCAGTCGGCGTTTAACCCAAGAAATTGGGTGACGTTGGAGGAAATTGTCACTTCAATAATCGTTTGGATTCTATTCTCCATGCGCGCCAGAAGACCGTTGCACGAGCTGGTGTACAGTACGACGTCCATGTAGGCGACTAGATGGATGTAATGCCCTCGAAAATTGAGTCTGTACATTACAGGATCGCAGGACAGCTGCGACGAAGTCGAGTGAAATCATGACTTTGTGAAGATGTTGCTGTCACAGGCGATGAGCCTGTTTGATGCCGTAGAGTAACTTAAGTAAAGTAATTTGCATATGTGGAGTATGTCATCGTAAGTGGGAGGGAGTTCGACAAAAATATCTGCATCGACGTCTGCGTATAAAACACATTTTTAACGTCCGGTTGGCGAAGTAGAAGGTGGCGGTTGGCAGCAATGGCGAGAAGAATTCGAACTGAGGTATGACGACTGACCGGAGCGAAAGTCTAGTTGTAATCGATGCCGTGGGTTTGTTTGAAACCTCGAACGACCCATCTCCCCTTGAATTTCTCTGGTTCGCCTGCAGCATTTGACTTTATGTCGAAGACCCACTTGCCCGAAAGAATTTTCTTGCCGCGTGCTGTTTCACGTGGAACGAGTTTCCACGTTTTCTGCTTCTCGACTGTCTTCGGCTTGATCCCGATCGTTGGTTATTGAACTACGACAGCAAGTCTGAGAATCTGAAGAGCCGATAGATCACTACGAGGATGAGGTTTGCAAATTTCGACGACATCATCATCGTCGATTTCGGATGGCAGATGGTGGGCACCGTCATGTGATGCTGGGTCAGTTTTCTGTCAGCGCAGGTGCTCCTCATAATTATAGGCAGCTTGTGTTGTGGAAGGACGCAACGCGACTGAGAGGGAAATAAAGAGCAGGGTTTCTGTATTGTTGGCACATGTCGAAGGGATGTAGGATTCGAATAATGGTTGTTCTCGTGACGAGGGAACAGGTTCGGCTGCCGATGAGGACGGCTGTGGAACTGTAGAAGGTCCTGCTACTGTGCTGTTGGGCGGATAATTTTCTTCGGCTGCATCTGCTTCGTCTTGAGGAGTGGCGAAACTCCGTTCGGCACTGTCGCGATCAGGATCCCGCTGCTGGCATTCCTTGTCGCATTCGAAGTCATCGAGAAAAAGTTTCTCGTAGAAGATGCAGTCTCGGGCATACAAAAGCTTTCGATTTTTGTAATCCATAATTATCTAGGAGTAAGAATCCTTAGGTACACCAAGATGTATTCCCCATCGACCCCGTTCAGTAAATCTGCCCACAATTGCGCTCGGAGGTGTGTATTGGACCATGAAGCCCCAAACTCGTCATAGTCGAGTGTCGGTAGGGTGTTTTGTCCACATGACGTGTGGCGAGCTGAATCATGGAGAATTGTTGAAGACAAGCAGTTCTGTCGGCGGACAGCTTGCGCCATCGCAAATGGCCAGAAGTCTGCTGTCAAGCTGGACTGTTGCATCAGCATGCACATATTCTCTTACAGCGTTCTGCTAGTTCTCTCAGCTATTCCATTCTGCTGATGGGCGTAAGGCACAGTCTTGCACTTGGGTATCCCTTTCCGCGCCAGGAATGCATCGAACTGCTCGCCAGTGTACTCGCGTTGTCTGTCTGTATCTCCTTCAGCTTGATGCCACTCTGCCGCTCCGCGATTTTCAGCCATAGCTTCAAGGCGTCAAGAGCTTCACACTTGTGAGAGATGTTCTTGTGCTAGACATATCAAGTAGCACCGTCAATGAAGGTAATGATATAGCGGTAGTCGTTGCCGCTGATATCGTCTGCTTCTTGCGGTATGAAGAGTATGTCGCTGAAGACGATGTCCATATGTGAGTACTTGGTAACCCTCGGAAAGTGTGACGGGAATGGAGCGTGACTTAGGTGAGCTCCGGGGCAGATGGTGCAGGGTAGTTGACGGCTGCTAGGTCGAAGCTCTTGGCCGTTGGTTAAAAGGAGAGAGTCCTTGTCGAAAACCGAGGCTTTAATCGAGTTGTTGGGAGCTTCTTGAGAGGGATGACCTAACCGCATGTGCCAGATTTGTGGTGTAGTCATGTGCCCCGTTGAACGCAGGTACAAGTCTGAGTGAAGGAAGAAAGCCGACGAAAGATGAATCGTTGGCGCAGAGTTGACGCAGCGGCCGGTGCCGAAAGGCTGGATGAAGCCGGCTTCTTCTGCAGTTTCAACCCAAGGTATGCCGAGATGTCGGCGACCCGCCCAAGCATCAGGTACGATTAACTCTTTCTTGCCCCATATGCGTTCAACCTTCATAGGTCCTTCGACTGTAGCAGATGTCGGTTCTTCATTGTCGTAACCCCAATTTTCATCTCCAGATGCCCATGTACTTTGAACTGTTTCTGTTGCTGATGATGCTTATGTTAGCTCTGCTGCAGGTTCGTCAAGGGAGTTGGTGCTTGAAGGCTAAGGAGTGACGCTGAAGACATTGAGACCACGATGGTCATGGCATTGGAGATCCATTTCTTAGTGATGATCCCAAGGAGCAACTGAGATATTCTTCCCACTGTCACCAGATGCCTTCACAGGTGAGAATCGTAAAACATAAACGTCGTCTTTAAGGTCTTCGATGCCGATTAAATTGCTTTTGTCTTCCTTCTTGTCGCCGAGGTACAACTCCGTGAGCATCGTGTTCACGGTGCTTACGAAACAGATGTCGCTTTCCATCAGCTGCGCTTGTGATAGTAGGTTGAAGCTGAGCCCCGTGGCGACGAAAACCTTGTTAAGGTAAAATGAAACTTCGGTGTCGACGGACTCTAGTATCACATCTCCAATTCTGGTGGCTTCAATAACTTGATTGTTTGCCACTATGATGTATTTTTCTCCGTTTGGCAGGTCTCGTCAGTTGAGGAGATAGCGACTTGAAGACGCCATGTCGTGACCGCAGCAGCTGTCAAGAAACCAAGTGTTAACATGCTCGGGATACGTACGCTTGGCGATGTGGGCATACGGCTGCACGTTCAACCATCGAGAAAACCCGTTCGGCTGCTCTGGTTCTTCTTCATTAACGACTGCGGGTTGTGGAGTTTCTGAACGAGGATGAACACGTGGAGGTAGGCTGGCTGGTCCTTCAGCTTTTGCGTTGTACATGTCTAAGTCGTGCTGCTTTGTCATCGAAGTAGCGCGAATAGAAGTTTCTAATATGTTCCCTTGGGAACGAAGAAGGGACTTGCACCTCCATTCAGGTCCAAGTCCAGCCTTAAGGATATTGACTAAGAGCTGGTAATTGAGATTTCCTCCGCACTTGCTGGGCTGATCCCGAAGGGTTCTACACCTGTTGATGTAGCTGCCGGATTTTTCTCCCGAAAGCATTTGCATTGCTGTAAGCTGACTTATCAGCTTGCTGTGTGAAAAAGAATATTGTGCTTGATACAACCTTCGCAGATAATCCCAGGCGAAGTGAAGGTTTGCAGCACCGAACTCCCAACTGCTCTTTAGGTGAGAGATTCCGCCAGGGCCCAAATTAGCCGGCTGAAATGCCCTGAATGCCCTGACTTTTCAAGGCATTTTTTCATTTGGTCTTAAAAATCAGACTTACAAAATTTATTACCCTGATCCAAAAAGTGTTACGAAAATATTACCCTGACGAAAACAGGGTTGCGGGGCCCCGAACCCTGACCCTTCAGGGTGTCCTGAAAACTACCCTGGTATCGAAACTCCGAGATTCCGACTAAGTCCTTGGCGGCCAGAAACATTTCCCCCACAACACCTTTGAACCCATAATTTTTGACTAAGTCCCTGGCGGCCAGAGTCATTCCTCCCACCCCACGCACCATGCAAACCAGCAATTTCGGCTAAGTCGTAGCCAGAGTCATAACTCCCTCACCCCATCGCAACCCAGAAATGGCTAAGTCCCCCACAAGAGACATGCCTCCCACCCACACCCCCACTACTTTTTTTTTTTTTTCGCTAAGTCCTCCACACCACAGCAAGTCACGTCACGTCGTATACGCCCTTCTGGCACCCAACCAATCACGAGCAGGTGGTTTTTTTCCCGCCCCTCTGCCGCCCATGTAAATCTGATTCCCCTCTCGCGCCCCATAATCGTTTTCCGTCCCATCCCCCAATCTCCCCTAGCACGCGCAAATCCGCTACAGAATACACTTCTTTCCACACCTCAATGCTGCCCACTTCATTCATATAAAATGTTCCTTAAATGGCCAAGGCTAGAAAGGGTGCAAAGAGTTCTACACTTCAAGCAAAGACTTCTAATTTTTTTACCCTACCAAATCAGACTTCGAATTTTTTTAGCTCTGACCGTCAAGGTTTTTTTTTTTTTTTTTTTTTTTTTTTTTTTCCAACTCTGATCTCAAAGAGTGGCCTAAAACCAATTTTTGGCCCTGGATTCCGCACCAGTAGTGTATAGGTCATAAGCAAATACTTGTAATAACAGGCCTGTTCTTCGGTCGTTCTTGTCTCTGGATAACGGATTGCACTGTCGAAATATCCCCAGATATCAGAAGATTGCGGGAGGAGTTCGAACTCGAATCCCCAAGTATAGAAGTCGCGGCCATCAAAGTAAGTTGAGGTTTTCAGCTTGGAGATAGTTAGAAAATCCGCTTGATTTACGACAGCTTCTGCAGCGAACGGTATTTCTTCTGCCATTTGATGTTGTTGCTGCTTGTCGTGAAGATAGGCTAGCTAGGACGCCATGACTATGGCGGCGAGGTTTAGCTAGGAGGTAGACGAGAATGTCGAGAGAGAAGAGTTTGAACTAGAAGAGAATCAGGTACAAGAAGGGGGAGTTATCCCCTCTACAGTAGGATGCAGGAGCACAACTATCAAGCCTACAATTATATAAAACATAATTTGAACACACCCCCTAGGCTTGGTAGTGGCAAGCCCACTCAACCCACACACACACCCCCTAACCCCGGACACCCTCATTCTCATGAGCAGTCGGGTATCGACCCCTCGTGCTAGGCGATGATACCCCCGGACGAGAGGCAGCTGGCCCCATCTGGGCGGCCTCAATGACGACAGCGGCGGAGCTCGTGCTTAAGGCGGCTGCGTCGAGGAGGACAGGCGGCGACTGCGGCGGCTGAGGGCTCTCGGCAGTGTGGCACGGCTGGCGGCGACTGAGCCGAAGACAGCAGCTGCGGCAGGAGGAAGAGGAGATGCAAGGAGAAGGGGTGGGGCGGGGAGGAGGGGCGAATGGCGGCGTGTGGGCGGCGGCAGCGTCACCGGCGTCGCACGGTCGGCTGCAGCCCGACGGTGCCGTCCAAGAGCGGCGTCGACGCTGCAGTGGGACGTCGACGCCGCGACGTCAGCACGACAGCGCCGTCACGCCGCCACGGCCTGACGTTGACGGCGTCGCCACGGCTGCGTGCTGCGACGGCCGCACCAGGTGATGCGCGACGGCACCAGGCCAACGACACACCCGCGGCACCACGGCGACGCCACCACAGCGTGGCGCCGATGCCGCGGCTGCTCGTCGATGCTGGGACGACACCACACAAAGGCCGCCGCGGCATCTTGGAAAAGATGCCACGACGGCAGGCAGTAGGAAGGTCGCGACGACGGCAAACAGGGAAGTACGCAGCGGAGGCGTAATGAGCAGGCCCGGGACGGGCGGCCTGCTCTGATACCATGTCGTGAAGGTAGGCTAGCTAGGATGCCATAACAATGGCGGCGAGGTTTAGCTAGAGGTAGACGAGAATGTCGAGAGAGAAGAGTTTGAACTAGAATAGAATCAGGTACAAGAAGGGGGAGTTATCCCTCTCAGAAACTTAGGAGTCTAGGTTCCTAAAGCTAGGACACTAGCTTAGCTAGGAATGACGCCATGGAATGGTGGGAGGAAAGTAGATCTAGGAAGGTGAGTAGTGAGGAGAGATATCGAGAAGAAAGGTGGTTTGAAAAGAAGACAGAGGCATACAAGAAGGGGTGTTGTACCCTCTACAGTAGTATTCAGTAATAGTATACCAAGCCTATAAATTATAACTTAAATAATTTTAACACACCCCCTAGGCTTGGTAGTGTCAAGCCCACACACACCCACACCACACACACACACCCCCTAACCTAGCACCCCACTACCCTGCAGCAGCGGCGGCTGTTGACAACCCGGTAGACCTCTCCACGGGCGGGGCGGCGACAACAGCTACGAGGGTGCGGTGGCGACGACGGCGGCGGCAGCAGTGACGACAGCAGCGGCGGCGACGGCGTGCGGCGGCAAGTAGGCCAGCGGCAACAGCGGCGGCGGCGGGGGCCTCGACAAAAGCAGCGGCGCCGGCGGCGCTCGCCCCACTCGGCGGCGTGGCCAGGTTCCGCAACGGTGGGACGGCCGGTGCAAGGCAGCCATCGGCTGCGGCGAGTAAGAGGGGAGGCAGGGGACGAGGGCAGGGCTGCAGCAGCACAGGTGTGGCGCGACAAAGTGCGTGTGTGCTGGCCAGTGCTAAGGCCGAGCGCTGGCCGCATGTCGCCACAGCAGCACGACGAGACGGTCGCGGCGGTACGACACGACCGGGACGACGTCAGCGCGACGCCACGGTTGCGTGTCGAGACGGCCGCGGCAGGACGGCGCAGCCGGCGACAAGACGACGCCGCCACAGCGTGACGCCGCCGCGGCCGCCATGGCAGCGTGAGGAAAAGGAGAGGAAAGCGCGGCGGAATCGTGAGGAGCAGGCCCGCTAGGAGCGGACCACTCTGATACCATCTCAAAAACTTATGAGTCTAGGTTCCTAAAGTTAGGACACTAGCTTAGCTAGGAATGACACCATCGAATGGTGGGAGGAAAGTAGATCTAGGAACGTGACTAGTGAGGAGAGATGTCGAGAAGAAAGGTGGTTTGAATAGAAGACAGAGGCATACAAGAAGGGGTGTTGTACCCTCTACAACAGTATTCAGTAATAGTATACCAAGCCTATAAATTATAAATTTTAACAATCCCCTCTACAGTAGGATGCAGTAGCATAACTATCAAGCCTACAATTATATAAAATATAATTTGAACACACCCCCTAGGCTTGGTAGTGGCAAGCCCACTCAACCCACACACACTGCTGTGGTTGTTGTTACTGTGGTTGAGCAGGTTGCCCATGAAATACAAAAGACCCAACGGACTCATCTCCAGTGGCGGAAGGCCCAGTGGCAACAGCCAAAGTTACCGTATGCTTCTCGTGCTACGCAAGAGCCATTAATAGGCTCGGAATTCGAATCTTGAAACAAAGTTAAATGATAAGTTGATAGCTTATGATGAAGCTTTACATATACCGATAGAACTTACATCTAGGCCTAACCAAGCACTGCATTCTTTGTTATATCGCGCCAAAATTGAATCCCACAGCTCTCCCTTCCTTAGCGCCACTGGTGGTAGACAGCAGTCGAGCAATGTACCGCATAAGAATCGTCTTAGGAAACTCCAATGTGGGGGATGATAGTAGGGCCTAGTAATGTAATCCTGGCGACTATTGCGCTGCCTCTCTGTGAGGTAGATCATATTATTCTACCAAATCATATTTTATGTCCGCGTAACAGATGACTGCCTCTCGCGTTGCAGCTATTCGCTGTTTAGCTCTTATGCTGCTTCTTCTTGCGAGCCTGCAGTCGCCGCGCGGAGAGCAGCCCGGGGGAGAGCAACTAGCGGAAGATAGCCGGGGCATGGCGGAAAGGAGTGGGGGGGTGGCGGAGATGAGCGAGGGAATGACAGGATTGAGCGGGGGTATGGCGGAGATGAGGGGGGGAATGGCGGAGGAGAGCAGGAGAAGCGCGCTAGAGAGTGGGGGAAATGCGGAGGAGAATAAGGGAAGCGGCAATCACGATCTCTCGGATCTAACTCCCACAGCCAAGCGGAAACTGCCTCCAGGAGACGTGCGGCTGGATCTGGATGAATCCCCTTATAAGCCTCCTCGAAACAAGCGGAAAATGCCTCTAGGAGGAGACGTGCTACTAGAGCTGGGCGAGGCAGCGCCAGCAGGCTTCAAGCTGCTGCTTAGCGCCGCAGGTGTGCTGCCTGATATCCACCGGAGATTGAGACGAAAAAACGCCACGGTGCTTGCGCCCTCGGACCCTGCCCTAGCAGCTGTGCTCCCCTTGGTGCTCCGGAGAGTGGAGGATTCGGTGTTCTCCAGGACTCGCCAAAAGGGTTCGGTATTCTCATTAGAAACAAGGGCTGTACAACAAGGGCAGCTGATTGGACGGCAGGAATCAGACCAGCAGCAGGATTTGACAGGAAGAGGGGCGATTGCTTTTGGGTCCGGTCAAAGGCAGGGTTCGGCTCGACAGCTGGGTTCCTTGGGGCAGCAGGAATTGGCAGAGAGAGCAGAGATTCTGCGGGAGATTGCCCTGTGCCATCTGGTTCCTTCTCGCATCTCCCTCCTAGGATGGCACGGCAAGCACAGATCACTGCAAGGTGCTCTTCTCAGTCTCGAGTCCAGTGGGCTCAGATTCACTGTATCGAGCGTGCCTGTATCGAATGGGACTGTATCCAGCGTGAATATACCGAGTAAAACTGCACCTGTTGTGACAGTAACGGTGGGCGCCACTGTAGTCACGCGGCGCCTGGTGGTGTACACGGTGGAGGGGGTGCTGCTGCCGCCACTGCTGGGGGGGAGTGTGAGTCTAGGCGATGGTGGGAAAGGTGATCCTGGCAGGAGGAGGCAGAAGGGGAGGTGGGGAGAGCACGGGTGGGGAGGAGAAGGGAAGTGGATGGGAGATTCGGAACAAGGGGTTGATTACGCTGCTGCTGAGGAGATAAAGAGAATCCAACTTGCTTTACATTCATTCTTAAACAGGCGCTCTGATGGTAAGGCTCACATGTGGGCTGGGCCCAATGCCCCTTACTTCTGTCCGGTCCGGTCCGGTTCCATTGCCTCTGTTGCTTATGTGTTTTTCCCTATCTGTAGCTCTCGGCATTCACTCTCGCATTTATCACCTGGCAATGCAAATCATTTGTGTCTGCAGTTTGCTGCCGAATCAGTTTCCTTGCAACAACCATCTACGGCACATGTGTTTTGGCACTACTAGCCTTGCTGATTTATCGAAACAGGTACAAGGTAAGCAGTTGTCCCATGTTTCACGCACTTCAACCGCTTGCTATGCAATATTTTTCCTCTCTAATAATGATCTTTTTGTTCCCTTTTGTGGGTTTGTTCTTGTACGATGCCATGTGATAATTGGTATTGGAGAAAAATTCATTCCCAAAAGCCTCTTGCACGTCAAACCAAACGGCTGTAGGCAAAGAGTTGCAGCTTGCAGAGCAGCAACGCAACTTAAGTAAAACTCATCCATTGTTGTTGCTGGCATATATTTATTTCTCCTCCATAAAGGCTTAAGCTATTACCGCTGTGCACAACAGCGCAATACTTCCCCTCGAAAATATCTTCCGAGTTTGTTCGCAGGAATCATTGAGAAAGTCATACACCTTAAGTCCCGTGAATCGCCCATTCATTAGACGCCATGTGTCCATCTACAGGCCCATTGGTTTGAACACACGGGCAACGGCTCAAGGCCCACTGATCTCCAACAGTTACCACATCTGATACTGAGACCTCCAAGCGCAGACGGGACGTTCTGAGGCCCCACACTGTTGCCCGAGGAACGCAAAAGAAACAACAATGGTCACCCGATTTAGACTGAAAATGCCAATTAGGTAACCAGACTACCCTGTATTGGCCGATTTCGACTACCTCGATTTTGGAGTACCCGCTCGAAAAACAACTAGGCTTGAGAAGGAATTCATGTGTACTGTGCGAATCATCCAGGGCCTGCTTTCAACATCGTTATAAGGTCCGAGAGATACAGGGGATGGATGCCAGCTACGCGATCTGAGGGCAGAGAATAGTTTTTGGTGTGTACTTCTTGTGTCAGCTTGAAATTATGTCGAACCTTTTACGACACATATGTACCATTGAAAATGTAACACATGTGGCTCGGCATTTTGGGATACGACCTAGTGCCTCCAATTTGCAGCTGTCAATGCTTCCCACGCGAATTCGTCAATCCCAATGCTCATTCCCAAGCATCTGCCTGTTATGCTCTCAGGCACTTGGCATGCGATCCTTGCTTGACGCTTTACCATCGAGAAGCTAGTGCGGTCTGAATCACGGCCTAGAACCTGAAGCGCGGCATTGAGCGGCTCATTAGTTCTGACGCCGCGCTTAGGAGGAGCACTAGACCAGAGGTGTCTTATGGTCGTCACTTGAGTGTAATAAACGTTTAGGCACTCCCTGGTCATTGCGCAACGCTCCTCGGCTTATAGAGCAACATTTCCGCGTGTAACGTTATCGCCGCGTCAAGCATCAGACGGCTGCCACTATGTTGAAACCCGCGGAGCATCAAGTGGCTGGCCACAGATTCGAGGGTGAGCGGAGAGGGAGAACGGGGGATAGCGAGTAAGTGAGGAGCCCGGAGGGTCCTATTGTTTTGGCCTACTAATAGAAACATCTAACCGCTTGCCATTATGTTGAAACACGCGGGGGGGGGGGGGGGGGAGTTGCTAAACGATAACAGATATAAGTAAAGGGCGTGCCTTGTTGACTGAGATTGTCATAGCGCTCTGGTTTTGTTCTGGTCTTGCCATGTCACGCATCATCCCCCCCCTTCCTCTCCCCTCCCCCCCACTCCCCCTCCCCCCGCCCCCCCCCCCCTCCTGCCTCTTCTATCTCACCAGAGGGCCGGCAGGGCTCGTTAGTAGACGACTCGGGGTGCTTCTATAAGCCGATGCAGGCAGGCGAGCGCGGCGAGAAGGAGCTAAACTTCTACAATAAGATCGCTGCGGACGAGTCTATACCTGCGGAGATTAAAGCCATGTTCCCTGCGTGCCACGGCAGCAAGGAGGTGCTGCTGCCGCCGGCTCACACGCCCTCAGCGGCTCTTGCTGCTGGCGCTGCTGCTGCCGCGTCGGCTTCTGCTGCTGCTGCCGTTGCCGCTGCTGCTGGGCAAGGGGCGGAGGAGCAGCTTACACCAGTGAATATCCGCCCGCGATTCCTCCACGCCCTCCCTGTGCTGTGACCAAAAGCTTTGGCTTACTCTGCCCAATTGTGTTCCCCCTCCCCGATCTCTGTTTCCTGTAGCATCCACTTTCTGAGGTAGTGGACCCATGCTCATAGCTGCACTACTTCAGACCATACCCATGACATACCAAGACCCGAACACACCTTGTTTCATTGACCGTTCCCTTTGCGTTGCGGGTTGTAGCCTCAAGTTACCGGCAGTGCATTCCAGTTTAGAAAAACCTTCAAAACAGTGCCTCTTGGCATTCGCTTCTTGGCAGTGCCTCGGTGTCTCTCTCCACAGCAACCCTTCTCCATTATGCGCTTCGTTCTAATCCTCAGCGTCATTCGATAAGTTCCTTCCTTAACTCCTCCCCGTTTCTTCTTTGCTTCTCCATCCTCCTCTCCTCCTCTCCTCTCGTCAACCTTTACCCTTCCTCCCTCCCCGTTCCCCCCACTCTCCATTCTCTCCCCTCGTTCCTCTATCCTCTATCCTCTTTCCTCTCCCCTCGTTCCTCTATCCTCTTTCCTCTATCCTCGTTCCTCTATCCTCTTTCCTCTATCCTCTTTCCTCTCCCCTCGTTCCTCTATCCTCTTTCCTCTATCCTCGTTCCTCTATCCTCTATCCTCTATCCTCGTTCCTCTATCCTCTATCCTCTATCCTCTATCCTCTTTCCTCTATCCTCTATCCTCTATCCCTCCCTATATTATCGCTCATTTCCAACCTCCTGGCAATCCTACTTCCGATCCAACATCGTTTGAGACGTCGCAAAACTCCCGACATTTCGGCCTGCGGCTTGTGCAATGAAGGCCCGCCTGGATGTGTTGGCGTGCACCCTTGTGTGTGGGCGCGTGTGAATGTGTGCATGTGAATGTGTGCATGTGAATGTGGGCGTGTGAATGTGTGCATGTGCATGTGGTCGTGTGAATGTGTGCATGTGGATGTGGGCGTGTGAATGTGTGCATGTGCATGTGGTCGTGTGAATGTGTGCATGTGAATGTGGGCGTGTGAATGTGTGCATGTGAATGTGGGCATGTGACTGTGTGCATGTGAATGTGGTCGTGTGAATGTGTGCATGTGCATGTGGTCGTGTGAATGTGTGCATGTGAATGTGGGCGTGTGAATGTGTGCATGTGAATCTGGGCGTGTGAATGTGTACATGTGAATGCGCATGTGCATGCGTGCATGTGTGTGTGCGCGCACGCACGTGCATGGGCGTGTGAGCGTGTGCGTGCACTGGCGAGTGTGTGCGCGTGTGAATGCGTGTGTGGGTGGGTGTGCGTGTCTCGAATTCGTGATGCTACGGCTGTGTGATGGCGTGTCTCGAATGTGTTGCTCGCTCTTCATGCTGCACAGTTTCTTGTAATGGAGGATCTCACAAGGAACTACAAGCTTCCATGCATCATGGACATCAAGGTGAGGGGGGCATGTTGGAAAGCATGGTGAATGTGAAGCCATGCATCTGTGGCATGCCTCAGGGACATTTACATTCATGCTCGTGTGTCAGAAGACATTTACATTCATGCTCGTGTGTCGTTACTCTGTATGAGCATGAGTTCTTCTGCGACCATACGTCTAAACAAGCATCCTTGCACCACTCCATGCGCCTCCCCCACCATCTCTCATCCCCCTGCATGCAGATGGGGCGGAAGACATGGTACCAGGGGGCTCCTCAGAAGTACATCGACAAATGCCTGTGAGCCTCTTTGCCTGTGAGCCGCTTTGCCTGTGAGCCTCTTTGCCTGTGAGCCTCTTTGCCTGTGAGCCTCTTTGCCTGTGAGCCGCTTTGCCTGTGAGCCGCTTTGCCTGTGAGCCGCTTTGCCCGTTCGAACACGCTTTGGCGCATCTTAGAGCAAACGGGTATGCACGTTGGAAGACACGGTACCAGGGGGCTCCTCAGAAGTACATTGACAAATGCCTGTGAGTCTCGTTCTTTGCCTGTTAGCCTCTCTTGGCCCGTGGGACATGCTTTGACACGTCTCCAAACTTACGTCGATGAGACCTTGAAAAGCCCATTGGCACTCTCGCACATGCCAAGAAGCTTATCAATATCTCATCGACAAACGTGCGTGAGCCTCCCACTCTGCTGCATGTGCAGCAAGAATGCCTCGCAGGCGCCTGCATGTGCCGCATTGCATTGGTGAAAGGACAGTGATCATTGGTGAAAGGACAGTGAACATTGGTGAAAGGACAGTGATCATTGGTGAAAGGACAGTGATCATTGATGAAAGGACAGTGAACATTGGTGAAAGGACAGTGATCATTGGTGAAAGGACAGTGATCATTGGTGAAAGGACAGTGATCATTGGTGAAAGGACAGTGAACATTGGTGAAAGGACAGTGAACATTGGTGAAAGGACAGTGATCATTGGTGAAAGGACAGTGATCATTCCCGCTACAGGGTAGCGGGCATGCAAGTGCACGACAGCAGCACTGGCCGCATGTGGCGGGCGGTCTGCCAATTGACCTCTTCTCTCCTTCCTTACGACTCCTACATCAGCAGACCACCTTCCACTTCCTGTATCTATCTATCTGCAGGGTGAAAGACGCCACCACCACATCCGGCACGCTGGGCTACAGGATTGCAGGCATGCAGGTGCACGACAGCAGCACTGATGCCATGTGGCGGGCCGACCGCAAGTGGTGCCAGAACCTGACCAATCAGCAGATGCCAGCTGTCTTCCGCCTCTTCTTCTCCCTCACTCCCACCGCTGACGCCCCTGCCATCGACGCCATTGCTGCTGGTAGTGCTGCTGGCGATGGTACTAGTGATGCTGCTGCTACTGCTTCCGGTGATGTCAGTGCTGCTGCGAAAGAGAGGATGCGAAGCGTCTTGTGTGGAGAAGGGGGGCTGCTGGCGCAGCTGCAGACACTCAGGGACTGGTAAGAGGAATGGGGACCAGATGCCCTGTGTTGGGGTGTCTTCGGTGCGTTTTTATGTTCGTCAAACTTGCCATCTCTCACGCCATCCTCCTCTCTCCCCTTCCCCTTTCTCATCCTTCGTTTGTTCACCTGTCTACTCGCCCATTTCCCTCGCCCCTTTCCCTCGCCCCTTTCCCTCGCCCCTTTCCCTCGCCCCTTTCCCTTTCCGCTACTCCCATCCCTTTGTTCAACCTCCGCCAATGACCTGCAGGTTCGCCCAGCAGACCACCTTCCACTTCTTCTCCGCCTCCATCCTCCTCATCTCAGAGCATGGCAATGGGAGCACCCGGGCGAATCTTGCACCCCTTCACTCACACCTTAACTCACCCCCTCTCTCACCCAAACCTGCCTTTGCAGGTTCGCCCAGCAGACCACCGTCCACTTCTTCTTCGCCTCCATCCTCCTCATCCATGAGGATCCCAACGGGAGCACCCAGGCGCACCCTCCCTCTCGCACCCCTTAACTCAAACTCCCACTCGCCTCTTCTCTCCTCCCTTCGCTCTTCACCCCAGGTTCGCCCAGCAGACCACCTTCCATTTCTTCTCTGCCTCCATCCTCCTCATCTACGAAGCTCCCACTGGGAGCACGCAGGGGCACCCGCCCTCCCTGCGCCTGGTGGACTTTGCTCATGCCATCGATGGGCATGGGGAGATCGATAGCAACTTTCTGGAGGCCATAGATGGTGTGGTTGTGGCGTTGAACGGGCTGCTGGCAGAGGAGCAGGTTGCGGAGCAGTGAGACGAGTGTGCGTTTGGTGCTCCTCTTCTCCCCAGTCGCTGCAGCTGGTGGGCTTTGCGCACGCCATGGATGGACATGGGGAGATCGACAGCAACGATTTGGAGGCCGTGGATGCTGTCACAGGGGCGTTGAACGGACTGTTGGGGGAGTAGGTAGGTGCTTGAGGGCGTAAAAAAACGGTGGGCAATAGGCACCCCCCCTCCCTCCAGCTCATGACTTAGCTCACGCCATGGATGGGCATGGGGAGATTGACAGCAACGATTTGGAGGCGACCGTTGCAGTCACAGGGGCGTTGAACGGACTGCTGGGGGAGGAGCAGGCGGTGAGCGGTGGTGACTGAAGGGCCACGAGGACGGTGGGGATTGATGGGTGGGGGGAGATGACAACAACTTTCTGGGGGCGATCGATGCAGTCACAGGGGCGTTGAACGGACTGTTGGGAGAGGAGTAGGCGGCGGTGGGCGGTGACTGAAGGGCCTGGAGGATGGTGGGCATTGATGGGTGCGCGGCGATAGCCCAAAACTTTAAGGAGGCCATAGACGCTGTCACAAGGGTGTTGAAGGGACTGCTGGGGGAGTAGGTGGTAGGTGGTGACTGAAGGTCCACGAGGCCACAAGGGCGGTGGGCAGTGAACAGTGAACATTCGCCCTCTCTACAGCTGGTGGACTTCGCTCCAGAACCTTCTGGAGGCGATTGATGCTGTCGCAGGGGCGTTGAACAGCCTGCTGGGGGGGGGGGAGGGGGGGAGCAGTGAGCTGAGTTTGCCGTTGCCTAGGACGGGAAGGAGAACCTTCTGCATGCATGCGATGGTGTGCGGTGTTGAAGAGAGTGCTGCTGGATTAGTGACCAGGGTGTGGGTTTGGTTTGGTCCTCCTCACTCCCTCTAGTGTGCATCTGGTTTGGTGGGCTTCTCACACACCCCAGGTCGGCATAGCAAGATGGATGAGCAGTGGCTTGGTCACTGGAAAACACCTACCTACCTACTACGGAATCTGATCTAGACGCCTGCCAATATGCGTTGGTGCTTAAAAATTAAATGACTATCCAGTGATTTGCACCCTGAACACAACTGACAATAGTGGCACAAGGTGATGTGCCTGACTATTCGAAGGCTGATGTGGACTCCGCTGTCCAAAAGTAAAATCTTTGACGAGGTCCCACCGAGAATTGAACTCGGGCATTCAGATTCAGAGTCTGACATCATAACCGCTAGATCATGGGACCACGGTTTCTGAATGAAAAGTTCAAGCCAAGATGTAAAATTCTGGCTCTGGTTTGCACCTGGAATTTAGCACAGGAGTCACATGGCAGCCTGTCAAAGCCTGGTATGGTCTTGTAAGATGTGTAAAGATCACCCAGCCATCCTTTACAACTAGAATTCGCTAAGTCAAAACACTTATGGTACTAAGGACAAGGGATCGGCCGGACGGCGGCTAGAAACCGATTCACGGCCTCCCTCACTCTCTTCCTCAACCCCTCTTCTGCACACTGCACCTCCCCTCCTCCCTCCCCCACTCGCACACTCACCTCCACCCCATCCACACTCACTCTCAGCCCCTCGTCACCGTCCCTCCTCACCCCTCCGAACATGCTCTCTAGAACCCTCTCCAAATGATCCATCTCTTCTTTTTTAAGCCACCTCCACTTCCCTCCTCCCTCTCCCTCTCCCTCTCCTTGCCCCTCCTCTCCCTTCACAAGGCCCTTCTCCTCCGCACCTTCCTTCTTTCCCTCCTCTTGACTTTCCTCCTTGCCCTCGCCCTCCTTGCCCTCGCCCTCCTTGCCCTTCTCGTCGCCCCCCTCATTACCCTCCTTCCCATCTTCCTTAACAACCAAAGCCCCTGCCTTCCCATCTGATGCCTCCCCTTTGACTGTCGCATCTCCTCCCTTCACTTCCCCACCTTTCCCTCCTCCTCTTCCTCCTCGTCCTCCTCCTGCTGACGTCACCATCTTCAGCTCCTTCCCAGTCTGCCGCCCGGATTCCAGCTGCAGAATCAAAGCCACAATCGAATCTGCCAGCATGTCCCCCATGGGTTCAGACACCCATTGCAGCACAACCCTATCGTCCCCCTCCCTCGCTACAATCACCTTCTCATGCACGTGCACCGCCGGCACGTCCGCGTCCTTTATAATCACAACCGAGTCGAACAGCATCTCCAGGCGCCTTATAATGGGTTCGAATGGGCCTATATAGGGGATGGACTGCCGCTGAACAACCCTGCCTAGGGCAAGCGAGGTATAGGAGGGGAGGTCTCGAGGGTCTAGAAGCTGGTAGTTAAAGCCCTTGCGCACTAGCAGCCCACTGATCGTTCTCCCTGCTGCCCCCCCTGTTGCACCCGCCCCTGGTGCTTTCTCTCCCTCTGTTGCTCCCTCTGATGCTCCCTCAAGTCCTGCTCTTCCCCCTGTTGCTGCTCCTGTGCCTGTTTGCGCTACTGTTGCTACCACTCCTACCACTCCCCGACCCTCTGCTGCCTTTATGGCACCACCACCAGCACCACCATCAGCCCCACCACCCACAGCAGTCCCCCCAGCAGCAGCAGCAACGATACTACCGCCACAATCACCCTCCCCCTTCCCATCAGCCGGCGGCATGGAGCACCCTCTCTCCGCAATCCTCCCCACCACTTTCGCAATCTTCTCCCCCTTGAAGAAAAACTCCATTGCCTGGCAGTTCTTAGGCGTGTGGATCGTGGGCGGGTCGGGCCGCTGGGCGAAGTGCGCCGTGAGCTTGGCTCGCAGGCGCCCCATCTCGGTGGCCTCCCCATGCACCAGCACTATGTTCGGCGGGTGCAGCTGCTCCAGAAAGTCGGAGGTCTGGGGGTAGTCTGCGTGTGCGGCGAACGACACGTAGTGCACCTTCATGCGCAGCGGGACGGTGGTGCCGTTTTGGAGGGAGACTTCGTTCGGCTCACTGAGAATGGTCTTGGCTAGCGTGCCCTCCACCACATAGCCCGGAATCAAGCACGTGTTTCTGGAAAAGAAAGGAGAGGAAACAGCAGAGGGGAGTGGGGGAAGGGGGGCTGGTTGAAGTGGGGGGGTGAGCTTGGCTCGCAGGCGGCCCATCTCGGTGGCCTCAAAATGCACCAGCACTATCTGCGGCGGCGGCAGCTGCTCCAAGAGACCAGAGGTATGGGGGTAGTCCGCATGGCCATGAGGAGTCTATTTTTGAGGCGCCTCAGAAATCGCCTTAAAATTCGTCTATTTTTTAGGCGCCTCGGAAATCGCCTAAAAAAACGTATATTTTTTAGGCACCTCAGAAATCGCCCAAAAAGTCGTCGATTTTTTAGGCGCCAAAAAAATGTGCACCAGCACTATCTGAGATTGCGACTGCGGCGGCCGCAGCCACTCCAAGAAATCAGAGGCCTGGGGGTAGTCTGCTTGGCCTGGAAAGCCCACTTCGCAAGCCACCGGGGCGCCACCGCCACATAAACCGCTCTGCAAGCCACTGGGGCTGGCCACCACCACATAAACTGCTCTGCAAGCCACAGGGGCTGGCCACCGCCACATAAACCGCTCTGCAAGCCACCGGGGCTGGCCACCGCCATATAAACCACTCTGCAAGCGACAGGGGCTGGCCACCGCCACATAAACCGCTCTGCAAGCCACTGGGGCTGGCCACCGCCACAAAAACCGCTCTGCAAGCCTCCAGGGCTGGCCACCGCCACATAAACCGCTCTGCAAGCCACCGGGGCCGTGACAACGACCTTCGAATTCTGGTGTGCTTCTTAGCGACTTTTGATGAAGCCGAAGTCAAAGCTGCGCACCTTAAGGGTGTTGGGCACCTCTTCTCACCTCGCATCCTGGCACCACATGTCAAAGAGCTGCTGGGATAAACCGCTCTGCAAACCACCTGCACTCGCCATGACCACCGCCGGGCCCGTGTCCTCGAACTCTGCAATGCCCTAGAGCCCCCCTTCCCCTTCCCCTTCCCCTTCCCCTTCTCCTCCCCCCCTCACCTGGCGTCCTGGCACCACATGTCGAAGAGCTGCCGGGATAAGCCGCTCTGCAGCCCTCCCGGGCCCCATGACCACAGCTGCGCCCGTGTTTTCAAACTCTGCGGAGCGACTTGACGAAGCGCAAGTCAAACGGGTTTCTTGGACCTCTGCCTTCTCACCTTTCCCTTCTCCTCACCTGGCGTCCTGGCACCACATGTCAAAGAGTTGTCAGGAAAGGCCACTCTGCAGCCCTACCCGGCTGGCCATGACGACAGCCGGGCTGGTCTCCTCGAATTTCGCAATGCTGCGGAGCGACTTGGTGAAGCGGACGCCAAGCGGCATTGCGGACGCCAAGTCTCTCACCTTGATTGGCATCCAAGCGGATGCAAATCAAGTTTCTTGGACCTCCGCCTTCTCACCTTTCCCTTCTCACCTTGCATCCTGGCACCACATGTCAAACAGCTGTCTTGATAAGCCGCTCTGCAGCCCCCCAGGGCGGGCCATGACCACCGCCGGGCCCGTGTCCTCGAATTCTGCTACCCCCTTTCACACCCTGCTATCCTCACCTGGCGTCCTGGCACCACATGTCAAACAGCTGTCTTGAGAGCCCGCTCTGCAGCCCCCCCGGGCTGGCCATGACCACCGCCGGGCCCGTGTCCTCGAATTCCGCTATGCTGCGGAGCGACTTGATGAAGCGGAAGTCAAACGGGTTGGACACCTCCGCCTGCTCCCGAATGCGGTCGTTCATGGCGCTTAGGTAAGTGCTGGGAGGAAAAGTGAGGGAGGGGCGAGTGGAGGGTTCGTCTTGAGCAGATTACTAAGGCCGTCTGAAATTGATGAAGCGGAATTCAAATGGGTTGGACACCTCCACCTGCTCCCGAATGCGGTCATTAGCTCCACTGCTGGGAGGAAGGGGGGAAAGGGGGAGGAAGGGGAGGAGGAGGGGGGAGGGGGGAGGGGAGTGGGAAAAGGAGGGATATTTTGAGTTGACTCAGACTACTCTGAGACTTGATCAAGCGGACAGGTTGGACACCTCTGCCTGCTCCCAAATGCGGTCGTTCATGGCACTTAAGTAAGTGCTGGGAGGAAGGGGGGGTGGGGAAAGGGGGAGGAGGGGTGGGTGGGGAATGCAGGTGACCTTGAGGTGATCCAGAAGATTCCAAGAGTTGATGAATCGGAAGTCAACGGGAGCGCACTCACTCCCTCACTCCCTCCTCCTCACTCCCTCCCTTACTCTCACTGGTACACGACCATTGTCTTCTTGGCAACACACTCACTCCCTCACACCCACTCACTGGTAAACGACCATGGTCTTGTGGGCAAGGGGTGACGCATACAGCAGCGGCACGTGCCTCTGCCCTCGCACACTCACCCCCACATTCCCTCCCTCACTCTCACCGGTACACCACCATGGTCTTTCTGGCAAGCGGCGAGGCATACAGCAACGGCACGTGCTGGACCTCGGGGTGCGCCCTCCAGTGCTCGTCCAGAATCAGCAGCAGCTCCTGGGCTCGCCCGAGGGCAAACGCCGGGATCAGCACCCTCCCTCCGTTCAGCACCGTGCCGACGACAAAGTCGAGAAAACGCCTCTCTCTTACTTCCCTCGGCTCGTGGATCTGAGGGTTGGGTAGAGGAGGGAGAAGAGAGCAGGCAAAAGGCAAATTTAACGGGAATAGAATCGGCAGCAGCTCTTGTACTCAACAGCGGTCCGTTCCAACCCCGTGATCACCAAACCCCCCCTCCAGTGCTCGTCCAGAATCAGCAGCAGCTCCTGCGCCCGTCACAAGATAAATGCCGAGGAAACGGAGGCACTTCGGCTGCCCGCAGGTGCCTGTCCTCCTCCTGGGAGTAAACTACCATAAAAACAATCTGGTTCGTGGCGACCTTTGAGTCGACTCAAAAGTCACCTCGTTTATAAAAACAATCTGGTTCCCACTCTGTCGATAGCAAGCACGTTGAGCAACGGCCTCACCTGCACCCCAAATGTCGACTCGATGACACACAACTCAGGAGAGAAAGGAGGCACTTCTGCCGCCCTGAGGTGCCTGTCCTCCTCTCTCGAGTAATCCCCCGTATAGAGCACTCTGATTCCCGCTATATCGACCGCAAACATGGCTGCTCCCAGCACGTGGCCCGCTGTGTAGCACCAGAACTTGATTCCGTTGACCTCGTGAATCTGGTGAAAGTCGATCACCTGCAAGGGAAAAGAGTGGGGGAGGGAGAACAAAAGAGAGAGAGGGAAGGAGATGGCATAGGAGGAGAGTCCTGCAGTAGCCCCAGCACCGGCATCGGCATACTGCAGGAATCTCCTCCGATGCCGATGCCGGTCCTCTCCAGGATTCCCGCAGGCCTGCAGAATAGCACCAGAACCCGATGCCGTTGATCTTGCGGCTCTGGTGAAAGTCAATCACCTGGTGTTGGGGTATGAGGCGGTAGAGACAGAGCGATGTTGAGGGAAGTGAGAGACACGGGAATGGACGAACGCATGGCCTGCAGTGTAGAAGTCGTGCCACGACCTTGATGCCGTTGACCTCGTGGCTCTGGTGCCACGAGGTCGACCTTGATGCCGTTGACCTCGTGGCTCTGGTGCCACGAGGTCGACCTTGATGCCGTTGACCTCGTGGCTCTGGTGGAAGTCTAAGGCCTGAGGGGGGCGGGATGAACGAGGGGGGTAACACTCAATTCACCATGGTGACTTTTGAGTCGACTCAAAAGTCGCCTGAGGGGGGCGGGATGAAGGAGGGGGGTAACATTCAATTCACCATGCAACGCAACACAAGCTGCTCTACGCACATGCCTGCGTCCCCCACCTCGCACCTCGATCTTCTCCATACTCTGCTGAATGTCCTGCTCCGTGAACAGCGCATCGTTCACCGCCACCTTGCCTCCTTTTCTCTCACTCACTCCCTCACTCACAAATTTCCTCACTCACTCTCCCCCTCGCACCTCGATCTTCTCCATGCTCTGCTGAATGTCCTGCTCCGTGGCAATGCAACGTCCACCACAGCCACCTTGCTGACTCGTTCTCTCTCACAAACACATTTTCTCAATCACTCCCTCACTCTCACTCACTCTCCCCCTCGCACCTCGATCTTCTCCATGCTCTGCTGAATGTCTTGCTCCGTGAACAGAGCATCGTCCACAGCCACCTTGCTGACTCGCACGAAGTCCGACAGCAGCAGGCGGTACACGGCCTTGGTGGCATGAGTCATAAAGACTCGCCCCTGGAAGTTGGTCTGTGGGGAAGGAGGGGGAGGGTGGGGTGTTGGGGGGGGGGGGGAGGGGAGTTGGTTGTGTGGAGAGGGAGGGGAGGGCAGGCCACAGAGCATCGTCCACAGCCACCTAACTGACTCGCACAAAGTCTTAGAGCAGCAGGCGGTACACGGCCTTGGTGGCATGAGTCATAAAGACTCGCCCCTGGAAGTTGGTCTGGCGAAGCAAGGGGGGGTTGGGCTGGGCGGGCGGGGGAGGGGGGGGCGGGTGGGAGGGAATGCGACATCAGCAGCCACCTCGCTGACTCGCACAAAAGCTGACAGCAGCAGGCGATACACGGCCTTGGTGGCATGAGTCATAAAGAACACCCGCCCCTGGAAGTTGGTCTGTGGGGGATGGGGGACAGGTGGGGTGGGATAGGTGGTAGGATAGTGGGCGGTAGGATGGAGGGTGGTTGGAAACGAGAGCATCATCCACAGCCACCTTGCAGACTCGCACAAAGGATGGCAGCAGCAGGCGATACACAGCCTTGGTGGCATGAGTCAAGACACGGCCTTGGAAGTTGGTCTGGCGAAGCAAGGGGGGGTTGGGCTGGGGGGGCAGGGGAGGGGGGGGCGGGTGGGAGGGAATGCGACATCAGCAGCCACCTTGCTGACTTGCACGGAGTCTGACAGCAGCAGGTGATACACCCGCCTTGGTCAATATGTGTTTTAAATTAAAGCCATGTTTCCAAGCCGAGTGAGAGCACACATCGGCTCGCAGATTGATCCTAGGTACACCCTCCGATAGTGCATTTATTTAGTCGCCTAAAAAACAACAATAGCTTGAGCTGACTGAAGGCACACATTGGCTTTTGAGTCAACTCAAAAGTCGGCTCCCAGCATCCGGTCGGGACGGGACCCTCCGTACTGATCTATGATATTGCACTGAAGCTTACCTTCGAAGGTGTCATTTTTTAGAATTCAAAAAAATGACTCCACGACAGTAGCTTGAGGAGTCTATTGAGGCGCCTAAAAAATAGACTCCTTACGCATGACTCCACGGCAGTACCTTGACCTCGGGGTGACTTTTGAGCTGACTGAAGGCCCACACACACATACACACACACACACACACACACACACACACACACACACACACACACACACACACACACACACACACACACACACACACACACACACACACACTGGCTCCCAGCATCTGGACCGGGGCGGGGCTCAACAGCCCCCTCGCCCTCGGTACTGACCTCTGATCATGCACTGAAGCTTACCTTCTAGGAATAGGTGTTTTGAGAATTCTCAAACCCTCTGACAGTGCAGTGAAGCTTACCTTAGCGAGGAAATAGGGGAGAGATGCTGCATGGTCCAGATGAAAACTGCGGGGGTGGGGGGGGGGGGGGGGCGGGGAAGAGAGGGGAGGGAAGGGGAGGGAGGAGAGCAGGAGGAAACGGGAGGGAACGTTTTTCGGCACCTCATAATGAAATAGGGGAGAGATGCTGCATGGTCCAGATGAAAACTGCGGGGGAGGGAGGGGAGGAGGGGGTGTAAGAACAGCAGGAAAGGGGAGGGGAAGTTTTGAGGCGCCTTGTATATAGAACATGGTTCAGATGAAAGCTGCAGATGGGGGGAAGGATGGAAAGCACGGGATGGGAGGAGGGGATGGAGGAGAAGGAAGGGGAAGGAGCGGAACGGAAGGGGGAGGAAGGGGAAGGAGCGGAACGGAAGGGGGAGGAAGGGGAAGGAGCGGAACGGAAGGGGGAGGAAGGGGAAGGAGCGGAACGGAAGGGGGAGGAAGGGGAAGGAGCGGAACGGAAGGGGGAGGAAGGGGAAGGAGCGGAACGGAAGGGGGAGGAAGGGGAAGGAGCGGAACGGAAGGGGCGGAACGGAAGGGGGAGGAAGGGGAAGGAGCGGAACGGAAGGGGGAGGAAGGGGAAGGAGCGGAACGGAAGGGGGAGGAAGGGGAAGGAGCGGAACGGAAGGGGGAGGAAGGGGAAGGAGCGGAACGGAAGGGGGAGGAAGGGGAAGGAGCGGAACGGAAGGGGGAGGAAGGGGAAGGAGCGGAACGGAGGGTGAATCAAGGGGAAGGAGAGGAAAGGAGGGGGAGGAAGGGGAAGGGGGAAACGGAGGGGGAATCAGGGGAAGGAGTTGGGAGGAAGGGGAAGGAGAGGAGAAACGGGATAAGTTCAGAGAAAGACAGACAGACGCGCACATCGAGACTTGGGGAGAAAGACACGGACGGGCAACGAAGGGAGAACCTGCAACGGTGATCCATGCCAGTCGACACGGGTCAATGCCAGTCAATTCGAGACAACAGAAAGCAGTGCACTTTGGTTATTGTTGACCAGCAAGCAACCAGCACTCACTGGGTCACGAGCAGCACGTCAACACAGGACGGGTCGATCTATCAACGAAGGGCAGCCCAGCGATCGATGCGGGTCAATGGCAGTCAACGCCAGTCAACGCCAGTCAACGCTAGTCAACGTGGGTCAATGGAGGTCAACGCCCACCACCAGTAACTAGCAAGCACTCACTGGGTGATGAGCAGCACGTCAATGCAGGAGGGGTCGATCTCATCAAAGAAGGGCAGCCCAGCGATGCCGGAATAGGCGGGGTGGATGCCACAGTCAAACTGGCAGGGGCAGGTGGGGGGGGGGGGGGAGAGGGGGTTTAGGGGGGGGAGGGGGGGAGAAGTGGGGAAAGGGGAAGGGGAGGGGGCGGGGTGGGAGAGGGGAATGGAAGTGAAAGTAGGTAGATGGCGCAAGGGGGGGAAAGAAGGGCAGCCCAGCGATGCCCGAATAGGCGGGGTGGATGCCACAGTCAAACTGGCGATAGGGGGGGAAAGTGGAAAAATCGAGAAGGAGGATTGGGAGGATTGGGAGGGAGGGTTGATTGGTGGGACTGAGGGCATAAAGGGAGGCGGGAAGAAGGAAATGCTAAAGGAAAGGAGGAAAGAGGAAAGGAGGTGAGGGGTGGTGGGTGGTGGAGGTATGGGTAGATGACGAAAGAGCGTGGAGGGGATTGACACATAGTGTCTCAGGTAAGAGATCTCCTCGCCCCCTTTACCAGCACGTTCCTCCCCTTATAAGACATGACCACACTTCATTCCCCGCACCCAGTGGCATCAGCTCCAGCTTGTCACTTCGTTGCCCGCGCCCAGCGGCATCATCAGCTCCAGCTTGGCATGCGCCAACTCTATCAACACGTACCCTCCCCCCTCCCTCCCCCCTTCAACACCCCAACCCCCAAACCCCTCACCAGCACGTTCTTCCCCTTGTAGGACAGTAGGACATGAAGACACAGGATCTGCCCACTTCGTTGAACGCGCCCAACGGCATCATCAGCTCCAGCTTGTCATGCGCCAACTTGATCAACACATACCCTCCCCCTCCCCCCCCCCTTCGACACCCTCCTTCCTTACCAGCACGTTCTTCCCCTTGTACGACATGAACACACAGGATCTGCCCACTTCGTTGCCCGCGCCCAGCGGCATCAGCTCCAGCTTGTCATGGGCGTCCTCTGGCAGTACCGGGTCCTCCTTGCGCTTCGCCATCCCTGATATAGAGCGATCCGCTGTAAGCAGAAACGCGCGGGGCATACACGCCAATAATGGATACAGAACACAGCAGGACAAAAACTTGGACGAACTCTGGATCCTTGTGTTTGGCCATCCTCGCTACGGAGTGATCTGCTGTAAGCAATGCAAGCGGAGAAGTGGGATGTACAGGCCAAAAGGCAAGGACGCTCAGTGAATGCTGCGGAGGAAGAGATGGGGAGAGGGAGGGGCGTGGGAGAGGGGAGAGGGAGGGGGTTGGGAGAGATGGGGAGAGGGAGGGGGGTGGGAGAGATGGGGAGAGGGAGGGAGGTGGGAGAGATGGGGAGAGGGAGGGGGGTGGGAGAGATGGTGCACTAAATACTGTACTGATTTATCTTGGGGAAAGGAAAGGAAAGGAAGGGAAGGGGAAAGCGGGCGGGGGGGGGAGGCGAAGAGATGAAGCAAGATAGTGAGATAGGGCAGAGGAGGAACGGAGGTAGAAAGTGGGGGGAAGAGGAGAGGGGCACAGCGGCAAGGGGGTTCGCTGGATTCCTCCTGCTCCTGTCGGGCTTTCCCCGGAGGAACAGGAGGAATTTGGCGAGAGGGGAATGGAGGGTCATGGAGTGAATTGACGAAAGGTAGACTTTAGAAAGCGGAGAGTACGGGGCAAGAGGAATTCAGCGAGAGGGGCATGGAGCAACAGTTTTACAGTTGGTAAACTCAGGTCGCGGGCTTTAAGAATTGGCGAAAGCTAGACTTCAGAACGCGGAGAGTACGGGGCAAGAGGAATTCAGCGAGAGGGGCATGGAGCAACAGTTTTACAGTTGGTAAACTCAGGTCGCGGGCTTTAAGAATCGGCGAAAGCTAGACTTCAGAACGCGGAGAGTAAGGGGCAAGAGGAATTCAGCGAGAGGGAGCGGGATTCGAATGTGCCTTATGCCGACCCAAATGTCAGTTTACAAGCACATAGTAAGGGGCACGAGGAATCTAACGGCTGAGCGGCCTGGAAAATCTCCCAGGGCCATGATCGTTCGAGCCTTACGCGAGCGGTCTATATTTGAGGCGCCTAAGAAAAACACTTGAGCGGCATGGAAAAACTCATAATATCTGGGCCATGATCATACCTTGCGCGAGCGGTGAATGGGCGACTTTTGATGCAGGAACGGGAGGCTTTTCCAGAGGCAACTCAGTTCGACGTACTACCTCGTCGTACAGAAATGACGCCTCATTTAGGTCTCTCGTTGTTCACGTAACTCGCCGTTTTAGTGCTGTCCTAAGGTCGAGCCTATCGAGCCGACAAAGTAGCCCAAACCCAAGAGCCAAGAGATAGCGGGCGCTTTATTGCAAAGCAGCTGCTCACAACAGCGAAGGCGCGTTACGAGGGTTACTCTATGAATAATTGTCGCAAGGGCAGTTCCACTCGGGGCGGGAAAGTATAACGAACTTGGCGAAGGTGGTATCCCTGTAATAGTTCAATATTGTTGAAGTAATCCGAAAGAAATGTACCACCCCCTACTGGATGTGCTGCACACATAGCGGGATTACTTTAACGCGTATGATTTCTTCGCCCAACAGTTCACACTTCTGAACTTGTTTGGTGCTGCCTGCCAGACAGGCTGCGCTTTGCGCGAAATCCGCCAGCATGAGGCGGAAGCCAAAGGTCAAGCGGAGCGGAAGCAAAACGGGAGTACAGTAAACCACTACTGTACTTTGAACCACCACTAGCCTGCCTCTTCCTGCTGCAGAGCCTCAGCAAAACAGGAGTATCCGAAAATAGGGCGTGTGGCAAGTCTGATCAGAGGGACCGTTCGTTCCCATTGTCCGATTGCTTACCTCTGTACCTCTGATCAAATATTTTGAAACGTACAAAATCACAATGTACCGCGTTGTACCTGACCTCCGGTCCAGTCCCACTGCTTCGATTTCTACTTGCCACACACCCTTTTCCTTAAACAGTTTTTTCTGGCATTCCTCGCCACCTTCAACTCATAGGACTTACGTTGCTGTTCTAAGGTTGCAGTTGCGTGGACAGCGCCATGGCTCGCGCGCACATCAATCGCCTCTCAGACGACTTACTCATTCGGATCCTATGGCACTTCGATCATTCCAAACCTATCCAATCCGACAGCGACATTTTGTGGAGCTCTTGCTGGCCGAAGCCGATGTACATCACCTCGAATCCTTTTACGAAAGAGCTTCGACTTAAGGACAGAGACGCTCCGATCCCGACTCCTCCTGCCTTCACTGTCGCGCCTCTCAGCCGCAGCAGTCTGCCATCGCTGGCGAAAGCTCGCTCAGCCTTACGTCTCCACGCTTCTCGTGCGCGAAAACCTCGCCGTTTCCCGCCAAAGTTCTGTCAAATGCCGTCTTATGTTTCCCACACCTCACCCATCTGCACCTCTGCGACGGAAGCGTGGAACGGACCGACGACGCCTTTCTTAATCACCTCGCATCCGCATGCCCTAAATTCACGGCGCTCCATGTGGGGAAGAACATGACACCGGATTTTCTCGCTGATGGCTACGACGAAGGCAGGGAGGACGAGAACCCGGTGACCGCGGCTGGACTCGACCGTTTCTTCCGCCAGTGCTCGCAGCTGGAGCGGCTGTCGCTTCACTGCCTCACGTTCGTCGACCTACCGGCTTCGTTCTTTCAGCTGCTGCACCTGCGAGCTCTGGATCTCACCGACGACTCGGCTCTCGAGTATCCGGATTTTGCGAACTTCTCTTCTCTCGCGAATCTTTCGCTTGTGACGTCGGCTCGGAATGGCTGTAGTCTTACAAAGCTCGTGGAATTTTCAGGTCTCACCAGCCTATCCTTCCGCAACGAGACTCGGCTGAGCTTAGGGGAAGAGCGTTATCATTTTCAGCGCTCGCCGGATCCGGATGCTGCTCCCTTCTCGTTCGCGCTGCTGTCCTCGCTAAAGTCGCTGCGATTCGATACAACACACAGCAGCTCTCCGCCGTTTGGCCTTATGTTCCCGTCAGGGTCGCTGTGCAGAAACCTCGAACGGCCGCTGCTGACACAGTACGATGGGCTCGAGCGTCTTCCTCATGAAATTGGAGAGTTGCTGCCGTGTCTACCGGAGCTGAGCATTGCCTCCTGTGAAAAGTTTTCCGAACTGCCCGAGCAGCTGACTTCCCTGATCTGTTTGCAGAGCTTGAAGATCTCTTCGTGCAACGTTCTCAGCCTGCCCGAGAACTTTGGAGAGCTACCGGTTTTGAAAACGCTGGTGCTGCATAAGCTGCCGATTGTAGGTCTTCCAGATTCCTTCCGCCAGCTCACGTCCCTGGAGACCTTTTTCATTATTGAATGTGCTGAAATGGAGAAACTGCCAGCAGGCTTCGCCAGCCTCACATCGCTGAAGTCCCTCTGCCTCGAGACCGAGGAGCTGCAGCTTCCTGACGACTTTCGAGGGCTAGCTAGTCTTCAGACTCTCTTTCGAAGCAAAAAATTCTCGCAGCAGCTGCTGCCATATTCATTCACCAGGCTATCATCATTAACCAGGCTTGAGCTCAACGTGTGCATGATTTCTGAACCCCCGGAGGGCATGACTGCGATGGGTAGCCTGCAGCAGCTGTACATCCATCATTGCCTTCACATCACGGAGATTCCAGGGTCCATCACGGTTCTCCCGAGACCCGAAATTTTGAGGATTAAAGGTTGCAGCAGCCTCTTGTCTGTCCCCAGGAGCTTGGTCAGCCTAGGAAGGCTCAAGGAGTTGGAGATTTCAAAGTGTGAACTGTTATTACAGCTTCCCGAATCGCTACCAACAACGCTTCAGTTCTTGAGCCTGGGCGACGACTAGCGGGTGATTCCTCTTCCAGATATATCCATGCTGTCAAGATTGGAGAAGCTGAGGTTACGCAATGTCAGTGTCAGTGGTGGGTTGAAGCTGGCCATTAGCAGAGGGCTATGTCGCCTGGAGCACTTGGAGCTGGTGCTGGAAGGAGGTGCGGTGGAGTTCCCCTTCCCCATGACATTCCTTTCTCGCCTAAAAACCTTGACAATGACTGTTGCGAGCATGAAGAAGCCTCCAGATGATATTGTCTCAAGTCTGCTGCAGCTCAGGCAGCTACGGATTGGAAGGGCCAAAGAAATGGATGAGCTGCCAGACTCTCTGACGAAGCTCCAGAACCTGACATCTCTTCAGATATCTGCACCAGAGTTAACTTCCCTTCCTGACAGCATTGGAGCATTGTCCAAACTGCGTAAGCTGGATCTGTCCAAGTGTTCAGCCGTTGAATCTCTCCCTGCATCCTTCACCCAGCTCTCCTGTCTCAATGACCTGAGCCTGCATGATCGCTCCATCCTCCGGTCCAGGCCCCAAGAAGTCAGGAAAATTTTCCTGATTTCGGAAAAAGACAGGGAGTTTCTCGGTACTTACCCTGATTCTGCAGGGTTTTGTACATGACACACCCTGTTTTTTCAGGTTTTTTGTAAGGGTTAACTCTGATCGCTCAGCAAGGTTTCTTAGCGAACCCTGAATTTCTCAGCATTGTAGCGGGTCTTAGTCCTTTCCAAAAGCGTGTCTAGGGGGGGCGGTCAAGAATTTCGAGGTTCTTATCAGAAATTAGAATTGAATGATAGTAATGTGAGAGTACACACAAATATATCTAAGTTTTGTATCCTCTAAGAGGTGACTCTATACAGTCTATACAAACATGACAAATACACATGTTTGACACACCCCCTAGACTGCATAGGGGAATACCCTAAACAAGCAGCTCAGGGCGGCACTACTAGTCCAACCTCTGAGGCAAGGGTCTAAGCGACCGGTCAGAAGGAGTACAGACAAGGCAAGCACAAGAGCAGGGCGGCACTACTAGTCCAGCCACTGGGAGAGGACACAAGTCCAGTCTGAGTATACATATAAAGGACAGTGCAAAGTCAAGGTCCTAGCAAGTGAGAGGCTACAGGAACTAGACCATGCTGTACACAGTGCCGCTGATGATCTTTAGGCGCAAGCGCCTTCGTAAAGATATCAGCCATGTTGGCACCTGAGGCCAAGTGTACTACGCGAGCCTGACGTCGCTGCTGTAGCTCACGCAGGAGGAAGTACCGCAGCTGAATGTGCTTCGCTCTGCCCTCGAGTCGAGGCTCCTGACACAGGAGGATCATGGCCCTGTTGTCAGCGAACAGGACCGGGGCAGAGCTAGGCCGCTCACCTAAGTCAGTGAGCAAGAAGGTCAGCCAGCGGAGCTCCTGTGCCGCCATGGCACCGGCGTAGATCTCAGCCTCACAGCTGGACTGTGCAACAGACGAGGAGCGAGTAGCTCTCCACGAGACGGCACCTGAGCCAAGGCTGAAACAGTAGCCCTGGGTAGACCGGAGTGTCTCAGCGTCGTCTGCCCACGAAGCGTCTGTGTGCCCAGTAAGGACCGCTGGCCTGCGTCCTCCTAGCACTAACCCCATGCCCGATGTACTAGCAAGATAACGCAGAACCCTCTTAGCGGCAGACCAGTGCTGCGGTCGGTGTCTGCCTGTGGCCACAAAGCGAGCCAGGATGCTGAGAGGGTATGCGAGATCTGGGCGAGTGCAAGTCATCAGGTACATGAGGCAACCCACCAGCTCTGCGTAGGGGCCGCTGGGCTCTACAAACTCCTCAGGCACTGGAGCGGAGAGCCTGTGGTCTACAGGCAGAGGGGTGGGCTGTGCAGAGGAGAACTGAAGGCTGAACCTCTGAAGGACCTGGCGCACCAAGTGTGACTGAGTCAGGGTGATGGTGCGCGCGGCTCTGTCCCTGGAGATCTGCAAGGCAAGGTAGCGGCGCAGTTCTCCAAGGTCAGTGCACGTGTGTCTCTTCAGCAGCTCTGCCTTCACAGAGGCCAGCGCGTCCCTGTCTGCTGTGGCAAAGACCAGGTCGTCGACGTAAACGAGGATGTAGAACGGAGTCTGGCCAGCACGAACGAAGAGTGAAGGGTCTGCAGAAGACGGAAAGAACTGCAGGTCAGCAAGCGTAGTACGCAGAGTGTCGTGCCACTCACGGGGAGCCTGGCGCAGGCCGTAGACGGGGCGCCGCAGGAGCCACTGGGTCCCAGGAGGGAAGGTGCCAGTAAAGCCCGGAGGGCGGCGCAGGTAGACCTGCTCGTGTAGGCTGCCCTGAAGGAAGGCAGTGGAGAAGTCGAGGGAGTGAAGCTCGTAGTCACGCTGAGCAGCTAGGTGTAACAGAACCCGAAGAGTAGTCATCTTCGGGGTCGGAGCGAAAGTCTGGAAGAAGTCCACCCCCTCGCGCTGACTAAAGCCTTTAGCCACATAGCGCGCCTTGAAGACAGGCGGCTCTCCAGGAGGGCGCTTCACCTTGAAGAGCCAGCGGCCATCGACTACGTTCACCCCAGGTGGGGGAACTGCGTCGACGAAGGTGCCGGTGGATCTCCAAGATGCCATCTCCTGCTCCATGGCAGCTATCCACTGCGAGGCCCAGGGTCCCGAAGTCGCCTCAGCGTAAGTGCGAGGGGTCGGGATGTCGAAAGCGTCTGGGTCACCCTCAGGGACTAGCATCATGGAACAGAGATGGGGAGCAGCCTCGGAGAGGAAAGCCAGCTCGAACTGGCGGTCCTCCAGGACGTCACTGCCAAGGGCAGGAGCACCCCCGACAGACGGAGGACAGGCAGGGTCAGAGACCAGAGCGGTGGCGTAGTCAAGGCGGCGGGTAGAGGCGAAGTCAGCGACAGCAGCGACAAGAGCGGCAAGGCACGAGACGGGGACAGACGGGTCGGTAACGAGAGAGGCAAGGACCCGAGGAACGAGAGGACGAGCGGCACGAAGGTAGTCGGACAGCGGGGGGGGCGCAACAACAAGGGAGGACGGAGGAGGCGACGGCAGAAGGGGAGGACGAGACGCGTGTGAACGAAGCAACATAGGGTGGGAGCGCAGGACAGGCGAGGCAGGACGAGCACGGGAGGGACGGTGAGACCAGACGTGCGATGGAGGAGTCGGGTCAGGAGACAGGGGAGGGGACACAGGAGGGGAACGAGGGGGGAGACGGGCCGGGGACGAGTCCGGCGGAGGGAAAACAGGGCCGTAGACAGGAAGAGGAGGAGACGGTCGGGGAGGAACCGACGCAGGGTCGGGGGACGGAAGGCCAAGCAGGCGAAGGGCGGACACCGGCGGGGACTGCTGCTGCGGCGGCACAACGGCGACACCGGGACCGCAAGCTGCTCCTCGGCTACCACCGGCACTCTCCACACCCGCACCCCCAGAGGGACCACCCTCAGGGCGACCGGGACGAGCACCCCCAGAGTCAGCGAACGGGGGCTGCGACGGCGGCGGCGGCAGCGGCGGCGGCGACGGCGACGGCTGCAGCGGCGGCACGGGCGGCGGAGGAGGGGACCGGGGGGGGGACACCTGGGGAGGGACGGCCGGCGAGGACTGCACCGGAGGTCCACCAGAGTCAGAAGACTCCTCAACCGGGTCCACGGACGGAAGGGGGGTGACGTGGGAGACACCAGAGGGGGCGGGACGGGGAGGAGGAGGAGGAGGGGCAGGGACTACCGGGGAAGGGGTGACCAGGAACAGGGGGGGGGTAACCGGGGGACCACGGTGGGGGAAGCGGCGGTAGTAGGAGACGGACTCGTCAAAGGTGACGTCACGAGAGTGAAAGAAGCGGTGAGACGGCGGGTGGTAAAAGTGCCAGTCGGACGCGTCAAGGGGAAAACCGAGGAAGACGCAGGGAAGGGTGCGGGCAGTGAGCTTGTCCGTGCCGGAGGCACGGACGTGAGCAAGGCAGCCCCAGACGTGGAACGCAGACGCGTCACCAGGAGACCCAGTCCAAAGACGGGTCGGCGAAACCTGCGGCTGCTGAGGGTGCGGCCACAGGTTAAGCTGGTGAGAAGCGTAGCGCACAGCGAACGGCCACAGAAAAATGGGGTGCATCGGCATGGACCATGGAGGTGCGAGCGACCTCCATGACCAAACCGATGCGTCGCTCAGCGACCCCATTCTGCTGTGGGGAGTCCGGTAGGGTGAACGTCTGGGTGATGCCCTCCGCACGACAAAAGCGACCAAGGACACCTGAGGCAAACTCGCCACCACGGTCTGAGTGAAGACGCAAGACAGGGAGACCGCGGTGGACACGCGCAGAGACAAGCCAGGGGATGAGGGCGCCAGGCACGTCGGCCTTGCGCTCCAGGGGAAAGACTGTGGTGTAACGAGTGAAGTCGTCGACAAGCACAAGGAAGTAGCGCTCGCGACGCGGCCCAGGGACGGGGGCGGGGCCCCAGACGTCCAGGTGCAGGGTCTGCAGCGACGCGGCGGTAGGGGGGAACGAGGAGGAGTGAGGGGCACGGCGAAGCCGACCCTCGACACAAGGCGTGCAAGGTGGAGCTGGGGAGGAGGGAAACGCGGGGAGTGAACCTGGGAGACCAAGGACAAGACCGTGCTGGGACATGTGACGCAGACGCGGGAGCGCAGGGTGACCTAGGCGGTGGTGCCACAGGAGGGTCGGGTGAGTGAGGGGGCGACAGGAGCAGGCAGCAGCAACCTGGGTAGACACAGCCACCTGAGGGGGCGCTCCAGCCGGGGGGGCACGGTGTCCAGAGTGAACAGGCCGGACACCGGGTCCCGGGGGAACGTGGACAGGGGGGCACCAGTGGCGGCCTCGGTACAGACAGCATACCGCTCGTGACCAGGGAACGTAGTGGTGACGCCAAGGTCCTGGAGGCAGCCGACACCGACTAGGTTCCTGGAGAACGAGGGGATATGCAGACCTGTAAGAGAGCCCGAAGGAACCGCCGGACAGGGAAGGGTGGTGGAACTGCGGGCGACTACCGGACCGCCGGAGGGGTCAGCAAGAGAAACGGCAGCAGGAACAGGAAGCGGCGTCAGGGTGGTGGAGTCGCGGAAGAAACACCGAGAGGCGCCAGAGTCCAAGGTGAAGGAAAGCGAAGCCGAGGGGTCTGGCGACGGAACGACGGCAGAAGCACCAAGACTACACAAAGCAGGGGGTCCTACGCCTGACGCAGCAGGGGAGGCTAAGCTAGGCACACCTACACTAGGCAACAGTGAGTAATAAGTCGGAAGCACACTAGAGTCATCAGCATACATCACATGCAGAGCAGAAACAATGGCATCCATGTCCATATCAAAGATCTGAATCTGACGACTAAGCAAACTGTGCCAGTCCGGGAGGTCTGGCGACGGGCCGAAACGCTGACGAAAGAGGTCGTCCAGGCGACGAAAGCAGCGGGGAGTGGAGTGACCGATCTTACCGCAAACGAAGCCGCGGCGAGGACCGGTCTGGATCTGGTACTGACAACGCCCGCCGGCAGAGCCACCACGCGGCACACCACCCCGCGCCCGTCCACCGCCAGCGCCGGGCCACCCTGGCGGGAGAACGCTCGTCTGCCGCGTCTGCGACGGCTGCTGCGGCTGCTGCGAAGGCTGCGACTGCGGCGGCTGCTGCGGCTGTTGCAACTGCAGGGGCGGCGACGCAGCTGGACTGGGCAGGGTCCCCTCGTCCGCTCCAGCACCAGGCGACCCGACCCCACCACTACCCCCGCCCGCACCCCCGCCGCCCCCTCCGCCGCGCCCAGCCTTGGGGCGGCGGCCCTTCCCAGAACGGGCCTGCGCGGCAGCAGCAGTCTCAGCCACTGCGGCAGAGCCGTCGGAGAAGGTACACTGAGCGGGGGCACAACCCTGAAAGATAGGGACCGGCACGACACCGCTCGCCTGGGCGATGGAGCGGTGACGGGTCTCTATCACAGTCAGGGTGTCTACAAAGTCAGTGAGGGTGAGGTCTGCGGGGTGAACACTAAGGAAGCGGTCGCGGGCGACAGCAAGGCGGTCAGGGAGGCGGGTGGCAAGCAGGTAGAGGGTAGAGGTAATGGGCGGCTGGTGGGCTCTAAGCTGTGCGTCAGTGCAGGCGGCGCGCCAGGTCTCCTCTATCGAGCGCAGGTGGGCAGCGAGGTCCGAGACAGTGGGGAACGAAGCAAGGTCAGGAAAGAGCAGCGGGAGGATCAGGCGACCCACCGAGGCAGCCGGAGGGGTGGAATAGCGCTGGATGACAGCATCTAAGTATGCCTGAGCAGTAGTGAGGGACCTAAAGCGAGGACGCTCGGACGGGGGGAGGGCGTTGCTAATGGCAAGCTGGGCGACAGCATCGCGAGAAAACCAGACAGAGCGCGCACGGGCAGTGGCAGCAGTAGACTCACGCTCAGTGGGTGTGGGGTCAGCGGGCAGAATAGCAGGAGGGTCTGGGCAGGGGAGCGTACCGTCAAGGTGTGCGGAAAGCGGTTCACCATCCTGCCGCTGGCCAGTGAGTTGGCGGCGGAGGTCGGCAAGCCACGCCTCGAAACTCTAGGGGCTGACCTTCAGCGTCGAAGCGAAGCTCCGCCGCCATCAGGAACAGTCCAGTGCTGTGCAGGGCGGTGCAGCTAGGTGGGGTGCGGTGCAGTGCGATTTAGTGCGGTGCAGTGCGGTGCAGTGCGGTGCAGTGCGGTGCAGTGCGGTGCAGTGCGGTACAGTGCGGTACAGTGCGGTGCAGTGCGGTGCAGTGCCGTACAGTGCGGTGCAGTGCGGTGCAGGGCGGCACGGAGCAGGGCGGGGTGGGGGGGGGGGGGGGGGGGGGGGGAACCGTACCAGTGAGGAGGACGGGGCCGAGGCTGGCCCGACGGGGCCGGGCAGGCGCGACGGGGCCGGGCTGGTGCGACAGGGCCGGGACGGGGCGACGGGGCCGAGCGGGCGCGACGGGGCCGGGCTGGGGCGACGGGGCCGGGCGAGTGCGGCAGGGCCGGGCCGGTGCGACGGGGCCGGGCGAGCGGGACGGCGGCCGGGCTGGTGCCACGAGGCCGGGCGGCTGCGACGGGACCAGGCAGGGTGCGACGGGGCCGGGCAGGGTGCGACGGCGCCGGGCGGGCGCGACGGGGCCGGGCGGCGGCGACGGCGCCGGGCGGGCGCGACGGGGCCGTGCGGCGGCGACGGCGCCGGGCGGGCGCGACGGGGCCGGGCGGCGGCGACGAGGTCGGGCGGGCACGACGGCGCCGGGCGGGCGCGACGGGGCCGGGCGGCGGCGACGGGTACGACGCGGCCCAGGAGGGGCGCTACGGGGCCCAGGAGGGGCACGACGGGGGGGGGGGCCCAGGAGAGGCGCTACGAAGCCCAGGAGGGGCGCGACGAGGCCCAGGAGGGGCGCTACGGGGCCTGGGAGGGGCGCGACGGGGCCTGGGAGGGGCGCGACGGGGCCCAGGAGGGGCGCGACAGGGCCCAAGGAGGGCGCGACGGGGCCCAGGAGGGGCGCTACGGGGCCCAGGAGGGGCGCGACGGGGCCCAGGAGGGGCGCTACGGAGCCCAGGAGGGGCGCGACAGAGCCCAGGAGGGGCGCTACGAGGCCTGGGAGGAGCGCGACGGGGCCCAGGAGGGGCGCTAGGGGGCCTGGGAGGAGCGCGACGGGGCCTGGGAGGGGCGCGACGGGGCCTGGGAGGGCGTTACAGGGCCCAGGAGGGGCGCTACGAAGCCCAGGAGGGGCGCGACGAGGCCCAGGAGGGGCGCTACGGGGCCCAGGAGGGGCGCGACGGGGCGCTACGGGGCCTGGGAGGAGCGCGACGGGGCCCAGGAGGGGCGCTAGAGGGCCTGGGAGGGGCGCGACGGGGCCTGGGAGGGGCGCGACGGGGCCTGGGAGGGCGGTACAGGGCCCAGGAGGGGCGCTACGAAGCCCAGGAGGGGCGCGACAAGGCCCAGGAGGGGCGCTACGGGGCCCAGGAGGGGCGCGACGGGGCGCTACGGGGCCTGGGAGGAGCGCGACGGGGCCCAGGAGGGGCGCTAGAGGGCCTGGGAGGGGCGCGACGGGGCCTGGGAGGGGCGCGACGGGGCCTGGGAGGGCGGTACAGGGCCCAGGAGGGGCGCTACGAAGCCCAGGAGGGGCGCGACAAGGCCCAGGAGGGGCGCTACGGGGCCCAGGAGGGGCGCGACGGGGCGCTACGGGGCCTGGGAGGAGCGCGACGGGGCCCAGGAGGGGCGCTAGAGGGCCTGGGAGGGGCGCGACGGGGCCTAGGAGGGCGGTACAGGGCCCAGGAGGGGCGCTACGAAGCCCAGGAGGGGCGCGACGAGGCCCAGGAGGGGCGCTACGGGGCCCAGGAGGGGCGCGACGGGGCGCTACGGGGCCTGGGAGGAGCGCGACGGGGCCCAGGAGGGGCGCTAGAGGGCCTGGGAGGGGCGCGACGGGGCCTGAGGGGGGGGGGGGATCCTACCTACGCGTGATACCATATCAGAAATTAGAATTGAATGATAGTAATGTGAGAGTACACACAAATATATCTAAGTTTTGTATCCTCTAAGAGGTGACTCTATACAGTCTATACAAACATGACAAATACACATGTTTGACAGTTCTCCCCCCCCCTTCCCCCACCCCCCGAGGCTGTGTGAGGGCGCTGATTGGCCCTTGGTCAAAAAAATCTCCGCGCTGTATGTTGGAGGTCATGTGAGGAAGGTGTGCTGAGGACTGTGTGAGGGCAATTGCTGGCCCTTTGCCGAATTTGCTTGATGTGCGCCTGCCCTAGGGCTCTGCGAGGGACGAGATTCCCTCCGCCCCTGCAATCTCGTCGCCTCCCCCCTTATTCAGCCCTTCCCCCCTCTCCCCCCCACCAATTGTCGTTTCCTGCCCATCCCCCAATCTCGCCACACACGCGCGAATTCGCTATGAATTCCCAGCACCCCCAAAAACCAAGACTTGAACACACAAAGTTCATAAACTATCACATAACATGTATAGAAAGATTGAAAAATCAGTTTTTTTTATAAAGTAATTCTGATGGCTCATGATTTTTTTTTAGGGGACCCTGAAAATTCAGACTTTTCTGCAGGGAGAATCCTGATGGATCAGGAAGCCTCAAAACCAATCTAGGGCCCTGCTCCAGTCCCTTCCTACTGGCTTTGGACAATTGACCCGGCTGAAGAACCTTGACTTGCAGGGTTGTAAGCAGCTGGAGGGTCTTCCAGACGATTTCACTAATCTCAAGCTGCTGCAGTACTTGGATGTTACAGGATGCAAGAATGTGTTCGATCGTGCAGGCCACATTCAGCCCCGTGGTGTTGCTGCCATCTATGACTTGATGATCAGGCATCATTCTAGAAGATGAGGTTACACTATGCAGGCTTCCAGATTTGATAGGTGTAGGTGCCCTCAGTATCTGATCTGATCTGAACTAGTCAAGTAGTGCACACAAAAAACCCACTTGTGCAGAAGGTTAATCCTACTCTGTTGAGGCTGCGTATTTCTGGGGAATATGTATGATGCCACTGGTTTGGGGGCACACTTGGTTTGTTGAAGTGCCTTTATGTGCGTCTTGGCTTGGTTTGTTGAAGTCTAGACGTCATGACGTATGTTATGAACGATCTGTTTCAATTGGCCAAACGACAAGGTTTGTGCACGCAGTTCAACTACCGTAAACGCCCGGATATAAGACCGGTTTTATTGAAGACCCATAGGGTAGGTCTTTTGGCGGGTAGGTCTTTTATTATGGTCATCGACTAACAAGACCCTCCCTAAAGGTTGTAGATGGGTTTGGACCCCCCTACTTGGTTTTTTTCATGAATTCAAGCCTAAAATTGTGCACTACAATAACAACTTCCTACTGGTACATGGCACACTTAGTTAGGGAACCAGTCAGCAACTAAAACACGAGATTATTGCACTACCACATACCGGTACTACATATTCAGCGGGCTACACAAGACTGTCGGAATACCCTCTACGCCTACAGCATCTTCCACACCCACTCGTAGTTGCCGCACGTTACAGGCTCTGGCTCTTCATCCTCGTGGTCGTCGTTAGTATCTTCAGCAACCGAGTCGCCATAATCTTCCTCCATGGCAGAGATGCGTTGTGCCAGCGTCATGTGAGGCAGTGGCTCGAATGCGTCAGCAGCAGGCTCTGGTTCAGCGATTGACGCTGGTGGCTCTTCCGTCAAGTCTTCAAACGGGTCGCAGGCCAGAATGTCTTCAGGCACCGCAGGGTCCGGCAACGGCTCGTCGTCGTCGTCTGCACCACCATCGTCATCGTCGGCAGCATCGTCTTTTTCCTCGTCAGCGTTCTGCGGGACAGCGGTGTTGTCGCCATCCGCCCCCGCCGCGCCGACATCGTCGTTGACTTCGACTTCGTCAGGGGCCTGCTGCTTGAGATGGCGGAGGATCATATGGTCCTCCAAACCATCCAGTGCAATGGAGATGCCGGTGACTTTGAACGCTTTCTAGATAAGCGCCACTGGCACCTTCGCCCAAGATCTTCCCACCCAGCGAATAACCTCCTCAGGGGGAGGCTTCTTCAGGTTCCCTACGGTGCGGGGGAGAGGATTAAATAGGAGTGCGTTAGTATTGGTTGAAAACACATCAAGTGTAAGCATCTCATGAGTGGTGCTTGACTGTGAGCATATGGATTTGCGCATTCTCACCAGCTCTGGTGAAAGTGTTGACGCCGACAGTGGCGAACCAATCTTTATACTCTGCCCGCACGGAAGCTTTGAATGACTTGAACACACACACATCGAGAGGCTGTAGAACCGAGGTGCACCCAGCCGGAATGATGGCGGGAGTCAACTTGAACAGGCGCATAGTCTGCTTGACTCCCTCCGTCAAGTGCCCCCGCAACGACTCGAGCACGACCAGGCTGGCGGGGCGAGGCCTCCCAGGCTGGGGAGCGACATGTGGTGCAAGGACTCGGGTTATCCAGTCCTGCACCATATGCTCGTCCATCCAACCTCTCGGCTGCGCACGGATGATGACATCTGTGCAGACAAGAAAAGCAACATTAAAATTAGGACGCATGGCGTTGTCATGAAATGAAGAACATGTCGACCCCGCATGGTAACAAAAAACGCGTGAACATACTCGATGGGACTGGGATGGAAGGCGGGCGGACGCGCTTGAAGACGACGTACGCGGGCAGCTTCTAGCCCGCAGCCGTGCATGCTAGCATGATGGTTACGCGCTCTTTTTCGTAACCGGCGGTCCTGACGTGCACGGTTTTGATACCCCTGTGCTCGACCGTGCGCTCGGTTGGCATTTCCAGGAATAACGCCGTCTGGTCGGCGTTGATCATGAGGGTGTTGGGGATGGCCCTGTTGAATATCTGCTTGCGGCAGAAACGCCAGAAACTCTGGGCCTTCGGCTTTATATCTGCCAGGCATGGGAGGCACGGGGAAGGACGGAAGACGAGTAAGCATTAGGCTGTTGCACAAGGACAGAAGCGAAAGATGCAGTAGCAGCATGGAAAACACGTGCAATATTAAACCGAGGAGAGAAGTCGAATTCGAATGGTGAACTCACCGTCGGCCAGGCGTTGGCCAATCTGTCTTTACCCTTACTGACAGACCCCACCGTGCACGCATGCGCTGAGACCATCGAGACGACGCCTTCCAGTCGACTGATGGGTGGTTCTTGGCCATTTAGTTCAGGCTCCAGCGACGGATGAGGTTGACCGACACGGGAAGCCCGCGGGTCTGATGATGTAGCAGCTTCCTATATACCCAAATTTCCATGTCTGCGTACAGCGACCGTCGCCCGCCGCCATGGAGCCGCTTACGGCAGGTCGTAGCTTTCTCGAGTCGCGGGCGGTCTTTGATCCACCTGCGCACGCAAACAAGCTGGACACCCGCCTTTTTAGCGGTGGCACAAGTGGAGAGCTGGTTAGCATCCATGTAATCCAACCACGCCAGCTTCTCCTTCATGGTTCTCGCGCGCCGAAGACCTTTCGAGGCGCGGGACCTTGGCGAGGGGGGGGATGCGTCGTAGTTAACCTCCCAGTCCTCGCGTGACCTGCGTCCAGTCGGGTAAGAGGGGATAGGAATATGGGGCTCGTCGTCGTCAGACATGTTTTCAGCTTCAACGGAGTTATCGGCAGCACCCACGCCCGTCGCATCCTCGGCATCGCCCTCGTCGAAGACGCCGTCGAAATTCGCGCAAGGATCGGGCCATTCTTGGTCACGATAATGCAAGGCCAAAGGAAGGTTGGGAGGCGCCGGCAGGGCAGGTGGCGCTGGCAGCGCTGGAGGTGCGGGAGGAGTGGGAGGCGCTGGTGCGGCATAAACCCATCGGTCAAGCGTTTGTGAGCGTGGGTTATGGCCCTTGATAATGGCCGCAAGCCCACTCCTGGTCACTGGAGGCATTGCGCTGGAGGCTGAGCTAAGTTGGTTTCTACTGTCGCGAATTCACACCAGGATCCCACAACATGGGTGCCATAAATCCAGATGACGATACTGGCGTACGAGTCGCAGAAAGCGACAGCTCTGTGAGCGAGAGAACGGAGTGCCTGAGTGAAGACGGCTTGGTAGATTGCAAGCATTAGCCAGCAAGGCCCGTGAGAGATGGCGAGCGAGCTGGACGTGACTCTAGTCTCGTTCCCTCCAAAAGGCCACCACGTTCAAGGCAAGAGAGTCGTGGGAGGGAAGCACTCCTCCCTCCCCCTCGACGCAGACGCATGGGACCACTTCAGTTGTGCCCCGCCACAAGACCAGGAATCTTTTCTCTCGGCCGTCGATGCGGCAGAGTAGAGACCCTGGTCGTCGATGTCTGTCAAGTCTGCATGCCAGCGTTGCATATCATCTTGACGGCATCGAAGATGGGAGTTGGTCGATTCCAGTGGAATCTTCTCTCGTTAAGTGTAAATGCTGCCGCCACCTGCATTTCCCATTGGCTGCAGCCTTCATTTGAGCTCCAGGGTGTCCAAATCCAGCCACACAGCTGTCGAGGTGGAATTCGCTCTGGTAGATGCAGGAATCTATCAACATCTGCGATAGCATGGACGCATTTCGAAACGGGGTCTGATACACGCTTTAAATAAATGAATCCCCTATAAAACGAGAAAGGTCCCGGGCCGGGTATTGTAATTCCACGTTTCCTTAATAGACTCACCCCCATTTTTTTGTAGGATAAGAAAAAAGACCCTAGGGTAATATATCGGGGCGTTTAAGGTACCTTATAGCGAGAGAATGCCCCTAATTGAACTGACACATTCCTTAGTTCAGGCTCTAGAGTCTAGATTCACGCAGAAATCGCACGCGTACTAATCTAGGTAGACAAGCCCCATACCGCGCAGTACGGTGCAGTGCGGTGTGGTACGGCGCAGTTCGGCGCGGTTACATACTAAGCCTCTGATCTTTATAACTCCGAATCTGGCGGCATTCCACCACTATGGCAGTGCCAGCGACGCCTGACTCCGTCAGGCACGTTCCTTCTGACCCCGTCGCAGCGGCGCTGGCGGCGGCAGCAGCGGCGAGCCCAACCGTGAAGCGCGCCGAGCTGAGAGCCGCCGTGAGGGAGCTTCGCGACCGTTGCCTTTTCCAGGCGTCCGCGTGGTGAGTCACGGGCCTGTCAGGCATCCTGCCGGTGAGTTAGTGCGTGGATTCTGCTCCTCCCAAACTAGCAGTGAGGGAGCTTCGCGATCGGTGTCTCTTTCAGGCGTCCGCGTGGTGAGTCAGGGGTTCGCGAGCCATTGATGCCTATCCAATCTCATAGCGAGGGTTCTTTTTAGGGAGAACTTCGCTATAAGCATGACGTCCTGATCCTCTCCCTCTCCCCGCCCTCCCAGTGCTCCTTATTATTGCTAATCTTGCTTTAAAACATCCAAAGACGGTTCCTTCCTTTGAAGTTTGAACCACAGTACTCATTTTACGCTATGTCCCTACATTCCTACCTATTTCTATGTTTCACTCTGTCTCTGTATTTTCAGGGCAGCAGAGCAGCTCGTAGGCCTACCTGCCGTGCCCTCTCAGCAACCCCCAGAAGCAGCACCAGCAGACACCAGAGAGCAGAGAGGAGGAGAAGCGCAAGCAGGAGAAGCCAAAGCAGCTCAGCAGACCGAGAAGGCATACGCAGGAGAAGCAGCAGAGGCGAAAGGAGAGGCAACAGGGGCGAAAGGAGGGGCGGACGGAGAGACCAAGGGTGGGGTGAGAGGGGAGCAAGCGGAGGAGGAGGATGCGGACGAGGTGTTGTTTGCGCGGTCGCTCTTTGATGTGAGGGAGTTCCGACGGGCAGCACATGTCCTGCAAGGGGTGGCGGGGAGAACAGCGCTGTTTTTAAGGAATTATGCCCTGTACCTGGTGAGATGGGAATTATGCACTGTACCGGGTGAGATGAGAAGGGCATACCTTGATTTGACGCGCTCTCAAATGCACTCTCTTTGATGTGAGGGAGTTCCTATGTGCAGCGCACGTGCTGCAAGGGGTGGTGGGGCGGAGAGCGCTGTTTTTTAAGAAGTATGCACTGCACCTGGTGAGTCAGAAAGGTCTGCATGCACTGGGTTTGATTCGTCTCAAAAGTTGTTTTTAAGGAGCTATGCACTGTATTTGGTGAGTCAGAAACGTGTGCACGCACTTGGGACGTGGAGGAGGAAACGGAGGAGGAGAGGGAGGAGAAAGATTCGGGCGAGGTGTTGTTTGGCGAGGGTTTTATGCAGGAAAAAAAAAGAGGCTGGAAATGTTGAGACTGTGTTTATGCACAGCAATGCGATGCAGTGCACCGAACCCAGTAGGAATTAAAAGCAGCAGTAAAAAAAAAAGACGCTGACTACTGTGTCTGTCTTTCCGCATTTTCCCGTGATGCTTCTCTTTCTAGCCCCTCTTATTTCCCCTCCCTTCGTCCTTGTTTTTCTCCCTTTCCTCCACCCTTTTCCTGCCCATCCGTTCAGGCAGGGGAGAAGCGCAAAGAAGAGATCATTCTTGAGACCTCCTCCCAGCAGCAAACCCTCCCCAGCACCCATCAGCAGCACCCGCCCATCACTCCTCTCGCTTGTCGTTTTTACCCCACCCGTTTTCCCACCTCGCCCCTTCGCCCCTTCGCCCCATCCCTCTTCCCTATCCCCTTTACTGCCCGTTCAGGCAGGGGAGAAGCGCAAGGAGGAGATCATTCTAGAAACCTCCTCCCAGCAGCAAACCCTTTCGAGCACCCACCAGCAGCATCCTCCCATCAGTCCCCTCCCTTTCCCCTCTCGCGCCCCTCCTTTTTGCCCTCGACTGACCAATGCAGGCAGGGGAGAAGCCCAAGGAAGAGATCATCCTCGAGACCTCCTCCCAGCAGCAGACCCTTCCCACGCGAGCACCCACCAGCAGCAATCCGCCCATCACTCACCACCCATCACTTCCCCCTCACCTTCTGTTTCTTTGTTCAGGCAGGGGAGAAGTGCAAGGAGGAGATCATTCTCGAGACCTCCTCCCAGCAGCAGAACCTGCCCAGCACCCAGCAGCAGCAGCACCCGCCCATAGCCCCCCACCCCTCCACCTCTTCCCCCGACAATTCCGACTCTCCTGTGGCCAATCCCGAGCTGCCACGCGTCCTGGCTGAGCTGGAGCGGGAGCGGGCGGCGGGGAGGCTGGATGCTTGGGGGAGGTATCTTCTGGGGGTGGTGTTGGCGCAGAGAGGGAGGGAGGGGGAGGCGCGGGCGGTGCTGTGTGAGAGCGTGAGGGAGTACCCGTGGAACTGGGCGGCATGGCAACAGATCGAGGTGAGAGGAGGGGAGAGGAGGGGGAGTGGAGTTGAGGGCGTTGATGTATTCAACATGCATGGCTCTACTCTACATGTCTTGTATGCGTGCTGTGTGAGAGTGTGAGGGAGTACCGCTGGAACTGGTCGGCCTGGCAACAGATAGAGGTGAGGGGAGGGGATAGGGGAGGGTGAACTCCAAATAACCCCTCCTCTCATCTTCTCTCATCTCCTCCCATCTTCTCCCATCTTCTCCCATCTCCTCCCCCCCCTCCCCCTCCCCCCCCCTCTCCCAACCCCCCCCCTCTCCCAACCCCCACTCCCCCTCGGTCCCTGACTACCTGTGTCTAGACTACGTCGCCTACCTCGCTCTTTTCCCCTCCCTCCGTTCGTCCATTTTGAATCTCTTTCCAGTGGACTCAAGCGTTTACCCCTAGTTCCCCCTTCCCCACTCCCCCCCCCCGTTTCCTCCCCCTCCCCGCCCCCACTCCCCCTTCAGTCTCTGTGTGTCTAGACTAAGATTCCTACCTCTTCCTCTTCCCCTCCCTTCCCTCCGATGTTACTTTTGAGCTGACAGGACAGGAGGATCTTTTCCGCCCATCTTCTCCTCTCCTCCCCCCCACTCCCCTCACAGGCCCTGTGCCTAGACTACGACACCTACCTCTCGCTCCTCCCCGCCCTCCCCACTCACTGGATGACCCTCTTCTCCCTCTCCTCCCTCCTCCTCTCCCTCCACCGCAACTCCGAAGCCCTCACTCTCTGCCTCCACCTCGCCTCCCCCCCTTCCTCCTCCCCCTCCCCCTCCTCCTCTCTCTCAACTGGTGAACCAGGGAGGGGTGATGAAATTAGTGAGAGGAGAGGAGGGGCAGCAGCAGCAGCAGGAGGAGAAGGAGAAACAGCAAGAGGGCTAGGGGACGGAGGAGGAGGAGGAGGAGGAGGAGGAGGAGGGGGAGCAGGAGGGGGGGAGGGAGGGGGAGGGGGAGGGTTTCCTCACAGCACCTGGGTGGCAGCAGCAACAGCGACAGCTCACTACAACCTGAGGGACTTTGACTCGGCAGAAGCAGTGTTCACAGAGTTGACTTCCGTTGACCCGTGTAGACTGGAGGCCATGGACACGTTTTCCAACATATTATACGTCAAGGAGGACTTTGCGGGGCTCAGCCACCTGGCACACAGGGTGAGTGGGGGGGTTGACCAGCGTTGACTGGGCGTTGACCCGTGCAGGCTGGAGGCCATGCCACTGCTGTACCGCCCTGAGACGTGCTGCTTCGTGGGTATCTATGTCTCCCACTGCTGAGCAGCCGTGCGGTACCACTGCTGCTTAGTGGGCATCTATGTCTCCCACAAGGGCCTTCTACTTCCCTCTCCCCACCATTTGACCATTCCTAAAGTGGGCGTGCTGCATAGTGGGCAACTACGTCTCGCGCAAGTACCATTCCCTCCATTCCCTCCATTCCCTCTTTTCCCGCCATTCCCTCCATTCCCTCCATTCCCTCCATTCCCTCCATGACGGGCCATTCAGGCCCGTCATCCCCTGCATTCCCACTTTTTCTCTCCCATTGTATTTTGAGTCGACTCAAAATACATACCCACTTTTTCTCTCCCATTGTTCCGCTTTCCCTATCTCCAGGTGACCCACATGGACAAGTCTATTTTTGAGGCGCCTCAAAAGTAGACCCCTATCTCCGGTGACCCACATCGACAAGTACCGCCAGAAAACGCGCTGCATCGTGGGCAACTACTTCTCCCTCATGGGCCATTCAGGCCCGTGATCCTCTCCATACCCACTTTCTCTCTGTCAGTGTCCCGCATTCCCTATCTCCAGGTGACCCACATCGACAAGTACCGCCTCGAGTCAAGACTCAAGACGTGCTGCATAGGGGGCAACTACTTCTCCTTCAAGAGCCGCCACGAGCGCGCAGTCGCCTACTTCCGCCAGGGCTTTAAGGCTCGACCGCCGCTACCTGTCGGCGTGGACGCTCATGGAACACGAGTATGTGGAGCTGAAGGGAGGAAGAAACAGCAAACTCTGCAGGGTGACGCAGGCTTTTCCCAGGCCCCTGTGCACCCACCTTTTCTCCCCTTGTCACCTGCATTTCCCCCTGTTCAGATTTTTGAGGCGCCTCAAAAATCCCCTTGTCACCTGCATTTCCCCCTGTTCAGGTGACCCGAATCGACAAGTATTGCCCTGCGATGTGCTGCATCGTGGTCAACTACTTCTTCCTCGAGGATCGTTATGGTCTCTCATTCCATCTCACCCTCCCTCCTCGTTTCTCACTCGCATTCCCCTATCCTCCCCTCAGGTCACTCGGATAGACAAGTACCGCCCTGGGACGTGCTGCATCGTGGGCAACTACTTTTCCCTCAAGGGCCTTTGGCCTCCCTCCCCCCCTCTTTCCTCTCTCCCATTCACCCTGACTCCTCCCCCCCCCCCCCCCCCTTCTCCAGGTGACCTGCATAGACAAGTACCGTCCTGAGACGTGCTGCATTGTGGGCAACTACTTCTCCCTCAAGGGCCGCCACGAGCGCGCAGTCGCCTACTTCCGCCGCGCCTTGCGCCTCGACCGCCGCTACCTGTCGGCGTGGACGCTCATGGGGCACGAGTACGTGGAGCTGAAGAACAGCGCGGGGGCGATTCAGTCGTACCGGCGGGCCGTGGATATCAACCCGAGGGACTACCGCGCGTGGTACGGGCTCGGGCAGACGTACGAGATCCTCGCCATGCCCTGCTACGCGCTCTACTACTACCGGTGAGTCTAGTCTAGAGCCAGCTTTTATTCCAGTAGGTTGGTGATTGGGGGTTAGGCAGTGTGGGTTTGGGGCTCGGGCAGACGTACAAGATTCTCGCCATGCCCTGCCACGCGCTCTACTAGTACCGGTGAGTGTTGGGACAAGTGATGCCTGGTGACTGCTGGGTTGACTCAACGGTCACATAGAAGGGGCTCGGGCAGACGTATGAGATCCTCGCCATGCCCTGCTATGCACTCTACTACTACCGGTGAGTTGAGTGTGGCACCATGCCACACTGTGCCACACCGTGCCACACCATGCGGCACTCTACCATCTCTGGCAGCCTGCCATGCCCTTCTACGTGCACTTCTACTATCAGTGATTCTTGCAGATGGTTTAAGGGGATTCAGCAGCTGGTCGTGGCTGGAGGCGCTTCAAAAGGTGGGGTTATCTGCCACGTATTATTCAAGCTGTCTGCCACGCATTATTCAAGCTGTCTGCCACGCATTATTCAAGCTGTCTGCCACGCATTATTCAAGCTGTCTGCCACGCATTATTCAAGCTGTCTGCCACGCATTATTCAAGCTGTCTGCCACGCATTATTCAAGCTGTCTGCCACGCATTATTCAAGCTGTCTGCCACGCATGATTCAAGCTGTCTGCCACGTATGATTCAAGCTGCCTGCCACGCATGATTCAAGCTGTCTGCCACGTATGATTCAAGCTGTCTGCCACATATGATTCAAGCTGTCTGCCACGTATGATTCAAGCTGTCTGCCACGTATGATTCAGGCTCCCAAACCCAGCAGCCTGCAGCATCTCTCCAGTGCTTCCGTCCTCCAGAGCAGCCTCGCTCCTTCTTCTCCCTGCTTCCTTGACACTCCACTTCACCCCCTGCAGAAAAGTTGAGTTTTGAGAATTCTCAAGTTGTAGGTGACTTTTGAGAATTCTCAATAATCAGCCTGCAGCAGCTATCCGGTGCTTCCGCCCTTGCTCCTCCTCTTCCCTTTTACCCGACACTTCACCCCCTACAGAAAAGCCCCCCCCTGCGGCCCCACGACTCGCGCATGTCGTGTGCCATGGGGCAGTGTTGCGAGGCGCAGCAGCTGCAGCAACCCCAAGCAGCCATCCGGCGCTATCGCCCACTCTCCCTCTCTCACTCGTGTCTTATCTTCCCTATCCCAAACAGAAAAGCGGCCTCCCTGCGACCCCACGACTTGCGCATGTGGTGTGCCATGGGGCAGTGCTACGGAGCCCAGCAGCTGCAGCAGCCAGCAGCGGCCATCCGGTGCTATCGCCCACTCTCCATCTCCCTCCCCTGCCGTATATTCCCTCCCCCTTATTCCCTGGAGTAAAGGGGCATCCCTTCGGCCCCACGACTCGCACATGTGGTGTGCCATGGGGCAGTGCCACGAGGCGCAGCAGCAGCTGCAGCAGCCACCAGCGGCCATCCGGTGCAATCACCTACTCTCCCTCTCCCTCCTGTGCCTTATCTTCCCTATCATCTATCCCTGCAGGAAAGCGGCCTCCCTGCGACCCCACGACTCGCGCATGTGGTGTGCCATGGGGCTGTGCTACGAGGCCCAGAAGCTGCAGCAGCCCCGAGCAGCCATCCGGTATCATCGCCTTACTCACGCCCTTTGCCCCCCCCATGTCCTGTCTTCCTATCCCCTGCAGAAGAGCGGCCTCCCTGCGACCCCACGACTTGCGCATGTGGTGTGCCATGGGGCAGTGCTACGAAGCCCAGCAGCTGCAGCAGCCCCAAGCGGCCATCCGGTGCTATCGCCCACTCTCCCTCTCCCTCGCGTGCCATATCTTCCCTCCCTCTTTTCCCCTGCAGTAAAGCCGCTTCTCTCCGGCCCCACGACTCCCACATGTGGTGTGCCATGGGGCAGTGCTATGAGGCTCCGCAGCTGGAGCAACCCCAAGCAGCCATGCACTCTTGTCTCCTGCTCACCTGCTGTGCCACCATCTCCTTGCAGAAAAGCGGCCTCTCTCCCATGTGGCCCGTCCCCATGAATCGCACATGTGGCCATCAGCCATCCGGTTCTATGCGCCACCCTCCCTCTCCCCCCCCGTGTCTTATCCTACTACCCCAAACAGGAAAGCAGCCTCCCTGCGGCCCCACGATTCCCGCATGTGGTGTGCCATGGGGCAGTGCTTCGAGGCGCAGCAGCTGCAGCAACCAGCAGCGGCCATCCGGTGCTATCCTGTTACTCACTCCCTCTGTTCCTCCCGTCTTCCCACCCCTCATCCATCCAGAAAAGCAGCCCCCCTGCGGCCCCCCTGCGGCCCCCCTGCGGCCCCACGACTCGCGCATGTGGTGTGCCATGAGACAGTGCTACGAGGCACAGCAACTGCAGCAGCAACCAGCAGCAGCCGTACACTGCTGTCTCCTGCTCGCCTGCTGTGCCACCATCTCCTTCTGGTGTCCCATGGGGCTGCAGCAGCCCCAAGCAGCCATCGCCTTCCTGTGCCGTACCTTCCCTCCCCCCTATCCCCTGCAGTAAAGCGGCCTCTCTGCGACCCCACGACTCGCGCATGTGGTGTGCCATGGGGCAGTGCTACGAGGCTCAGCAACTGCAGCAGCCCCAAGCAGCCGTCCGGTGCTATCGCCGCGCCATCGCCAGCAATGAGAGCGAGGGGCTGGCGCTGCACAAGCTGTCTAAACTCTATGAGGGCATGGGGCAGATGAGGCATGCGGCGCACTTTTACAAGTAAGTTCAGAGGAGAAAAGCGCACAGAAATTGGGGGGGTGGGGAGCAGCAGTTGAGAGAAAGGGGCTGCTCAAGCTGTCGAAGCGCTACGAGGTGATGGGGCAGGTGAGACATGCAGCCCCCTTTTACTAGTGAGTGTTGCTGGGCATGGACGCAAAACCAGAGTGTTGATGGGCATGGACTCAAAACCAGAGTGTTGATGGGCATGGACTCAAAAGCAGAGTGTTGCTGGGCATGGACTCAAAAGCAGAGTGTTGCTGGGCATGGACTCAAAAGCAGAGTGTTGCTGGGCATGGACTCAAAAGCAGAGTGTTGCTGGGCATGGACTCAAAAGCAGAGTGTTGATGGGCATGGACTCAAAAGCAGAGTGTTGATGGGCATGGACTCAAAAGCAGAGTGTTGATGGGCTGGGGAGTGGGAAAAGGGGCTGGTGCGGTAGAATCGCCGGCAACGAGAGCGAGGGGCTGGCCCTGCACTAGCTGTCGAAGGGCAGATGAGGCGTGCTGCCCACTTCTACAAGCAAGAAGGGGGTGAGGGATAAGGGAGTAAGGTTGGGGGGAGGGGCTGGCCCTGCACAAGCTGTCGAAGCTGTATGAGGGCATGGGGCAGATGAGGCACGCTGCAAATTTCTTCAAGTGAGTTAAGGGGTGGGAGGTGTGAGTTGGAGATTGGAGGCTGGCTTTTGAGTTGACTCAAAAGTCACGTCGTTTTTAGTCGACTCAAAAGTCACGTAGCAAGTAAAATGGCGGGAGGTGTGATTTGGAGATGAGAGACTGGCCCTGCACAAGCTGTCTGCACTGTATGAGGGCAGCAGGCGGGCAGATGTGACGTGTGGCTCATTTGTACATGCGAGTGTTGAGGGGTATGGGAGTGGGGAAAAGGAGCTGCGAGGGAAGGGGAGTCCCCTTCTAGCTGCCCAAGGGAGGGGATGATCGCCAGCTATGAGAGCGAGGGGCTGGCCCTGCACTAGCTGTCGAAGCTGTACGAAGGCATCGGGCAGATGAGGCGTGCTGCGCACTTTTACAAGTAAGAAGGAGGTGGGGGATAAGGGAGTAAGGTTGGGGGGAGGGGCTGGTGCTGCACTAGCTGTCGAAGCTGTGTGAAGGCATTGGGCAGATGAGGCGTGCTGCCCACTTTTACGAGTGAGTTCAGAGCAGAAAGGGAAGGAAGTTGGGAAGAGCATTTTGAGAGCGAGGGGACTGGCACTGCTCAAGCTGTCGAAGGAATACGAGGGCGTGGCATTCAGCTCATTTTTACAAGTGAGCAAGGGGTGGGTAAAGGGGTGGGTAAAGGGGTGGGTAAAGGGGTGGGTAAAGGGGTGGGTAAAGGGGTGGGTAAAGGGGTGGGTAAAGGGGTGGGTAAAGGGGTGGGTAAAGGGGTGGGTGAAGGGGTGGGTGAAGGGGTGGGTAAAGGGGTGGGTAAAGGGGTGGGTAAAGGGGTGGGTAAAGGGGTGGGTAAAGGGGTGGGTAAAGGGTGGGTAAGGGGTGGGTAAAGGGGTGGGTAAAGGGGTGGGTAAAGGGGTGGGTAAAGGGGTGGGTAAAGGGGTGGGTAAAGGGGTGGGTAAAGGGGTGGGTAAAGGGGTGGGTAAAGGGGTGGGTAAAGGGGTGGGTAAAGGGGTGGGTAAAGGGGTGGGTAAAGGGGTGGGTAAAGGGGTGGGTAAAGTGGGGAAGTGGGGAATAGCCCCAGGCGGCCATCTGGTGCTATCGCCACGCCATCACCACCAACGAGAGCGAGGGGCTGGCGCTGCACCAGCTGTCGAAGATCTTCGAGGGCGTGGGGCAGATGTTGCTTGCGGCTCTCTTCTACAAGTGGGCAGCAGGTGGAGGATAGGGAGGTGGGGTGTGGGTGTGTAGCAGGTGGGCGAGGGGCTGGCTCTGCACAAGGGGTGCTGCATAAGGGGTGCTGCACAAGCGGTGCCCCTCACTTCAACGTCACAAGCAGATGCGGCATGCGGCTCTCTTCTACGAGTCAGTTGAGAGGGAAAAACGCACGCGGACGAGAGCACAATGTGGCGCAAGCATGCAGATCCTTATTAAGTGCGATGATCCCGATTAACTGAAGGCTCTTGTGTTCCCATCAGCTGCATTCCCATTCCCCAATCTGCTGTATGTGCTCCCCCTACGCCAGGCGCAATTTGGACCGCATGGACGGGGAGCAGGTGGAGGGGCCGGAGCTGGTGGAGGCACTTCTCTTCCTGGCCACGTACCACCGCTCCCAGGGGGACTTTGCCGAGGCCGAGAGATACTCCACACGCCTGCTGGACTTTGGCGGCCCTGTGAGTTCCCCTAGTGTGTTCTGATGAAACACCGGTGGCAGCTGGCTACTGGTGGAGGCTCTTCTGTTCCTAACCACATACCACCGCTCCCAGGGGGACTTGGCCGAGGCCGAGAGATGCTCCGCATGGACTTTTGCGGCCCTGTGAGTTTCAGTAGTTTGCTGGTAAGTGGCTGACTGGTAAAATCTCTTCTGTTCCTCGCCATGTACCATCGCTCTGAGGGCAGCTTAGCAGAGGCCGAGAGATACTCCACACGACTGCTGGACTTTTGGCGGCCCTTGAATTCTTACAGGTGTGGATAACATGATGGTGGATCCTATCTGTGGTTTATTCTTAGCTGAGAACATGTCATGCATGTTGTTGGCTGCAACCTGCTTTCAACATGAAAGCTTTCTGAACGCATTCATCCCACATGCACAGATGCTATAACCTACCCTTTCACCTTCTAAGCTGTTCATGCACCTAGTAACTGACTTTGTTTACGTTCGTTTGTGTTTGTTTCGAGCATTTCTCGCAGGCGAAGGAAGATGCCAAGGCTCTTCTGAGGGAGATTCGGAGCGTGCACCACCACCAGCATCAGCAGCACCATCACGGCATGGGGACACTGGGTTCATTGGGGTTTGAAGATGAGGATGAGGATGAGGAGGAGGATGGTGATGATGGTGGTGACGATGGAGATGAAGAGATGGACCTTGAGGGCAGTTTTTAGCTGGTTCGGAAATAATTTCAAGGATTCATTGTGGCGATGTGCGATTTATGTACAAGCCTGACAAAACAAGGTTGGAAAATGCCGGTAAACGACTGAGTTGAGATGGTTTGTTTGTATTATACAAGGTTAGACCCAAGCGTGTTGAATGAAGTATGTGGAGAGGGTTCAACTGTCGCAATCTATTGGGGACATTGTTCATTTGTGTATTTGATATTTCCGTGGTGTCTTAAAACCACAGGCTAAAATAGCATGGGGGGGGCTTCAAGAGCGCCGTTCTTGAAAATAGTTCTTTTTGAAAAAAACGGGTTCCCAGTACGATTTTGCGGGGTGCGTTTTTGGGCAGCTGAACAATGATACAAACGCAGTGGCGCCGATTTGACGCGAGTGCGACGAGGCGGGAAACGCGCGCGCGATTCAAATGACTTTTCGCCAACTTGGTGAAACGAAAAAACCTATTGTACCTCGGGAGTATTCGGTGCACGTGTTCAAGCTCACATTACGAAGCTCCCTGACCGCGACTCGTGACTAAGGTGAAGGTAAACTGTGCAGCTTGTGTGCCGAACTGTCAAACATGTGTAGTTATCATGTTTGTATAGACTGTATAGGGTCACCTTCTAAAGAGTACAACATTTAGGTGTATGTTTGTGTACTCTCTCTCTCTAATCATTCAATTCTCTTTCTAATATGGTATCACGCGTAGGTAGGATCCCCCCCCCCCCCCCCCCTAACGCTTCCGCTCGCCCCCTAGCTGGGCCCCGTCGTGCTCCTAGCCCCGTCGCGACCCTCCCTAGACCCGTCGCGCCCCTATCCTAGACCCGTCGCGCCCCTCCCTGGGCCCCGTCGCGCCCCTCCCTGGCCCCCCCCCCCCCCCCCCCCCCCGTAGCGCCCCTCCTGGGCCCCGTCGTGCTCCTAGCCCCGTCGCGACCGTCCCTAGCCCCGTCGCGCCCCTTTCCCTAGACCCGTCGCGCCCCTCCCTGGGCCCTGTCGCGCCCCTCCCTGGGCCCCGTACCGCCCCTCCTGGGCCCCCGTCGTGCTCCTAGCCCCGTCGCGACCGTCCCTAGGCCCGTCGCGCCCCTTCCTGGGCCTCGTCGCGCCCCTCCTGGGCCCCCCCCCATTGCGCCCCTCCTAGGCCCGTAGTGCCCCTCCTGGGCCCCCATTGCGCCCCTCCTGGGCCTCGCCGCGCCCCTCCTGGGCCCCCCATTGTGCCCCTCCTGGGCCCGTAGCGCCCCTCCTGGGCCTGTTGCGCCCCTCCTGGGCCCTGCCGCGCTCCTCCCTGGGCCCCGTAGCCACCCTCCTGGGCCCCGTCGCGCCCCTCCTGGGCCCCTTCGCGCCCCTCCAGGGCCCCTGTCGTGCCCCTCCTGGGCCCCGTCGAGCCCCTCCTGGGCCCCGTCGCCCCTGCTCGGCCCCGTCGCCCCTGCTCGGCCCCGTCGCCCCAGCTCGGCCCTGTCGCGGCCTCTCGGCCCCGTGGCGCCCGCCCGGCCCCTGTCGCAGCTGCCCGGCCCCTGTCGCACCTGCCCGGCCCCGTCACGCCCGCCCGGCCCCGTCGCCCCCGCCCGGCCCTGCTGTGTCCTGCCCGGCCCCGTCGCTGCCGCCCGGCCTTGTCGCTGCCGCCCGGCCCCGTCGCAGCCGCCCGGCCCCGTCGCAGCCGTCCGGCCCCGTCGCAGCCGCCCGGCCTCGTCGCTGCTGCCCGGCCCCGTCGCGCCTGCCCGGTCCCGTCGCGCCTGCCCCGGCCCTCCATACTTCCTGGTACTGTCCCCCGTTCCCCGCACCACTTTGCACCCTCCTGCACTTTCCTGCCCCGCCTTGCACCGCATTGCACCTCACTGGACCGCACTGACCGCGCTGCACCGCACTGGACCGCACTGCACCGCACTGCATCGCACTGCACCGCACTGGATCGTACTGCACCGCACTGCATCGCACTGCACCGCCCTGCACCGCACTGCACAGCGCTACACCGCACTCCACTGTCCTCCACTGCCCCTCATGGCTGCTGAGCTTCGTTTTGATGCTGAGGGTCAGCCTCTGGAGTTCGAGGCGTGGTTGGCTGACCTTCGCCGCCACCTCACTGGTCAGCGGCAGGACGGCCACCCGCTTTCTGCACACCTAGACGGTATGCTCCCCTGCCCTGACCCCCCTGCTGTGTTGCCTGCTGATCCCACGCCCGCTGAGCGCGAGTCCACTGCCGCCGCTGCCCTTGCCCGCTCTGTCTGGCTTTCCCGCGATGCCCTTGCTCAGCTCGCCATTAGCAATGCCCTCCCCCCCCCTGAGCGCCCTCGCTTTAGAACCATTACTACCGCCCAGGCCTACCTCGATGCTGTCATCAAGCGCTATTCTACCCCTCCTGCTGCCTCAGTGGGTCGCCTGATCCTCCCCCTGCTCTTTCCTGACCTGGCGTCTTTCCCCACTGTCTCTGACCTCGCTGCCCACCTGCGCTCGATAGATGAGGCCTGGCGCGCTGCCTGCACTGATGCACAGCTTAGAGTCCACCAGCCTCCCATGACCTCTACCCTCTACCTCCTTGCCACCCGCCTCCCTGACCGCCTTGCCGCCGCCCGCGACCAGTTCCTTAGCATCCACCCTGCTGCTCTCACCCTCACCGACTTTGTTGACACCCTGACTGCCATAGAGACTCGTCACCGCTCCATAGCCCAGGCGAGCGGTACAGTACCGGTCCCTATCTTTCAGGGTTGTGCCCCCGCTCAGTGTACCTTCTCCGACGGCTCTGTCGCTGTGGCTGAGACTGCTGCTGCAGTGCAGTCCCGCTCGGGGAAGGGCCGCCGCCCCAAGGTTGGGAGCGGCGGAGGCGGCGAGGGTGCGGGTGGGGGTAGTGGTGGAGGCGGGTCGTCCGGTGCCGGTGCGGACGTGGGGACCCTGCCCGGTCCAGCTGCCCCGCTGCCTCCACCGTTGCAGCAGCAGCAGCAGCAGCAGTCGCCGCAGCCGCAGCCTCCGCAGCAGCCGCAGCAGCCGCCGCAGACGAGGCCGGCGAGTGCTCTCCCGCCTGGGTGGCCTGGAGCTGGTGGTGGTCGTGCGCGTGGTGGTGCACCGGGTGGTGGTTCTGGAGGCGGGCCCTGTCAGTACCAGATCCAGACCGGTCCTCGCCGCGGCTTCGTTTGCGGTAAGATCGGTCATTCCACTCCTCGCTGTTTTCGTCGTCTGGACGACCTGTTCCGCCAGCGCTTTGGCCCGGCGCCTGACCTCCCGGACTGGCACAGCTTGCTTAGGCGTAGCATTCGGATTTTTGACTTGGACATGGATGCCATTGTAGCAGCCTTGCATGTGATGTATGCCGATGACTCTAGTGTGCTTCCCTCTTATTACCCCGTGTTGCCTAGTGTAGCTGTGCCTAGCGTAGACTCCCCTGCTGCGTCAGGCGTAGGATCTCCTGCTTTGCTTAGCCTCGGTGCTTCCACCGCTTCACTGTCGCCCCGCGCGACTGCTGCGCTTTCCTTCACCTTGGACTCTGGCGCCTCCCGGTGTTTCTTCCGCGACTCCACGACGCTGACGCCGCTGCCTGTTCCCGCTGCAGTTACTCTTGCTGACCCCTCCGGTGGTCCCGTCGTTGCCCGCAGTTCCACCTCCCTTCCCTGTCCGGCGGTTCCTTCAGGTTCGCTCACCGGTCTGCATATCCCCTCGTTCTCCAGGAACCTAGTTGGTGTCGGCTGCCTCCAGGACCTTGGCGTCACCACTACGTTCCCTGGTCACGAGCGGTATGCTGTCTGTACCGAGGCCGCCACTGGTGCCCCCCTTACCACTTTCCCCCGGGACCCGGTGTCCGGCCTGTTCACACTTGACACCGCGACGTCCCCGGCTGGGTCTTCCCCCCAGGTAGCTGCGTCCACCCAGGTTGTTGCTGCGTGCTCCTGTCGGTCCCTCACTCATCCGACTCTCCTTTGGCACCACCGCCTTGGTCACCATGCACTCCCGCGTCTGCGTCACATGTCCCAGCACGGTCTCGTCCTTGGTCTCCCCGGTTCGTTCCCTGAGTTTCCCTCCTCCCCCGCCCCACCGTGCACGCCTTGTGTCGAGGGCCGGCTCCGCCGTGCCCCTCACTCCTCCTCTTTTCCCCCTACCACCGCACCCCTGCAGACTCTGCACATGGACGTCTGGGGCCCAGCCCCGGTCCATGGGCCGCGTCGCGAGCGCTTCTTCCTAGTGCTTGTCGACGACTTCACACGTTACACCACCGTCTTTCCCCTGGAGCGGAAGGCCGACGTGCCTGACGTTCTCATCCCCTGGCTTGTCTCTGCTCGTCTCCACCGCGGTCTCCCTGCCTTGCGCCTCCACTCCGACCGGGGTGGCGAGTTCGCCTCAGGTGTCCTTGGTCGCTTCTGTCGTGCGGAGGGCATCACCCAGACGTTTACCCTGCCGGACTCCCCGCAGCAGAATGGGGTCGCTGAGCGACGCATCGGTTTGGTCATGGAGGTGGCTCGCACCTCCATGATCCACGCCGGTGCACCCCATTTTCTGTGGCCGTTCGCCGTGCGCTACGCCGCTCACCAGCTTAACCTGTGGCCGCACCCCCAGCGGCCGCAGGTTTCGCCGACCCTTCTGTGGACCGGGTCCCCTGGTGACGCGTCTGCGTTCCACGTCTGGGGCTGCCTTGCTCACGTTCGTGCCTCTGGCACGGACAAGCTCACTGCCCGCACCCTCCCCTGCGTCTTCCTCGGTTTCCCCCTTGACGCGTCCGACTGGCACTTCTACCACCCGCCGTCTCACCGTTTCTTTCACTCTCGCGACGTCACCTTTGACGAGTCCGTCTCCTTCTACCGCCGCTTTCCCCACCGTGGTCCCCCGGTTACTCCCCCCCTGTTCCTGGTTCCTCCCTCCCTGGTGGCCCCTGCCCCTCCCCCCCCCCGCCCCCCCGTCCGGCCCCCTCTGGTGTGTCTCACGTCACCCCCCTCCCGTCGGTCGTTCCGGTCGACGAGTCTTCTGACTCTGGTAGTCCTTTGGCGCAGTCCTCGCCGTCTGTCCCTCCCCCGGTGTCTCCTCCTCCACCGCCTCCGCAGCCGCCGTCGCCGCGGCTGCTGCTGCCGTCGTCTCCACCGCCGCCGCCGTTGCAGCCGTCATCTCCGCCGCCGCCGCCGTCGCAGCCGTCGCTGCAGCCGCCGCCGCCGCCGCCGCTGTCGTCGCTGCCGCCGTTTGTGGACTCTGGGGGTGCTGGCGTTGAGGTGGGTACTAGTCCCGGGGCTCCAGTCGTGGCTTGTCCCGGCGGGCCTGGGGGTGGTACCGGTGCTGGTGGGGTTTCGGGCTCTGGGGGTGTCCCTTCTGGGGGTGCAGGTGTGGAGGGTTCGGGAGGTAGCCGTCGCGCAGCTTGTGGCTCTGGTGTTGGTGTTGTGTTGCCGCAGCAGCAGTCCCCGCCGGTGTCCGCCCTCCGTCTGCTCGGCCTTCCGTCCCCTGACCCTGCGCCTGTTCCTCTCCGGCCGTCTCCCCCTCTTCCCGTCTACGGCCCCGTGTTCCCTCCGCCGGACTCGTCCCCGGCTCGTTTTCCCCCTCGTTCCCCACCCGTGTCCCCTCCTCTGTCTCCTGACCCGACGCCGCCCTCTCACGTCTGGTCTCGCCGCCCCTCCCGTGCTCGTCCTGTCTCCCCCGTCCCGCGCAGTCACCCTATGTTGCTCTGCTCCCACGCGTCTCGTCCTCCCCTCCTCCCGTCTCCTCCTCCGTCTTCTCTTGTCGTTGCGTCTCCTCCTCTGTCTGACTACTTTCGTGCCGCTCATCCTCTTGTTCCTCGGGTCCTTGCCTCTCTCGTTACCGACCCGTCTGTTCCAGTGTCGAGTCTTGACGCCCTCGTCGCTGCGGTTGCTGACTTCGCCTCTACCCGCCGCCTTGACTACGCTTCCGCTCTGGTCTCTGACCCTGCCTGTCCTCCGTCCGTCGGGGGTGCTCCTGCCCTCGGCAGTGACGTCCTGGAGGACCGCCAGTTTGAGCTTGCTTTCCTGTCCGAGGCTGCTCCCCATCTCTGTTCCATGCTGCTAGTCCCTGAGGGTGACCCAGACGCTTTTGACATCCCGACCCCTCGTACTTACGCTGAGGCGGTTTCGGGACCCTGGGCCTCTCAGTGGATAGCTGCCATGGAGCAGGAGATGGCATCTTGGAGATCCACCGGCACCTTCGTCGACGCAGTTCCCCCACCTGGGGTGAACGTGGTCGATGGCCGTTGGCTCTTCAAGGTGAAGCGCCCTCCTGGAGTGCCGCCTGTGTTCAAGGCGCGTTACGTGGCTAGAGGCTTCAGTCAGCGCGAGGGGGTGGACTTCTTTCAGACTTTCGCTCCTACCCCGAAGATGACTACTCTTCGGGTTCTGCTACACGTAGCGGCTCAGCGTGACTACGAGCTTCACTCCCTCGACTTCTCCACTGCCTTTCTTCAGGGCAGCCTTCACGAGCAGGTCTACCTGCGTCGTCCTCAGGGCTTTACTGGCACCTTCCCCCCTGGGACCCAGTGGCTTCTGCGGCGCCCAGTCTACGGCCTGCGCCAGGCGCCTCGTGAGTGGCACGACACGCTGCGTGCTACCCTTGCTGACCTGCAGTTCTTTCCGTCCTCTGCAGACCCCTCGCTCTTCGTTCGTGCTGACTCGACTCCGTTCTACATCCTTGTCTACGTAGACGACCTGGTCTTTGCCACAGCTGACAGGGACGCACTGGCCTCCGTGAAGGCAGAGCTGCTGAAGAGACACACCTGCACTGACCTTGGAGAGCTGCGCCGTTACCTTGGCTTGCAGATCTCCAGGGACAGAGCCGCGCGCACCATCACCCTGACTCAGTCACACTTGGTGCGCCAGGTCCTTCAGAGGTTCGGCCTTCAGTTCTCCTCCGCACAGCCCACCCCTCTTCCTCTGGACCACAGACTCTCCGCTCCAGTTCCTGAGGAGTCGGTAGATCCCAGTGGTCCTTACGCTGAGCTAGTGGGTTGCCTCATGTACCTGATGACTTGCACTCGCCCAGATCTCGCATACCCTCTCAGCATCCTGGCTCGTTTTGTGGCCACAGGCAGACACCGACCTCAGCACTGGTCTGCCGCTAAGAGGATTTTGCGTTATCTTGCAAGTACATCGGGCATGGGGTTAGTGCTAGGCGGACGCAGGCCAGTGGTCCTTACTGGACACACAGACGCTTCTTGGGCAGACGACGCCGAGACGCTCAGGTCTTCCCAGGGCTACTGCTTTAGCCTTGGCTCAGGTGCTGTCTCGTGGAGAGCTACCCGCTCCTCGTCTGTTGCCCAGTCCAGCTGTGAGGCTGAGATCTACGCCGGTGCCATGGCGGCACAGGAGCTCCGCTGGCTGACCTTCTTGCTTACTGACTTAGGTGAGCGGCCTAGCTCTGCCCCGGTCCTGTACGCTGACAACAGGGCCATGATCCTCCTGTGTCAGGAGCCTCGACTCGAGGGCAGAGCGAAGCACATCCAGCTGCGGTACTTCCTCCTGCGCGAGCTACAGCAGCGTCGCCAGGCTCGCGTAGTACACTTGGCCTCCGGTGCCAACACAGCTGATATCTTTACGAAGGCGCTTGCGCCTAAAGATCATCAGCGGCACTGTGTACAGCTTGGTCTGGTTCCTGTAGTCTCTCACTTACTCGAGCCTTGACTTTGTACTGTCGTATATATATATGTATACACTCAGACTGGACTTGTGTCCTCTTACAGTGGTTGGACTAGTAGTGCCGCCCTGTACTAGTTCTTGCCTTGTCTGTACTCCTTCTGACTGGTCTTTTAGACCCTTGTCTCAGAGGCTGGACTAGTAGTGCCACCCTGAGCTGCTTGTCTAGAACATTCCCCTATGCAGTCCAGGGGGTGTGTCAAACATGTGTAGTTATCATGTTTGTATAGACTGTATAGGGTCACCTTCTAGAGAGTACAACATTTAGGTATATGTTTGTGTACTCTCTCTCTCTAATCATTCAATTCTCTTTCTAATACGAACAGCCACATGGGTTCCGCGAAATGCGACCCAGGTAAACCTTGGGTTCAAAACCTATTGCACACCCATGGGAGCTCTTGAAAAAAGTGAGCTGTGTGAGCGGTCAGTCGCAACTTGATGAGGCGAGCATCTGATGCCAAATCAAAGTTGCGCACCAATAACATAACAATGCTACGTCGCATTACATACAATTTCGCCTCCCCATACGATTTCGTGATAGAAAACGTACCAAAAAATCTGCCCATAAACAAAACACATTTTCAAGAGCTCCGCAGGTGTGCTATTCTAGCCTGTGGTTTTAATCCCAACCTACTAATTTCGTTTCTTTCTGTCCGTATCCGGTACAATAATCCTTGTCATAGCAATAGCGAAGCTTCAACTGATGGGGAAAGTGGTCTCCCTGATCCACCTTTTTGGCGCGAAAGTAGCGTTCACACGAGTTTCGCCAGGCATCACGAACCACGCGCCACATGAAATTGCGAACATCTCGGCCCTTGGCGAAACGAGTTTTCGCCTCCTCGCCAATCTCTCATAACCTGAAAGGGAGGCTTGGGTTTGGTCTGGAAAGACCAGTCTCTTGGTTTCAAACAAACCACAAGCAGACCAGTCTCTAGGTTTTGGTCTGGTTCCGTGCCAAGCCCTAGAAGCCTAAGGTTTGGTTTGGTTCCGTGCCAGCCTCCAGAAGCCTAGGTTTTGGACCTTCTCTTGGGTCACCATCCCTTTACAGCCTCATTCTAGCAGCCAGACCCCCCCCCACTTTCCAGCCTTTTGTCCTCATCCGCTCTCTCTTGCATCACCTTCAACTCTTTACAACCTCAAGGCTCCCAGCCTGGAAGGGTTGTTCTCTTGGGTCACCTTCATTAGCTCGGCTGTACCACAAGCGAGGGTTGCATCTCCTTTTCAAGAACCTTTCTGACTCCTCCAAGTCCCGCACGCTCTCTAGGATCACCCAGCGATCTTCCTTCAAAGAAGAGATGTCGGCTGGAACAGGCAAGTGATACTTTTCGCCTAGTGCCAGTTTCCCTTCGGATGAGTTGCCGAAACCTCACAGCATGTATCCAGCCTTGAGTTAGGTTTCGGAGTTTTCTTTTTTTCAAAGCATCGCAGCCTTTCACAGTTTCCTAGCTCAGAAGTCGTGGAATGGAGTTCTTTCATGCCTCGATGGCGTCGTGCATTCGGAAACTTGTCTCCGTTTGATCGGCTGGAAAACGAATTTATTTCTTCCAATTCCTGGCTATGCAGTTTTTTTAATTCTGACAAGAAATGTTTGTTTAGGGTCGTGAGTCGTATGCTTAAAGTTTCCAATAGTCGCTCACCTTTCCTAGTCTTATGTTTTTTTTTTTCTCTCTCTCGTCTTGCAGAATCTGGAGCTAATGCTGTCGTGGCGAGCTCAGCTGCAGACGATAACCAGCCAGTCTCCCCTCCACGTCCAGCCGCCCAGTCCGGTGGCGACCGCTCGCCTCACGATGGCCAGAGCTCGCCTCAAAATGGAGAAAGCATGGCTCACGACGACGGAAACGTGGCTGCTGACGGAAACGTGGCAACTAATAATGAACCTGGTGCCAGAAACGAGCAGCCTGACGACGAGCGTAGGCCTGACGATGGGCGTAGGCCTGACGACGGCTCAACTGCACCTGTGGTTTCGCCGTTCGACGCTACCGCCGTAGCTGCACGTGCCGAAGTCCCAGCGGCACCTGCTGCGCCGTTGACGGAAACGGAAGTTGGAGGTGTCGAACCGGAAGGAATGGAGGCGGAAAGAATGGAGACGGAAAGAATGGCGACGGATAAAACGGAGGCGGACGGAATTGAAACGGAGAAAACGGAGGCGGGAAGGATGGAGACGGAAAGTTTGGAGGAAGGTCCAGCTGTTACCGCGTCACAAGCTCTGGACTACCCTACTTCGTCTGCTCCTGCTAAAAACGTTGCTGACGGTCCCACGTCGACTGTTCCGACTGCTGACGTCGATCACGTGGTCAACACTGCACCGGATACGAATGCCTCCGCTGTAGCAGCTCCAAGTGCTGTGGATGATGCGCCGACTAGTATGGAGGAGGATGACGCGGCCAAGTTAGCACAGCCAGTCCAGGACCGTCCCGCTCCGGCTCCGCCTCTTGCGGCCGGTGGTGACCTTGCTGGTGGTGCTGATGTTATTGCCGTTTCCGCAGCAGCAGCGGCGCAGGGTCAGCCTGAGCAAGAGCAGGGGGAACAGGGGATGCGCGCGCAAGGCGTGCTCGCGCAAGGGATGCACGAGCGGAGCCGTCAAGGGGAGAACCCGCAGGAAGACGAGGCGCGCGGCGAGCGGGAGAAGCACGATCTCGACCAAGGGGACGAGCAGGCGCGCGAGAGGGAGAGAGACGCATCGAGCTTTCTTACTGCTGGGACTGTACCGAGCGCGCTGATGCAGGCCGACGCAGAGGAGCAAATGCGCGATCAAGTGAAGGAGAGAGAAGAGGAGGAGGTAGAGGGAAAAACAGCGGAGAAAGTAGAGGGCCCTGCGGCTACCACAGCGGAACAAGAGCAGCAGCAGTTGGGGGGCGTGAGTGAAGGTCCCAAGGCCACACAGGGCCATGCGACTCCCGTTGTTGTTCCTGAACCGCCGGTACCGCCTATTAGCTCCCGAGCACCCATGGAATCAGAAGCGCCTGCAAGCTCACAGATACCCGTGGATTCGGCACCAGCTACGGCGGACTCAAGGCCTTCGCCGCCCCTTGAGCCGCCGCAACCAGTAGAGCAGCTACAACCGCAGGCGCCACAGTCGCAGCCGCTGCAGCCGTCACAGGTGACTGCTGAGTCGACTCAAAAGTCGCCACAGCCGCTAGAGCCGTCACAACCGGTAGTGCCGCCACGGCCTCTTGATGCGCCGCAGGCAGAGCCCCCGCAGGCAGAGCCCCCGCAGGCAGACCCGCTACTGGCAGAGCCCATGCACCATGACTCCCCGCCTGTGGATCCTGCAGAGATCGCGCAGCAATCCGCGCAGCAGTCTGCCCAGCCGGATGGGGTAATCGCAGGGGCGGGAATGGCGGAAGGGGAAGTTGCGGGGGCAGGAATGCCAGATGCGGAGATGGGTGGAGTGGGCGAGGCGGGTGGAATGCAGGCGCCAGAGGCGCACGCTCCCGCGGATGGGGGGTTCCCCGCGCACGTTGCTCCGCTTGCGCCTCTGGGCACTGAGGGGCATCCATACGCCGGTCCTAGTAATGAGCAAATGGAGTATCAGCAGCAACAACACCAGCAGCAGCAGCAGCAGCAGCAGCAGCTGCAGCAGGAGCAGCAGCAGCAACAGCAACAGCAACAGCAGCAGCAGCAACAGCAACAGCAACAGCAACAGCAACAGCAGCAGCAGCAACAGCAACAGCAGCAGCAGTATCAGCAGCAGCAACAACAGCTGCTGCAGCAGCAGCAGCAGCAACACATGATGCCTCATGCCTTCCCCCACGCCCACATAGACCCATCCATGCACATGCATCCTCACATGCACATGCAACAGCAGCAGCAACACGACCATATACAAGCAGCAGCGGCCGCAGCGGCGGCTTCCGCGCACTTGCCCCCCCCGCAACCCCACATGTTCCCCCAGCAGGGGCACATGGGCGCGCCTCAGGCGCACATGCCCCCCCCCCAGGCGCACATGCCTCCGCCAGGCCACATGGGCGCACCCGGGCACATGGGGCCAGGGGGGGAGGTTGTGGGGATGGCTGTAACCGAAGGAATCCCCATGCATCCCATGGCAATGCACCATCCCATGCATCATACAATGCCTCACGCCATGCCGCATACCATGCCGCCAGGCTCAGTCCTCCCCTCCCAACTCGCCCAGCATGTGTCAGTCCTCCATCCCACACCCGTCCACCTCTCTCCCACACCCGTCCATCTCTCCCCCACATCAATGGCCATGGTTTCCTCGGCGAAATCCGAAGGGGCGATCTCAGCCGTCCCTTCGCTGGACCAGCCGCTAATGCTCAGCCGAGCCTCAGCCTTGGCGGCGCTCGGAGCTGACCCCGAGGCTTGGAACCGCTTGTCGGCGGTTCGGCGGCGGGTGGCAGTGACAGGGCAGGTGAAGAAGGAGATATGCGAGCTGAAGCTACAATTGGGAGACGTGTCTCAAGACGAGATGGTGGAGCAGGTGAGATGGTGGAGCAGGTGAGGCTGTGGTGGAGTGGAACAGGTGAGACGGGGAGATACATGGGGAACCCAGAGGTGAGATACATTGCACTCTGAGGGTGGCTGTGGCAGGGCAGGTGTACAGCTGGTATGGCGTGGGGCTCGAAGGTTCTCGCACGACAATGTCAAAGATTCTCAAGGGCGCACTCAGGAGGATGAGGGTGTCGGGTGCTAACCGCTGTCTGCCCTCTTCTTTCTCTTCCCCCTTCCGCCTTGGCAATTCGACTGGCTGTGCAGGTGCATCACAGGTACGGAGTGAGGCTCAGTCCCACAACCGTGTCTAGGTGACTTTTGAGTCAACTCAAAGGTTCCCCAAGGATACATGCACCCAGGTGGCTGAGGGTGTTGGGAGCTAACCCTCTTTCTTCCCTCCCCCCCCCATGCCTTCCTAAACCAATGGCCAGGTTTACAGGAGATACGGAGTGAGGCTCAGTCGCACGACCGTCTCCAAGATCCTCAAGGACGCTCCCAGGTGGCTGAGGGTGTCAGGAGCAGCAGCCAAGCAAAAGAGGTGCCGCATGGCCAAGTTCCCGCAGATGGAGGCTGCCCTAGCGCACTGGTACCGACAGGTGGGTTATCAGTAAAATCTACTATAAGGAGGTATGCGGCACCCCACGTCATATCAGCAGCAGCCAAGCAGAAGAGGTGCCGCATGGCCAAGTTCCCGCAGATGGAGGCTGCCCTAGCGCACGGGTACCGACAGGTGGGTTATCTGTAAAATCTACTATAAAGAGGTATGCGGCAACCCACGTCATATCAGCAGCAGCCAAGCAGAAGAGGTGCTGCATGGCCAAGTTCCCCCAGATGGAGGCTGCCCTAGCGCACGGGTACCGACAGGTGGGTTATCTGTAAAATCTACTATAAAGAGGTATGCGGCACCCCACGTCATATCAGCAGCAGCCAAGCAGAAGAGGTGCCGCATGGCCAAGTTCCCCCAGTTGGAGGCTGCCCTAGCGCACTGGTACTGACAGGTGAGTGATATCTCAGCGTGTTAGCAAATGACTACTGGGGGGTATGCGGCATCTCAAAGGGTGTCGGGTGCAGCAACGAAGCAGAAGAGGTGTTGCATGGCCAAGGTCCCCCAGATGGAAGCTGCTCTAGCGCACTGGTACCGACAGGTGGGTGACCTGGTACTGGCAGGTGGGTGAAGTTGCATTCACTGCTAGGAGGTATGGGACATCGTCAAGGGTGTCAGCAGCACTAGCAGCGACGAAGCAGAAGAGGTGTCGCATGGCCAAGTTCCCCCAGATGGAGGCAGCTTCGGCACACTGGTACCGACAGGTGGGTGATCTCTTAAGAGTTTGCCATTAGAATGTTTGCCACATCTCAAGGGTGTCAGCAGCACTAGCAGCAGTGGAGCAGAAGAGGTGCCGCATGGCCAAGGTCCCCCAGATGGAAGCTGCCTTGGCGCATTGGTACCGACAGGTGCGTGCTGTCAGTACTGGCATGTGGGTGCGCGAGTATTTTGAGTCGACTCCAAATACACCCGCACTCTACCATCATGGTTAACCCTGCTGTCAGTACTGGCATGTGGGTGCGCGAGTATTTTGAGTCGACTCAAAATACACCTGCACTCTACCATCATTGTTAACCCTGCTGTCAGTACTGGCATGTGGGTGCGCGAGTAGGGTATACATGTCTGCTGCGACACCTCAAAGGGTGTCAGTCAGGACGCTGCAGCAGCAGAGAAGCAGAAGAGGTGCCGCATGGCCAAGTTCCCGCAGATGGAGGCTGCCCTAGCGCACTGGTACCGACAGGTGGGTTATCTGTAAAATCTACTATAAGGAGGTATGCGGCACCCCACGTCATATCAGCAGCAGCCAAGCAGAAGAGGTGCTGCATGGCCAAGTTCCCCCAGATGGAGGCTGCCCTAGCGCACTGGTACCGACAGGTGAGTGATTTCTCAGCGTGTTAGCAAATGACTACTGGAGCTGAGACGAGTGTGTCTACCACCAAACTACCAGGCCCTCACCCCTCACCCCACCCCCACCCCCACATCCCACATCCCACACCCAACCAAAACCCCAGGTGTCTTCGATGCACGCCAACATCAGCGACGCCATGATAGTGGACAAGGCTAGGCAGCTGTCAGTGGAGCTGAGCATTCTGCCGGACGAGTTCAAGGTGTCGGACGGCTGGCTCTACCGCTTCAAGCGGCGCCACGAGCTGCCCACTGCACGCAAGCGAGGTGTGTCCAGGGTACTGTGACTTGAACACACTGTAACACCTGGAGAGGGGTGAGCATTCTCCTAGACGAGTTAAGGCGTCAGAAGCCTAGCTCTACCGCTTCAAATGGCGCCATGAGCTGCCGACTGCGCGCAAGAGAGGTATATGCTGGAATGCTCGCCCCTCCCCCACCCCTGCCTCTCCCCCCCTAAGTGGGCAAATTCGTTGGGGTCCCCCAGCGTTTTGCGTAAATTCGTAAGCGTAAACTCGCGTTTGCGAATTTACCTGAAATTCGCGAAACGCTGGGGGAAAATTTTCCGGGCAGCCCGGACAAAAAAATGCGAATTTTACCACTCGATTCGTGACGACTTGGCGAAGCCATCCGTGGCCTTGCCAATTCGCGATTCTAACTTTTGAACCTCCAAACATGCTCCCAACCCCTCCAACTCTTCCAACCGCATCAAACCCCACCGCATCTAGATAACCCAACCCATCCACCACCCAACACAATTTAGGCAACCATATCACGCATCTCACATGCAACTCTACCAGAGGTAGAGTAGATCTAGCTAATCACTCCGCGTCCTAGCTAGTAGATCTAGTAGCTTACCGCATAGACATTAGCTTACCTCACGAGTATGATGTTGCTGTATGTTGCTGCAGGGCTGTTGTTGCGAAGGACCCCCCCCCAAGCTCTAGAACATGCTATGGCCATAAACTTTGAGAAGCAATATTTATTTTGTGCTGAAACTTCCTTGCTTAAAAAGAGTTGCCTGAAACCCCCCACGTCCCCCCTGCATGGGAACTTTTTTTTGGGCCTGCCCGGGCTTTTTTTTCCTGCCCGGGCGGAACGAATTTCCCAACGAATTCAAAACAGGGACCTGGCGTTCGGGCGAATTTACGCGAAACGCGAATTTTCCCACTTAGCTCCCCCCCCCCCTCTCCCCCCCTCCTCTCCCCTCCTCTCCCCCCCCCCGTCTCTCTCTATTCCCCCCCCCTTCTCTCCTGCATGCTCATTTTCGCCTGTTTTCCTCCAATCTCTTTGCATCTGCACCCAAATTCCAGCCCTGCCTGGCATAAAGCCTGAAGACCAGATGGGCGAGCATGCAGGAGCGCTTCCCGCCCCCCAACAAGACTCAGCGGCAGGGCTTCACAGCAGCATAAGTCCCTATGGTACCATGCTACCATATGGCGACCCATCGCACATGCATGCAGCAGCTATGGCAGGTGCAGCAGGAGGAGCGGGAATCAGTGGTCAGCAGCACCCAATGCACCCACACCAGCATCACATGATCCCTCATGACCCATCGGGCATGGGTGCCGCTGCTGCCTCTGCTGCAGGTGCGGCTGGAGCGGGTCTGGGAGGAGCCCTTGGCATGCATGGCATGGCAGGGGGGTCGTTACAGGCACTGCAAGGCAGCCGTGGAGTGGGTTCTGGTGCTGGGGGGCTGGATGGAGGGGAGGGGATGGCGGATGTGATGGAAGGGAGTGAGTCCTATGGAGAGTCGGAGGATGAGGAAGATGAAGGGATGGAGGGAGGCAGTGGGGGGGAGAGTGGGTTTGGGATGGGCGCGAGTAGATGGTCAGGTGGGGGGAGTGGGATGGGGAAGAGGATGCAGATGGCAGTGGCATCGGCTATGAGTGGGTTGAGCCCGGTGGATATAGAAAGGTACTCTCAGGTCAAGTCGCTGTTTGCTGGGGCTCTGAAAAAGCTAGAGTCGTTCCCTCGGCTGTGAAAGTAGCACAATGGTAATGGCGAGGACAATGGCCAGGCTGATGTCAAGCGGCACCAGGAAATGCCTGAGTATCATTGGCGCTGTAGAATCTGAGAGATGTTTAGTGTTCAGGTAGGTTTACTTATACACAGGGATATTTTTCTTGTCTTGCATGTAGAAGAATGAAGTAATGGGGGATGAACCATGCAGGAAGTACGTACCACAAAAATCCACAACATTTCTTTCTTGCCACTCCAGCAGTCTAGACCAAAGAGATGAAATGGGAAGATTTTGTGGCGCCGATACCTTAGGTTGTCACCAAACTTCATGGTGCCCACCAGTTGCGATGCAAAACCACCGCCTGGCCAAGCCAACTTGTGTCAGTGATTGGCTGTCACTTCCTCAGCCATTTTCCCTTGCTGCTCTCGACCAAACCCAGCTTGGCTAGAGCATTTTTCCCATTCTGTGTAATACTGGGACATTTTAGCATCCGGAGACTTCTCAACCCTGCAGCATTGGCTGCCAGATGCTGCAGCACGTTGTCGGTCACTTTTGTGGTGCTGAGTTCAAGTGACTCGAGGCAGCTGATCACCTCCCTGTCCAATTTCTGAAGCCAAGCTCCTGTGACGCTTGTAGACGACTCCAGTATGACTTGCTTCAGAGGTACTTTGGCCAGATGAAGCAGCCCATCGTCCGATAGCTTCGACAGATGCCCAGCGTCCAGCTTCTCCAAGTGCTTGCAGTTGCGGAGGTGCTTGAAGGCAGAATTAGTCAAACCATCACACGAGGCAACATTGAGGGACTTGAGATGAGTGGAGAGATGCTGACCCACGATCCTCATCCCTGCCTCTTTTACGCCAGTGGAGGACAACCCAAGATGCTCTAGCTGAGTGAGGCCAGGGAGCATTTTGGAGAGGGTGCTGCACTTGACATCCAAGCACTCGCTAAGCTCCAGCGACTTCAGGCTCGAAAGTGTGCCAATTGACTTGGCGCCATCATCAGTGACCGCCAGGTAGGAAATGGACAGACCAGAGAGAGCAGGGAGACGGCTGGCGAAGTGCAGCGTTGACCCAGTGAAAGCAGCTTGTTCTAGGGGAGGTGTCTCTGATGAAGATGGGTGACCAGTAGCAGAGAGGCGTCCAGTGATAAAAATAGAGGTGATGAATGGAAGAAGGTCAGCGTGAGCCAAAGGGAGGGCATTGAGAACCTCCTCCACGTTATCATCGCAAACATTGGCGTTGAAGTAGATGGTGTAGAGCCCAGAGTGTTCTTCATGAATACCAACGTACTTCTGAACTGTTTCTTGAGCTTGTAGGCTTAGCCTTGAAGTTGCAGGAGAACTCTCCAAAGGGCTGCCAAAGGTGTTTGGAACATCACGCGTCACCAGTTCCTGCCAAGAACAGAAGACGTAAGTTTCCTGTCATCCAAGGGAATGAAACACGACAAGACGGATGCAAGCGGCTGCTCTTACCGGCTGCTTGCTGCATGGTGTGACTGAATCTTCCCTTCGCCGTTTGTTCTTCTGGAATTCCTTGCCCTGGTCCAGGCGAAGCTCAGCCTTCAGCTGCCGTATCTGCTCTTCATAACCCGTTCGATCTTCCATAATCTTCTCTTCCAACTGCTTTAGTTGTTCCTGCATCTTCGAGTTAACCCCTTCCAGCATGTTGACCCGCGTTTGTGTTGTCCGCAGCTCCATTTCCAGAGCATTCAGTCGGTTCAGAACTGATTCGGATTCACCAGGTTCCTGGCGCACATGCTGCTCATGCACGTCAGGCTTAGAAGGAATCTTAGGCGGTACCTTGCTGGCCGCTCGCCCGCGAGTCCTGTGACCCGAAGTGGCTCCACCCTGAGTCTTTTGGGTTTCAGCCACGGCGGCTTCTTTCGTCAAGACTGTCCGCTTGCGCAAATTGGTGGTTGACTTAATTGGTGATGGTTCTCCAGGCGCATTGAGGCTGGCATCTGCCAGTGGCTTCTTTGCTCGAGTCTTAGGAGGCATCTGGTTCCCCGGTTAGCTCCGAATAAGATATCCAAGTTGTTAAAAAAGTCAAGCGGTGACGAAATCTGTCAGGTAGCCCGCATTAACGGAACCTGCAGATTTTGTGTCTGATGTTAGGATCGGGCAAAACTGGAACTTGAACGAACCACGCGGTCGTTGGAAAACACAGAAAAACGGAACTTGCTTCTCAGAAGCCACGAAGTCGTGGATTCCCGAAAGGATTACCGCGAACAGGACGATTTGAAATAGATCGATGTCGCCCAGAAAAGCCCAATGGGGCGAGATGCAGACTAATCGTGCAAGTTGATGCTTGCGGTATTCGGCAAGCGGAGACCAGGAGGGATCAGATCAGACGTATTCTGAGATTTCAGGGAGGATCAGCCAGAAGTCTGTCAGGGGAGGATGATACGAAATACTAGTGACGGAATGGGATGGTGGATTGGAATGACGAAGGCCTAATTTTCGGTGCGGATAGCCTTCAGGAATCAGGATAATGATGGTTGCTCCCTCAGAAATTGTTGGGTGAATCTGTTGCAACGGCGTATCTGTTTCGCACAAGCTCCGATTGTGTTCGCGAACGAGCTAGTGTTTCGCAACGTCTTGATGCTTTCAAAGTTGGAAGAACCCTGCTCTCCTGACAGCCTGCCCTGCGCTAAGTCTCAACTTTTGAAGTTGATGCGAACGCACAGGGTTACCCTAGAACACAAGAGTGGGTTTGGGGGGAGAGGGGAGAGATCGAGAGTTCGACAGGCTCTGATTGCATAACTCATAACTACACTAGCCTACCATATTAGGCAGGCAGCCATGGCTTTTCTCAGCATAGCACGCTGGCCCGTCCGCGCCGCTTCCTATTGATTCGCGTAATTCTATAGCGTACATCTCGCGGATAAAACGCGCAATTTAGGGAGCGTTCTTGGTTTCAACTCTCGCAGACGAACAGGGCCCACACGGAGCGAGTTCGCGGTTCAGGCGACACTGCGGCACGAGCGCCTCTGCCACTCCCTCGATTGTCTCTTGACGAACGGCGTGTCGCATTGCGATGACGGCGCGTGCAGGCAGTGTGACGCGCGAGTCGCATTGTCCATCTCGTAATCACCACACATCCGACAGACCACATATATCATGCCCTCCTCACCTGAAAGCCGGTCACAAACATGTCCCCACCCTCGCCGTTATGACCCCTGTCGTCTCCCGTTTTTTTGCCTTCCACTTAACTTTTTTTTCCCTTTCCGTTTGCCTTTTTTTTTCTTTGGTTTTTTCGTCAACGTTTCCCCACCGCCCCCTCTCTTTCCTTCCCGCCGTCCCCCGGCGCCACCCCTTCCCGTCGTCCCCCTTTCCCCTTCCCGTCTTCCCCTGTTTCCCATAGCCGTCGTCCCCTTTTCCCCTTCCCGTCGTCCTCTTTTCCCTTCCTGTCGTCCCTGTTTCCCCTTCCCATCACCCCGTCCTGTGACCCGTCATGTCTCTCTTCCCTTCCCGTCGTCCCCCATTCCCCTTCCTGTCACCCCCATTCCCCTTACCGTCGTCCCCGTTTCCCATTACCGTCAACCCTCTTTCCCCTTCCCGTCGTCGTCCCTTTTTTCCCTTCCTGTCTTCCCTCTTTCCCATTCCCATGGTCCCGCTTTTTCCAACTCCTCGCCCCCTTCCCCCTTCCCGTCGCCCCCGTTTCCCCAACCCGCCCACGTTTCCCATTCCGTCGTCCCCGTTTCCCCGTCCCGTTGCCCCGAGGACCAATGCTGTTCACAAGGACTTCTGAGGTTTGGGCTCACAATCACTGGCAGCTCCACCTGCTTCTTGAACTCTCATCCGCCATCCCCCGCTCTGCAGGGCAGATGCAGTCAGAAAACGCCCGTCTTTCTCCCTGTCGCCACACACCTCACTCCGATCACGCTTTCGCACCATCACCCTCAATTCCGTTCCGCATTCTCTTCTCTGCTTTCCCCCACACTCCTCCGTGCTTTCCCCCACTCTCTTCCCTGCTTCCCCCCAATCTCCTCTCTGCTTATCCCATGTTATCCTGCCCCAAACCACTCTCCTCTTTACTTCCGCCTGCTCCATTTCCCCCTTTCCCTCTTCCTTCGCTCCTCCCCTACTCCTTCCTCCCCATCCCTCTCCTCTCCTCCCTCCATCGCCCTTTTCCCTCCCCCTCCCTCTCCTTACCACTTCACAACCCCCCCCTTTCGTTTCTGCCTGAATCCCATGCTCTCCTGCTCTCTCCCATGCTCTTCCCCATCTTCTGTGCTCTCCATCCTGCTAAAGTAACTGCATGGTCAGCTATTGGGTCCGTGCAGATCAATTAGGACACAATGATGAATTGTGGTTCTGTGTTGCCACACCAGAAATGCAGGCGCTCATAGGCCAGCCAAGCCGAAGTCCGTCCATCGCCGTATCCACTCCATCATCCAACGGCAGCTCAGTCGAAGTGAGGAGGAAGATGAGTGGAGGGAGGGAGGCAGAGGGAGAGTGGGTTTGGGATGGGCATGGGGGCTAGGTAGATGGTCTGGGGGAAGTCGGATGGGGAAGAGGACGGCAGTGGCATTGGCTATGAGTGGGTTGAACCCAGTTGATATTGATTGTCAAGTCTCAGTTTGCTGGGTCTCTCTAAATAATGAAAGAATGTTTGCATTGGAACAAATGTACGGTAAGTTCTGTTTTAGTTTACACTGGAATGTCTCAGTTGCTCAACAAGTACCGCAACTTCTCAAAGAGACCAAATAAAAAGGAGTGGGTTTCATGCCATTTCCATCCACAACAACCGATCAGGAGGACAAGGAATTATTCGAATGAAAAGCACCCGGACGTGTCTGGCACCTGCCAAATTGTGTTAACGGTTGGCCAGGGACGACCTCCTGAATTTTCCAAGTACATCTGGCACATTGCATCCCTTGCAGCTGACTTCCAATCCCCTTCCCGCCTTGAACAATGCCATCAGTCCGTGCTGTGTGACGTTTGGACACAATCGGATCCATAGCTTCGTCAGTCCTGTGGCATGGGCTGCCAGATGCTTCAGCACATCGTCGGACACCTTTGTGTAGCTGAGATCAAGTGACTCGAGGCAGCCAATCTCTTCGCTGTCCAGCTTCTGGAGCCAAGCTCCGGTAATATTCGAAGATGACTCCAACGTGACATCCTTAAGAGGCAGCTTAGCAAGATGAAGCAGCCCAGCGTCCGAGAGCTGCAGCAGGTTCTTAGCTTCCAACTTCTCCAAGCGTTTACAGCTGCTGAGGTGCTTGAAGGCAGCATCAGTCAAATCGTCACATGAGGAAACGTTTAGAGATTTGAGATTTCCGCAGAGATGCTGACCCACGATCTTCATGCCTGCTTCTTTGACGCGGGTCTTGGACAGATCAAGATGCTCTAGAAGGGTGAGTCCAGGAAGCATTTGGGACAGCGTGTTGCTGTTGACATTGACGCACTTGCTAAGCTCCAGCGTCTTGAGGCTCGTCAGTTTGCCAATTGCCGTCGCGCCTGCATCAGAAATCGTCTGATATGTAATTGACAGACCAGAGAGAGCCTTGAAGCGGCTGGCGAGGTGCAGCGTTGATCCAGAGAAACCGTCTCGTCCTGTGGGAGGAGTCACTGACGAAGATGGGTAAGAAGCAGCGACAATGCTTCCAGTGGCGGAAATGAATGTGAGGAGTGGAAGAAGGTCAGGCCGAGCCAAAGGGAGAGCCTTGAGAACCTCCGCCACATTCTCATCGTTGACATGGGCCTTGAAGTAGATGCTGTAGAACCCGGAGCGTTCGTCATGAATATCAGCGTGCTCCTCGACTGTTGCTTTTGCTTGTGGGCTTAGCCTTGGGGTTGCGTGGGAACCTTCCAGAGGGCTGCCAAAGGTGCTTGGAACACCAGGCGTAACAGATGTCTGCACAACAATGCAGAAAGAGTTCAGAACCCTGTCAACAAAGCCTCTGAAATCAGCGAGGAGCAAGTAAGCGTTTGTTCTTACCTGCTGCTGGCTGCACGGTGTGACAGACTCTTCTCGCCTTCTCTTGTTTTTCTGACTGTCTGTTCCTTGATGGCGGCGAAGCTCATCCACGGACCTGGTCTTTACCGTCTCCACCATCGATTGCACCCACTGCTGAGTAGCCGCCTCAAGCGGGAGGTTGTTGTGTCTCCTCTCGTCAGGGGCCGGCACCATCACTCCGCCTGCACAACTTCCATTTCCACGACACACGCCTAGCTCAGCCCTCAGTTCCCGAATTTTCTCTTCATAACGCTTCCGATCCTCCTCGCAGCACTTCCGATCCTCCTTTCTCTGCTCTTCCAGCTGCTTCTGCATTTTTTTGTTATCCCCCTCCAGCATTTTTACCCGCGCTTGAGTTTCGTCGAGAACTTTTTCCAAAGCATCCAACCTGTTCAGGAATGACCCTGAAGAACCTCCTTCTTCGCGCACTGGCTTTTCCGGAACGCCAGGCTTGGTTGGTATCTTCGTCGGAATCTTGCTGAGACGTGTTGCATTCCGTTGGCCAGAGGCGACCTCACCCTGATTTTCGTTGTTGTCAGCAGCCACGGCTTCTTTTGTTGCCTTGATGGCTACTCTTGGCTTGCGCAAAGTAGTTGACTTCGTCGGTGATGCTTCTCCAGGTTCATTGACGCTAGCTTCTCCCAGTGCCGACCTTGCTCGGGTAACTCGAGGCATAATATCTTCTCCGCGTAAAGGAATGAAGGCCAAATTGAAAAGGTGCTAAACTTGTTGCGAAGTCAAGCCGCTTTAATGGGACCTGCAGATCGGTGTTTAACGTTAAGATGGGCCAAGCTGAATCCGTAACGGGACAAGGCCTCAAAAGAAGGAGAATGCGAGAACCTGATCCTCGGCAGCCACGATATCATAAGGTCCCTCAATATTAACCGTGAAATCAACGATATGCTGTAGATCGCTTCGCTCAAGCAAGCCTGATGGAGCGAGGTGCAGACCGATGCAAGTTGATGCTTGCAATATTCGGCAAAAAGGTGACCAGGGAGGACCAGGCGTAATCTGAAAGGTCAGGTTCTCTCAGGAACGGATCATCTGAGAGTCTGTCAGGAGGAGTGGATAAATGGAATGGAAAGAATGGGATGGGATGGGATGGATCAGAAATTCGAAGGCCCTTTTGATTGGTGGTGCTGGTTGGTAAACATCGTGGGGCTGGAATCTTCAGGAGGATGTGTTGGCGTTGCTCAGAGCTTCGCCCAAGATTATGGTGTGGATCTGTCGCGACTCGCGACGGTGCATCGGTTTCGCAAAAGCCCCTACATGCGTTCGCAACCGCGCATTTGTTCGCAAACGGCTTGATAAGAGTTCAAAATCGCGAGGGAACCTTGCTCCTCTGACATCCCGCTCAGCTCCTATCACAGTCCAACATTTCTCCTCATTGGAGTGACTCGCTAAAACACCAATGGATCGTGTTCAGGCTCAAGCAGTGTAGGTTCAGCATCGTTCCGTTTCGAAAAATGACACACCAGAAATTCGCAGACGGAGCTCTGTCGCAGTCCGTCAGCTCAGTCGCCGTTGTCCATCTTCCGTCCATCCCACGTCCATCTTGTTCTTCTGTCCGTTCGATCCGTTGCAAGCTCACGCTATCCGTTAACTGCAGCAAGCGTCTTCAACCGCCGTTCCTGCCAGATCCATCGAACGCTGTAGAAGCAGACGGACAATTTGTGGAGGTGCCACGCCACGCCATCTCCTTCAGGGTCAGCAGCAAGCCGTCAATCCCGAACGGGTGAACAAACACTGTTTCCTGCCAAAGGCGCTCTGTCCTGAAGCAATGTTTCTTCCAGCAGCAGCATTTTGCGTCTGATTTCAGGAACCACCTATGACGGACATCTCATCTTGTGAAAAGCAAGGGGAGGCATTACCTTCAGTCAGGCTGAATGACGCCTATGGGGGCAGGAGCTCCAGCAAACCCTGCTTGGGCAAAGTTTGTCATCAACTTGAGCCTTGGGTTCGGTTGACGCGCCTCTGACGCGTGTCCCATGCTTACAGCACGATTCTCGATCAGATAGAATCCGCATAGCCGCCGAACCAATGAACGATCGGCTCCCCGCTGCTAAATGAGGGTTGAGGGTCTCACAAGGGCTCTTTCTTCTGGCGACGAGGGTTTCAACTTTCGAGTTGTGCTCGTTCGCACTTTGTAGAAACCCTAACGGTGAAGTGCTGGCGAATCCGCTAGCTTTCACCCCGTCTCTCAGACCCTAGAGCTTGCAGTTTCCCACACCCCGCGGTTCATCCGTGCATTCCGATTCTCCCTTAGCTACCAGCGAATGCTCGAAAGCCCTGCACATCTTTCGCCATCTTCAGCGCTGTGGCTCCACCCATTTTTGACTCCGTCGCTAGAACAGCGTAAAATGGCCGTTCTCATTGTCGTCCGCACAACCCCCTGACTTCCGCAACTTACCGAGCTCAACGGCGGCCCAGATTCAGCAAACGCTTAATTCCAGTAGACCGTTTTGCATAACATCACGAGGAGGACTTCTCTAGGACCGTACCTAGACACGTCGCAAGGTGCTTATTTCAAAACAGTAACAGCTTGGGCTGTTCTCAGCGTAACACATCGGAAAGCCTGAAGCAGCCTCACAGCTGTCAGTGACAGCAATCCAAGGCAGGCCGGACCGGAGGAATGGCTGGTGGAGGTGGGTCCGACAGCGAACATGAGCGGGCGAGGCTGCGCGCGTGCACGTCCGACATCAAGGCGGCGGACCAGATGACTGCGGAGAGGAGCACGTGCGACGCGCTGGGCTTGCTCCACCCCAGCGGCTGCCGCTTCCGCATCTGGAACGGGTAATATCGCTTGATGGTCTTGCGTGTTTGCATTTTATTTGATTGGACATGCTTTTTTCAGTTGTTTTTTCCTGGACTGTGTGCCCTCCTCCCTGCGTCCTGCTCCTTGCCTTGAGTTACCCTCCGAATGTGCTTGCAGGTCTTCCCCTGTCTGCGTTACACTCCTCGCACTGAAAGCGCCATCACGATTCCTCGTTCCTTGCTGCCACCCCTGCCTCCCCTGCCTCTCCCCTGCCTCCCCTGCCTCCCCTGCCTCCCCTGCCTCCCCTGCCTCCCCTGCCTCCCCTGCCTCCCCTGCCTCCCCTGCCTCTCCCCTGCCTCCGCTGCCTCTCGCTTCGCAGGCTCGTGCACGTGCTGGTGATGTGGTCGTCCTTCTGGGCCACGTTCGAGTTTGCCTTCCTCGCGAGTCCGTCGCAGGGAGTGCTCTACTTCGACGGCGCCGTCTGCCTCCTCTTCCTTGTCAACGTCGTTCTCACATTCAACGCCGCTTATCGCTGCTCCAAGTCCCTCCGCCTCATCACCTCTAAGAGGCAGATTGCCTTGCGGTAACTGCTCTTACAACTTCCTGTGTGCTTTTCCGCTACCTCATTCCGGTGCCACTATCTCATTCTGTTTCAGATATGCTCGCGGCGGGTTGGCTCTGTACCTGCTGTCGTCCATCCCCTGCAACCTGATCTATTTCTGGGCCCATGGCGAGCCAAAAGACCTAATGATCCATGCGAGATTTCACTCTGTTACCTTCCATTGCCCCGGCAGGTACGCTTGCGGTGGGTTGGCTCTGGACCTGCTGTCGTCCATCCCCTGCAACCTTATCTATTTCTGGGCCCATGGCGAGCCAGCATCCGGGGCTTTGGGATACGTTTTTCGAGGCCTCGTTTGCCTGCGCCTCTACAGAGTTGCGCACTTCTACCACGCCTTGTCCTTGTAAGAATTCAACGCATTTCTTCCTTGCTCTTTTCTCGTCCACGTACAACATGCATGACCACGTGGCAAGCTTAGCTTCAACTTTCATCTCCATGCTCTGCTCTGTCGTGTGGCGGCTCTGGGTTCGAATTCGTTTCTTCACGACCCGATCTTCTTTTGCCATTTCTGGTGCTGCATGAGGAGTCTATTTTTGGGGCGCCTCAAAAATAGACCCCTCTGGGCTCGAATTCGTTTTTTCACGACTCTGTCTTCTTTTGCCATTTATGGTGCAGCATGAGGGCGTACTCTGACATCCTTCCGTGATCCTGGCTCTGACGTAGTTTCCATGCCTTTTTACTTCGGAACTCCATGCTCAGTCATCTGTAGACTCCTACGCCCTAGTGTTCATCCAAGGCCTTCGTGTTGAGAGCCCTCCCGTGCCCTCCTCTCCTCTCCTGCATCTTTTCGTCTCTCTACGCTGCCGTCGCCTCGCCCCGTCTTCCTGCTTGCTTGCAGGCTTGGAAGGTCGAATCGCCCCACGTATTTCGCCATCCGTATCTTCAAACTCGTTCTGGTGCGCCCAGGGTTGTGTGTGTATTTGAGTCGCCTCGGAATTAGACTGCTTGCAGGCTTGGACGGTCAAATCGCCCCACGTTTGTCACTATCTGTCGCATTTTGTAGACTTTTGCTAAAGATCGGTGCATCCTCTAATTCGAGACACGTGGCTAAGTTCCTTGCAAGAGGGGAACTTTTGAAGTCGTGCAGTAGCTTCTGTGAACAGTGATTGCCACGTAAATGTTGCCCCTCTTATACGCAAGCCACTTCGCGTTGGCATGTACGTTCATGTGCATGTGCATGTGCCTGTTTTGGTGTGGACGAACGTGACTGCATTAACGGTGCATACATGTCCGCCCGCACCCCTGAACGCTTGCAAAACAATTTCCAGGCGTCACAGATCGCCGCCATGTCCTTCTTCTTCTTCCTCGCTCTTCCTTTCTCACTCACCCTCCTGCTTCCTCCCCCTTCCCTCTCCCCTCCCCTCTCCCCTTCCCCCCACGACAGAGCATCGTCCGTCGCACCTCTTCGCCGTGGCCTACTTCTTCCTCACTCTCATGAGGCCACGGCCCTCGCCCTCTCCCTTTCGTTCTTCCCGTCCAGCGCTTCCGCCCACTTGCCTGCCCCCCCCTCCCCTCCACAGAGCATCGTCCTGTTGTCGCACCTCTTCGCCTTAGTCTTCTTCTTTTACTCACTCCCCTGCTCGCTCTCCCTTTCCACCCTCCACAGAACATCGTCCTGTTGTCGCACCTCTTCGCCGTGGCCTACTTCTTCCTCACTCTCATGGAGCCTGACCCGGAAAACACCTGGATCGGCCAGGGGATCGGCCCGGACTGGCCTGAACAGGTAACGTGGAGGCTTCCGAACGTGAAAGCCCCAACAAAACCTGAATCAACCAAGGGACCGGACGTGCGTCTGGCATCAACAGGTCGTTGCCAAGTTGCCAAGCCGGTACAACCATCCTTCCCAACGGCACTCCCGTTTTTGTCAAACTACTGACAAAAGGAAAGGTCGACAGAAGTAAAGCTGTCGGACTTTCTCCTGCAGGCTCCACTCCCGCTCGTCTGCATCTGGTGTTTCTGCAATACGAGGCAGCCATGCGGTGGCCTATCTTCTGAATGACATGATAACCGAGCGCCCCGTCTTTCCCCTTTTCCAGTGTTCCGAATGACATGGTGCGTGTTTCTCTAATACGTGGCGGCCATGTGGTGACCCGTCTTGTGATTGACAACCGGGCATTCTGTCCTTTCCCCTCTCCTCCGCCGCCCCACCGTTTCCAATCAAGTAGTCGGTGTTTCTGCGTTACGAGGCGGCCATGTGGTGGCCCATCTTCGTCATCACCAGCGTCGGACCCATGCCGTTGTTGTGACTGATGGCAGCGCGTTCTGTCTTTTCCCTCTCCACCCCTAACAACCACCCTTTTCCAACGAGCAGACCGTGTTCCTGCAGTACGTGGCGGCCGTGTGGTGGTCCATCGCCTGATTGATAATCGAGCAATCTGTCCTTTCTCCCTTCATCCTCCCCCCTCCCAACGAGCAGACCGTGTTCCTGCAGTACGTGGCGGCCATGTGGTGGTCCATCTTCGTCATCACCAGCATCGGACCCGCCTACACCTCGGTCACCACAGCTGAGCAGATCTTCAGCTCCGTCTACGCCCTCTTCGGCATGGCAACTGTGAGTTCACACAACCACTTTCACCTCCCTGTAGACTGGTGTGTGCTGTGTGCCGCGTGCTGTGTGCTGTGTGCTGTGTGCCGTGTGCCGCGTGCCGCGTTCTGTGTGCCGTATCACTGTATCACTACAGCCGAGCAGATCTTCAGCCCCGTCTTTGCGCCAGTCTGCATGGCAGCTGCGAGTTTCCCCGCACCCACTTTTTCCATGGCACTGGCAATGGCAAGCAACTGTGAGTCTTTTTGGCACAGCAGATGCACCGTCACCTTCTACATCTGTCCAGACCGCTTGGCGCATGTACAAGTAGCCTCTTAGCGCATGTACAGATAGCTTTTTGGCGCATGTACAGATAGCTTCTTGGCGCATGTACAGATAGATTCTTGGCGCAGGTACAGATAGATTCTTGGCACATGTACAGATAGCTTCTTGGCGCATGCAGACAGATAGCTTCTTGGCGCATGTACAGATAGCTTCTTGGCGCATGTTCAGATAGCTTCTTGGCGCATGGACAGATAGCTTCTTGGCGAATGTACAGATAGCTTCTTGGTGGATGTTCAGATAGCTTCTTGGCGCATGTACAGATAGCTTCTTGGTGCATGTACAGATAGCTTCTTGGCGCATGCTCAGATAGCTTCTTGGCGCATGGACAGATAGCTTCTTGGCGCATGTACAGATAGCTTCTTGGCGCATGTACAGATAGCTTCTTGGCGCATGTGCAGATAGCTTCCTGGCGCATGTACAGATAGCTTCCTGGCGCATGCACAGATAGCTTCCTGGCGCATGTGCAGGTAGCTTCTTGGTGCATGTGCAGCCTTCATGCGAGTCTGAAACACCCTGACAGGCACGATCATTCACGGACACAGACTCACACACTCTCCCAGTATCCGTGAATTCTGCAGGAGACGGACCCTGTGGGAGATCTGTCTGGTCTTTTTTAGAATTCTAAAACTCGAAATCTGCTTCTCCACATACACAACCATGTCTAAAGCCCTAAAACTCCCTCGTGTTGATTCCCATACCCACTCTGTCTTCCTGCCTGCCCCCTCTCCTGTGCCTTGGTGCGTTGATCTACTTCTCAGCTCGCCTACACCCTTGGGACGCCTATTTTTTAGGTGCTTCAAAAATAGATTCCCACTGTCTCCTTTCTTGCCCTGCCCTCTCTCCGGTGCCTCGGTGCGTTGATTTGCTTCTCAGCTCGCCTACACCCTCGGGACGTTGACAATGCTGATGGTTAAGCAGTCCAGCAAGACAATGCAATTCGTGAGTCGCCATTTGTTTACTTGCAGTTTTACTTCTCTTCCTACCGACCGTCCTCCCCGGCCCCTCTTCCGCCATGTCTCCATCTTTCCTTCGCTTCCATTTTATTCATGCCTCGTCCCCCTTCCATCTCTCCTCCCCCTCCCCCTCTCGTCACGCACATGTGTCTTGTCTCCTGGTACATACACACAGCACGAGGGTGCTTCTCTCAGGGCACATGACCTTTGAGTTGGCTCAAAACCCCCCTCGCCTCGCACTTCTGTCTCCTAGCTCACACAGCACGAGGACATGGCAGCTCTCAGCGCATGTGTAGCGCGCACCAACCTACCTATCAATCTGCTCTGCAGCGCCAGCTGACGCAGCAGCTGCGCGTCCAGCTGCGCGTGCAGCTGCAGATGCCCATGTCCTACACCTCCCCCTTTCCTTCTCATTCCCTTCCTCCCCTTCTCCCATCTGCCCCATCCCATATCGACCAGTCCCTCCCCTCCCCCCCCCCCCCCCCCCACCCCCTCCCTCCCCTCCCATGCACACACACAGCACAAGGACATGGCATCTCTGAAGGCCTATGCTGCCCGCATTCTCTCGCCCATCTCACAAATTCAACACTGCACCCCTCTCCTCCCCTCCACACACAGCAAGAGGACATGGCGTCTCTGAAGGCCTATGCTGCCCTCATTTTTCTCGCCCCTCTCACAGGCCCCATCACGCGTCTCTTTCTTCCCCCCTTCCTCCACACAGCACGAGGACATGGCGTCTCTGAAGGCCTATGCTGCCCGCACCAACCTCCCCAGCGACCTGCAGCGCCAGCTGAAGCAGCAGCTGCGCGTGCAGCTGCAGATGCACAAGTCGGACACCTCCTCCTTCCTCTCCAGCATTCCCCACCACCTTCGAGTCACCGTCTCGCGCCAGCTCTACCTCCCCATCATTGAGAACCTTGACGGATTCTGTCTCTGCTCCAAGCCGTTTCTTCACCAGCTGGTAAGTCCGTGCCAACTGTATGCAACCACTGCACTCCCCTTCCTTCCTTCCTCTCCAGCATCCCCCACCACCTGCGAGTCACCGTCTCCCACCAGCTCTACCTCCCCATCCTTGAGGACGTTGACGGATTCCGCCTCTGCTCCAAACCCTTTCTGCATCAGCTGGTGAGTTGGTGCTGACTGAATGCAGCCGCTGCACTCCCCTTCCTTCCTTCCTCTCCAGCATCCCCCACCACCTGCAATTCAACATCTCCCGCCAGCTGTACCGCCCCATCGTCGAGAACCGCGATGGCTTCCCCCCTCCGCTCCAAGCCGTTCCTGCACCAGCTGTTGCTTCCTCGTCCTGTCCTCGTCCTGTCCTCGTCCTGCCCTCATCCTGTCCTCCTCGATGGACATGGAGATGGTGATTGCACGCAACGCCGTTCTTTGCCTCATGCCTCTCTTTGCGGTGCCTCAAAGCACACCCCGTGGCAACTGTCTGTTGTTCCCCTCCGTCAGTACACGCCACCGGTTGTAAGAGATGGACGTGCCGACGATGATTCGAAACGAGAAAGCAGTTATCCAATGAGTGTTCCCCTGCACTGTTCTCCCACCAGTTGCCAGAGATGGACCTGGTGAGGTGACGGTGATGCGATTTCTCAGCATCCCTTGTTTGTTCCCTTGCATTATTCATCCTCCTGCACGCCACCAGGTGTCAGACATGGACGTGGAGATGGTCATGCTGTTTGCCCTTCGTCACATCCATGTGCACCCCTCTGCCACTGCCTGCCCTCCCTTCGTTCCTCCAGGTATCAGAGATAGACGTGGAGACGGTCATGGGGTTTGCCCTTCATCACATTCATGTGCACTGTTTGCACGTGCACTGCGTGCACCTGCACTGCTTGCATGGGCACTGCTTCTACACGGCCCCAGGTATCAGAGATGGACGTGGAGACGGTCATGCGGAACAACATTGTGACATCAGAGGGGGACGTGGCAGCACATCTCTACATCGTGCTCTCGGGGAAACTCGTGCGCGAGGACGGCCCTGCAGCAGCTCTCAACTACGGGGTGGGTCTCTCAGCCTTGGGGTGGGTGGTTGCATGGTCTGTGTATGGTAGGGCCGGGAGGACGGCCCTGCATCAGCTCTCAGCTATGGGGTGGGTCTCTGGCCTGTAAGTTGGCAACGCAATTCTACATCGTGCTCTCAGGCAAACTGGTCCGCGAGGACGGCCCCGCAGCAGCTCTCAGCTACAGGGTGAGTTGAGTTGTGCTGGATGGTGTGAGCATGATAGGTCATGTCATGGCATACAGCACGGCTCCCCCTTCCTAGCAGCAGGCTCGAGACGGTGATGTGGAGCGTGCCGCACCTGTTCACAGTGCTACTTCCCTCAGCACCATTGTCCTGTCCCTCCCCCCCCCTATCTTCCCATCCCATGCTGGGCTCTTCCTTCCTGTCAGAGGGCTCAGTATTCGGCAAGACAATGCTCATGCGCGAAGGCCACAGCTGTTCACTCCACTGTGCTCCCTGCCTCCTCCCCTCTCCCTCTCCCCCTTTCCGTTTCCACAGGGCTCCTCGTTCCTGTCAGCAGGGTCAGTTTTCGGCAAGACAGCAGTGATGTGCAACGTGCCGCAGCTGTTCACAGTGCGAGCGCTGGAGCACAGCCAGCTGCTGCGCCTCTCCAAGTCCGCCTTCTCTGCCATCGCCAAGGCCTACCCCGCCGACTCTGCTGTTCTTTTCTCCGCCCTCAAGCAGGTAACTCAACCAGGTTAACATCTTTACTTTGTACCCAACCTGTCACCTCCAAGTACGCCTTCTCTGCCATCGCCAAGGCCTGCCCAGCAGATGCTACCGTACTCTTCTCCACCCTTAAGAAGGTAAACTAAAGCAAGTGACTGGCGCTTATAAGCACCCGCATCCTTGAACCGCGTACAGGTATACCTCCCATCTCAGCTGCTGCGCCTCTCCAAGTCCGCCTTCCCTGCCGACTCTCCATTCTCTTTTCAAGCCTTCAGCAGGTGCGCTGGCAGTTACATCAGTATCCAGATTCTTGATATGCTGACGCCAGGTTCGCAGCGCCTCTCCAAGTCTGCCTTTCCTGCCATCGCAAGGGCTATCCCGCCGACTCTGCCATCGCAAGGGCTACCCCGCCGACTCTGGCATCGCAAGGGCCACCCCGCCGACTCTGCCATCCTCTTCTCCACGCTTAAGCAGGTAAACTCAAGCAGGCCCAGCAGCCCTGGTGCGCACGCCATCGGATCTGGCCGTGTCTCGCCGGGCGTGGCTCGCAACACGCCCAGCTTCACCTCCACCCCCGAGGAAACGCAGACGAACCAGCAGAGGTTCCAAATCTCTTTCTTCCCCCGTTCCCCTTCGTCCCCCCATTCCCCCGTCCCCCCATTCCCCCGTCCCCCCGTTCCCCCGTCCCCCCATTCCCCCGTCCCCCCATTCCCCCGTCCCCCCGTTCCCCCGTCCCCCATTCCCCCGTCCCCCCATTCCCCCGTCCCCCCATTCCCCGTCCCCCAATCTCTCACCAGAACATCGGGCCTGCTGCGCTTGTCCGCACGCCATCGGAGCTGGCTGTCTCGCAGGGCCTGGCTCGCAACACGCCCACCTGGATGAGCTTCACCTCCACCCCCGAGGAAGACGCAGTGGCAGAGGGAGCAGAAGGAGCAGTCAAGGGAGGAGGAGACTTCGCAGGAAAGGGAGCAGCCGCAACGATTATTAAAGTCGAGATGGCAGAAGGGGGGGATACCGCAGGGTTGCAGCCTGATGCTGATGCTATCGCAAGGTGTGGATCTTCTTGTGCGGGTTTGCCCGTTTTTGTGGCTAGGTGTGATGAGACGTTTTTTTTTTTTTTTTTTTTTTTTTTTTCGGCGCCTCAAGAATCGTTGCAGCCTGATGCCGATGGGATCACCAGCTGTGGATCTTCTTGTGCTGGTTCACCTCTCTTGGTTGCTAAGTGTGCGTGCTGGCTATACCCTTTTGTGCCGGTTTACCTCCCCGGTGTGTGTGCATTGCTGCCAGTGCTGCCAGCGCCCATCACAAGCAGCAGCTCTCTTTTCCGGCGCCTCAGAAGCTCCCCTCTGCCCATGTCAGCAGCTCCCCTCTGCCCATGTCAGCAGCTCCCCTCTGCCCATGTCAGCAGCTCCCCTCTGCCTCCTCCATCCAGTGTATGCGCTGCTGCCAGTGCTGGCAACGCCCATCGCCTGCAGCGGCTGCTGCGTTCTGATCCACTCCTTTCCCCTCCTCTCCTCTTTCCTTCCCTTACGCTGTTTAGGACAAAACAATCCTTTTCTTCCCCCCCAGTGTGTGCGCTGCTGCCATTGCTGGGGATGCCCATTGCCTGCAGCAGTTATGTGATCATGCGCCCCAAAATTCCTCTTCTTTCCTACCTCGCCTCCCCTCCCCTCTGTTCTGCCACCATCGTTTCCCCCTCCAGTGTATGCGCTGCTGCCAGTGCTGGCAACGCCCATCGCCTGCAGCAGCTGCTGCATTCTGCTCCTCGGCTCGCCCGTGCCCACGACTACAACGGCCGCACCCCTCTGGTACGCTGTGTGTTTCCCCCTTGTTGGAAGCCATGTGTCACATCATATTCTGCATGCCCTGTGCACACGACTGCGACGGCCGCACCCTCTGGTATGCCGTAGTCCGTGTGTCACCTTGTCCTGTGTTGCATGCCTGTGTCACCTTGTCCTGTGTTCGTGTCACCTTGTCCTGTGTTGCATGCCCGTGTCACCTTGTCCTGTGTTGCATGCCCGTGTCACCTTGTCCTGTGTTGCATGCCCGTGTCACCTTGTCCTGTGTTGCATGCCCGTGTCACCTTGTCCTGTGTTGCATGCCCGTGTCACCTTGTCCTGTGTTGCATGCCCGTGTCACCTTGTCCTGTGTTGCATGCCCGTGTCACCTTGTCCTGTGTTGCATGCCCGTGTCACCTTGTCCTGTGTTGCATGCCCGTGTCACCTTGTCCTGTGTTGCATGCCCGTGTCACCTTGTCCTGGGTTGCATGCCCGTGTCACCTTGTCCTGTGTTGCATGCCCGTGTCACCTTGTCCTGTGTTGCATGCCCGTGTCACCTTGTTGCATGACACATGTCACCATCTAGTGTGCCAAAACACGCACTTTCCCTCATCTCGCCTGTTTCCCCCACCCATACAGGACACGCTACCAGTTTACAACACACTTGTTTTTCCTCACTATATTCGCCTCACTCATTTCTTCCTCTGCTCACTTCCTCCGTCACCCGTGCAGCACGTGGCAGCAGCATACGGCCACGTTGCCTGCATTAACGTGCTTCTGCAGAATGAAGGGGTCGATGTGAATGCAGCTGGTGAGTAAAATCTTCTAGACGGGACGCTGGACCATTGGATGTTGACGCAATTCTCGTGATCTCTGCAGTATATGGCCTCTTATTGCCTGCATCAACCTGCTTCTGCAGAGTGAAGGGGCCGATGTGAATGCAGCTGGTAAGTTAAATCCTTTTAGGTGGGCCACTGGACCATTGGATGTTAACGCAGTTCCCCTGCTCTCTCCAGCATACGGCCACCTTGCCTGCATTAACGTGCTTCTGCAGAGTGCAGGGGTCGATGTGAATGCAGCTGCTAAGTAAACATCTTTCTAGACTTGAAACTGGCCAATCGCATGCTAGTTAGTGCAACCCTTCTACACTCTACGGCATGCACCAGAATGAGGAGTCTATTTTCTGAGCCGCGTCACTGGACACTCACATGTTAGTTAGCACAAATCTTCTGCACTCTACAGCATGCACCAGAATGCCCATCCGCTGCCCCCTCCCTCTCCCCCTCCCTCTCGTTACTTCAGATCGCGGGGGCTCCACACCTCTCCTGGAGGCAGTGAAGAACGGCCACAGCAAGGCAGCGCAGGCACTGCAGGCAGCCGGCGCTGCTCTCCTCCTCAAAGACCCCGGGGCTACTCTCTGCCAGGTCGCTGCCTCTGCTGCTGCTGCTGCTGCTGCTGCTGCTGCTGCTGCTGCTGCTACTGCAGGTGGTTCTGCCTCTGCTGCTGCAGCAACAGGGACAGATGCAGGAGAAAGCAAGAGTGCAGCAAGTGCCACTGCCACCGGCACAGTGGGCTGCATGACTAGTGGTAGCAGGAAAGTGGTCTGCAGCCCTACTGGCAGCAGCAGCGGCGGCAGTGGCGATATAGAGACGGGTGTTCCTATAAAGGATGATTCTGAGCTCGCAACCCCCACTGCCAGCAAGAGCGGCGGCAGCAGTGTGGAGTATTTGGAGCGGCTGCTGGCAGCAGGAGCAGACGTGAATGCGCAGGACCATGCTGGCTGCACTGCCCTGCATGTTGCCTGCGCTAACCGCAGCATCGCCGTTGCTAAGGTGAACTTAGATCGCGGATTCGGTTGCATCCCCTTGTCCCCTTCCCTTCCTCCCTTGTCCCCTTCCTCCCTTCCTTGTCCTCTCTTTCCCTTGTCCCTCCCTCGTCCCTCCACACACTCCCTCTCAGCAGCTCCTGTCTCTTGTTTCATATCCCCCCCCCATCATGACCGTTCCATAGTCTGCATTCCCTCCCACCGTGTCCCGCCATTCCTTATCCCTCCCTCGCTGCCTCCAAGCTGCTCCTATCTCATGCAGCCAATTCCTATCCTGCCCTTGACCATCCCTACCGCGAACCCCTAGCAGCTGCTCCTGTCCTGTCCCATGGGGCGGATTTTCATCTGAAGTATTCCCTTGTCCCTCCTGAGGCGGATCCCCATCTTGAGTTTTCCCTTATTCCCGTCTCCTCCACTGGTGTCCCTCCCTCATCACTCCCTCGCTGCTGCTCCTGTCCCATGGGGCGGATCCCCACCTAGAGGATGCCAGTGTCACCATGCCTTACGACATCACCAAGGCTTCCCTCTCGCCCCACCTGCTCCTCTCTTGTCCCCCCCTCGCCCCACCTGCTCCTCTCTTGTTTCCCCCCCCCCTCTCGTCCCTTTCTCTCTTGTCTCTCCCTCACTCCCTCTCATCTGTACTCTCTCTTTTCTCTCCCTCCCTTCTCCCTTGGCTCCTCCTCACTCCCTGCCAGATCCTCCTGTCTCACGGAGCCAATCCCCACCTAGAGGATGCCAGTGTCACCACTCCTTACGATATCGCCAAGGCTTCCCTCTCGCCCCACCTGCTCTCTCTCTTGGAGGGCTCGACTTGAGGAGACTTGTAAGGGCAACTCGTTTGTTGCTTGAATTTAACGATGCTTGCCCACTCAGCTTTCTGCGGAGTTTAAGCACGGCATTTGTGGTGCTATAATGCTAGGTTACTTGACGTGCGCTGATGGATTTTGATACAGTTTCTTCATGTTTTGTGCTCTATAAGTGGGCTAGCATTGTGGGATATGAGATTGAATGTTTGAGCACGTGTTTCCTTGACGTGATTACCGATAAGAAGCGAAACTACAGGGTGTAGTGTACCCTTTCTTGATTGGTACCTGAGAGTGCCCCTGTCATTCCCATGCATGCACCGCACCCTGCAAATCACTACTACATTGCAGCATGGGCACTTTCTGGAATGGTGCAAGCAGTGGGGTTGGTTGGTCGCCCGTCGAGGGGCCCCAATGGGCGTCCAATGGGCGACAGTAGGGTGCAGCCCGTCGGAAAATGGTTCAGTACATTGAAAATGCAAGATTTCTAAACCGCCCTGTAGTAAGCGACGCCACGACCAGAGGTCGGCGTCTTAGGAGGCGTGAGTGGGATCGAAATAACGGCCTCGGATGGCGCACCTATGGAATCAGGGCTGACGTTTCAAAAAAATCCACCCTGAGCTGTCGAGTAATAATAATAAAAACCCTGAGGGCTGTGTTTTGAAAAATTGCCTACCCTGATCTGTCAGTGTTCAGAAACTTGAAACCCTGAAATTTTCAGGGTTCATAGAATGCAATCAGGGTCGAATTCAGCATGCCCCAACTGCCGCATAATCTCCTTTCGTAGACAGGGTCTTCGCTAGCCATTTTCCTAAACGGTTAGACGAGGGGGGCTAGGGTGGGTGGGGGGGCGGGGATGTCTGTTTCTGATTTCCCAGACGAAGTGAAAATACTAACTCTAACAAATGGGACGACTCACAGCTCAAAGTGGGGGGGAAATCGAAATGAGGGGAGGGGGGAATTGAAATCGAGGGGAAAGGGGAGGGAATCAAAACCAAGGGGAGCGGGGAAGCGAAACGGAGGGGGAACGAGGATCAAAACGGAGGTGAGGGGGGGATCGAAATCAAGGGGAAGAGCGGACGTAAGTGAGGGGAGACAAAGCCCTCTCAATTGGCAAATGAGCGCCGTGCGTGGGAGCGACTTCGCTCGCTTGCAGCGTCATGGAATTGACTTCAAATGGCAAGAGAAGTCTGGGTGTTAAAATGAGCTAGCTAGGTAGGAGGAGCCATAGATGGCGAGAGGTTTTAGGCTAGGAGAAGTTGACGAGAGAGAAGAGAGTTGAGAATAGAAGAGAGAGGGATACAAGGAGGGGTGTTGTACCCTCTACAGTAAGTTTCAGTAACGCCTACCAAGCCTACAATTGTATAACATATGTATAATTTAACACACCCCCTAGGCTTGGTAGTAGAAGAACCCACACACACCCACACCCCCTAACCTAGCACCCCCAATTCCCAGTAGCAGCCACGACTACTCTGGCATGGCCAACCCCACGGCTCGGGAGATGGCGACGGCGGCAGTGACGACAGCGGCGGCGGCGGCGGCGTGCGACGGCAACAGGCCAGCGGCGACAGCGGCGGAGGCGGCTTCGATGACAGCGGCGACGGCAGCGACGCCCGCCCTCTCGGCGGCGTGGCCAAGCTCCGCGACGATGGGGAAGACCCTCACGAGTCAGGCGTCGGCTGTGGCGAGGAGGAGGGGACGCAGGGGAAAGGGAGGGGGGGGGGGGGGGGGGAGGTGCGTGGACCAGCATCACGCCCGTGGCTGGCGTGCGGGCATCAGGACCGGCGGCGCCTAAAACAGGGTGCTGGCCGCTGCCGACCATGCCGTACGCGCGCTGGCAGCACGACGGCGCCGTCACGCCGCCACGGCTCGACGTCGACGACGCCGCCACGGCGTGACGTCGACGCCACGATAGCGCGACGCCACGACTGCGCGACGCCACGGCAGCGCGTCGAAACGGCCGCGGCAGCACAACGCGGCCGGCTGCACGACGACGCCGCCACAGCAGCACGACGCGGCCGCCATGGCAGCGCGAGAGGGAGAGGAGGAGTGCGCGGTGGAAGCGTGGGGAGCAGACCCGGGAAGGGCAACCTGCTCTGTTACCATGTTAAGATGAGCTAGCTAGGTAGGAGGAGCCATAGATGGCGAGAGGTTTTAGGCTAGGAGAAGTTGACGAGAGAGAAGAGAATTGAGAATAGAAGAGAGAGGGATACAAGGAGGGGTGTTGTACCCTCTACATTAAGTTTCAGGTGCGCCTACCAAGCCTACAATTGTATAACATATATATATTTTGACACTGGGCCGTTAATTACGAGAACCCATCGACGATTGATAAATCTCAAAACGATCGCAAATCGGTCGTGACCGTCAAAGCGTGTTGGACTTTTAGTTATATCGCACGGGCAGTTGGCGGAAATTCTTCCAGAAGGAAAACTAATCTCACTCCTCCACTGGATTGCCAAGTTCTCAGGGTTTGTAGGGGGGGGGGTGATGTGTGTATGTGTGTGTGATTTTTTTTAATTTTTTATTTCATAGCACCATAAAAGATATACAGCACAAAGATGACATTCAGTCGTAACTAGTATGGGGGTGATGTTGAGGCCTTAGCCAATTATATGGGTTGCGGGAGTGTGCGAGGGGGAATGTCCGTACACAAGGACTTAGAGAATAATTTTTTGTTGAGGAGGGTGATGTCTCTGGCTATTAGGACTTAGCCGATATTTTGTGGGGTTTTGTTGGGTGTGTAGGGGGAATGTCTGTACAATAGGAGCCGATTTTCGTGGGTTGCTTGGTATGTGAGGGGAATGTCTCTGGAGATTGGGGATTTTGACGAAATTTCAAGGCTGTGAGCCACATGGATGTCGCACTCAGGGTTTGTACGCATTGCTCCCTGAAAACTCAGTATTTGCATAACTCTAACCCTGAAATCCCAAGAGTTCATAAACTTATAACCCTAAAGGGGCTAGGGTTAAAAAAAGCCCAACCTTGAAAATTAAGGGTTGGAAAAAAAATTACCTTGTGAAATCAGGGGCTGCCCGCTATGAACATGAAATCATGATCGGTGTCGTCTCACGTCGCCACATGCGCACGCCGATTGCCATGATTCATCGACGGCGGTCTCCAATTTGCCGGTTTGACGGGACATTCCCGCAACTAATGAGCGGGCTTCTTGCAAAAACGACATGTTCCATTTCACACACATTCTCGATTCGCGTTGGCCGGCCCTCCGTTTGACAAAGTTGAGGCCGTCACGCCACCGTTTGAGTTGCCACGAGAGATGCCGTCGGTGCGCTGCTTGAAGTTACCCGATCCTCTCGCCTTCGCATCCGGAGAGAAGTGTGCCGAGCCGATTGCATCGCCATGCATGCGGTTGCGCATCGGCTATTCATTGATGAGACGTGATACCATGTCTTCCTTCTTCCAATAAGCTTTAACGACATCCAAAGTTGTGATGATGGTCGACCATTTTTCGCCGAGGCCCGAGAGGAGAGTCATGATCCAATCGTTTTCGTCAACGCCTGCGTCGAGCTCAACCATGCGCTCGCCAAGCTCCTCCACACGATTCACATACGCGCGCATCATCTCACCGTCCCACATCCACACTGTGAAGAGTTCGCGACGCGCGTGAAGCTTGCCACGAAGGGACTTTGTGATGTGCACGTCCTTGAGACGCTGCCACGCATCACGAGTCGCACCTTCGCGGTCCATGCACAAACTCACGACGGGTACAAGTTGAAGACCAAGCTCGGACTTGAGGAAGGTAAAAGCCTTTTTGTCCTTCTTCACCCACGCCTCGCGTTCCATGGATGGAGCATCCGCAAGGGGTTTCAATTCCGAGCCATCGAAAAATCCCCACAACTCGTGCTCCATTATGTACACTTTGAGCTTGAAGCGCCACGAAGAGAAGTGCTCCCCGTTAAAAAGTGGCACCACGCTCATGTCGACAAAATGTGGTGTCGACGTGGATTCAGGGTAACCGAAGAGATTGGGAGGTACATTCGACAAGGACGCCGTCGTGGTAGAACCCATGTCGAGAGAAACGATTGATCGTGTACTCATAACCTAGTTCGAAGACCATGAAAGATTTATAAACCTCCCTGTAGTAAGCGACGCCATGACCAGAGGTCGGTATCTTAGGAGGTGTGAGTAGAATCAAAATAACGGCCTCAGAATGGTGCACAGTAGCACTTGGAATCAGCCCGAAAGCTTAAGAATTGAGGAAGAACTAATCAATAATATAGAGGTGGGTACAAGATACGTCGATGGAATGACAATACTGTGTTTTCTCGTTGGATTTTAAAGCCCACGTTCCAAATTAGTTACGCAGGCATCAAACTGGGCCCAGTTTGATGCTGCCCGTGCTCGCGAACTACCCAAGAAAAAAAAAAAGGAACCGACCACCACTTCGCCACCGTGAGAGGCAAAACCGAGGCTCGTATATCTACGGTAGAAATCAACTGTACAAATTGGGCCCAGTTTGATTCGTGCACTCTTGGCCGTTGGATCGGTCTGGACAAACCCAACTTCCTTAAATCCCTGCTCTCGCTAGGTTTCCAATCGACGGCTGTAATTGTGCTTACAAATTGGGACTTCATGTGTTCCTGCTTCTCGGCTATCAGCTCTGCGTTTGGCTCCACTTGAACTCCCAAAATCAAAATGGGCCCATCTTGCAGACGAAATCCCCCGCGAAGTAACGAAATCACATTATTTCGCACCCAGTAAAACAATTGTTTTTTCCACCCGCCCAGCCCAAATTTTGCCCGTTGACTTGCGTGAACTAATTCAGGATCTTGCCGCGGTGCAAATATAGCTAGCGAGGTTCAATTGTTTATAAGTTGAAAGGCTAGGTTACCTGGTGAGGCAATGCTGCCTAGGCGAGAGCTCGCCAAAAACCGTGCAAAAACTTGAACCAGAATAGTGCACTGCAAACCTCGAAAGTTGTCACTCTGCTCCCCATGCGTTTGATTCCCCTCGCCTTGTTTCCTTTCCCTGAGCCCATTTTGTTCCCCCCCCCAGGCCCCACCCCGCCCTCACTTTCCCACTTCCCCCACTCCCGCCAGTGCATTTTCGAGCTGGAATATACCCAAGGGGCGATTTCGATTCCGCCTCGGGGCCCCGTCATTTCCGCCAGCGACGGTTTTCAAAATGTTTTCAACACCCCGCCCACAAAACTCCCCCTGCCTTTCCCCCCTAGCCCGCAACATCCACCTCGGATCCACAGGCAAAATCAAAATCAAATTACACCGTGGCGAAATTACCAAATTCCCACCCAATCACGTGCTTTGTTCTTTCCATACCACCTCTACGGGTTCAGGGTTTTTTTTTTTTTTATCTTGGATGGCGCGCGAGCAAGCAAGCAAGCTGTAAGGAATTACGATTCCTTACTGGGGCTCTCCACAGCGAGTGCACGCGAACAGTGCGCGTCCGCAGGCTCGGCCCTTGGTTCTCGCGCCAAACCAGCCCCCGTCGACCTTTTCGGCCCCAACCTGATCCCGAGTCGCCCCGAACCCATTTTAACCCCGTCACCCTCGGGACTGTCGAGCCCTTGACTGGTCCAACCCTCGACATTCAACCCTGGTCAACTCGCACTATGCCCTAGGCCTCATTTCTATCAGCATTGTGTAATAACTTTCTCCTATAGTATTCTGTGCTATACTCTGAGTTATAATTCATAACAGCTGGTATCAGAGCTACGTTCCTGCCCATTAGGCTTCCAGTAGGGAAGCAGACCCTATCGGGGAAGGGGGCGAAAGGATGCTGATGGCGAGCGGACGTCGCGGAAATTAATTGCGTGGGCGTTGCCGATGCTGTCAGATCCTGTCCGATGGACGGCTTGGATTGGCCGATCCTCCCCTTCCCTGGGCATAGGCGGAATCATTTCCCGTCGAAGAATGGGCGACTTTTCGCCGTGTTTTTTGGGTTTGTTCGTTAGAGCTTTCGTAATTTTCGGGTGTTCGGACGGAGTCTTCAGATTGGCTTCCGAAAAAAGCGAAGGCTTCGTCAGGAGAAGACAAGTGCACGGGAGTCCTCAGGCGGTCGGGAGTTGGTCGTCAGGAGCACGCGGGGTGGCGAAAATGGCGGGATGTATGGCGATGTACGTTTGGCACGCCATGCAGCGACAGGGTGAACTGTAGCTCTATCGCTGGTCCCGAAGTTTCTGGCAGGCTAGTTGCAGGCGATGGATGGGACTTCAACACTATTTCGGCAATGGGCGTATCCGACAATTTCGGAACGACACAATCGCACGAGGACGTGTGGGTGTGCACTTGTGTGGGAGTAGCTGGGATTAATGACCTCGCCACTAGTCACCACGACGGCCATCTGGAGGTGATGACGCTGTGCTGGAGTGAGTGTACTCAGCGAGGGCGACTTCCCACGTGGGGGGCGTTTTTCGTGGACCAGCGATTCATACCCCCACGATCAACGAAAACGGAGGCCACCACCCCTGGGTGTGTATTAAGTGTTTTTCCACCGGTCGCCGAATGCATTAACTGCCAGGAGTTGAAGTAGTGGGAGAAGAATGACGGGAGTACTGGAGCAGATGGGTTAGCGGCGTTCGGGCTGCTACTCGCTCAGCTACGTCGCTCGGAAATCACCATTCCCACCAGGTAGCAGTGTCAACATATTAATCGACGGCTTCTGGCAGAATAAGAGGGGTGGACTTGCGAACTACACTGTGCTGATGGAGTGTCCCCGAAAATTTAGGAGTTACTGTTGCAGTGGAGCTGAGGGTTTTGCCTGGTGCAGCAGAAGAAGGTTCCGACTTTTGCGGGTGTAGTTTTGACGAGTTTCCGACGGAGGAGGGAGTTGTCCATCGGTCAGTAAGCGAGCTCGTTAAAGCTCCTCTTATTAGAAGCATGCGCACTCCAATATTTGCGGATTCTCCTAGTTATTTAAGCATCAACGAAGCGGTTCTGGGTAACCTGACGCAGCCGCGAGATGGGTGAACGTCTGCACGGCCAGCTGGCAGGGGTACCAGAGTATTTTATAGTTGGGTAACAGCTGGGTGGAGATCGCCGACGTGTGATGCGCATTGACCCTGATCGACAGCCAAAACATCATGCCGATCAGGTGGTACGAGCGACATCGACCGACATTTGCGGAGTGTTTTGGTTCTATGGAAGGGAAGGAGAGCAGCAGCTGTTTTGTCTCTTTCCGAAGTTTTCGGCGTGTACGGACAAAGTAGCTGATGCAGCTGGCGGCATTCGACCCGGGGCTCAGCTCGAGGTTTTCAACTGGAGTGATTCATTATAGGTTACAGGTTATCGCCATTGTCGTCTTCCTCTTGCCATCACCCGCTACCGCCTCCATCGTCTATTCGCGTGATTCGCCTGACTGTGTGAACACGACCCCGCCTAGCCATCCGAATCTACATCAGCAATATCGAAGCGAAAAGATTTTGCCACAATACTGTTGGAGCTGTGTTGGGACCAACTTGCAAGCAGTGTTCTTACTCGTGGAGAATTTTTAGTTGGGACCAACTCGCAAGCAGTGTTCCTACTCGTGCAGAATTGTAAGTTCGTCTGGGAGTCTTTCGGAGCAGTTACTTATGAGTTTCAAGACCCTTGTAGCGGTTTACCCTGGAGGAGTTTTCTACTCTGAAGCAGTTTGGGAGATGTACATGTTGGTGTATTTTCAGTCGCATCTTCGAAGCTGATTTTTGGGACTTTCAAGAAGCCGTGTAGGATTTCTCACGGTTGGAGTTTTGCAACGGCATCTTGGAAGCCGAGTATCAGAATTTTCAGCAGCGACGTGGGATTCTTTTGACTACCCTGGAGCATAAGGGTTTCTTGGAGTTCTACATGGGAAATTGGGAGATGTTTTCTCTTGGAGGGGGGAGAAGGGCAGCTGTGCTGCAATTTTTCGTCTGACCCTTCCGGCGTGTTCCATCATCCATATTCAGCCGCCATTCGTTACCGTTACGCTTCCGCGCCAAATTTCGTCTTTTCGTTGATGGAGTTCGCTGACTTTCATGGGACACGGACGCGTGCTCTCACATGTGACTCAAATGACCTCGTGTTTGATGAACGGGTTATTCATTTCATCGACCATTACGTTATTCGCTCGTCATTATTACAGAAGATATTCATGTGTCACGCACCATCATCAATCAACAGCGTTACTGTTTATTGTCCAAGAGGAGTTTTCGTCAATATCCATTCGGTCAGCTGAATTATTCGACCATCTTCGACGGCCAGGATTAAAAGCGATCGTTTCGACGCTTTCTTACCATCGATCGCAGTTCAACCTCAAGACCTCGTTAGGCCAGCGTAATCATTATGCTCGTCACAGGGCTGAAGACTTACAGTCACATCGGGGATTACTTTTAATGACTGTTCGGCCTCGATAAAGGGAGTGCCTTCCTTTAGAAGGTGGGAGAGTGTAAGGAATTACGATTCCTTACTGGGGCTCTCTGCAGCGAGTACACGCGAACAGTGCACGTCCGCAGGCTCGGCCCTTGGTTCTCGCGCCAAACCAGCCCCTGTCGACCTTTTCGGCCCCAACCCCATCCTGAATCGCCCCGAACCCATTTTGACCCCGTCACCCTCGGGACTGTCGAGCCCTTGACTGGTCCAACCCTCGACATTCAACCCTGGTCAACTCGCACTATATAAGCCATAGGCCTCATTTCTATCAGCATTCTGTAATTTTTTTCCCCTATAGTATTATGCGCTATACTCTGAGTTATAATTCGTAACATAAGCAAGCAAGTAATTGTAACATCAAAGCGCGCGCGACTCGAAAGAAATTCGGACTTTGGGGTTGCATCCAGTTTCTGTTTAGTCCACTGCTCAATTCCAAGTCCGAACGCGGACTTGGTCCAAGTCAATCGCGTCACGCATTGACTTTGTTCCAGTATTGCGAAATTGAGTGTATGACGAAAGTTTTCCAACTTTCGCTACAACCAACTCGTTTTCGCCAATGCTTGAGGGGCTGTCAAGTGGCGCCCGCAAAACATCTCAGACCAACCAAAGGGAAAATTTGTTGCGTGGCGATGCGGACAAATCCGACGTTGCCACTCCTTCCTTGCAACCCACCTCCCTTGGTCCAAGTCAAAGGGAGGTCCTTGGCATGGGGGGCAAAACCTCCCCCACAATTCCAACAGAAAAGGGGGGGCCCGGGCTAGTCGCTGGTTCATTCACACTGTTCGCCTCCTTGCTCTCTGCCCCACCGCCCCGGTTCGCTTTGCTGCTCCATTTCTGTCTCCCTCCCTGCAAACCTTAGTGTCGATGGCGGCGGACCATGGGAAGCACAGTGGTTAAGGTGCGGTTAGAGTCTGCCACTGATTTGATCGACACCTCATGCTTCCATCCGCGTATTCCATACGCGGCAGTGTCCATGTACGGTAACACCAAGTACCGCCAGCCCATGGGTCCCGCAATTCACGGCGGTCCGTGCGCTGCCTGGAACAACTTCGTTGTCATGTTCTCAATTGACGAATCGCTTCTCTTCGTCGAGCCGCACGCACCTTGTGATCTGAACGGACGCGAAGCCAATTTCTACCCATTTGTGGTACTCGGAATGTTCACGTCTAAATCGAGACGCAGGACCTTAGGCTCCGCGCTAGTCCTACTCGAGCCGACGATTCGAAAATATGGCGTTCCTTATGCTGCCACGTTCAAGCTCTGTAGAATTGGCTGGAGCTGCGTTTACTCCGCAGGGGAGGTCAACGTCGAGGTGATAGTGGACAAGCCATCCTTCGCGCCTGAAAAAGGAACTCGTGAATTCGATGCCTTTGCCCGAGTCCCCCCCCGTGCTGTCAGTATATCGAGAGGGAACGGCTCCGCCCGTCAGAGAGTGGGGCCAGTACCACCGCCAACGTATTTATAAAATGAGGCCTGAGGCCTTTCTTGCACTTGATATCGGGGCCGACTGTTGCGAGGATGCTGTCGATTGCTGTGAGAATTCTTATGTCGGAGCGGCGGACGAATACGGGGACAGCGGGGCGGCATGCAGCTGGTTCAGCGGATGGGGTGATCCAGAAGACATGATTGATTGTATGATCCATTGTATGATGTAATGGGGTAATTACCCTAATTTTATCCCTTCAACGAGCGGCTTTTAGGGTGATTCATTGTATGATTCAATGAAGGAATTACCTGAAAGTTATCCCTTTCTGATGGGCTCGCAACCTTGAAACCCTTGAGTCCATTTTCGGGGATTCCCTCGTGTTACACCCCCAAATGCTCGTTTGGCAAGTATGGGACAGATGGTTGCAGAAGGCAATGCCCCTCACAGAAGATGCGGTAAATAGGGGGTACCCTTTTGAGGAAGAGTGTTCCAACTCCTACCCAGAGGCTTGGTGTACATTTCCATTGTATGTCGAAATAGGCCCAGCTGACGTCCCATCCCATTCTGTTAACAGTTTCGGGGGCTCCCAGCCCAGACGTCAGATAGCTTAGCAGGCATCCACACTCATTTTGGATACCCCTAAGGTTACACTTAAAGCCCGCGGCCCAAATTGCGAGGCGCGGCCTTCAAACGCACTGCATTTGAAAGTAGTGCTTTCGTGGGTGTAGAGTGGGGTAACGGGAGTCTCGCCACTCTGGGGGTGCCTTTCAAGTTCACTGCCTGCTGCAATTTGGAACTCCATGTGTAGCACGTTTATTTACCGTCCATTTTTCACAGATCTGCATCTGACAGTCCGCACGCAAACTCTTCTTTCCAAAGCACCACCAGTAATTAGGGGATCAATATCAACCGTCCAAAATCTTGGGGTCGAATCTGACGGTGCACGAACACTTCGCCGTTCACGAGGAAAAACACCCTCACGATTTTCCCGTGCGTTTCGTAAAACAGCACGCCCAGAGTTCTTACACAGTGCTTTTGAACAATTTGGGCCGCGGGTTTTAAGGCTCGCAGCTATAATAGCAATCAAGAGGGCTGTTTGATTTCCTCTTGAACTTGGCACATCACCTGATTTTTAGAGTAAACGAAACAGAATAAAAACATTTCGTTTTGCAAAGTGGAATCTGACCGTGGCGGTTTGGCGACACTGTTGCACGAAATCATTTGGTGAACAGTATAATACACGTCGTGCGACCGAATTCGTGGTTCCGTGAACAGTGAAAATGCGAGAAGAACACTGTTTTTTTGCGAACAGTAGCTGATTCCGGAATTGCAGACCTAGCAATCACTTGAATTCCCCGGTCATAACGCGCCTGTATTTCCTCATCGTAAGCTTCTCGCCCAAAACCCCTCGTAGAAACTCCGTGCCGATGCACACAGTGTTTTTGCGCAAATCGCATCCAAATGGTCGTGTCGCAACAAACAGCAAAATGAGTTCTTTCGCCATCCTGAGCTCATGAAGGTGTTACGGGTTGGTGGCGATGGCATGGGTGTAGAGGTCCCTATCTCCTATGAAAATATGCCGGATGGTGGCTCAGGCAGTGGGGTGAATGTGGGAGTCAGAGATCGCGATAACGATGAGGTGGGAGCTGCGGGTGTTGCTGGACCTGTCACCATGAAGGTGCTGCGCTTTGATGTGGATGAGTTGTGGGGTTACGACGGAGATCAGGCCCGCAGGATACGCCCATCATCAGAGGCATCCATGCAGGGGACGCGCGAGGCGTGCATTTTACTGGAGGGGCACGACCATGGCAAGAGCGACAAGACCTGAGTGGTGAGTTTGCGAGGGGCAGCAAGGCATACGTGGCAGTACGTGATGTATCCCGCGCTGTCGTTGCCAAAGAAACATACAAACACGCACCCCTTTTTGTGCATCTGCCACCCTCCTCAAGTTATGACGCAGGGGAGGTGCCGGTCGCCGCTGACGTTGTGGGTGGCCCTGAGGCCACCAGTACCGCAATGCCATTGGCTCAACCGGCAAGTGTGCCACTGGAAGTGGTGGATTGCGGTGCTGTACCACGGTGGACAAACCGCCGGAAACGCCCTAGGGTTCATGCGTCGACAGAGGATTCAGGACGTTGCTGTGAGGAGGAGGTCTCGGTGGCGCAACGCTTTGTGATACACTTCTACCACGTCATGATGCGGTGCGGTGTCTGCCGGCGGGACGGAGTGCCGAAGTCACCCGAGGCGGTTTCGGAGGAGTTGTGCATGGCAGCCGATCATTGGGCGGGCCTGCATGACCGATGTGCAAGGGCTGGCAAGGCGCCCCATTGTGTAACCGAGAAATGGGGCAAGGAGAGTGCCATATACGCACTCTGGTCGGCGACCCATGTAGCTGTTACGAAGTGGCTTGAGAAGCACTGTGGAGTTGAGCAGGTGAAATATTACGTCCATCGGGCATGCAGCCCACTGAACGAATCCTTCCACTCCCTAATTTGCAAGTACGTGCCGAAACGACTCCGACTCCATGGGAGCTTCCGCGCACGAACAGGGCTGGCAGTGTTGCATTGGAACAACTGCCAGGAGCGCTTAATGAGGGCGTACGTGACTCGCAACGTTCGGGTAACGCGGATATGGCGTGGCAAAAATACCCGCACACTTGGTCCCATGGATTGGTCATGGGTCGACCGGATCATGGATGAGTGGCAGTGCGAGGGGTTCATTAGCAGGACAGCTGCCACTAGCGGCTGTGGTGAGGATGACGGCTCTCGTACTCGGGCGCGCGTGGAGCCGACAAATACCGCATTGCGGGTGGACTCTAGGCTGTTGGTGGCAAATCCTCCACGCACTGCGAGGCATGCCTTGCAGCCCCATGTGGGTGGCCGGCGCGCAGGTCGTAGCATGCGTCGGACTCTCGGTGAGCCGTTCGCCATCATCACTCACATCCTGGTGAATACCTCTTACTGCCCATCAATCTGCATGGCGCCCCTACTCCCTCATCCCCCCCTTCCTCCCCCCCTCTCAATCCTCTCAATCATGCTTCTGACATTCCCCCCATCCACTACAGGTGACGTCACCAACTACCCCCGCGAAGCGCATGGCTCCTCCACTCTACGCCGTCCATTCAGGCTGCCTCGCCAAACTCCTCACAATGCCCCCGCTAGGGGCACTTCCACCGCTGGTAGGCGTCCTATGCTCATACAATCCCCGACCCTAGACCGAGGCCCTGTCACTTCCATGCAATCTCAGAGCATACCCCCCCCTTCTGTCTACACCTTTCTTTGTTTTCGGACTCCCCTTTACCTGTCTCTCACCCCCATTCTCCGTTGGATCTCTCTCGATTCAACACTAATACACGACGATACTCCCCCCTTCCCCCATCCACACTTTACCCTCAGCCCATCGCACTGCCGTCCCCCCTCTTTCCCCTACCCCATGCTACTCTGCCAACTCATGCCATTGCACTTTAGATGCCACCCTCCCCGCTGTGAGGGATGGGCAGAGCAGGAGAGAGAGTGGGGAGCATCGCAGGCTGCCCAGAGGTGGGTAGAGCAAGGGAGAGCTGGGTGGGCAGAGAGAGGGAGAGAGGGATGGGTGCAGCGAGGGAGAGAGGGGTGGGCAGAGCGGTGGTGAGAAGGTCAAGCCCCGTTTGGAGCGTGGGAAGGGGCAGTGGCAGGCGGCAGTGGTGGAGTGGGTCCACTAGAGAGTGAGCCGGCATCGGGTGCGGCTCTAGTGGGGGTACGCAGTGCACAGGTGAGAGAGGTACACACCAATGGGGTGTGGCGAGGTGAGCTGTGCGCAGTTGAGAGAGGTGTGGAAGGCGTGGGTAAGGGGTGTATGCAGTACGGGAGGTGTGAAATGGTGAGAAGTGCGTGGGTCAGCGGGGTGTGGAGCGGGGATGCGCGAGGTTTGGCGTGTGTGCAAGATGCATAGCCATGGCGCATATGCACCCAGCCAAATCTGATGGATATTGCGTGGGCAGGTGCTATGTGGAAGTGGCATCTCAACCTCCAAGCCCCTCCTTACTCCACTTGGCCAACACCCCACCGGCACCACGCGCAAATGGTGGCGCGCGCGGATGCCTGACATCCGTGGCATCCATGCCATGACAAGGCATCCTTCCATTATTCCCTCTAACACGGATGCCATGTCCCTCTAACATGGATGCCTTGTCATGGCCACAATTACTCTCACTGGCAAGGCGTACGAAACATTTCAAAGCGTGATTCTTATGTCCATCCTGGGAGGTTATGCTTCCGGTGTTCTCGACAGGGTGATATTTATTAACTCAACTAGCCTCTTTCCATCATACAGGGGGCTTTAAAAACCCACGGTCTATGGCTCGGAGACCTACGAAGCCAGAGTGGGCCGCTTGCGGCTGGTCTTATTGAACCACCAACTTGAAAGAATGGGTGGGCTTGGGTTGGGTGTTGGGAGCTTGCACACGTGATGCCTTGCCGAGTGGGTCCTGGATGGCCTGCAAGTGAGATGGAAGAGGAGAGGAGAGGGGAGGAGCGGAGAGGAGAGGAGAGGAGAGGAGGGGAGAGGAAGAGGAGAGGACGAGGACAGGAGGAGAGGAGGAGGATAGGAGAGGAGAGGAGAGGAGAGGAGAGGAGAGGAGTGGAGAGTAGAGGAGGATAGGAGTGGAGAGTAGAGGAGGAGGGGAGAGGAGAGGGGAGGAGAGGAGAGAAGAGCAGAGTAGAGGAGAGGAGAGGGGAGGAGAGGAGAGCAGAGTAGAGGAGAGGAGAGGGGAGGGGAGGAGAGGAGAGGGAGACGAAGAGGAGAGGATAGTAGAGGAGAGGAGAGGAGAGTAGTGGAGAGGGAGGGAGAGGAGAGGAAGAGGAGAGGAGAGGGGAGGAGAGGAGGAAACAGGAGAGGAGGGAGCAGGAGAGAACCTAGGATGTTGACCCGTTTTCCCTCACATTGACCTGATGAATTCCCCTTCATCCAGTGGTCACCTCGAGGCACAAACTGAAAATGGGGGAGACCGGGAGGATCCAGGCGGCAGTGAGGGAGGAGCCACAGTGTGCGATGCATGCCCCATGGGAGGATGGGGGGGGATGGGGAGGGGACGGGGAGGAGATGGGGAGGGGACGGGAGGGGGCTGGGGAGAGGATGGGGAGGGGATGGGGAGGGGACGGGAGGGGGGTGGGGAGAGGACGGGAGGGGGATGGGGAGAGGAGAGGAGGTGGGATGGATGAGGATACGACAGGAGGTGGATGGGGACGTGGGTGCTGCATGGGGGGGAGGATCTGTCTCGTTGAATGCAGGGAGGAATGGAGTGGCCGGAGCTATTGGCACCAAGGGGCAATGCGCACGACCTGAGGGGGTCCTTTGTGCTTCCCCCCTCACAGCACTGTGCTTCCCCACCCAGTGTACAGAATGGGAGCTGGGGGTAAGACGGAATGGGAGCAGCGGGTAAGACGGAATGTAAGGCGGAATGGGTTTAGGAAGGGATAGGCGCGGGGATAGGAAGGGATAGACGCGGGGATAGTGAGGAGTAGCGTCCTTGCCCTCCTTCCCCCCCTTCCATTGCCCCGCTTCCCCCCCTTCCATTGCCCTCCTTCACCCCCTTCCATTGCCCTGCTTCACCCTCTTCCATTGCCCTCCTTCACCCCCTTCCATTGCCCTGCTTCACCCCCTTCCATTGCCCTGCTTCACCCCCTTCCATTGCCCTGCTTCACTCCCTTCCATTGCCCTCCTTCACCCCCTTCCATTGCCCTCCTTCACCCCCTTCCATTGCCCTCCTTCACCCCCTTCCATTGCCCTCCTTCACCCCCTTCCTTTGCCCTGCTTCCCCTCCTTCCTTTGCCCTGCTCCCCCCCTTCCATTGCCTTGCTTCCCCCGATTTCATTGCCCTGCCTCCCCCCCTTTCCATTGCCCTGCTTCCCTCCCTTCCACTGCCCTGCTTCCCCCCATTCTATGGCCCTGCTTCCCCTCCTTCCCTAGCCCTGCTTCCCCCCCTTCCGTAGCCGTGCTTCTCCCCCTTCCGTAGCCCTCCTGCCATGCCCAAAGAGAGCGTGGATCCCCCCTAACCAGGGAGAGGGCAAGGGAGAGCAAAGAACGGGTGAGGGGAACATGGGAGAGGGGAGAACGGGAAAGGGGAGTGTTGGGGAGCGGGACCATGGGAGAGGGGACCATGGGAGAGGGGAGCATGGGTGACAGGCGGACAGGGCAAGCGCGTGGAAGGGCGGGGTACGATTTGGCTAGACGCGTCGGGCTAGCGAGGGATTGGCGCTGCGTAAGGGCGGGATTGGCGCTGCGTTAGGGCGGGATTGGCGCTGCGTAAGGGCGGGATTGGCGCTGCGTTAGGGCGGGATTGGCGCTGCGTAAGGGCGGGATTGGCGTTGCGTTACGGTGGGATTGGCGACATGAGAACATGTGATGGGTTGAGAATGGGCAAAACGGGGGGGCGATTGCTTGCTGGGTGAAAGCAAGAACGCGGGAATCCGGATGACGGTTGGGAAGCGAGAATGCATCAAAGTTGGATGGAAAATCAGTGGGAAACCGGGGAAGCGGTTTGACGGGATGCGAACGATAGGGGATGCGTTTTTAGTATGATGCTGCGAGTAAGGCGGGAAAGAGGGAATGATGAAGATGGGCATCACTCTCACGGTGTTAGATGCGCGAAGCAGGAGTGGGTAGCGAGCGACGCGCTATATGCAATGGGCAGCGCGTGAGTTGCTTGGCGCGCTGGCGAGGATATCGCTTTTCAGGTCTTCGCGTAGCGCGCCCTGGAGTGCTTGTGTTGCGTGCTGGTGAGGGACTAGCATGATGCGCCGGGGCGCGATTTGGTGCAGATTAGTTGTTAGTGTTACGGGAATGCGATTTCGCTACTTCTAACGCACATTTTCCCACCGAGATGGGAGGTAAGCACTGTGTTCGCGAGCCAGATGGCTGGGAAGGAGCCATTGCCACTGAGTATAGAGTAAAAAGCAAAAGCTTTGGATCTTGGTGTGGCGGGTGGAAAGGCTTGGCGTGTTCCGCCGTTGGGTTGGGACGGGCGTCGCATAGCACGTCACCTCCCCCCTGTAATAATTTGACAGGTGTTGCAGGAGACTAAGTATGGAATCTTTACTGGAAAACCTCAAGTGTTGGCCTAGGATCTTTACTGGAATGGTAGACTAGTAAGACATCGGAAGTCTTGTAACAGTGAAACTGAGTATATAGTTCAGTGGAAGACAAGTCTCAAAGTTGAAATCTCAAGGTTCATAATAAAAAGACATAACAAGGATTTATAGCTCTAGGAAAGTACCTATTCGCTAATGTACCTGTTCGTCATATCGCGCTAAACGCTCTAGATGATAACGAAGGGATGCGACTGTTCGCGTGACTGAAACGACTGCCCTCATGACGAGTGCTATTTGCTTACGTCATCCTACGGACTTCTCTTCTACAGTAGAATTCGACACTATCTATCGATAATCGACTTACAGAAATGATAAGTATGAATCATATCACAACACTCCCCTTCATTTCTGGAAGTTCGATAGTGTCACTTCTTGAAGATCCCGCAAAGCTGTTAAGAACTGAGTGAATTAGATCTAGCTAGGAGTAGGAGGAGCCATGGAAATGGCGAGAGGTTTAGCTAAGGAGCGAGAAGTTGATGAGAGAAAAGTGGATCAGAATAGAAGAGAGAGGGATACAAGGAGGGGTGTTGTACCCTCTACAGTAAAGTTCAGTAAGACTACCAAGCCTACAATTATATACTAACATATATCATTTAACACACCCCCTAGGCTTGGAGCCCACACACACTCACACCCCCTAGCCTAGCACCCCCATTCCAGCCACAGTGACAGCGACACTAGCTAGGTCGACCCCTCGGCGAGTGAGGCGGCGACGTCGACCGCAGGGGCGGCGGCGGCGACGGCGGCAGCGACGGCAATGTCGACAGCGGCAGCGGCGGCGGCGTGCGGCTGCGTGGCCCCGACGCAAGCGGCGGCGGCTTCGACAACAGCGGCGGCGGCGGCGGCACCCGCACCTCTCGGTGACGTGGCCAGGCCCCGCGACGGTGGGACGGCAGGCGGGAGTCAGCCGTCGTCTGCGGAAAGGAAGAGGACACAGGGAAAGGAGGCGGGGGGGAGCACAGGCTGGCATGTGGGCGGCCGGTCTAGCGGCGCCACAGGCGTCGCGCGGCCGGCTGCAGCCCAACGACGCCGTCACAGTGCGGCGTCGACGCCGCGGCGGGACGTTGACGCTGCGACGGCAGCACGATGGCCCGACACCACGGCAACGCGACGAGACGCCCACGGCACGACGCGGCCAGCGGTATCACGCCGCCGCCACTGCAGCAAAACGCGGACGCCATGGCCGCGCGAGCGAACGAGGGTGAGGAGTACGCGGCGGAAGCATGAGGAGGCGGTCCAGCAGGGAGGACCTCCTGCTCTAATACCATGTTAAGAACTGAGTGAATTAGATCTAGCTAGGAGTAGGAGGAGCCATGGAAATGGCGAGAGGTTTAGCTAGGGGGCGAGAAGTTGAGGAGAGAAAAGTGGATCAGAATAGAAGGGAGAGGGATACAAGGAGGGGTATTGTACCCTCTACAGTACAGTTCACTAAGACTACCAAGCCTACAATTATATACTAACATATATAATTTAACAAAAGCTTGTTACAGTACTGAAACTTCTGTGGTGTCAACTTCTTCGTGAGGAAATTGGAAGCCATTTCGCTGGTTGAACAGTAGACCAATCGCATCCTCCCCTTCTCGACTTCATCCTTGACGAAAAAATAACGCAGTGAAATATGTTTCGTCCTGTTGACGAAGCCAGGCTGGTGCGTGATGCGAATTGCACTTTGGTTGTCGCATTGCAGAGTAAACTGAGTACTCGTCGTCAACTTCACTTCTTCCAATAGTTCCTGTAGGTAAAGTCCTTCGCGTGTTGTTGTGCAGACAGGGATAAATTCAGCTTCATCAGAGGAGAGAGCAATCAGCTCCTGCTTCGTCGAATTCCAAGAAATAGGCCCGATAGGTTCAAGGCGGTAGATGAATCCAGTACACGACCGTCGATTAGTAGAGTCAGCAACGTGATCGGCGTCGACGAAACCGTGTAGGTATAGTGTTTTACTGTTGACGACATGGTAGACTAAACCGACGTCAGGAGTCGAGACGAAATACTGAAGCGCGCAGAGAAGATCGAGTTGGTGCTCCTCTTCAGGACGGCGTAGGAACCTTCTCGAGTTGACTAGCATCGTAGGCTAGATCTGGACGGCAAGTAACAGCAGCGAAGAGTAAACAGCCTAACTGCTATTGATAAATATGTAAATCGGTTAGTCTCAACGGTGTAGTTTTCGGTTTATGATATGTCGGTAGGGAACGGTACGGTGTAGAGACTGTAGTAGGAGTAAGAATGAAGTGGGCAACGAGTGTTGCTGCGTACTTCGACGCGGTGGGGTGAATAGATGACGGTGAGAAGGTAATGTTTAAACCGAGAAACTGTGAAACTGTTTCGGAGACGGTAAGCTGTAGATTTTTCTGTAGCTTCAGTATGAAGGTATCGGCGAGCGAATCAGTAGTACTGACGTAGAGAATGTCATCGACGTAGGCGACGAGTAAAATATAGTTGCTGCCATCAGTTAGGAGATACATCCCCTGATCATGCGGCAGTTATCAAAATCCAGCAGTGATGAGCTGTGAGTGAAGATACTGCTGCCAGAGCCGGGTGCCTGTTTAATGCCGTAAAGCGACTTTCTGAGACGGCATACGCTCGGTGGGTTAGTAGTATACGAGTGCGGGTACTCTACCAGAATGAGTGCGTCGACGGGTGCGTAGAGAAAAGCGTTTGCCACGTCGATTTGTCGAAGTCGTAGATTGCAGCAGGCGGCGACACAGAGCAGAATTCGAACGCTCGTATGTCGACCGACGGGAGCAAAGGTCAGCTCGTAGTCGATGCCATAAGTCTGCTCGAACCCGCGGACGACCCATCGCGCCTTGAATTTCTCAAACGACCCATCTGCATTAGTCTTGACACGGAAGACCCATTTTCCAGTGAGTACCTTTCTTCCTTTCACCTCTGATGTCGATATTAACTCTCATGTGCCACGACTCTTGAGAGCTGCTAGCTCCCTGTCCATGGCTTCGCGCCTTTTTTCGCGGTGAGGACTCGTAAGAGCTTGTCGAACGGTTTTCGGTTCAGGTATTTTACTGTCGTTGTACTGTACTGCGGTTCAAGTATCTGTAAGCCGGTTTCTATAAAACGCGGACGTTCTTCGTTTGCACCTGCGAAATTTTCTTCTGCTCCCTCTTCCCCCCCAATTTCGTCAGGTGTAACACGAACTGCTTCGTCGGAGACGGCGGGCATCGGCTGCTGTTGACGATCGCGTTCGTAAATGAGGTGGACTTCGCGAACGTCATCCGGGTCAGCATCTGCGAGAGGAATAAATTCCGGGATGCCAGTCGACGTAACAGGTTCGGGAATATCCGTTGCAGCAGCTTCCGAGGCTTCAGATACGGCTTCGTCCTGTACATCAGTTTCGGCTTCGTCATTTGCAAATGCACGCGAGCCTTCGAACAGCCTGGCGGGGTTGGCAGCTGCTGCCTGGTGGGCACGAAAAACTGGCAAGGTGAGTCGTTCATAGAAGAGACAATCACGTGAAGGGACGATTTGATTGGAACGAAGATCCAAAATCTTCCATGCGTGATACTGTTTTTCGATGCTGAGGTATACCCCCCATTTTGCCCGTTCTGAAAATTTGCCGAGTGCTGCAGTTGGAGGACGAAACTGTACAACACACCCAAAAACTCGTAAAAGTTTGGTACTTCCCACTGTTCGTGTCCACTGCAGGTGCGGAGAAGAAAACTCGGGCAGTGATGTGGAAGAAAGCAGGTTGTGTATTAGCACTGCGTGGTCCATCGCATACGGCCAAAAGTGTGGAGGAAGGGCTGCCTGCGTCAGCAGAGCACGCATCTTCTCCTGCAGAGTTCGATTCATCCTTTCCGCTACCCCCATCTGTTGATGTGCATGCGGCGGTGACTGCTTCCGTTTGATGCCGAGGGTTTGGAGGTAGTCTGTGAAGGTGTTGCTCATCTATTCCCCTGCGCCATCACTCTGGAATTCTTGCTGTTTCACGCCAGACTCTCGTTCAGCGACAGCGAACCATGCGACGAAGACGGAATGGGCGAGATAACGAGCAGGAAGGTTTGCAGTCCAAACGTAGCGAGTAGATGCTTCGATGAAGGTTATCACGTACTGCTCTTGTTTAGGTCCTGCTTCAGGTAAGTTAAGAATATCGCAGTAGAATTTTTGCATCAGTTTGTAACGAGTAGAGCCAGGAAAATGACTCGGAAACGGATCATGGGTAAGATTGGCGACCGGACACGTGGTGCAAACCGTCGGGCGAGACTGCGGCTTCATCTCCATGCCGTCAGATAAGAGAAGGCTGTTTTTATCAAGAACTGCTGCTCGGATTGAATGATTTAAAATCCCTTGCGACGGATGTCCTAATCGCTGATGCCAAATTTCCTCTGTGGCTTTGTGTCCTGATGATCGCAGATAAAAGTCGGCGTTAGTATAAAAGGAAGAAACGATGAAAGGAGAAAGAGCTGGCGACATGTCAATCTCCCCTTCGACAAAACGGGTAAGCGGTAGCTGAACATTTAAAGTTTCTACTGTAGTTGTGATTGCAACGTCTAATGCTGCTTCTGTTGATATGTGAGTAGACGGGCCGGTAACGGCTACTGGAAGACTCGGCTGCTCGGCAACTTCTATTCTCACGGCTTCTTCGACGATTCCGGGTTCATCAGCTGCAAGTCCGCTAATTTCGCCCCAAAGTGGAGCTGGAGTTCCTTGGAAGGCCTCGCAGGTATTATAAAACGTTCGCCAAGCGTTGGCTCCTTCATCGGCAGTATTAAACTTCTAAGTATCCAGTGCGGTAAGAATGGCTGTTGCAGTTCGAGAAGGTGTTGGTACAGTAGTTGCTCGAAAATCAATATCCACGTGTTGATCATCTGTTTCTTCTGGGTGATCCCAGGGACCAAGCGCAAGGACGCGTTCAGAATCACCAGAAGTGCCCTGTGCCGTGAACTGAAGAACTGACACTCCATGTTGAGTAGCTGCACGACCGAGATAAGTATTTGTTAAGTTGTGCCATAACTCCTGATCCATTGTATCACGGTTCCCTTGTGTGCGAATCTTGTGTGCCAGGAGTTGAGCTGTGGAGAGAAGACTGAAGCCAAGTCCGGCAATGATAAGAACGTTGGTAACGTGTAATTTTATATCCCGTGTCGACTGATTCAAGCATGACACTCCCAATAGATCTTTCCGTAATGGTTTGTCCGTTTGCGACTATGACAGGTATCGGTCGACGAAGAGGACGCTGGTTGGTGATGAAGCTTGTTTCAGCGGAGCACATGTGCCATCCGCAACAGCTGTCAAGATACCAAGTATTGGGTCATGAAATGACTCGAGCAAGGCTAGCATAAACTTGAGATAAGGGAATGCCCTCTGCACTTGTATTTTCTTCAAGTTGTGTCTCAAAGTCAGTTTCTGAAACATCAACTTTTGTAACACATCCGAAAACCCCTTTTCCTGATATTGGAGATGCAAAAACCGGAGGTCGATGCTGTGGCGACGATGTATTCTGCGGTGGTTTCGGCATCTGCTGCGCCTGGGACGTCGACTGCTGCGGTGGTGGATGTGGCTTTGGTAACTGCTGCGAAAGATGATACGGTTGTGAAGTGCTGCGACGATTTTGATGGCGGCTGCGACAGGTTTGGTAAGTATGTCCTGGTTTCTTGCAGAAATGACAGAAGGGATACTTCGGGGAAAGTCGTTGTTTCGGTTCTGGATTGGAGTAAAGACTCCAGTGTATCCCCTTTTTCTGATTGCGTTGTGACTGCATGTCAAGATCTTGCTGCTCTGCTTGTAGATACGAAGAAATTTCAGCTTCGGAGAGGTTCGAATTCATGCGAAGGAAGGCGCGCGTCTGTCGCCATTTTGGTCAAAGGCCAGCAAGAAGGACCGTGAGATCCATCTCACGAGGGAAGTATCCCCCACTCTTCTCCATTTGATCGCGTAGTGTACGGACGCGATTGACGTAATCCATGACATTCTCGTTTGTCATCATCTGCACACTTGTCAGTTGCGAAAGAATCTTACTCACTGTTATTGTATCTTTTGTCATGTACACCCCCTTTAAGTGGTTCCATGCAGTTTCAGCTGGCGTAAAGCTTGAATGAAAAGTTCGGACGCCGAGCTGCTCCTTTGGTGATAAGTTCTGTACAAGAACCGTATACGCCCCGAAAGAGGCGTGTAAAAAACTCTGCTGCTCCAGTTGTGTTCCCATAACAGGATACGTAAATTCTCCGGTGAAGAACGGCCAAAGCCCTGCGGACTGCGCCAAACTCGAAGCTCCAGGAATAAAAATCAACTCTGTTAAAAGGTATAGTAGCCTTGACCTGTGTGCTGTTAAGTAAATTCGGTTGTTGAAAGATAATACCCTGTTGTTGAGGCTGTTGCTGTTGTTGAAACTGCTGTGGATGTTGGTGCTATTGCTGTTGTTGCTGTGGTTGCTGTTGATGCTGCTGTGGTTGTTGCTGAGCAGATGAACGCCCGAAGATGTAAAAGGGATGCTGCTGCTGCGACTGTGGCTGCTGCGCAAAAGGTGAGAAGGCAAATGAGCCAGAACTTGGAGCTGTGGCTCCACGCTTGTAACTTGATCCGTCAAGACTCATTCCACTTAACGCTGACGATATTGACTGAGACTAAGTATGGAATCTTCAAACACAAACACTTGGAAAACCTCAAGTGTTGGCCTAGGATCTTTACTGGAATGGTAGACTAGTAAGACAGCGGAAGTCTTGTAAGAGTGAACCTGAGTATATAGTTCAGTGGAAGACAAGTCTCAAAGTTGAAATCTCAAGGTTCATAATAAAAAGACATAACAAGGATTTATAACTCTAGGAAAGTACCTATTCGCTAATGTACCTATTCGTCACTATCGCGCTAAGCGCCCTAGATGATAACGAAGGGATGCGACTGTTCGCGTGACTGAAACGACTGCCCTCATGACGAGCGCTATTTGCTGACGTCATCCTACGGACTTCTCTTCTACAGTAGAATTCGACAATATCTACAGATAATCGACTTACAGAAATGCTAAGTGTGAATCATATCACAACACCCCCAATCTCAAAATCGCCCCTCTCGGGTGGGTCTTTGGTTACCGTGTTTCTGTCGCGCCCTTTTTCGTGTGTAGTGCAACTCAAAACCATTGAGTCTTGAGTTTGGTCTGTCTGTCCGCTCCCTTTAATACTTTATCAACATTCGTCCTTCTTTCAGGAGTTCGATTCAGTACGTTATTGACGTGATTACCGAAAACATGCCCAGCTGTAGCGCGTACAATTTCTTGATTTGTAGCTTTGAGTGCTGCTGTCATGCACGCCGCAAACCACGACATCTCTAAACTTCCCACGGGACGCTGACACCAGCATGTGGCCCTCTGACGTGGCGCGCTTCGCATCCTGGGCACGAGCGTGCTGGTTACATGCTGTACAGAACCGCGCGTCGCCTCCTTCCCTAACCTTGGCTGTTTAGCTAAGCGTTTAGAAGATAAACCTACAGTAAGCCAAGATGTTCCAGCTGAACTTGTGTGACCAATCCAGCCCCTAAGTGAAATGTGAAATATTGCGGTGGAGTCAGGTGAAATGTGTTTCGGAAGGATGAAATATTAATTTACAGCGGTTCGGTAGATCATTGGCCAAAACGAACGCTTAGGACACGCCCTTCGTGCCGCTACTCCTCCCACACCACAACTTCCATCCACTCTCCTTCCCCATCCATCCATCCATCCATCCATCCATCCATCCATCCATCCATCCATCCATCCATCCATCCATCCATCCATCCATCCATCCATCCATCCATCCATCCATCCATCCATCCATCCATCCATCCATCCATCGCGTTACACAGCCGCCTTTCTTGTCCTCTCTCCTCTCCTCTCCCACCCTTCTCCATCCATCCCCACCCGTTCGCCACCACACCCGTCGCCACCTTGCTCCCCCTGAAGCCCGACCGCCCTTTCTCATCCCTCCACCGTCCTGCCACCACCACATCCGCCGCAGCAAGAGCCGCCGCGAAGCCCGTCGGTAGTCTAGCCTTTCTACCGGATTTCGGCTAATTCCCTGTCGCCGCGCCTTCCATTCGCTGGGGGTTGAGTGAAGGTGCTTCGGAGATCGCCCGCCGATGCTTTTAGTAACTCCAAGAAAACACGGTGTAGTGTTTTTTACAGCTCGCAGAGGTCGCAGCGGGATTTGTTCTTCCCCGTTGTGTGGCTTGGAGAGAGGGGAAAGATGGCGGCGATTATAACTGGGCACACTGTAGCGGATCTCGTGCGCAGCAAGTTCGGCCTTGTCGAATTCCCGGAAACCGCGACTGTCGGCGGTACGCGTCGAGCGTCAAGCGTCGAACGTCAAGCGTCGAGCGTCCTATTATCTAGCGTCGCACGTGAAGCGTCAAGTTCCAAGCATCAAGGCATCAATCGTCAAGCTTTAGCCGTCAAGCGTCTAGCGTCGAGCGACAAGTATCGACCGTCGAGTGTCGAGCGTCAAGCGTCAAGCGTCAAGCGCCGAGCGCCGGACTTGGGACTTTCCGACTCTACCGTCAGTCCTGCTCTGTTCACCTCGTCTCTTCTTTTATCCCCCTCTTTTTGCGTGCTTTCTCCTTATGTGCTTGTGACGGGCGTGCTTTTATCGGGGCGTGGGTGTACAGAGGCAATCGACGCTCTGTTGCGAGAGGATCTGGTAGCGGCTCCTATATATTCCACCGTGCCCCTTATTGCTGCGGTGAGCCCCCCGCCCCCCACCCCAACGCCATCGCTGACCATCATCCGATGGGGAAGTCCCATCTGCCGTAAGGAGACCTAGTAGCGCTCCCGTGCTCTCTACCGCGCTCCCTGCTGCTGCGGTGAGTCCTCCTCCCAACCCACTCTTCCCATCCAACTCTTCCCCCACCCCCCCCCTGCGGCTGCAGAATGTCCCTCGCCTCCCCCTCCCCCCCTCTTCCCTTCCCTTCCCTACTCCCCTCCCTCCCTACTTCCCCTCCTCCCGTCCCTTTCCCCCCTCTCCTGTCCATTTCTTCACGCGCTTGGCTCGCCCGCTCGCCCCATACTCGCCCTACCTGAAGTCTCTCCCCCCCTGCCTCCTGCCTCCCCGCTTCCCTCCCCGCCTCCCGCCTCCCTCCCCGCCTCCCGCCTCCCTCCCCGTCTCCCTCCGCGCCTCCTTCCCCGCCTCCCTCCCCGTGTCCCTCCCCGCGTCCCTCCCCGCCTCCTGCCTCACTGTCTCTTTCAGGCGCTCGTGTCCTCCGGTCGCCCCATACTCGCCCTACCTGACTGACAAGTCCCCCCCCTCCTCCCCTCCCCCCACCCCGCCCTCCTGCTTCTTGCGCCCTCCCTCCCCGCCTCCTGCCTCACTGTCTCTTTCAGGCGCTTGGCTTGCCTCGTCGCCCCATCCGCACCCACCCCTCTTCCAAATATCCTCCCCTTCCTCCTCCCCTTACTCCCACCCGCTCCCGCCCTACTCTTCTTCTTCCTTCCCGTTTCTCTTGTTGTGTCCCCTCAGGCGCGTCGCTCCCCCGCTCGCCCCATACTCGCCCTGCCTGACGACTCTGCTCCCCTCCCACCGACCCCCATACTTGCCTCTTCCCTTCCCTCCTTCCCTGTCTTCCGATTGGCTGTCTCATTCAGGCGCTTGGCTCGCCCGCTCGCCCCATACTCGCCCTGCCTGACGACTCTGACGCGCTTTCTCTTACTGCAGCGGCTTATAAGGCGTATATAGGGACTGTGACTGTGGCGGATCTGCTGTTGCACGTGGCGCGAGGGGAGGGGGAGGAGGAAGGGGAAGGGGAAGGGGAGGGGGAGGGGGAGGGGGAGGAGGGGGGGAGGGGGAGGAGGGAAGGGGGGATCAGGGAAAAGGGGAGGAGGGGGGTGTGGAGGCGAAGGGAGCGGAATTGGGGAGTGAGGGAGTGAGAGGAGAGGTTTACAGGAGAGCGGGGGAGAGGGGGGAGGAGAGAGGGAAGGGGACGTGGGAGGAGGACATGTGCGCGTTGAAGACGCCAGTGGGGCAGCTGGTGCGGGCGAGTGAGGAAGGGCTGTCGCTGCTGCTCACGGATCTCCATGCCTCGTAAGTTTCTTCCCCAGTGCATGCATGCATGCATGCATTGGACCAGATCAGTGGTGCGACTCGTGCGGGCGAGGGGGGAAGGTTTGTCGCTGCTGCTCACATCCCAATGTCTCAAAGGAAATAGCACCAACTGTCCTATTTTCTTGGATTCTTGAGGCGCCTCAAAAATAGCACCAACTGTCCTATTTTCTTGGATTCTTGAGGCGCCTCAAAAATAGCGCCAACTGTCCTATTTTCTTGGATTCTTGAGGCGCCTCAAAAGTCCTATTTTCTTGGTTTCTTGAGGCGCCTCAAAAATAGCACCAACTGTCCTATTTTCTTGGATTCTTGAGGCGCCTCAAAAATAGCACCAACTGTCCTATTTTCTTGGTTTCTTGAGGCGCCTCAAAAATAGCACCAACTGTCCTATTTTCTTGGATTCTTGAGGCGCCTCAAAAATAGCACCAACTGTCCTATTTTCTTGGATTCTTGAGGCGCCTCAAAAATGGCACCACCTGTCCTATTTTCTTGGATTCTTGAGGCGCCTCAAAAATAGCACCAACTGTCCTATTTTCTTGGATTCTTGAGGCGCCTCAAAAATAGCACCAACTGTCCTATTTTCTTGGATTCTTGAGGCGCCTCTAAAACAGCACCAACTGTCCTATTTTCTTGGAGTCGTTGGAGATACGAACACCAGTGGGGCAGCTGGTGCGGGTGAGGAGGAGGAAGGGCTGGCGCTGCTGCTTACAGACCTCCATGCCTCGTAAGCCGTCCACTGGTCAATATATACAGCGAAGGGAAACCTGTCCCCGCCATATTCTCGTGCTTTTTTTCATCACTAAGCCTATTGTGACCCCTTCCTGCCCTTTTCCGCTTATGCAGCATCATATTTTGGCCACCAGTTACTCGCACCGTGGTGCAGGTGACATTTTCCCTTCCCTCTCTCCTTCCTCTCCCCCATCCCCGATTCCCCCCGTACAACAGCATTCACAGCATCATGGTGCCGCAAGGCGCATGGAGATGCCGTCACCAACGGTGCTCCCCTCGCTTAACCCTCTCCGTGCTCCCGTTCTCCTCGCACTCCCTTTCGCCTTGCTCTTTTCCCCCCATCAGCATCAGCAGCATCATGTGCCCCATGGCGCAGGGCGTGCAGCGACTCATAGTGCCCATCCACACCCGCCACTCGTCCCTGTTCCCCTCCTCCTCCACCTCCACCTCCTCCTCCTCCACCTCCTCCTCCTCCTCCTCCTCCTCCTCCTCCTCCTCCTCCTCCTCCTCCTCCTCCTCCTCCTCCTCCTCCTCCTCCTCCTCCTCCTCCTCCTCCTCCTCCACCTCCTCCTCCTCCTCCTCCTCCTCCTCCTCCTCCTCCTCCTCCACCTCCTCCTCCTCCACCTCCTCCTCCTCCACCTCCTCCTCCACCTCCTTCTCCTCCTCCTCCTCCTCCTCCACCTCCTCCTCCTCCTCCTCCTCCTCCTCCTCCTCCTCCTCCTCCTCCTCCTCCTCCTCCTCCTCCTCCTCCTCCTCCTCCTCCTCCTCCTCCTCCTCCTCCTCCTCCTCCTCCTCCTCCTCCACCTCCACCTCCACCTCCACCTCCTCCCCCTCCGCCTCCCCTCGACAAGAACCTAAATCAGTAGCAGCACCCTCTTCTCACTCACTCCACACTCACTCACACCCCTCTCACTCACACCCCTCTCACTCTCCCTCAAGATTCTCCCAGTCCTCCTCTCCTCGCTCTCTCCCATCTCAAGCTCCCCATTTCTCCGATTCCTCTACTCACCTCTCCCCCTCTCCCTCCTCTCCTCCCTCCTCCTCCCTACCCCATACCTCTGTCTCTTCCACTCCTAATTCCTCTCTCTCCTCCCTCCACTCACTTGCTTCGAGTTCCTCCTCCCTCTTCTCCCACCCCTCCTTCACCTCCCACTCCCTCACTCCCTCTCTCACTCCCTCCACCACCACCACCACACTCACCTCCCCTCACTCACTCTTCTCCAATCCCTCTCACCAACCCTGCAAATCCCCCCCTTGTAGCACTCTCCCTAGTGTCACCTCCCTCGCTTTAGAGCACCTGCAAGGGGTTCCTGACGCACTCCCTTATAAGGAGCCTCACGAAATGCAACAAACAGGGAACACTGCACGTTCAGAATGTAACACGCCTTACTCGTGTGAAGAAGACGAGGAGAGGGAGGAGGAGGAGAGGTCTGGGAGGAGAAATACAAGTGAAGCACACACAACTGTCACCCCTACAGCCTATACCACCGCCCCTACCACTTCCACCATCGGCCCTACCACCACTACCCACGCTGTACCCACCACCACCGCTCTCCACCACTCCTCCCCTTCCCCCTGCTTCCGCTGCCCGGGAGGCAGCTGCTCGCCCTCCCGAAAGTTCTTCTGCCCGCATTTCTGCGTGCTGACTCAGACTGACGTGGCAAGGTGGCTGCTTGACAGGGCGCCTCAGCAGGAGCCTGTACCCTCTAGAAGCCTCCTCGATTTAGGGCTCATTCACCCCCGGATTGTCACTGTCAAGTGCTCTGACAATGCGTATGAGGCGCTGCAGCTGCTGCAGTCGTCCGCTGGTGAGTGGATGTGCGGAGGGGGGAGGAAATGGGGGCCGGATTGGTGGGGGGAGGGGGGGGGAGCGAGGAAGATGTGGGGAGGGAGAATAGGGATAGTGTTTCGACAATGCGTATGGGGCGCTACAGCTGCTGCAATCCTCTGCAGGTGTGTATGTTTGGGGGGTCGGGGGAGGGAGGGGGGAGGAGGGGGGGAACGGGGGGGGAGGGGGGGAAAAGGGGGGGGAGGGGGGAATGGGAGGGGAGGGAGGGAGAGGATTTGTTTGTTGGTGGTTTCCACTTGCGCTTACTGCTTTGTGACCTACACTCAGGCCATCGATTCGCTACTCCCGTGTTGCGGTGCATTTTTGCTTTCTTCTATCTGCTCCCCTCTTCCAAGCCCGTGGCCAACGTTCATCTCTCCTCCATTTGCTTCTGGTCGACTCAAAGGCAGGCTTTCGCTCATCTCTCTTCCATTTCTCAACCTCCCCTCTCCCCCGGGTGACATCAACGCTCTAGCAGTGGTAGACCCCTCCCTTCCACCTGCCAGCTCTGCTGCCGCCAAGAAATCACCCACCAGCCAATCCGCCTCTTATGCCGGCAGCAAGCTCGTGGGCCAGCTGTCGAGTGTGGATCTGCGCAGCTGAACTGGGCAGTTCGCCCCCTACTCTTGAGTTTGCAGGGTATTTTTGAGAATTCTAAAAAATGCCCTTCCTCTCATCTCCCCCCTTCGTCTCACTCATCTCCTCTGCCTCTTGCCCCTCACCCCCTTCCTTTCCCACCCTCCCCTCCAGGTGACGTCAGCGCAGTAGCCGTTGTAGACCCCTCCCTTGGACCTGCCAGCTCTGCTGCCGCCCAGAAGTCAAACACCAGCCAATACGACTCTTACCCCAACGGCAAGCTCGTGGGCCAGCTGTCGAGTGTGGATCTGCGTGGCTGCACTGCGCAGTTTGCCGCCCAGTATCTGCGTGCGATGACGGTGCACCAGCTGCTGCTGGCAGTGCCGGCTACCGAGAGGTACTGGAGGAGCAGAGAGAAAGGAGAGAAGATGAGACTGCTGCAGCCGCTAGAGCAGCAGCAGGTGAAGGAGGACAAGGCAGACACTGGCGGTGCTTTTGCTAATCCTGCTGCAGCTTTGTCTGCTGTTTCTCCTTATAACGTTGGCCAGCTAAGGCCGGTGAGCAAGTGCAAGCCAGGCAGCAACCTCTGTGCGGCCATGGCGCAAGCATTGGCTCACCGGAACCACCGCGTGTGGGTGGTGGATCAAGATGGGTGTCCCACGGGTGTCGTAACGTTTAGCGACATGATTTCGGCGTTCCTTTCGAATCCCAGTGTGGACGCCTTTGGTGCATGAACATAGAGATGTTGAGCAATGAGATCATAATCAGCGACGAGACTGGGCACAAAGATAGGGCTTTGACCTCTTAAAACTTGTAACTCGACTTTTCATTACTTTCCTCATTTAGCTAAGGGGAAACGTTTATTTTCATTTCTCCTGATATAGAATTGCGCATTACCCACAACAAGTTAGGGAATGGTTCAATCTAGTAGCGAAGTTGCAAATAACTCCGTGTACACACAATCTTGCCTTGTCCTAAATTCCTGGAATTTGGAGGAACAATCCAGGCTCAGGCTCCACCGCGAGGCAATCACGCTGCCAAATAGGAGCTTGATAATCCACGTCATCACGGCCCAGCCAATCTAGCCTAGTCAGCGTCGTGGGCCGCGCCATTCCCTACTGGATTCTGGTCCAATTTCATCAGCACCTAGCCGATCATCAGCCTTGCTGGCTGATTAGGGAAATCCGAATTCAGCCTCTTCTTGGGGATTTCCGCGGAAGCCAGAAATTGTTGAAGCCATTTCTAGTTTCTCCCTCATGTGTTCAGAAGCAGGTAGCCACAGGAAGCTTGTTTCTTAGCACCAGACCAGGCACTCCGCCTGATCCAAGTATTTCCGCACCGTGGCTTGTGGCAAGATCGGCTTGCCTGAGTCTGACTTGCGTCGCTGTAAACGGGAGGTTTCTCGATTTGTCGTTTAAATTGGAGCCATGGCCTCCACAGCGACCGCTCAGCTGTACGTTCCCGTTCATTAGTATGCAAAATGACTTATGAGTCGACCAGAAGTCATCTGTTCATTAGAGCGCGAGAGATTCCGTGTATACCCTCTCGATCAACGCCTCCGTTTGTGCTCATTAGACGGAGTGGGAGAGCGGACCGCCTAGAATGTAGCAATGCAATGGTCAGAATTGGAGTGAATCGTGTGTAGCCACTCGCTATCGCTCTTCAGAACAACTACAACCTTTCGAATCTTGAGAGCAAGTGGCCACTCGCTATCGTTCTTCTCAATATCCAGACATTTGCCCTACCCAGTCGCCTCTCCACTTTCGCACAGATGTAACGAAACAAGGATCATGAGCTGTCGTGTTTTCAGTCATCTCAAAACTGTGAGCTGTTGCATTTCCGCTCCTGTTCTCCCATCTTGCCTTTGTCCCACCAGCGTGCAGAACCACGTCAGCACCGTCGCGCAATCATCCCGGTTGCCAGCGGCAGCCACCAGCGCTAAGTCCGCCGTGTCCTTCGCGGGTTCCGAGCTCCACGGGTCTGCCTGCCGAACCCGCACGACTCAGTCCGTCGCCTGCAATGCCTCGCAAAAGCGGGCCGTGCGGCCTCGGGCATCAGGTAAGGGAAAGTATTAGCTAATACTCCCCTACTGCCTTGCAGAGGCGGGCTGTCCAGCCGAGAGCTGCAGGTAAGGGAGATTGGTAGCTGTCAAGGCGCAAAGTCCGGCGCGTCCTTCGCGGGCTCCGAGCTCCATGGCGCTGCCTGCCGAGCCCGCACGACCCGGTCCGTCTCCATTGAGAATTCTTAAAAAAAAAATCCACTCGGCAAGACCCAATGCGTCTCCTGCATTGCCTCGCAGAGGCGGGCTGTTCAGCGTAGGGCCTCAGGTAGGGGAGAGCGTACAACTATCCTTCCATTCTTAACCCCTGGAATTCAATCCGTCTCCTGCATTGCCTCGCAGAGGCGAGCTGCCTAGGGCTTCAGGTATGGGAGAGTGATAACTGCATTGCTCCATTCTTACTCCCTGAAAGTCAATCCGTCTCCTGTAGTGCCTCGTGCGGGGAGGCCATGATGCGCCAAGCGGGGCGCTGCATGGCCAGAAACCCCCCTCCTCCCCTCCCCCCCCTCCCCCCCCCTCCCCCTCTTCCCTTCTAACCCCATTTTCCCTTCTAACCCCCTTTTCACCAAAAACCCCAACCCCCCAGCTGAGGAACCCATTCTGGTGAGCTCAGCGCTCGGGGAGGCCATTCCGCGGCCGCCCGCGTGGTTGATGCGCCAAGCTGACGAGCCGCGGGTGGGTTCCCCCCGCGGCCTTTGAGACGCCTCAACCCTCTCCTGCCTTCCCTCTTTTCCTTGGCAGCCGACGAGCCCCTGCTGGTGCGCGCGGCGCGCGGGGAGGCCATCCCCCGCCCCCCTGCGTGGATGATGCGCCAAGCGGGGCGCTACATGGCGGCCTACCAGCAGCTCTCGAAGCGCCACCCCTCCTTCCGCGAACGTTCCGAAACGACGGACCTCATCGTGGAAATCACCCTTCAGCCGTGGCGCGCGTTTGGCCCCGACGGCGTTATTCTGTTCTCGGACATTCTGACGCCGCTGGATGCGATGGGTATTCCGTTCGAGATCGACGAGAACAAGGGCCCCGTTATAGACAGCCCCATTAGGACGACGGAGGCGCTCAAGGCGCTGACGCCCGTACAGCTGGATAAGCTGCATTTCGTGGATGACTCGTTGAGGCAGATCCGGAAAGAGGTGGGTCGGAGGGAGGACTGGTGGGGAAACGGTGGTGGGGGGGAGATGAGCGGGAGGGGAGAGGGGGGAGTTGTGCGGGAGGGGGGAGGGGGGAGAGGTACCGTGGTGAAAGGCCCTCAAGGCGCTGACGCCCGTGCAGCTGGATAAGCTGCCCGTGGACGAGTCGCTGAGGCAGATCCGGAAAGAGGTGGGTGGGGCGGAGTGTTGGTGAATCGGGGGGCAGGGCGGGACAACCCGCACGTACACGAAGATCAAGGTCATAGCGCGCGCCACAGCTCTTATTTTTCCTCTCCCCCCTTCCCCCCCTCCCCCATTTTCTGGTCCGTCTCTGGTAGATCGAGAGCACGGCAGCCCTCCTGGGCTTCGTGGGCGCCCCGTGGACTCTTGCCACCTACTGCGTGGAGGGCGGCACCACGCGCACGTACACCAAGATCAAGGGCATGATCCACAGCGCGCCGGACGTGCTGCGCGTGCTGCTCCTATCCTCTCCTCATCCCCGTCCTCCCCCACCCTTCCCCTGCCCACTGTCTCCCCCAGATCGAAGGGACTGCTGCTCTCCTCGGTTTTGTGGGCGCCCCCTGGACTCTGGCCACCTACTGCGTGGAGGGTGGCACCACGCGCACGTACACCAAGATCAAGGGCATGATCCACAGCGCGCCGGACGTGCTGCGGGCGCTGCTGCAACACCTGGCCAATGAGATTGCGACATATGCGGCCTTCCAAGTGGACGCGGGCGCGCAGTGCATCCAGGTGTTCGACTCGTGGGGCGGGCAGCTGCCACCCGACCAGTGGGACGAGTGGGCCAAGCCGTACATCATTGAGGTGAGACTAGAAAGGTACAGCGTAATGTACATTATTGAGGTGAGACTATAAAGGTACAGCGTAATGTACATTATTGAGGTGAGACTATGAAGTTACACTGTAATGTTACATTATTGTTGTTAGAATGTACTCTCTGGGAAATGAACGTATGACTCGTGGAGCGGGCAGCGGTCTCCGCACCAGTGGGACGAGTGGGCCCAGCCATACAGTGTAGAGGCGAGGTTACTGCATACATCATGGGGCAAGCAGCTGTACCCTGGTTGAGATGCATCAACAGTCACATGGCTGCAGTGCACTGCACTGCGTCCAGGTGTTTGACTCGTGGGGCGGGCAGGCAGCTGCCTTCGGACTAGTAGAACGAGTCGGCCAAGCCATACATCTTTGAGATGAGAGGTACGTACTCATGGGGCGCACACCTGTATGTACCTTGCCACGGCTTCACCACTGGCCTAGAGACTTCTTCACCTACCTAGTGGGAGACCTGGCAACACCTGACCAAAGAAAAAGACACCTGTTGTCTCGTGCTGGCAGAGACTTGAGATTGCATCCTCTGCCTGCGACAGGCTGTCAGTGCTTTCTCAGGTGAAACTGCAAGCACCTGACGGTTCCCATTGGATTTGTTTCTGAGGCGCCTCAGAAGTAGGTTTTTTAGGCGCCTCAAAAGTAGCTTTCTCAGGTGAAACTGCAAGCACCTGACAGTTCCATTTGGATTTGGCAATCGCCTTTACAGTTTAAAACCCCAAAACCGTGCTGCATCTATCCATCTCCCTAACTCCCCAGCTGAAGCAGCATTCTACAGTCCTGGTGGTGCTGTGTGCCAATGGCAGTGGGGGCCTCATGGAGCGCATGGCCGCCACTGGGGCTGACATCATCGGGGTGGACTGGCACGTCGCTTTAAAGGGCGGTGTTGAAGGTTCTTTTTCCCCTTTATCACTTTCCCATGCTGTAACCTCCAAATCCCACTGCTTCCCACCCACCCATCCACCGATCAGGTCATTTCCCAGCTGAAGAAGAAGCACCCCACAGTCCCCGTGGTGCTCTACGCCAATGGCAGCGGGGGCCTCATGGAGCGCATGGCCACCACTGGGGCTGACGTCATCGGGGTGGACTGGACCATCGACATGGCGGATGCTCGCGCGAGGATTGACGGGGCACTCAAGGCTAGCCCTGGTGGAAGTGAGAAGCCTCGCCTGTCGGTGCAGGGGAACGTGGACCCCGCTGTGCTGTTTGCCTCCAAGGATGCCATCACAGACGCCATCAACCGGTGAGTGACATGGGGAATTCAGAGGCCATGAGGGCTAGCCTGGGGGGTGGGGGAGGAGAAGCCATGCCTGTCAGTGCAGGGAAATGTGGATCCCGCTATGCTGTTTTTTTTCCAAAGATGCCATCACAGACGCCATCAACCGGTGAGCAACATGGGGGAATCACAGAGGTAGTGAGGGCTAGCCTTGGGGGGGGGAGGGGGAAAGAGGGCACTCCTGGCTGTGCAGGGGAATGTGGACCCGGCTGTGCTGTTTGCCTGCGAGGATGCCATCACAGACGCTATCAACCGGTGAGTGCTATAGGATCATTACGAAATGGCACCAGCAACGCTATGCTGTTAGTGCAATAGGATCATCAGAAATGGCACCACAAATGCTATGTTGTGGTGGTGACCTGGTGTGCGTGCTCCAAGATTCAACTGCTTGTTTGGTTCCCTTGCTAGCGCGTCACAATTTCATGAACATGAAGCGAACACCAAGTTTTTGCGAGAGTAACCATTTTCACAACGCTCATCAAAGTGTCGCGACAATCCGGAAATTCCCACCCCCCCAAAAAAAACACACCCTAAAGACCAATTCCCCCCATGTTCATTTTGGTGTTCGTTAGCATGTTCGCCCCTCGCGAAGTTCTGCGAAAGCAGTTGCTCGAACACGAGTTCTTAAAAACCCATGTTCATAGAAATGTGATGCCCTCATCTTCCATTTCCACCATTGCCTGCCCTTTGAACTTCGCCCTTCCATCCCTTACCTTCTCTTCCCTTCTCATCCCCACCCCTCTACCATCCCACCTCGCCCTGCTTCTCCCGTCCATCCCATGCCCTCTCTGCCTTCCCATCCCATCCATGTCCCCCTCATAGCTGTGTGGCCAAGGCGAGTCTGTGGGGCCGTGTTCTCAACCTGGATCATGGTGTGTTGGTGGGGGCTCCAGGAGACAGTACTGAGTGGCACACACACACCAGTCTTGCATTTTCTTCCATCCATATCCCCTTCTCACAGCTGTGTGGCCAAGGCGGGTTCGCGGGGCCACATTCTCAACCTGGGCCATGGCGTGTTGGTGGGGACTCCCGAGGAGAGCGTCTTGCACTTCTTTGAAACGACGCGCTCCCTCAAATATGCCGAGCAGCCTGTGGCCGCAAATGTGGCATAGACTATGCTCTGTTGCCGTACTAGTGCATTCTTGTTGTCTAACACGAGCATGCCTTAGGCAATGATGTGGCTTATACTAAATTGGTTGTCACTTATGTTGCCTAATAAATAGCTTCAGTACTTCGAGAATACTTGATGCCCTGTTCTGTCTAAGAATCATCAACTGTTCTTTTTTGGGAGCTAAGCCACTAGTTTCCTGTTGTAACGGACAGTGTAAGATCTGCAGCTCAGGTCAACCTGATAGGCTGTTGTTCAGGTGGAAACGAATGGTTGCATTGCAGGTTGGGAAGGGCAGCTGGTCGGTCAGGTCGCGCGATCCAACCTGCCCGCCCCGCATCTCTCTCAGGTTTGACGGTGTCACGGCAGATCCTCCGCTTCTTCACACCTGCCACATTTCTCGCAGGTGCAGGAAATCTCGAATCCCCTGTAATTTTCAGTGGTGTCGCAAATCAATTTCCCCGAACGGTATTCACACCACACGTAAAGCGACTTTTTCCTTCGTGAAATGTGTCCCTCTACTGTTACATAAGATTTTCCAACCTAGTCTTGCAGTCTCCTTTGGATGGTGAGTAGTAGATTGACTGACTGCCATTTGACGCAAAACAATTTCTCCCTGCTGGTGGAGCGTCTTCGATACCCCTTCAACCCCGCTTACCACTACTGAGCACAATCCCTTTCTGACCGGAAAATGCAGACACGCGCTCCTTCCTGCACGGCTCGTTTCGCATGGTTCCCAGAATTCCTCTCGCCATCATTGCCGCTTGCTCAAAAGCTTCTCCTCCATCCTCCAGTTGGGCGCCCCATACCCTTTCCTGCTGCTGCAGGTACACCGGGTGCGCATCCAATAGCCTCGATTTCGACGAACCCGCTTGGCGTAATACGCGCACATTTTTCGTCGACCTTCGCCACGGGAGAATGGGCCATTAAGTGGACAATTGTGCTTTCGCGAGCTCCTTTGCATGGACACTTTCGCTGCCGCCGTGTCGCAGGTGCCACAAAACTCGGGTGAATGGGCCATCAGGTGAAAGGACCGTTGCCCGTGATTGGTGGCGGATGGGCGCATGTTGGGGGATGGGCCCGGTCAATTTTCCGAGACTCCCTGGACACCCGGTGTACTGCTGCTACAGCTACTGCTGCTCTGCTCCTGCCATTGCAAGCATTTTCTTGGGAACGGCGAAAATTGGTCCTCCTGCAGTTCCTCGTCCTACATTCCTGCAGTTACCAGAAGTTCGGCATCTTGTAATTCCTTGGGGAAAGCTCTTCATCCCAGAGGATTTAGGAGGAATCAGATTACAGTATCCGAATTAGTTGTCAGAACCTCGTCATCTTGTAATCATAGCAAGACGGCAGGACAGAAATACTGCCGCGTTTCCTGACGTCTCAAGCCTAATATAGTAATAGCCGGACGACGGCACGAAAGAACTGCTGACGCCAGAAGTACACCCTCCCCTCCATCCTTCCGACGCAGCGCACCGACTGTGAACTCATTTCCGAGAATTCTAAAAAAGCGCACGGACTGTCAACTCAGTGAGCCACTACGCTGCCTGGCCTTGCATAGGTTCTACCAGTAGCAACTGGCGTTGTATTTTGAGTCGACTCGAGTTACACGCGACACAGAATACACCCGACACAGCGCGCTTAGGCACTACGCTGCCTGGCCTGGCGTACCTACTAGTATAGTAGCTGGCAGTGTATTTTAAGTAGCAGCTGGCAGTGATCATGGTTCTCCCGGTGCGGCACCGCAGGGCCCCCATGTCGCAGAACCGATTTCCAGCGTTGTCACTTATGGTGCTCGCATGCTTCGTCCTCCGCCTCACTCCCGCCGTCTGTAAATCAGGTAATTAACCGGGCCAACTTAGAAATGCCGACCGTCGATCAGAAGAAGTAAAAATGCCCCTTTGATCTCAACCGACAGATGTCGGATCTCCCGGAACCTTTTATTTCTGTCTTTTTCCTCCGCCATTCCTCATTTCCACAAACGCCTACGCGTCTCCCTCCGCTATTCGACTCTTGTGCGACTCTCTCCGCCCAGCAGATCGTGAATGAGGGCGAACCTCTTCTCGAAGGCTTCTCTAGTAAATCCGCGCTCTCTCGACTCTCTCGACTCTCTTGACTCTCTTCACTCTCTCGACTCTCTCGACTCTTTCCCTTGCCTTCTGTAGACGGCGCCGGCGGTGCGCGGGTGAATCGCGTGTCGCTGGTGGGACGCGTGGAGACTTTCGAGGGGCAGCTCGACTACTACCTGCCCGAGGAGATCAGGTACTGCTTTTTGAGTCGACTCAAAAATCACCTTTTGAGTCGACTCACAGATCAGGTACTACGTTTGAGGCGTCACAAAGCACGGGCGGATGGCGTGGCGAGTGTTTGCTGGTGCGAAGGGCTAGTGCGGCCATTTTCAGGTCACACCGAGTGGCAGGCAGCTCGAATACGACCTCCCAGAGGAGATCAGGTACTGCCTGGTCCGTGGGCTGCGCCTCATAGCAGTAACCACTGCCGTTGGACGATGATTACCCTCGCTTCTTTCTCCCCGTTGGTTAGATGACGTCGAAGCCGTTGCGCGATCGTGTTTTGAGTCGACTCAAAGCACACCTCAGTATCACCGTAGCCCAACGGACGCGATGCCGCATACTGTTGTGTTTGAGTCGTCTCAAAACTCATCTGATTTCTCCCCGTTGGTTAGATGACATCGAAGCCGTTGCGCGATCGTCCCCTGATTTCTCCCGTTGGTTATTGACTCAATATCACTACACGTGTCCGCTTTTGAGTCGACTCAAAAGCAGACTCATTACTCACGACACGTGTCCTTCCTTTCTTCTTCCCACTTTTCCCGCCGCCGCGCGCTCTTGCTTGACTCCTCCTTCCAGGAACCACCCAGAGCGCTCGAATATCCCCATCGAACGGCTGGGATTCGCGCTGGATGCGCGGAATCTGACGAACGTGATGCTCGGGTTTCACGAGCCTAACGAGCGGTACGGGCTGAAGCTATCCTGCCACGGGCCCCCGTGCCCAAGCTTCGGCAGCTGCAGTAACAGCAACAGTGACAGTGACAGAGACAGTGATAGTAACGGTAGCGATTACGGTGGTGGTGGTTACCACACTTCTCCAAACGTCGAAGCGTGCTGGAATCCGGGGATGGAAGATTTGGGGCAGGTGTTTCTCCCCGCGCCGGTGAACTGCCCGAAGTCCGAAACTTTCGAACTGCCCGCGCGGCCCTACAGCGGGCGGGACAAAACCTGCTCGCACAAGCAAGATTTCAACCCGCGCGATCCAACGGCTCTGCAGGTGTTCAGATTGCGCCACGTGTACGTCAGCCAGAAGGGCTTCGTTTTCAACGCATCGCACCAGTTCGTCCACAACGGCTGCGCGCGGCTCGCGAGCGAAGCGCGTTTCCCGGCGTCGCACCCGGTGCACCGCGTACCGGCGGTGTTCAACTGGGCGTACGGCCCCGGAGGGAACTTCTACCACTTCCTCATCGAGGGTCTGCCGTCGTTCCTCGTGGCGTCGACGGTGCTGCCGTCCATTCTCAAGGACACGCCCATCCTGGCTAGACTCGGCCAGGTACAGCCTTTTCCTCCCCTTGCCCTTCTCTTGCCCCTGCCCTTGCCCTGCCCTTGCCCTGCCCTTGCCCTGCCCTTGCCCTGCCCTTGCCCTGCCCTTGCCCTGCCCTTGCCCTGCCCTTGCCCCTGCCCTTGCCCTGCCCTTGCCCTGCCCTTGCCCCTGCCCTTGCCCTGCCCTTGCCCTGCCCTTGCCCTGCCCTTGCCCTGCCCTTGCCCTGCCCTTGCCCCTGCCCTTGCCCTGCCCTTGCCCTGCCCTTGCTCTACCCTTGCCCTGCCCTTGCCCTGCCCTTGCCCTGCCCTTGCCCCTGCCCTTGCCCTGCCCTTGCCCTGCCCTTGCTCTACCCTTGCCCTGCCCTTGCCCTGCCCTTGCCCTGCCCTTTCCCTGCCCTTGCCCTGCCCTTGCCCTGCCCTTGACCTGCGCTTGCTCTGCCCTTGTCTCGGTGCTGCCATCCACTCTCAAGGACCCGCCCATCCTCGCTCGCCTGGGCCAGGTACAGCCTCTCCCTCCCCTCTCCCTCCCCTTTCCCTCCCCTTTCCCTCCCCTTTCCCTCCCCTTTCCCTCCCCTTTCCCTCCCCTTTCCCTCCCCTTTTCCTCCCCTTTCCCTCTCCTTTCCCTCCCCTTTCCCTCCCCTTTCCCTCCCCTCGCCCTCCCCTCGCCCTCCCTTGTCTTGTTGCTGCCATCCATTCTCAAGGAAACGCCCATCCTGGCTCGTCTCAAGCAGGTACATTTTGAGAACCCCCTTCCCTTCCATTCTGAGGCGACTTAAAAGTCAGCTCGCCTCCTCACCTCCTCCCCTCCTCCCCTCGTCCCTCCAGTGGCGGATGTACGACCGAGTGGGGGCGGCACTAATCGGTGTGGAGAGGGGAAGCATGAGAGCCCTACCTGTGGAGTCTGGCGATCTTTTCCGTGTTGACACAGTCTACCAGGTAATAGCGGTGTCCTTGTCTATACGATCTTTCTCGTAACCTTGGTGTCTGATTTTATACCGACTTTCGCGCTGCAGTGGTCTACTCATTTGCATGAGAGCCCTACCTGGTGAGTCTGGCAATCTGTTCCATGTTGACACAGTCTACCAGGTACACTCCAGTCTACTGTCGTATACAGTACACATTATATTGTGTACAGAATACAATATACAGTGTACAGTAGAGTTGTTTCCTGCACTGTAATGTACTGCCTCCCGTTACCCAGACTATCTACTGTCTATCATATCCTGTACCCTTTACTGTCTGATTCCATGCAGTGCAGTGTGCCGTCACCCTTTATCCATGCATAGGGCTGTCTTATATCGTTTAGCTTACGTATTCTGTCCCCTCCCCTCCCCTCCCCCTGCCCCCTCCTCCCCCCTCCTCCCCACCCCAGCCCATGCTGCAGGACTGTGGCCGTCCCTCCCACTCCTTATGGACAATGCTGCGCCGGCGCCACCTGCTGCACCCGCAGGGGATCCCCCTCTTCCATCCCAACTGGACCTATCGGGCCCTGTCTCCCCTCACTGCGGCACAGGCGCAGGCCCTTCCCCCTGATTGGGTGGTGGTGGTGGCCAAGCGACCCGTTAAGAAGCGATCCATTACAAACTTCAACGAGGTGGAGCAGCTGGTAGAGAGAATGTTCCCAAGGGAGAGAATTGTGGTTTTCAATGGCTCACTCTCAATACTAGAAGGTACTGCTGCTTTTCCACTACCTTTTATTCTTATTTTTCCATGCAACTTTATGCACAAAGAATCCCGCCTTTCCTATAAGGCCTTGCACGCTATTCATTGCTCACAAATCCTTCTCTTCCTCTCCAAATCCAACCCCATTCAGCCCGGGTTTGTTCCGGTGCACGCGTCTCTTCATGGCCGGCCATGGAGCTGCCCTCACCAATGTCATCCCCATTGTTTCTCTCCCATCTCCCTTCCCCTCTCCATCCCTCCTGCCAGCTCGGGATTTGTTCCGGCGGACGCGTCTATTCATAGCCGGCCATGGGGCTGCCCTCACCAACGTTATCTTCATGCCGGAAAAGGCGTCCGTGCTCGAAATCAGACCCGACGGGTGCGAGATTGTGTGTTACAACCACCTATCGTACGCATGCACGCTTACCTACCATCTCATATTCAGCCATGGGGGCTGCTATGACACTGTTGAAGCTGACATCCCAACTGTGGCCACAACGCTGGAGTCCATTAGTAGGAGATTTGGAGAAGAAGATAGAAAACAAGGCCTTGATGGCAGCTATCAATAAACTTTCATGTCAGAGTATATATGTTATCTTATGAAGACAGATGTGCCTACAGCATATGCAAACGCTGTTTAATGTGATGTGACCATATTTATGTGCATGACCCTTCAGTCATAAAGTCATCAGTCCTCCTAACCACTGGGACAAGGAGGGATGTCACCAGGAGGGTTTAGGCTCCATATAGCCACCTTCCCCGGGGAAAGCTGTTAAATTATATATTGTGTTGTAGGCTTGGTAGGTTATCGAACTCTATTGTAGAGGGTACAATCCCCTCGTATCCCTCTCTTTCTAGTTCCATCTCTTTTCTCTCGTCAACTTGCTCTCCTAGTTCTCGAGCTCCTAAACCCTCACGCCATTTCATGGCCGCCTTTCTTCCTAGCTAGTCTTTTGACATGGTTTCAGAGCGAGTCGTTTCTCCTGGGCCTGCTCCCCACGCTTCCGCCACGTACCCGTTCTTCGTTCGCCGCCGTCGCGGCCTTCCGTTTTCGTGCCGCTGTGGCAGCTTCTCCGAGATGCCACGGCGGCTCTTGGTGCGGCCGTCGCAGCACACAGCCGTGACGGCACAGTCGGTGTCGTGTCGCGGCCGTCTCGACGCGCGGCCGTGGCGTCGCGCCGTTATAGCGTCGGCGTCCAGCCGTGGCAGCGTGACGGCGCCGTCAGGCTGCCGTCGCAGCGTCAACGTCCCGCTGCGGCATCGACGCCGCTCTGTGACGGCGCCGTCGAGCTGCAGCCGACCGCGCGACGCCTGTGACGCTGCCGCCGCCCGCACGCCAGCTGCCCTCCTTCCCCTGCGTCCCCTCCTCCTCGCCACAGCCTACGCCTGGCGCGTGGGGGACCCCATCGCCGTCGAGTTTGGACGTGCCGCCGAGAGGGCGGGGGCCGCTGCAGTCGCCTCTGGTGTTGAAGCCGCCGCCGCCGCCGCCGTTGCAGTAGGCCATTGCCGCCGCCGCTCTCGTCACTGTCGTGGTTGCCGCCATTGCCATCTCACAGGCCGTGGGGGCTGGCCCCACCGGAGTAGACGTGGCTGATGCTTGGAATGGGGGTGCTAGGTCAGGGGTGTGGGTGTGTGTGGGCTTGTGACTACCAAGCCTAGGGGGTGTGTTAAATTATATATTGTATTATATAATTTGTAGGCTTGGTAGGTTATCAAACTCTACTGTAGAGGGTACAATCCCCTCCTTGCATCCCTCTCTCTTTCTAGTTCCATCTCTTTTCTCTCCTAGTCAACTTGCTCTCCTAGTTTCTCGAGCTCCTAAACCCTCACGCCATTTCATGGCTGCCTTTCTTCCTAGCTAGTCTTTTGACAAAAGCCTCCCCAGCACCCTCCTTAGAGAGAGAGAGAGAGGATCGACAGGGTTATCCCAGTGCCACGACACCTTCAACGCTTTCGGAGCACCTACTAGCATACGTATATAAATGTCATGTAGGCTAACTAGGGCAGACTATAAAGGGTACAATACTCATATAGCAACCATGTCCTGCATGTGCCTTCTCAATTCATTCTCTTATTCTGATTTGGTATCATCGCTAGGTGAGGCCCTAAGTTCTCCCCGCTCCTCTCTCGTCCTAGCCTACCGCCGTAGCCTGCGCCCTAGTCTACCGCCCTAGCTTGCGCCCAAGCCCTAGCTCGCGCTCACGCTGCCCGCTGGCTGCCCGCCGCCTCCCTGCTCGCGCCGCGCGCTGCCCGCCGCGCTGTGCTGCGTGCGAGCTTGCACGCTGCTTACCGCTTGCCGCTTTCGCCTACCCGCCGCCTGCCAGCCGCCTGCCGCTGGCTGCCTGCCGCTGGCTGCCTGCCGCTGGCTGCCTACCGCTGGCTGCCTACCACTGGCTGCCTGCCGCTCGCCACTGGCCGCCTGCCGTTGGCCGCCTACCGTTCACCTTTGCCGCCTGCCGCTCACCACTGCCACTTGCCGCTGCCGCCTACCGCTGGCCGCCTGTCGCTCACCACTGCTGCCTGCCGATCGCCGCTGCCGCTCGTCGCTGCCGCCTGCCACTACCATCTGCCGCTGCCGCTGGCCGCCTGCCGCCTGTCGCTGGCCACCTGCTACTACCGTCCGTCGCTGTCTGCCGCTGCCCGCCACCGCTCGCGCTGCCTCCGACAACTGCGGCTCGCCACCGCCCAATGGGCCCTGCCTGCTGCTTGCCGCCGGCCAGCCGCGGCCGCCAGCTGCAGCCGCCTGTGCTGCCGCTAGAGCTGCCACAACAGCTGCCGCTGCTGCTGGAACTGCAGCCACAGCCGCCAGGGTAGCCGCCGTTTGAGGGTGAACTGGACGCGTGGACATCCGTACCCCTCGCTCGTACGCAGAGATGGTATCGGGGCTCTAGGCAGCCCAGTAGATATAGGTAATGGAGGCAAAGATGACATTTTATAGATCCACTGGCACTTACGTCGACGCAGTTCCTCCACCTAGGATAAACATAGTCGATGTCATGTGGATCTATAAGGTACCTGGAGAGCCATCGCATTTCCATGCGCGGTATATGGCCAGAGGCTTCAGCCACCGAGAGGGTGTGGACTTCGTCTAAACCTTCTCCCCCACCCTGAAGATGACTATTCTTCGGGTTCTCCTCCACATAGCCGCACACCGTGAGTACGAGCTCCACCCTCTGGCCTTCTCGACACCTTTCCCGCAGGGCAGCCTACACGAGCAGATCTACTTGCGGGGCCCTCCAGGCTTCACCGGGTCCTTCGCTCCTGGGACCCAGCGGAGTCTACGTCGCCCTATCTACTCTCTGCACAAGACACCTCGTGAGTGGCACGACACGCTCTGCACTACACTCGCGACTCTCCAGTTCTTCCCGTTCTTTGTCAGGCTCTTCATTCATGCTGGCCAGACTCCTTTCTACATTATTGTGTATGTAGACAATCTCATCTTTGCTACACCAGACAGGGTCACACAGGCCTTAGTGAAGGCCGAGTTTCTTAGCGACATGCCTGTACATACCTAGGAGAGCTGCGACACTATCTGGGCTTGGAGATCTCTCGTGATCGTGCAGCACGCACGGTCACACTCTCCTAGTCTCACATGGTGCAGTAGATCCTCCAGAGGTTTGACCTTCAGTTCTCGTCGGCATAACCCACTTTCCTACATATGGATCACAAGCTCTCACCATATGTTTTCGGTGAGCAGGTCGAGCCTAATGGTCCATACGCAGAGCTGGTGGGGTGCCTCATGCACCAAATGACGTGCACTCGCCCAGATCTAGCGTGCCCTCTGAGTATCCTTGCTCGCTTGCCCATTAAGCCTTAATTGCTCGCCTCACCCACTATATGTAGGCCAGTGTAAGGCCACAAGCCCATGCCTAACATTTCAAAAACCTACTTATGTTGACAAGTAAAACAAGACATTTACAATCATGGCACATCCGGACAATTAGTTCCATGCGCAGGCAGCAGCTCTCAAAACCCAAAACTAGTACCTAGCCCACTGCCCTTTCATCTTAATCACCGCCTTCACCCTCCTGGGCATGCTGTCGATCAAGTTGGTGCACACATCAGCCGGGATCTTCTCCCATTCCTCCTGGGCCCACTCGGACAGGTCCACCATACTAGTGGGAGGCCTCTCATGCTTTGCTAGCTCCCTCTTGAGATGAGCCCATAGATGCCCTATGGGGTTCAGATCGGGACTTGATGAAGGCCATTCCAGCACCCCAAACTCCTGCTCTCGAAGCCATTGCTGCACGATAGGCGACTTGTGTTTGGGATCGTTATCGTGCTGGAAGATTACGACCAAGGGGGAAATCTCGTAATGGTCGATTGTATTCTTGAGCTCGTCCTGCAGTATGCTTAGATAGTGCAGCCCGTCCATCCTACCATCCATTTTGCGCATAAAACCTGCCCCCTCATACGACATGCAGTCCCAAATCATCAAGCACCCGCCCCATGTTTCACGGTTGCTTGATCTGGTGGTGTTGGAGGGCCGTACCTTCACGAACCCAGGCGTACGTGCGGCCCTCAAAGCAAAACCAATTGATATTGGTCTCATCCGACCAGAACACTCATTTCCAGTCGTCAACCATCCAGTCAGCATGGTCCCGTGCAAACTCGACGATTTTGGCAACGTGAATCGAGGTTTTCGCCTTGCCGCTAGTAATCACCCTAACTATCCCTCGACAAATTCTATCCGTGACTTTGCGTGGGCGACCAGAAGTGGGCATTGAAGGACGCACGTCCTTTCGATTAGAATTTGCTACAACCTTGAGTCCGGAATCATGTACCGTACTCTTCCCCATGCCAAGCTCCTTCGCGATTCGCCTTGTGCTATACCCTCTCCGCAACAGGGTTAACATGCGTGCGCGATGTGCCTCATCTACCGGTCTCATCTTGGCCTAGTCAAAGCCGTGGGTCTTGCCTATTTCCTGCCAAGTCGGAACTCGCGGGAGCAACTATGAAGAATAAGCTGCTGTCGAGAAGAAATCTCGACAGCCGCTCGGCCAAAACTGTCCGGATGCACTCCCGCTCAGCTCGCGCCGGCTTCCAGCTCACCGCCGGCCCGCAGCTGGCCCCAGCTCACCGCGCTGCCCAGTTCGCCATCAGCGCCGGCTTCCGCGCTGCCCCTGCTGACTGCCAGCCCCTTCTTGCAGCCGACCCTGGTTCCGCTCTGCGCCGGTGCTTCTGTCGACTTTCTCCTCTACCGCGGCTCCACTGCTCTCCACTGCTGTCCATCGCTCTTCACCACTCTCCACCGCTCTCCATCCCCCTCTCTTCTGCTCTCCACCACTCGTCACTGCTCTCCACCGCTCTCCATAGCACCTGCCTGCCCCCTACTCCTCCTCCTCTAGCGATCGTCAGCCGTTGCTGCTGTGGTGATGGCGGACGCTATGCTCCGCCTGGACGCGGAGGGTCGGACGGTCGACTTTGAGGCATGGCTCGCCGATCTCCGCCGCCAGCTGAAGGGTCAGCGCCAGGATGGCTAGTCCTTGGCCCTCCACGTTAACAGTAAGCTCCCCTGTCCCAACCCGCCTGCTACCCTCTCTGACGCCCCCAGCCTACTGAGCGTGAGGCTTTTGCAGTTTCTAAGCTCGCCCGCACTGTCTGGGAGTCGCGCGATGCTGTCGCGAAGCTATGAGTCACGCCCTCCCCCTGTCCAAGCGTCCCCACTTTCAGGTCGTAGAGACTACGAAGGAGTAACTAGATACCGTCATTGCACGCTATTCCACTCCCTCCTCCGCCTCTACTGGCCGCCTCCTGCTCTTCCCTAATCTTGAATCCTTCTCCACTGTCGCTGATCTTGCCACTTTGAGGCCCAGCTCACTGTACAGCCTCCCCCCTTGGCGCTACTCACTACTTCCTTGCCACGCGCCTTCCTGAACCCCTCGCCACTTCCCGCGACGCCTTCCTTAGTCTCCACCCTGCTGACCTCACCTTTACACCACCCTGTCCGCGATAGAGACTCGCAAGTGCACTATCGTTCAGTCTAACGGTATTGCGACGGTCCCTATCTTTCAGGGTTGTGCTCCTTCCCAGTGCACTTCCTCCGATGTTTCTGCTGCTGTTGCTCAGTCAGCCCCTGCCACTGAGTCCCTCGCAGCGGCCTCAGCGCAGCCTCATCAGGGTAAGGGCCGCTGCCCCAGAGGGGGGCGTGGCGGAGGGAGGGGTGGCAGGAGTGGCGGGGGTGGCGGAGGTGGTGGAGGAGGTGTGAGTGCCGATGGTACAGACGAGGGGGCCGGGGCTGATGCCCCGGTGCAATAGCAGAATCAGCAGCAACAACAGCCTCAGCAGCAGCAGCAGCAGCAGCAACCCCAGCAGCAGCAGCAGCAGTAGTCGCCTTGGTGGCCTAGCGGCTTTGGTGGCGGCTCACGGAGCTTGACGTCGGGTGCTAGCTCCAGCCTTGTGAGTTGCCAGTATCAGCTTCAGACTGGTCCCTTTTGTGGCACCGTGTGTAGCCATTCTGGTCACACCGCCATCCGCTGCTCCCGTCGCCTTGATGACATATTTCGTCTCCGCTTCGGCCCTGGGTCGGACCTCCTAGACTGGCCCAACCGGGTATGTCACTGCGTGCCCGACTTCGAAATGGATGTGGATCATATTTTTTCTGCTTTGTATGCGATGTATGCTGATGACTCTAGTGTGACTGGACCTTATTACCCTGTGTTGCTTAGCGTAGGTGTACCCTCTGTGTGTAGTCTACGCTCCCCTGCTGCGTCAGGCGTAGGATCTCCTGCATTGTTTAGCCTAGGCTTCATGCCAGTGCCCCCACCGGCTGGCGCTACCACCGTGCTCTCCTTCACTCTGGACTCTGGTGCTCTGGTTGCTTCATTTGCGACCACACTGCGCTCATGTCGCTCGCTGCCCCTGCCGCAATTGCTCTTGCTGACCCTTCCTCATGTCCGGTAGTTGCACATAGCTCCACAACACTTCCTTGTTCGATGGTTCCCTCAGGCTCGCTTATGGGTCTACATATCCCCTCGTTCTCTAGTTGGTGTCGGCTGCCTTCAGGACCTCGGCATCACCACTACGTTCCCAGGACACGAGCGGTGCACAGTCTGTACTGAGGCCGCCCTCATCACGTTCCCCCGGGAACCGGTGCCTGGCCTATTCACGCTGGACACTGCGTCCCCCCCGGTGGGGGCATCCCCCCAGGTGGCAGCGTCTACCCAGGCCGCTGCGGCTTGCTCGTGTCGGTCGCTCACTCACCCGTCGCTTCTATGTCACTATTGCCTAGAACACCCTGCCCTCCCGCGTCAGCGTCACATGTCCCATCACGGTCTTGTCTTAAGTCTCCCTGCATCGCTCCCTGCCCTCCCTCCTTCGCCAATGCCTACGTGCACACCTTGCGTCGAGAGCTGGTTGCGCCATGCTCCTCACTCCTCCTCGTTTTCCCCCACCACTGCACCACTCTAGACCCTGCAGTTGGACGTCTGGGGCCCAGCCCCCTTCCCTAGGCCACGTCGCGAGCGCTACTTTCTAGTGCTCGTAGTCAACTACACGCGCTACACTATGATGTTTCCCCTAGAGCGGAAGGCCGACGTGCCTGACGCTCTTATCCTGTGGCTTGTAGCTGTGCGCGTCCACCGCACCCCACCCTTGCTTCATCTCCACTCCGATCGTGGCGGTGAGTTCACCTCCGGTCGGCTTAGCCAGTTTTGTCGTGTAGAGGGAATTTGCAAGTCGTACACACTGCTGGACTCACCACAGCAGAATGGGGTCGCTGAGCGACGCATCGGTTTGGTCATGGAGGTGGCTCGTACTTCCATGATCCATGCCGGTGCACCCCATTTTCTGTGGCCATTTGCAGTGCCCTACACTGCTCACCAGTTTAACCTATGGCCACACTCCCAGCAGCCTCAGGTTTTGCCGGCCCTCCTTTGGACTGGGTCCCCTGGTGACGCGTATGCGCTTCACGCTTGGGGCTGCCTAGCTCACGTCCGCGACTCTCGCGTGGACAAGCTCACTGCCCGCACCATCCCTTGTCTCTTTCTTGGATCCCCCATGGATGCGTCTGGTTGGCATTTCTACCACCCGCCATCTCACCGTTTCTTTCACTCGAGTGACGTCACCTTCAATGAGTCTATCACCGTCTACACCAGCTTCCCCCACCGAGGTCTCCCAGTCACCCCACCCCTGTTCCTTGTCCCCACTCCCTCGGTAGCCCCTGCTCCCCGTCCTGCCCCGTCTGGTGTGCCTCACGTCACTCCCCTTCCCTCGGTTGCCCTGGCAGAGGAGTCTACTGACTCTCGGGGCCCTGCGGCTCAGGGTCTGCCGCCTGTTTCTACGGCGCCTGCACCCTCGACCCTTATGTCTCCTCCGCCGCCGTAGCAGCCGTCGGAGTCGCTGCCGCCGCCGCAGCAGTAGCCGCAGGGGTCTGTGAGCTCTAGGGGTGCTGGGAGTGTGGGCACTGGGGAGGGTGCTGGTCCTGGGGGTGCTGGTTCTGGGGTTGTTAGTCCTGGGGGTGCTAGTCCTGGGGGTGCTGTCGTGGAGAGTCTCGGTGGTGCGGCTGCAGGCCCTAGTGTGGGCACGGAGCAGCAACAGCAGCCGCAGTAGCAGTTGCCGCCAGTTTCCGCCCTCCGCCTTCTCGGTCTCCCCTCCTCCGACCGACCGCCAGCACCTCCCAAAGCGCCGCCTCCTCCTCCTATCTACGGTCGTGTGCTTCCTCCGCCAGACTTGTCCCCGGCTCGTTTCCCCCCCCCGTTCTCCTCCTGTGTCTCCTCCGTTGACTCGTGACCCTACATGTCACAGGATCGAATGTGTCGAGGAAAGGTTGCACTATCGATCAGTACAAGGCACTTTTATACTTCCAAAGTACATCAGGTAACCAGGTTTATCTTATCCTAAGGGAATAGACCCTTCTAGAAGATAGAATCACCCTGCGTATAGCCACGCGAGGCTATTGGCTTTAAGGGATTACGGCAGGATTACGCCAGATAGCGCACCAGTACATCCCAAGCCTGGTCGGTGATATAATTATAATAGCAGGATAAACCAAAGGTTAATGGAAAATGGAGAATAGGAATCCAAATGAGATGAGATAAAAAGAGGAATGAAAATAGGAAGGAGATAGAAGAAGGAACAAGTGGTGTAATGGGGTCGTACTCTCACACTACACCCCCCTCTCCCTGGTGGCCTCACCGCCCCTCTCGTGCTCGTCCCGTCTCTCCCGCTCCGAGTGTTCACCCTACGTCTCTCCATTTTCACGTGTCTTGTGCTCCCCTCCCGCCTCTTCTCCCGTTGCCTCCTCAGTCATCCCTCGCAATCTCCTCGCCTCCTTTCTCTGACTTCCTTCGTGCTGCTCGCCTTCTGGTTCCTCGTGTCCTCGCCTCTCTTGTTACCGACCCTTCCGTTCCTGTCTCCAGTCCTGACACTCTTGTTGTTGCCGTTGCTGACTTTGCCTCTTCCTGCCGCCTTGACTACGCCACTGCTCTGGTCTTTGACTCTGCCCGTCCTCAGTCCGCCGGGGGTGCACTTGCCCCTGGCAGTAACGTCCTAGAGGATAGGCAGCACGAGCTAGCTTTCTTGTCCGAGGCCGCTCCTCATCTATGCTCCATGCTGCTAGCCCCTGAGGGTGACCCAAACGCTCTTGACATCCCGACCCCTCGCACCTACGCTGAGACGACCTCGGGACCCTGGACCTCTCAGTGGATAGCTGCCATGGACGTAGAGATGACATCTTGGAGATTCACCGGCACCTATGTCGACGCAGTTCCTTCACCTGGGGTGAACATAGTCGATGGCCGGTGGCTCGTCAAGGTGAAGCGCCCTCCTAGAGAGCCGCCTGTGTTCAAGGTACGCTACATTGTTAGAGGCTTCTGTCAGCGCAAAGGTGTTGATTTCTTTCGGACCTTCGCTCCGACCCCGAAGATGACTACTCTTCGGGCGCTGCTTCACGGGCGACTACGAGCTGCACTCCCTCGACTTCTTCACAACGCTTCTCCAGGGCAGTATGCACGAGAAGACCTACCTCCACCACCAGCCAGGCTCCTCTGGCACTTTCCCTCCTCGGACAGAGTGGTTCTTTCGGCGCCCGGTTTACGGTCTGCGGCAGGCGCCCCGTGAGTGGCACGACACGCTGTGTGCTACGTTAGCTAACCTGCAGTTCTTCCCATCCTCTGCTGACCCTTCGCTCAGGCCACAATTCGTTCTACATCCTTGTCTACGTAGACGACCTGGTCTTTGCTACTGCATACAGAGATGCACTGGCCTCAGTGAAGGCCGAGCTGTCGAGGAGACACTCTTGCACTTAGCTAGGAGAGCTTCCCTCCTACCTTGGGCTACAGATCTCCAGGGACAGAGCAGCGCGCACAATCACTCTCACACAGTCACACTTGGTGTGCCAGGTCCTTCAGAGGTTTGGCCTTCAGTTCTCCTCCGCACAGCCTATACCCCTACCAGTAGATCACAGGCTTTCAGCTCCATTCCCTGACAAGTTTGTTAAGCCCAGTGGTCCGTACGTGGAGCTTGTGGGCTGCCTCATGTACCTGATGACTTGCACTTGTCCAGATCTCGCATACCCTCTTAGTATCCTGGATCGCTTTATGGCAACAGGCAGACACCGACCCCAGCACTGGTCGGCCGCTAAGAGGGTTTTGCGCTATCTAGCAAGTACATCGGGCATGGGGCTAGTGCTAGGAGGACGCATGCCAGTGGTTCTCACAGGGCACACCGACGCTTCGTGGGTGGACAACGCTGAAACTCTCAAGTCCTCACAGGGCTAATGCTTTAGCCTCGATGCATGCTCTATCTTGTGGAGGTCCACCCGCTCGTCATCTATTGCACAGCCTAGCTGTGAGGCTGAGATATACGCTGGTGCCATGGCGGCACAGGAGCTCCGCTGGTTGATGTTCTTGCTCACTAACTTAGGTGAGCGACCTAGCTTTGCATCGGTCCTATATGCTGACAACAGGGCCATGATCCTCCTATGTCAGGAGCCTCAACTAGAGGGCAGAGCGAAGCACATCCGGCTGCGGTACTTCCTCCTGCGCGAGCTACAGCAGCGCCGCCAGGTCTGCGTAGTACAGTTGGCCTCCAGTGCCAACACAACTGGTATCTTTACTAAGGCACTTGTCCCTAAGGATCATCCTCGGCACTGTGTACAGCTTGGTCTAGTTCCTGTAGCTCCTCAATTGCTAGGACCTTGATTCTGTACTATTCCTTATATTACTGTATCTTGATTGGCCTTGTGGCTCTTGTTCTAGTGGCTGGATTAGTAGTGCCGCCTTGGGTTACTCTTGTCTCGCTTGTACTCTTGCTGACTAGTCTTCAAACCCCTTCCTCAGAGGATGGACTAGTAGTGCCGCCTTGAGCAGCATGTTTCTCGCTAGGCACTGCCCCTTGTCTAGCCTAAGGGATGTGTCAAGTTATACATATATTGTATATGTAGCAATTGTAGGCTACACGGGTTTGGGCTCTTAGCGAGTACAACACCCAACCATATAGCTTCCTTGTATCCCTTGTGTCTATTCAATGCGTTATTCTGAGACATCTACCATACCCCCCTTGCCCTATCTGCATGCATCATTCATCACATCTACACCTCCTTCCTCCTCCCTGCAGAGACAGATGTACAATCGAGTGGGGGCTCCTCTTATTGGCAAAGAGAGGGGTGACATGGGACCCTTACCAGTTAAAGTTGGCGATCTACTATTCGTTGACTCTTTTTACCAGGCACAATGTATTGTATTGGCTTCAATATCCTACTCCGTATACTTGGTTACTTGGTACCATCTACCATAAAATGCGAACTTCAAGAGCATGAGTTTTGAGCATAATAAAAAGATGTGATCACCACCTTTGGATTATGTTCATTTTGTTTTAGACTTTCTCACCTAAATCCTTAGGCGTTAGTATCTTTCCCCCTTCCTTTCTCTTCCCTCTCCTCTCCCCTCCCCTCCACAACCCACTTTCCAAAATTGTGGTCAAGCCTGTTGAAGTATACTCCACAGAGTTTACTTATGCATTCCTGATATAGCACCTAGACTACACTAGTAGCGCGATACCTCATATGGAAGGACGCGCGTAATGACGTCAGTATTTGCGAGTCAACACGTGAACAGTAGGTTCGTGCGTATTATCACCCAAAGGGTCACGCCACTATCAGTCACACGAACAGTCACTAGTCATGTCACCCGAATAGTCGCGATACACTACGAACAGATACATTCCGAATAGGTACTTGTTAGACTAAGAATATGCCTGTATTACTCATTATTATTATCCTTGTCATTTCAGACATTTCCAATACAAGGTGTAAAGTCTTCCGCTGACTTTTACTCGTGGTTCCACCAATTCTAGATCCTGGCCACTCTAAAAATGTGGTTCACTTCTACATGATATTCTGAGCTAGTGGAGTTACAGGAACCGATACAAGCTTATTTCGATTACGCCCTTAAGTTTGAGTCATAGATCTATAATTATGTCAGCTACTACAGTAAGACAGGAAAATCAACTGCGAATTCTCCTACTTTTGGTCTTTCTACTGACGATCTAACTCGCTTCCTTGATGGCTAATCAGTCTACTCAGCCACAACAACAAGCTCCAGCGCATCCTACAGCTTCTATAAGCCTTGATAACTCTAGTTATGCAAGATTTGCTGTTGCTGCTAGGCCTTCAGCCCCTGGAGATGAGTCCGCTGGGTCTTTTGCCTTTCATGGGCGACCTGCTCAACCAGAGCAACAACAACTACAGCAGCAACAACATCAAATGGCAGAAGAAATACCATTTCCTGCAGAAGTTGTCGTAAATCAAGCAGATTTTCTAACTATTGAAGACATCAACTCACTTTCATGGCCGTGACTTCAATACTTGGGGATTCGAGTTCCAAATCCTCGCACAAACTTCGGGTATCTGGGAGAAGTGTGAGAAACTGAAGAACAGGAATCGGGAGAAGTCGGGTGAAGCCACCCCTGTCAAGACTATCTCGCCGCCTTCAGCTTCTTCAACTCAATGTGCAAAAGGCAAAGCAATCATTAATTGCATGATTGGACCACACTGGACTAGTGGTATACGCTACTGGAGGTGATGAGACAATGAAGAAAGCGACAATGACATGGAAGAAGTAGCAGCCAATCTACCTCCACGTCATCGTCCTCGTTCAAAAACTCTAGAACCAGCAGTCATTAATGAAGAAGAACCACAGCAGCTGAGCAGGTTTCCTCAACGGTTGAACGTGCAGCCGTACGCCCACATCGCCAAGCGTACGTATCCCGAACACGTTAATACTTGGTTTCTTGACAGCTGCTGCGGTCTCTACATGGCATCTTCAAGACGCTATCTCCTCAACTGGCGAAATCTGCCAAACGGAGAAAAATACAACATCACAGTGGCCAACAATAAAGTTATTAAAGCCATCAGAATTGGAGATGTGATACTATAGTTCGACGACACCGAAGTTTCACTTCAAATTAATAAGGTTCTTGTCGCCACGGGTTTTGGCTTCAACCTACAGTATTATCACAAGCGCATCTGATGGAAAGTGGCATCTGCTTCGTCAGCACCGCCAACACGATGCTCATGGAGTTGTACCTAAGCGAGAAGAAGGAAGACAATTTAGTTGGCACAGCATAAATTAAAGACAACATTTTCGGTTTTACGGTTTTCACCTGTGAAGGCATCTGGCGACAGTGAGAAGAATGTCTCACTTGCTCCTTGGCATCATCACTAGGAAACGGATCTCCAACGCCAAGACCATTGTGGTCTGAATGTTTTATGCGTCACGCCTCAGCCTTCTCGCACCAACTCCCTTGACGAACCTGCAGCAGAGCCAACAGAAGCAGCATCAGTAACAGCAGAAATGGCTCAAAGTACATGGGCATTTGGAGATGGCAAATGGGGTTACGAAAATCAAGAACCGACATCTGCTACAGTCGAAGAACCTATGCTGGTTGAACGCATATGGGGCACGAAAGAGTTAATCGTACCCGATGCTTGGGCGCAACGCCGACATCTTGGCCTACCTTGGGTTGAAACTGCAGAAGAAGCCGAGCTCATCCAGCCTTATGGCACCGGCCGCTGCGTTAACCCTGCGCCAACGATTCATATTTCGCCGACCTTCTTCCTTCACTACGACTTGTACCTGCGTTCAAAAGGACACATCACAACAATAGAAATCTGGCACAAGCGGTTAGGTCATCCCTCGCAAGAAGCTCTTAACAATTCGATTAAAGCCTCGATTTTTTACAAGGATTCTCTCATTTTAACCAACGGCCAGGTGCTTCGACCTAGCAGCCGCCAATCACCCTGCACCATCTGCCTCGGAGCTCGCCTAAGCCACGCTCCTTTTCTGTCACACTTTCCGAGTGCTACAAAGTACTCTTCATGGACGTCGTCTTCAGCGACATACTCTTCATGCCGCAGGAAGCAAAGGATATCAGCAGCAACGACCACCGCTATATAATTACCTTCATCGACGGTGCTACTTGATACGTCCGGCACAAGAAAATATCTCACAAGTCTGAAGCTCTCGAAGCCTTCAAGTTATGGCTGAAAATCGCGGAGCGGCAGAGCGGCATCAAGCTGAAAGACATCCAGACTGACAACGCGGGCGAGTAGACTAGCGAGCCATTCGATGAATTTCTGGCACGGAAAGGGAGACCTAGGCGCAAGACTGTGCCTTATTCCGATCAACAGAATGGAGTAGTTGAGAGAAATAACAGAATGCTGCAAGAGAAGATGCGCGTGCTACTGCAACAGTCCAGCTTGACAGCAGACTTTTGGCCGTTTGCAATGGCGCAAGATGTCAGACTACACAACTACTTATCTTCAACAACTCTCTCTCAGTTCAGCTCGCCACATGTCATGTGGACAAAACACCCCGCCGACACTCGACGTCTATGAGTTTGGGGCTGCATGGTCCAATACAGACCTCCGAGTGCAACTGTGGGCAGATTTACTGAACTGGCTCGTTGGGGAATACACCTTGGTGTACCAAAGGATTCCTACTCCTGTATAATTATGGATTACAAAACTCGAAAGGTTTTGTATGCCTGAGACTGCATTTTCTACGAGAAACCTTTTCTCGATGACTTCGAACTCGACAAGGAGCACCAGCAATGGGATCTTGATCGCTACAGCGCCGAACGGAGTTACGCCACTCCTCAAGAAAAAGCAGATGCAGCCGAAGAATATTATCCATCCGACAGCGCAGCAGCAGGACCTTCTACAGTTCTGCAGTCGTCTACGTTATTGTTCGACTCCTATATTCCTTCGACACGTGCCAACAACAGCGAAACACCGCTCTTCATTCCCCTCTCGGACACAGACTGCCTATAATTATGAGGAGCGCATGCGCAGACAGAAAACTGACAAAACATCACATAACGGTGCCCGCCATCTGCCATATGAAATTTACGATGATGACATCGTTGAAGTTTGCCAACCTCATCCACGTGGTGATCAATCGGCTCTTCAGATTCTTGGTCTTGCTATCACAGTTTAGCAACCAACGACCGGGATCGAGCTGAAAACAGTCAAGCAGGCCCTCTTCGGCTCTGATGCTGACAAGTGGCGAGCAGCTATGGATGCAGAGGTAGCAGCTCTCGAGAAGCGGAAAATGTGGAAACTCGTTCAACGCAAAGCAGCACGTGGCAAGAAAATTCTTTCGGGAAAACAGGTCTTTCACATAAAGACAAATGCAGCAGGCAAACCGCACAAATTCAAGGGGAGATGGTTCGAACAAACCCACGACATCGATTACGACAAGACTTTCGCTCCGGTCAAGTGCCTTACCTCAGTTCGAATTCTTCTCGCCATTGCTGACAGCTGCCACCTTCCACTTCACCAACTGGACGTTAAAAATGTGATTTTATACGCAGACGTTGATGCAGATATTTTCGTTGAACTCCCTCACAATTACGGCGACGGACTCCACATCTGCAAGTTACTTAAATCACTCTACAGCATCAAGCATGCTCCTTGCCTGTGGCAGTAGCATCTTTACAAAGTGCTGATTTCATTCGACTTCGTGCAGCTGCCCCACGATCCTAGAATGTACAGACTCGAATTTCGAGGGCGTTACATTCTCCTAGTGGCCTACGTGGACGGCTTACTGTACATCGGCTCGTACAACAGTCTTCTGGCACGCATGGAGGAAAGAATCCAAACGATTCTTGAAGTGACTAATTCCTCCAACGTCACCCAATTTCTTGGGTTAAACGCCGACTGCGACCCCGATGCCATCTATTTTTCTGCAAGCAAGTACGCAAAAACACTTGCAAAAAAGTTCGCCATCGCTCCTATCGGCCTCACCACTGTATTTCATCACATTTTGGCTGATCACACACCCGATACTACCCCACTTACCGCCTCCGAGCATCAGCATTACCAGCAGCAGCTCGGGTGTCTTCCCTTTGCAGCAGTTACATGCCGCCCGGATCTTGCCTACATCACGAGTCAGCTCGCACAGTACATGCACCGACCTGAAGGGGAGAATATGGCCGATCTTCATCGTGCCCACCAATACTTCATTTCTACTCCTACAACCGGCATCAGCTACACGAAAAACAGTGCAACAAATTTTCGACTGACTGGGTAGGTTGATGCGGATCATGCAGCTGACCCAGACAGGGTTCAACTTCAAACTTGAATCAGGTGGTGTCATTTTTTGTAACTCAACGAAACAGGAAATCATCGCACTTTCGTCAGCCAAAGCAGAATTCGTCGCAGCAAGCTCTGCAGTTCGCGAATGACTCTATCTTTAAGAGTTACTACAAGAGGCAAAAATCGCAACGACACGTAACTTCAAGTTACTCTGCGATAACCAGAGTGCAATCAAGATTGCAAACAAGCCCGACTTCGTCAACAGGACAAAACACATCGCCCTCCGTTACCTCTTCGTCAAGGACGAAATCGACAAAGGAAAGGTCATCATGAAATACTACCATACAGAAGAAATGACAGATGATTTTCTGACGAAGAAACTCCCACGCGGCAAGTTTCAATACTGCTCCAACCTGGTTGGAATCTGCAAACGTGGCGACATTTACCCAGAGACACACTCAGGAATGAAGGGGGGAGTTGAAGTATACTCGACGGAGTTTACTCATGCATTCCTGATATAACACTTAGACTGTAGTAGTAGCGCGATACCTCATATGGAAGGACGCGCGTGATGACGTCAGCAGTAGCGAGTCAACGCGTGACTAGTAGGTTCACGCATATAGTCACCCGAAGGGTCACGCCACTCTCAGTCACATGAACAATCACTAGTCATGTCACCCGAATAGTCGCGATACACTACGAACAGGTACATTCCTAATAGGTACTTGTTAAACTAAAATATGCCAGTATTACTCATCATTATTATCCTTGTCATTTCGGACATTTCCAATACAAGGTGTACAATCTTCCGTTGACTTTTACTCGTAGTTCCACCAACTCTAGATCCTGACCAGTCTAAACACATGGTGTCGAGAGACCCGCTGGGGTTACCCTTGAGAAGATCCTCAGGAAAGGGCCACAGGTGCAGAGCCTGGGGGGCTATGGGTGCACTGACCCGCTATTAACAAGCCCAACTCAGTGGTTTAGTGGCTAAGTTCGGACATATGGTTCACTTCTACAAAGCCTTCCTCTCCTCAGGGACAATCATGCACCGGTGGCACCTGCTGCACGTTCCGCTTGTCTCCGATGCACCACACTTCGTTCCCTTCCCACATGGGACGCATGCCCTTTCCCTTTCCCCGTGTCTATTCATAGACGGCCACAGAGCTACAATCACCAACTTTAACTTCCTGCAAGAAAAAGCATCAGTTCGAAATTAGACCCTTGGGTGTGAGTTCGTGCGTTTCTATGACTTGTTGTTGTGTGCATGCTCGCTCACCTTGTTGAAAGAAGTTTAGAGCCTAGTAGCTAGTCATGAGAAAATGTCGAGGTTTTAGCTAAAGAGGGGAAAGTTGCGAGAGGAAAATGAGAGTTGGACTAGAAGAGAAAGGGGTAAAAGTGGGGGGGGGGGGGGGGGGGGGTGTACCCTTTATAGTAGGATCTAGTAATTGTAGCATACCTACCAAGCATACTCAATTATATATATACAATATATAATTTGACACACCTATCACATTGTGCTCGGCCATGGAGGCTGCTCTATTATTGCAGAGGCTCATATCCCAACTTTATCTGCAACATTGGAGCAAGGGACTCAGATTGCAGGCTTCTTACCTTGATTAGGGTAAAATCAGGGGTTTTTTATAAGGGTGACCCTGATGAGACAGGGTTTTTTTTTTTTTTTTTTTTTTTTTTTTTTTAAATAAAAAATAAAAAATAAATAAACACGGGTCTGAAATTTCAGTGTTTTTTTAGTAGTGAATTCTGATTGATTAGCGTGACTAGTGTAGTGAGGCCTGTTTTTTCTAATGTCGTATTGGGGACCGACCCTGATACTACATGTAATAGCGGATTCCGAGGCCCAACCCCCCCCCCCCCCCCCCCCCCGTTATTTCTGAATTTCCCCCCCACCCTCCCTGTCAATTACGCCAACTTGACAGTGACCGACCAAGACTTTAATCAGGAACCTATGACAAGTACTGGGCATGCATTCCGACAAAATAGCAAGGGAGGTTATCAAGTTGGGACCCCTCTTGATCAGCACCCCTTGTGTGTCGAGGTGCGTTTTTTTAATTCGGAGCTGGGCAGCAGCCCGCACTGTTCGATATTCAGAACAAACCCAAGTGGCATATTTGACGCGACACACTACTGTACGAATTTTGTTTCGCGTCGCGCGTTGTGGGCTGCACGACGTGGCACGCGATTTTGCCACGTCAAAACGGGCCCCATTTGGTCATCAAGTGGGGCCCCACTTGATTTTCGCCCAGGGAATGCACGAAAAACAGGAATAGCAGAGGGGGGTCCCTCTTGAACCCCCCTGCAGAAAAAAGGCCCACGTGGACTACCACAAACGTCCCAGGGGGGCTGCACGACGCGCCAGGCTGTCAATATTTTCTCGCCTCGAGCCCACATTGGCTAAAACATTTGCGCAACCAATAGGATTTGTGCAATCCTTTTTTGTTTTCGGGCAGTTGCAAATTTCGGGGCACTAGGACGTTCGTTTTTTTTCGCCAGGTTTCGGGACTTCTTTTTTTTGCAACCACTCAACAATCAAGAGGGACCCCCCTCTGCTATTTTGCCGTCGGGTTTAAAGCCCGTGACTAAAATAGCATTCAAGACAAGCTATTAATTTCCACTTGAAAGTGATGCCATCCTACTTTGTAGCTTTTGGAACTCAAGCATAGATTCAGATTTAGGATGAAACCAGAAAGTGGCGAAACGACTTGCGCGCCAAAAAGCTGACCGGAAACGTGCATGCGACCTACGCTGCGACTGTAAAAGTTGCACAACAATTGAAATGGCGGGAAAACAAAACACTCGCACGCAGCTTGCTCAACCCAGCTGAATGTACCAGTAGAGCAATCCACAGCACACACAATCGTGTCGCCCTAGAGCAAGCGAACCTTACGCAACTCGAACGCACTGTGGGTGCACCTCCAGGGCAGGGACGTCATCAGCGACCTTAGCGTCAGTAACACAAAAGACAGACGCGCATAGGCGGGCACGTATGTAGCCACATTGTGACCAAGGCAGGGAGACGCGCAATAGCAGGGAGACACGCAAATGCAGGGAGACTCGCTAAGGCAAGGAGATGCGCTAAGGCAGGGAGACGCGCTATGGCAGGGAGATACGCTATGGCAGGGAGACGCGCTATGGCAGGGAGACGCGCTAAGGCAGGGATACGCGCTAAGGCAGGTAGGGATACGCGCTAAGACAGGGAGACACGCTAAGGCAGGGAGACGCGCCAAGGCAGGGAGACACGCTATGGCAGGGAGACGCGCTATGGCAGGGATACGCGCTAAGGCAGGGAGACGCGCTAAGGCAGGGAGACGCGCTAAGGCAGGGAGACGCGCTAAGGCAGGGAGACGGGCTAGGGCAGGGAAACGCGCACAGGCAGGGAGACACGCTAAGGCAGGGAGACGCGCTAAGGCAGGGAGACGCGCTATGGCAGGGAGATACGCTATGGCAGGGAGACGCGCAAAGGCAGGGAGACGCGCTAAGGCAGGGATACGCGCTAAGGCAGGGAGACACGCTAAGGCAGGGATACGCGCTAAGGCAGGGAGACGCGCTAAGGCAGGGAGACGCGCTAAGGCAGGGATACGCGCTAAGGCAGGGAGACGCGCTAAGGCAGGTAGACGCCCTAAGGCAGGGATACCCGCCAATGCAGGGAGACACGCTACGGCAGGAAGACATACTCATGTCTCCGTTCCCAACCCAGGGACTGGACCATGTCTCTGCAGTCCGCGGGATCCCATTATCTCACAGACCACCCCCCCCGCCCCTCTGCCCCCCCTCCTCCCCCCATCTCGCCCTCTCTCAGCCCCCTAGAATGCCGAGATGACCTCAAAATTGCAACCCTACTAACACCCACACAGCCCCGCACCCATCCTCCCCTCCTCGCGCCAACCCAAACCCCCCACCCCCCCCCCCCCCCCCCCCCATCCATGCCATGCCCTGCCCTGCTCTGCCCTGCCCTGCCCTGCCCTGCCCTGTCCTGCCCTGTCCTGCCCTGTCCTGCCCTGTCCTGTCCTGCCCTGCCCTGTCCTGCCCTGCCCTGTCCCGCCCTGCCCTGCCCTTCCCTGTCCTGCCCTGCCCTGCCCTGCCCTGTCCTGCCCTGCCCTGCCCTGCCCTGCCCTGCCCTGCCCTGCCCTGCCCTGCCCTGCCCTGCCCTGCCCTGTCCTGCCCTGCCCTGTCCTGCCCCGTCCTGCCCTGCCCTGTCCTGGCCCGTCCTGCCCCGTCCTGTCCTGTCCTGTCCTGCCCTGCCCTGCCCTGTCCTGCCCTGCCGTGTCCTGTCCCGCCCCGTCCTGCCCTGCCCTGCCCTGCCCTGCCCTGCCCTGTCCTGCCCCGTCCTGTCCTGTCCTGTCCTGCCCTGCCCTGCCCTGCCCCGCCCTGTCCCGCCCTGTCCTGCCCTGCCCTGCCCTGTCCTGCCCTGCCCTGCCCTGCCCTGTCCTGCCCCGTCCTGTCCTGTCCTGTCCTGCCCTGCCCTGCCCTGCCCTGCCCTGCCCTGCCCTGTCCTGCTCTGTTCTGTCCTGCCCTGCCCTGTCCTGCCCTGCCCTGCCCTGCCCTGCCCTGTCCTGCCCTGCCCTGCCCTGCCCTGTCCTGCCCTGCCCTGCCCTGCCCTGTCCTGCCCTGCCCTGCCCTGCTCTGCCCTGCCCTGCCCTGCCCTGCCGTGTCCTGCCCTGTCCTGCCCTGTCCTGCCCTGTCCTGTCCTGCCCTGCCCTGTCCTGCCCTGCCCTGTCCCGCCCTGCCCTGCCCTGCCCTGTCCTGCCCTGCCCTGCCCTGCCCTGTCCTGCCCTGCCCTGCCCTGCCCTGCCCTGCCCTGCCCTGCCCTGCCCTGCCCTGCCCTGCCCTGTCCTGCCCCGTCCTGCCCTGCCCTGTCCTGGCCCGTCCTGCCCCGTCCTGTCCTGTCCTGTCCTGCCCTGCCCTGCCCTGTCCTGCCCTGCCGTGTCCTGTCCCGCCCCGTCCTGCCCTGCCCTGCCCTGCCCTGCCCTGCCCTGTCCTGCCCCGTCCTGTCCTGTCCTGTCCTGCCCTGCCCTGCCCTGCCCCGCCCTGTCCCGCCCTGTCCTGCCCTGCCCTGCCCTGTCCTGCCCTGCCCTGCCCTGCCCTGTCCTGCCCCGTCCTGTCCTGTCCTGTCCTGCCCTGCCCTGCCCTGCCCTGCCCTGCCCTGCCCTGTCCTGCTCTGTTCTGTCCTGCCCTGCCCTGTCCTGCCCTGCCCTGCCCTGCCCTGTCCTGCCCTGCCCTGCCCTGCCCTGTCCTGCCCTGCCCTGCCCTGCCCTGTCCTGCCCTGCCCTGCCCTGTCCTGCCCTGCCCTGTCCTGCCCTGCCCTGTCCTGCCCTGCCCTGTCCTGCCCTGTCTGTCCTGCCCTGCCCTGCCCTGTCCTGCCCTGCCCTGCCCTGCCCTGCCCTGCCCTGCCCTGCCCTGCCCTGCCCTGCCCTGCCCTGTCCTGCCCTGCCCTGTCCTGCCCCGTCCTGCCCTGCCCTGTCCTGCCCCGTCCTGCCCCGTCCTGTCCTGTCCTGCCCTGCCCTGCCCTGTCCTGTCCTGTCCTGCCCTGCCCTGCCCTGTCCTGCCCTGCCGTGTCCTGTCCCGCCCTGTCCTGCCCTGCCCTGCCCTGCCCTGCCCTGCCCTGTCCTGCCCCATCCTGCCCTGCCCTGTCCTGCCCCGTCCTGTCCTGTCCTGCCTTGCCCTGCCCTGCCCTGTCCTGCCCCGTCCTGCCCTGCCCTGTCCTGCCCCGTCCTGCCCTGTCCTGTCCTGTCCTGCCCTGTCCTGCCCTGTCATGTCCTGCCCTACCCTGTCCTGCCCTGCCCTGCCCTGCCCTGTCCAGCCCTGCCCTGCCCTGCCCTATCCTGCCCTGCCCTGCCCTGCCCTGTCCTGCCCTGCCCTGTCCTGCCCCGTCCTGCCCTGCCCTGTCCTGTCCTGCCCTGCCCTGCCCTGCCCTGCCCTGTCCTGCCCTTTCCTGCCCTGCCCTGTCCTGCCCTGCCCTGCCCTGCCCTGCCCTGCCCTGTCCTGCCCAGTCCTGTCCTGCCCTTTCCTGCCCTGCCCTGTCCTGCCCTGCCCTGTCCTGCCCTGTCCTGCCCCATCCTGTCCTGCCCTGCCCTGCCCTGCCCTGCCCTGCCCTGCCCTGCCCTGCCCTGCCCTGCCCTTTCCTGCCCTGCCCTGTCCTGCCCTGTCCTGCCCTGCCCTGTCCTGCCCTGTCCTGCCCTGCCCTGTCCTGCCCTGTCCTGCCCTGCCCTGCCCTGTCCTGTCCTGCCCTGCCCCGTCCTGTCCTGCCCTGCCCTGTCCTGCCCTGCCCTGCCCTGCCCTGTCCTGCCCTGCCCTGCCCTGTCCTGCCCTGCCCTGCCCTGTCCTGCCCTGCCCTGTCCTGCCCTGCCCTGTCCTGCCCTGCCCTGCCCTGCCCTGTCCTGCCCTACCCTGCCCTGCCCTGTCCTGCCCTGCCCTGCCCTGCCCTGCCCTGCCCTGCCCTGTCCTGTCGCTCCCTTGTCCCGTCAGCAGCCTGAGGAGCAACCAGCCGAAGAGGTGTGAGCTGCAACTAGTTGAGTTGTTCCCTTTTCTGGTATCTGTCCCCCCCCAGCAGCCTGAGGAGCAACCAACTGAACGGGTGTGTGTGCTGCAACCAGTTCAGTTGTTCCCTTCCCTCGTCTCTGTCCCCTCCCTCGGCAGCCATGAGGAGCAACCAGGATCCTTCGCTGCCGCTGCTACTTGGACTACTCCGGGCTGCTGGGGGATCACATGTATGCAAGAGTGCGGCTGCCCAAGCTGATATATGTTACGTTTGGCTCATTACACATGGAAGAGGGGGAAGGAGTGTACGAGAATTGTAAGGCGGAGGAGGTGGCAGAATTCGTAGAATATTGGGAGGTACCATCAGAGATTGACTTTGAGATGCAATCACTTGATTAGGCAACGCTCTATGAACGCTACCAAGTTGAAAGCACTAATATGCATAGTGGCAATTACACAAGGACTGCTGAATGCCATGCACCAAAGAACAGTAGGTGAGAGGAGAGATCTGCCATCATAGCCCTCATAAATCTCAGGTGTCAGTCTTCGCTTCGCCGTCACGTCAAGGGCGACATGATAGGACAGGCACAAGTACAAACATCTAGTGTTAGATACGAATACGGTATGTGTAGACACATAGGGACGAATGGGTGGACAAACAAGCATTGGCGGCATGCAAACCGGTGAGGAAACAGGAGGCCTACCACATGGGCTAGACTGCGCGCTGTGCGGAGGCTGGGGTGGTAATGCGGGCACGCTTCAAATTCGGTGAGGGGTCTGCATGGCAGGGGGGCAGCATGGGGTTGAAGAGAGGTGGGAACAATGACTCACAGAGGCAGTGGCGATGGGTGTGGGGGCAGGGTAAGGGAAGAGAGGACAGGAAACAAATGAGGGGCGCTCCATTGCAAGGCTGGCAGGGGCAAGAAACGATGCATCAAAGTGGAAGCTGAGAAACATTATGACTATGCATAGGGTTTAGTGAATATGCCTGACCGATAGGGTTGCTGCCCATAGCGGTACCACGATCACCTCACGATGCCATCTCAAGGGGCGGATGCGACAACTTGTCTCCAGTCCGCTAGAATGTCAGTGGTCCACTTCCAATTCATATGTCCGAGCACCCTATCCCGCTTTCCCCGCTTGACACGCGTTGCTTGCCTAATGCGGATCACATGCTTTCGCACTAAGCGTTCACACGTATTGTTCCAATGCAAAACCGACAATGACACGCGTGCCTCCATACTCCCTCTGAAGAGAATGCGCTTAGGTGCGTACTTGCAGATGACCGAATGAAAGGACTCATTCAGCCAACTGCTCGCACTGAGTACAAAAGCGCGCATCTTGTCTTCGTTGCAATGCTTCTCTAGCCATGCACAGAAAGCAAGGTGAGTGGCTGATTGAGGTGCATATAGGGCAGCCTCTGTACCCCACTTATCGAGGACACATCGGGGCGTGATACCATGCCGAGCGCACTTGGAATGATCACCTGCCCAATGCTGTGCTGCCAACCCCAATTCATAAGCCACTTATGCTGCCGACATTGGCCTCCCGGCCCTTGCAAGCGTAGCGCAACGCATCATCACGTGATGGAAATGTATGCTAAATCTCTGCGCCACGCTCACTTCCTCCACATGGCCTTCATGGTCGTGAGTTGCCTGCCCACTTCTCGCTGTCGACGTCCTCTTTGTGCGTTTCGCCCTTCTTACCCACCGCACCTTTCCATCATCCTCTTGAGCCATACCATTAGCGTCCGTTGCTGCCAAACTGCCAGTAGCTCCCTGAACCGAGTCATCAGCCACAGAAGGTGCCACTGGTCCATCGACCTTGCTGCCTTGCCGCCCTCCACGACCGTGACCCCCTTGCTTCCCTCGACCCCCCCTCTTCCTCCCTGGTGCTGTTGCCCACCTAGTAACCCTCTCTTCGTCCCTATACTCGTCATGTCCCTCACTTGTAGCTGAGTCCGAACTACCACCCTCACTCTCTTAGGCTCCTTTGTCATGATCAGCACGAGGCGTCCGTCTTCCAGCATTCCGTCTGCATGCCCGCTTCGCCTTGTTTGACCTACGTGCCACCTCCGTGTCACGTGTCTTCACCGCATCCTCCTCGTCACTTGACTCGCCCCTTGACTGATGAACATCGTCCGCACCGGCGGACTCGACCCACCATCCTCGTGCTTGGAGATTGTCGATCTCCATTCGGGCTCCAGCCACCTCCGCTACATAGGCAGTCAAGAGCCATGTTGTAAGAGGAAGAATATCATTAGACATGCGCTGTGCGACAAGTAGAACCCAAACATGGCACAAAACTGGGTTTGGGGATTGTGCGTAGTGCATCTCACCTTCCTCCGATGTGCGTGGCTGGGCTTCTAACGTATCAGCCGCCTCATCGTGTCTCCCGGCCACCGCCTCCGCCAGCAGGAGCGATGTTGGGGAGCAGGGTCAAATTCCATTATGCGGATGGACATCCCAGGAGAACATCTCGCCGACATCTGCAAACTCTACATCGTCTGTCCCCCCCCCCATCCATGATGCCAACCACAGTCTCCTCTTCCGCGTCACCATCGAGGGCGCGTAACGTCTCAGCCACATGATCACCCTCTGTGGCAGTGCCTGCCATATGCACCACAATCCGTCGTAACTCGGGATACAGGTATGATGACTCTTTGTGGTCTCTTACTGCGTATCTGATGTTCCCCAGCTCGTTACAGATTGTCTCCACCAGGACTGCACGAGTTGACGTTTTCGACAGGCTCCCCTTGCGGCCCTTCTTCTCCAACCACTGAAGCAATTTGGACTTGCAGATATGCCACAAGTCCTCAATCGTTTTTGCCTCATTGACGGTCATGTTGTCAGGCTTCCGTGCATCCATCATTTCTTTGAAGAATGCTTTGATGAGTGATCGGGCCATGTGCCAGACATCAACCTGATGCTTCAGGTTGAGGTCAGCGGTGGCCTTCTTGTATGTACTTCCATCATCCGTGATGACTCCAAACACTGGAAAACCGACTGCCCTCAACTCCTCTACCCCCCTTTGGAAGGCCACACCTTCTAGAGCCGTCGATGAGGTGCCATACGCCCACTTATTAATGGTGACCTGATGTAGTACCTTCTTAGATTCTCTGTCCATAAAAGAGACGGTACACCATTCACCTTCTCTAGCTTGCGACCACCGGCCGTCAATTGTAACCCATATCTCATGTGCGGACCGTGCCATTATCTCCTCCCTAACCAAGGCCATAGACAACTCGCTCTGACAAATAATACGGGCCCATAGACCGAGAGGGCCCTTCATGCATTTGTAATACGTCCGTGCAGCTGGCACTCTCATACCCATACTGCGTGATATGGACCACATTACCTGATACCCGCACCCACTAATCTGGTAGGCACCTAGCACAGTCCTCGTCAGCCAAGGCATTTTTGGGCCTTTCTTTTTAGCGCGCTGCGGGTCCACTACTCGATCACACGACCACCATACCTCCGTTCTGTAACACTTTTTGCAGCGCCAAAGGACTCCTAGTGCACCCATTGAGATCTTCGCACTTTGCATGCACATAGCTCCCCCACATGCCAGTCCCGCAGTACAATGGAGGGTGAACAGCAGCAATAGCCGCACGAAGAACGCAGCATCCAAGTAACACACCACTCCCTCACCCGATGATGCAAGGGTTGGTGTTGCCGACCAGTTACGAGGGATGCCGCAATCAAACGCATGGAATGTTGGTTCAACTGTACGATGCCTGTAATGCAATGGGGACAAAGGGGCAGGCCCGTATGCTCATAATAAATCACAGGTGGATGGCATGGTATGGGCATACTGGCATCCGAAACTGAACAATGCATCACAAGGGTCGCACAACGTTCAGTATGGCCTACCATGTCTGGCGACCACTGCCAGTCGACTGCGCAGGTTCCGTGTGTGTTGCGGGCTGATTCTCGACCTGCTGTGGTATGCCCAGACAACCAAGACCTGTTGCAACCTGATCCTCAACCCCAATCCTCTCTACCGCGCCTGTCTCATGCACCCCCTCTGCCTGAACTGCCCCCACTGCATCCTCCACCTGGATGGTCCCATCCTGGCTGTCCACTTCCCTAGCATCCCCTGCAGATGGCGCGCCCTCCTCCGTGGCAGTCATCCCATCGAAATCCTCATCACCACTCCCCTCTACTACGCCTGCCCAAAGCACCTCCTCCTCCAATGCCGCCCCCACTGCGTCCTCCACATGCATGACCCCATCAGGGCTGTCCACATCCCCAACAGCACCGGTAGATGGCAGGCCTGTGTCAGTGGCAGTCAACTCAACCCCATCCTCATCCCCACTGTCCTCTGCCTGCCTTAGGGCCCCAAGGTCGGTCGTGATACGCGGCAGCGCTCGTACTACACGTGTAGGGCGTGCCCTCATCCCCTGCTGCACACCTGCAACAGTGAGACGTGACACATGATGCATCGTCATTATTGCCCTATGACCCCAACACGCTACAGGCATGGAACCACGGAAGTACAAACATACCTGCAGCTAACTGAGCCTGGTATCCGCGCCCGCGTCTTGCTCCACCCCAGGTGAAGTAACGTGCCACTCCAGTGGCCCCCACCCCCTCTGCGGCTGGAACGAAGCCATACGCCAACCCCGGGATGCTCTTGGGCTTCAAGCTCCGAAGACCCTGACTGGTCGGCAGCCCGGATGAGCCACTAGGGCGAACGCTTCTCGCATGCGCCTCCACGCCGCTGTAGAATGCCTCAGTAACGCCCTCGCTCCTCTCTCCTGCAAACGTTATGGTATACAAGTTGTAGGTGGGATGAAACTCACCGGCCAGTTACACATGGGCCTTCTCAGGACCCAGTTCATTTCGGCTTGCATGCTTCTTACCTCCTGCAACGGCCGCTAACACAAGCTGCCTGGCCAGAGCTGGAGCGGCCTCAATTAGGACCATGACCACATCCGACACACTAGGCAAGATCGTGCCTCCAGTGAGAGATGCCAATCCACAGCGCAAAATATGGATCGGAGTCTTCATGTGGGTGTGGAGGGTGATCTGTTTCTTGGGGCCTTCACTCAGCTGAACACCAACATCACAAGTTGCATATGTTGCACCACCATCTATCGTCGGAGGCAAAGTCGCCCCCTCCCGTTGCGTGGTTGTCGATGGAGTAGCCATCAGTGTCAATCTGTCCCTGCGTTTCACAATAGGAGGCGGTTACCCGCGGAGTGATTATGAATGCAAGTCAGGTTGAGAATGGGGACTGATGCCTGTCGGAAATAGTGTAGCATGTGGGTAAGGCAAAAACGGGCCAAGGAGGCTCCCTGCCACGGGGATTGGGATGATAAAACCATGCTTAGCACTCGCAAGTAGGCAGCATAGTCCTGTATATTGGAAATGCAGTGTAGGGTCCGTGCAGATACAAGCAAGGAGCTCAATTTGGGAAGTGTACCCTGAGGGGTGAGTAATGGGCGTATCGTGCGAGGGGGGTGTGTGGCTAGGAGCCCCCCGAGCCCCGACAGCCCGATCACTCGACGTGAGGAGTTGTTGGGCGTCCTGGGCGCTGAGCGCGTGTGAAAGGGTGGGCGGGGAGAGCTTTTGGAAGGGAGAGGCTATTTGAGTGGACAAACATTATTGGTAAGCTGGATGGAATGGAACTGTATGAGCGTGCATGATTTTAGGGTTAGCAATGTTTGCGCCACGGGTTTGGCGGGTGATGGTGCACGACAGAGAAGCGTGGCAATGCTTAGGGGTGTCGGAGGCACAGGTTGTGGAGACACAGGGCCAACATGCAATTCATATACGGCACCAATGCCTCTTGTGTCCCGCTATGTGTATGCACCGACAGCAAATAGTTACTCTTTTACACAATGACATGTTCATCTCCTGCACACAATGGTGGTTGGTTCTGGTACGTTATGTTTACCGAGACCGATGGTACGCTGCTCCGATGCGCACTAGGCGATCGATTATAAAACACGCATGTACTTCCGGCGACAGGTGACCAAGATTCTTGCCAATTGACGTTTGATGCTACGCCGGGCCGCGAGTGAGACTTTGTCGAGGTTCCTGGCTTATCTTTGTGGTGCAATGGTGGGAGGTGGGAACACATCAGACATTGCAATAATTAGATGGAAGGGGCGAGAGTCAAGACAGGACAAGACAGGTAGGATAGGACAGAGCAGGACAGGACAGGATAGGACAGGACAGGACAGAACAGGGCAGGACAGGGCAGGGCGGGAAAGGACAGGACAGGACAGGACAGGACAGGAAAGGACAGGACAGGGCAGGGCAGAAAAGGACAGGACAAGACCAGACAGGAGAGGACAGGACAGGACAGGACAGGACAGAACAGGACGGGACGGGACAAGACAGGGCAGGACAGGAGCACACAGGAGAGGACAGGACAGGACAGGACAGGACAGGGCAGGAAAGGACAAGGCAGGACAGGACAGGACAGGGCAGGGCAGGGCAGGGCAGGGCAAGGCAGGACGGGGCAGGGCAGGACAGGACAGGACAGGACAGGACAGGACATGATAGGACAGGACAGGATAGGACAGGACAGGACAGGACAGGACAAGAGAGGACAGAATAGGACGGGACAGGACAAGGCAGGACAGGAGCACACAGGAGAGGACAGGAGAGGACAGGACAGGATAGGGCAGGACAGGACAAAGCAGGACAGGACAAGACAGGGCAGGGCAGGGCAGGGCAGGACACAACAGGGCAAGGCAGGACGGGGCAGGGCAGGGCAGGACAGGACAAGACAGGACAGGACAGGATAGGACAGGACAGGACCACACAGGAGAGAACAGGACAGGACAGGACAGGACGGGACAGGACAGGGCAGGGCAGGGCAGGACACGGCAGGGCAGGACAGGACAGGACAGAACAGGACAGGACAGGACAGGGCAGGGCAGGACAGGACAGGACAGGACAGGACAGGACAGGACAGGACAGGACAGGACAGGACAGGACAGGACAGGACAGGATAGGACAGGACAGGACAGGACAGGACAGGACAGGACAGGACAGGGCAGGGCAGGACAGGACAAGGCAGGACAGGACAAGGCAGGACAGGGCAGGGCAGGAAAGGACAGGACAAGACCGGACAGGAGAGGAGAGGACAGGACAGGACAGGACAGGACAGGACAGGACAGGACAGGGAAGGGCAGGACAGGACAAGGCAGGACAGGAGAGGGCAGGATAGGGCAGGGCAGGAAAGGACAGGACAAGACCAGACAGGACAGGACTGGACAGGACAGGACAGGACAGGACAGGACAGGGCAGGACAATGCAGGGCAGGACAGGACAAGGCAGGACAGGACAGGGCAGGACAGGGCAGGGCAGGAAAGGACAGGACAAGACCAGACAGGAGAGGACAGGACAGGATAGGACAGGACAGGACAGGACAGGACAGGACAGGACAGGGCAGGGCAGGACAGGACAAGGCAGGACAGGACAGGGCAGGACAGGGCAGGGCAGGAAAGGACAGGACAAGACCGGACAGGAGAGGAGAGGAGAGGAGAGGAGAGGACAGGACAGGACAGGACAGGAAAGGGCAGGAAAGGACAAGGCAGGACAGGAGAGGGCAGGATAGGGCAGGGCAGGAAAGGACAGGACAAGACCAGACAGGACAGGACAGGACAGGACAGGACAGGACAGGACAGGACAGGACAGGACAGGGCAGGACAGGGCAGGGCAGGACAGGACAAGGCAGGACAGGACAGGGCAGGACAGGGCAGGGCAGGAAAGGACAGGACAAGACCAGACAGGAGAGGACAGGACAAGACAGGACGGGACAGAAGCACACAGGAGAGGACAGGACAGGACAGGACAGGGCAGGACAGGACAAGGCAGGAAAGGACACGACAGGACAAGGCAGGGCAGGACAGGATAGGACAGGACAGGACCACACAGGAGAGGACAGGACAGGATTGGACAGGACGGGACAGGACAGGGCAAGACAGGGCAGGGATGGACAGAACAGGAGAGGACAGGGCAGGGCAGGACAGGATAGGACAGGACAGGACCACACAGGAGAGGACAGGACAGGACAGGTCAGGACGGGACAGGACAGGGCAGGACAGGGCAGGGTAGGACAGGGCAGGGCAGGACAGGACAGGACAGGACAGGACAGGGCAGGGCAGGGCAGGGCAAGGCAGGACGGGGCAGGGCACGGCAGGACAGGACAGGACAGGACAGGGCAGGACAGGACAGGACAGGACAGGACAGGACAGGGCAGGGCCGGACAGGACAGGGCAGGAAAGGGCAGGGCAGAAAAGGACAGGACAAGACCAGATAGGACAGGACAGGACAGGACAGGACAGGACAAGACAGGGCAGGGCAGGATAGGACAGGACAGGACAGGACAGGACAGGACAGGACAGGACAGGGCAGGACAGGGCAGGGCAGGACAGGACAAGGCAGGACAGGACAGGGCAGGACAGGGCAGGGCAGGAAAGGACAGGACAAGACCAGACAGGAGAGGACAGGACAGGGCAAGGCAGGATAGGATAGGACAGAACCACACAGGAGAGGAGAGGACAGGACAGGACAGGACGGGACAGGACAGGGCAGGACAGGGCAGGGCAAGACGGGGCAGGGCAGGACAGGACACAACAGGACAGGACAGGGCAGGGCAGGGCACGGCAAGACAGGACGGGGCAGGGCACGAAAGGACAGGACAGGACAGGGGAGGACAGGACAGGACAGGACAGGACAGGGCCGGACAGGACAAGGCAGGACAGGACAAGACAGGGCAGGGCAGGGCAAAACAGGGCAAGGCAGGACGGGGCAGGGCAGGACAGGACAGGACAGGACAGAAAGGGACAGGGCAGGGCAGGACAGGACAGGACAGGACAGGACAGGAAAGGGCAGGGCAGGGCAGGACAGGGCAGGGCAGGACAGGATAGGACAGAACAGGACAGGACAGGACAGGGCAGGATAGGACAGGCCAGGACAGGACAGGACACGACAGGACAGGACAGGAGAGGACAGGGCAGGGCAGGGCAGGACAGGACGGGGCAGGGTAGGACAGGACACCACAGGACAGGACAGGATAGGACAGGACAGGACCACACAGGAGAGGACAGGACAGGACAGGACAGGACGGGACACGACAGGGCAGGACAGGGCAGGGCAGGACAGACAGGGCAGGACAGGACGGGGCAGGACAGGATAGGACAGGACAGAACAGGACAGGACAGGACAAGGCAGGACAGGACAGGACAGGGCAAGGCAGGGCAGGGCAGGGCAGGGCAGGGCAGGGCAAGGCAGGACGGGGCAGGGCAGGACAGGACAGGACAGGACAGGCCAGGCCAGGACAGGACAGGACAGGACAGGACAGGACAGGACAGGACAGGACAGGACAGGGCAGTGCAGGGCAGGACAGGACGGGGCAGGGCAGGACAGGGCAGGACCAGACAGGATAGGATAGGACAGGACAGGACCAGACAGGAGAGGACAGGACAGGACAGGATAGGACGGGACAGGACAGGGCAGGACAGGGCAGGGCAGAACAGACAGGGCAGGACAGGACAGGACAGGACAGGGTAGGACAGGACAGGACAGGACAGAACAGGACAGGACAGGACAAGGCAGGACAGGACAGGACAGGACAGGGCAGGGTAGGGCAGGGCGGGGAAGGGCATGGCAGGACGGGGCAGGGCCGGACAGGACAGGACAGGACAGGAGAGGACAGGAGAGGACAGGACAGGACAGGACAGGACGGGACACGACAGGGCAGGACAGGGCAGGGCAGGACAGGGCAGGGCAGGACAGGACAGGACAGGACAGGACAGGGCAGGGCAGGGCAGGACAGGACAGGGCAGGACAGGGCAGCGCAGGACAGGGCAGGGCAGGGCAGGACAGGGCAGGGCAGGGCAGGGCAAGGCAGGACGGGGCAGGACAGGACAGGACAGGACAGGACAGGGCAGGGCAGGGCAAGGCAGGGCAGGGCAAGGCAGGACGGGGCAGGGCAGGACAGGGCAGCGCAGGACAGGGCAGGGTAGGACAGGACAGGACAGGACAAGACAGGGCAAGACAGGGCAAGACAGGGCAGGATAGGACAGGCCAGGACAGGACAGGATAGGACAGGACAGGACCGGGCAGGTCAGGGCAGGACAGGATGGGGCAGGGTAGGACAGGACAGGACAGGACAGGACAGGATAGGACAGGACAGGACCACACAGGAGAGGACAGGAGAGGACAGGACAGGACGGGACAGGACAGGGCAGGACAGGGCAGGGCAGGACAGACAGGGCAGGACAGGACAGGACAGGACAGGGCAGGACAGGATAGGACAGGACAGAACAGGACAGGACAGGACAAGGCAGGACAGGACAGGACAGGGCAGGGCAGGGCAGGGCAGGGCAGGGCAAGGAAGGACGGGGCAGGGTAGGACAGGACAGGACAGGCCAGGACAGGACAGGACAGGACAGGATAGGACAGGATTGGACAGGACAGGACAGGGTAGGTCAGGGCAGGACAGGACGGGGCAGGGTAGGATAGGACAGGACAGGACAGGACAGGATAGGACAGGACAGGACCACACAGGAGAGGACAGGACAGGACAGGACAGGACGGGACAAGACAGGGCAGAACAGGGCAGGGCAGGACTGACAGGGCAGGACAGGACAGGACAGGACAGGGCAGGACAGGATAGGACAGGACAGAACAGGACAGGACAGGACAAGGCAGGACAGGACAGGACAGGGCAGGACAGGGCAGGGCAGGGCAGGGCAGGGCAGGGCAATGCAGGACGGGGCAGGGCAGGACAGGACAGGACAGGACAGGCCAGGACAGGACAGGACAGGACAGGACAGGACAGGACAGGACAGGACAGGACACGACAGGAAAGGGCAGGGCAGGGCAGGACAGGACGGGGCAGGGCAGGACAGGACAGGACAAGACAGGACAGGACAGGACAGGACCAGACAGGAGAGGACAGGACAGGACAGGACAGGACGGGACAGGACAGGGCAGGACAGGGCAGGGCAGAACAGACAGGGCAGGACAGGACAGGGCAGGACAGGACAGGACAGGACAGGACAGAACAGGACAGGACAGGAGAAGGCAGGACAGGACAGGACAGGGCAGGGCAGGGCAGGGCGGGGCAGGGCAAGGCAGGACGGGGCAGGGCGGGACAGGACAGGACAGGACAGGAGAGGACAGGAGAGGACAGGAGAGGACAGGACAGGACAGGACGGGACAGGACAGGGCAGGACAGGGCAGGGCAGGACAGGGCAGGGCAGTACAGGACAGGACAGGACAGGACAGGGCAGGGCAGGGCAGGGCAAGGCAGGACGGGGCAGGGCAGGACAGGACAGGAGAGGACAGAACAGGACAGGACAGGACAGGACAGGACAGGACAGGACAGGACAGGGCAGGGCAGGGCAAGGCAGGACGGGGCAGGGCAGGACAGGACAGGGCAGGACAGGGCAGCGCAGAACAGGGGAGGGCAGGACAGGGTAGGGCAGGGCAGGGCAAGGCAGGACGGGGCAGGGCAGGACAGGACAGAACAGGACAGGACAGGACAGGACAGGGCAGGACAGGATAAGGCAGGACAGGACAGGACAGGGCAGAGCAGAGCAGGGCAGGGCAAGGCAGGACGGGGCAGGGCAGGACAGGACAGGACAGGACAGGACGGGACAGGACAGGACAGGACGGGACAGGACAGGGCAGGACAGGGCAGGACAGGACAGGACAGGACAGGACAGGGCAGGGCAGGGCAGGGCAAGGCAGGACGGGGCAGGGCAGGACAGGACAGGACAAAACAGGACCGGACAGGACAGGGCAGGACAGGACAGGACGGGACAGGACAGGGCAGGGCAGAGCAGGGCAGGGCAAGGCAGGACGGGGCAGGGCAGGACAGGACAGGACAGGACAGGACGGGACAGGACAGGACAGGACGGGACAGGACAGGGCAGGACAGGGCAGGACAGGACAGGACGGGACAGGACAGGGCAGGGCAGGGCAGGGCAAGGCAGGACGGGGCAGGGCAGGACAGCACAGGGCAGGACTGGGCAGCGCAGGACAGGGCAGGGCAGGACAGGGCAGGGCAGGGCAGGGCAAGGCAGGACAGGGCAGGGCAGGGCAGGGCAGGGCAGGGCAGGGCAGGGCAGGGCAGGACAGGGCAGGGCAGGACAGGGCAGGGCAGGACAGGGCAGGGTAGGACAGGACAGGACAGGACAGGACAGGGCAGGACAGGGCAGGGGAGGACAGGACAGGACAGGACAGGACAGGACAGGGGAGGGCAGGGCAGGGCAAGGCAGGACGGGGCAGGGCAAGACAGGACAGGGCAGGACAGGGCAGCGCAGGACAGGGCAGGGCCGGACAAGGCAGGGCAGGGCAAGGCAAGGCAGGACGGAGCAGGGCAGGACAGGACAGGATAGGGCAGGGTAGGGCAGAGCAAGGCAGGGCAGGGCAAGGCAGGACGGGGCAGGGCAGGACAGGGCAGCGCAGGACAGGGCAGGGCAGGACAGGACAGGACAGGACAGGACAGGGCAAGGCAGGACGGGGCAGGGAGCGACAGGACAGGACAGGACCAGTGGGAGGTGGGAGGTAGGAGGGGGGAGGAGGGAGGTGGGAGGCGGTTCGTGGGAGCAGGGAGGCGGGTGGAGGGAGTCGAAATCACGAGGATACGACATGAGAGGGTGGTTGTGGGGCGTACCGTGGAGTGAGGTGAGGTTGTGTGAGACTCCCTGGCGTGAGCGTATGCGACTCTCGTACATTGACGGTTGGGAGTTGCGTAGGCCTGGGCTGTATTTGGAGGCTTTCATTTGGCAGCTAATCGGGTATAGTGGCTTGCATACACTCCCGCATAGGTCTGTCCACACACCTCGCTTTCGTCTCTCCTAGTTGTCGTAGCTGGTTCCCCCGTCTGTAATCGTGGCACGCGTTGCTGCTCTAAGCTGTTATGCTGAAGTTGATTCTGTATGCTTGTGCTATGGTAGCAGAATTGCGCTAGTCGTGTTGGTTTCGGCTCGTCGATTTGCTGGGGGCGCTTGAATCAGGAGTTGCAGACCTGGAAATCACTTGATTTCCACGGTCGCTTTGCGCCCTTTTTCCCTCAACTCGCTCCCCTCCCCTAAAATCGCCGAGTGAACGTCGCATGGGTGTAGGCGATCCGTACATTGTCACTTGCGTCTCGCACAAAAATCACCGTATCGTCAGGCACAGCATGGTTGTTCGTTTTCGGTGTGGACCAATCAAAAGCTTTGAGTGTTTTTCATTTTGTTTCCAAGCACGAAATGGAACGCTCTTGTTCGGAAACAGATTTTGGATGTTTCTATCAAATCTAGAATTTAATAATAAGAGAGAGAGAGTACACAAACATATACCTAAATGTTGTACTCTCTAGAAGGTGACCCTATACAGTCTATACAAACATGATAACTACACATGTTTGACACACCCCCTGGACTGCATAGGGGAATGTTCTAGACAAGCAGCTCAGGGTGGCACTACTAGTCCAGCCTCTGAGACAAGGGTCTAAAAGACCAGTCAGAAGGAGTACAGACAAGGCAAGAACGAGTACAGGGCGGCACTACTAGTCCAACCACTGTGAGAGGACACAAGTCCAGTCTGAGTGTATACATATATATATATACGACAGTACAAAGTCAAAGCCCGAGTAAGTGAGAGACTACAGGAACCAGACCAAGCTGTAAACAGTGCCGCTGATGATCTTTAGGCGCAAGCGCCTTCGTAAAGATATCAGCTGTGTTGGCACCGGAGGCCAAGTGTACTACGCGAGCCTGGCGACGCTGCTGTAGCTCGCGCAGGAGGAAGTACCGCAGCTGGATGTGCTTCGCTCTGCCCTCGAGTCGAGGCTCCTGACACAGGAGAATCATGGCCCTGTTGTCAGCGTACAGGACCGGGGCAGAGCTAGGCCGCTCACCTAAGTCAGTGAGCAAGAAGGTCAGCCAGCGGAGCTCCTGTGCCGCCATGGCACCGGCGTAGATCTCAGCCTCACAGCTGGACTGGGCAACAGACGAGGAGCGGGTAGCTCTCCACGAGACAGCACCTGAGCCAAGGCTAAAGCAGTAGCCCTGGGAAGACCTGAGCGTCTCGGCGTCGTCTGCCCAAGAAGCGTCTGTGTGTCCAGTAAGGACCACTGGCCTGCGTCCGCCTAGCACTAACCCCATGCCCGATGTACTTGCAAGATAACGCAAAACCCTCTTAGCGGCAGACCAGTGCTGAGGTCGGTGTCTGCCTGTGGCCACAAAACGAGCCAGGATGCTGAGAGGGTATGCGAGATCTGGGCGAGTGCAAGTCATCAGGTACATGAGGCAACCCACTAGCTCAGCGTAAGGACCACTGGGATCTACCGACTCCTCAGGAACTGGAGCGGAGAGTCTGTGGTCCAGAGGAAGAGGGGTGGGCTGTGCGGAGGAGAACTAAAGGCCGAACCTCTGAAGGACCTGGCGCACCAAGTGTGACTGAGTCAGGGTGATGGTGCGCGCGGCTCTGTCCCTGGAGATCTGCAAGCCAAGGTAACGGCGCAGCTCTCCAAGGTCAGTGCAGGTGTGTCTCTTCAGCAGCTCTGCCTTCACGGAGGCCAGTGCGTCCCTGTCAGCTGTGGCAAAGACCAGGTCGTCTACGTAGACGAGGATGTAGAACGGAGTCGAGCCAGCACGAACGAAGAGCGAGGGGTCTGCAGAGGACGGAAAGAACTGCAGGTCAGCAAGAGTAGCACGCAGCGTGTCGTGCCACTCACGAGGCGCCTGGCGCAGGCCGTAGACTGGGCGCCGCAGAAGCCACTGGGTCCCAGGGGGGAAGGTGCCAGTAAAGCCCTGAGGACGACGCAGGTAGACCTGCTCGTGAAGGCTGCCCTGAAGAAAGGCAGTGGAGAAGTCGAGGGAGTGAAGCTCGTAGTCACGCTGGGCCGCTACGTGTAGCAGAACCCGAAGAGTAGTCATCTTCGGGGTAGGAGCGAAAGTCTGAAAGAAGTCCACCCCCTCGCGCTGACTGAAGCCTCTAGCCACGTAACGCGCCTTGAACACAGGCGGCTCTCCAGGAGGGCGCTTCACCTTGAAGAGCCAACGGCCATCGACCACGTTCACCCCAGGTGGGGGAACTGCGTCGACGAAGGTGCCGGTGGATCTCCAAGATGCCATCTCCTGCTCCATGGCAGCTATCCACTGAGAGGCCCAAGGTCCCGAAACCGCCTCAGCGTAAGTACGAGGGGTCGGGATGTCAAAAGCGTCTGGGTCACCCTCAGGGACTAGCAGCATGGAACAGAGATGGGGAGCAGCCTCGGACAGGAAAGCAAGCTCAAACTGGCGGTCCTCCAGGACGTCACTGCCGAGGGCAGGAGCACCCCCGACAGACGGAGGACAGGCAGGGTCAGAGACCAGAGCGGAGGCGTAGTCAAGGCGGCGGGTAGAGGCGAAGTCAGCGACCGCAGCGACAAGGGCGTCAAGACTCGACACTGGAACAGACGGGTCGGTAACGAGAGAGGCAAGGACCCGAGGAACAAGAGGACGAGCGGCACGAAAGTAGTCAGACAGAGGAGGAGACGCAACGACAAGAGAGGACGGAGGAGGAGACGGGAGGAGGGGAGGACGAGACGCGTGGGAGCGGAGCAACATAGGGTGAGTGCGCGGGACGGGGGAGACAGGACGAGCACGGGAGGGGCGGCGAGACCAGACGTGAGAGGGCGGCGTCGGGTCAGGAGACAGAGGAGGGGACACGGGTGGGGAACGAGGGGGAAAACGAGCCGGGGACGAGTCCGGCGGAGGGAACACGGGGCCGTAGACGGGAAGAGGGGGAGACGGCCGGAGAGGAACAGGCGCAGGGTCAGGGGACGGAAGGCCGAGCAGACGGAGGGCGGACACCGGCGGGGACTGCTGCTGCGGCGACACAACACCAACGCCAGGGCCACAAGCTGCGCGACGGCTACCTCCCGAACCCTCCACACCGGCACCCCCAGAAGGGACACCCCCAGAGCCCGAAACACCGCCAGCACCGGTACCACCCCCAGGCCCGCCGGGACAAGCCCCGACAGGAGCCCCGGGAATAGTACCCACCTCAAGGCCAGCACCCCCAGAGTCCACAAACAGCGGCAGCGACGACGGCGGCGGCGGCGGCGGCGGCTGCAGCGACGGCATCGACGGCGGCGGCGGCGGAGACGACGGCTGCAGCAGCTGCGGCGACGGCGGCTGCGGAGGCGGTGGAGGAGGAGACACCGGGGGAGGGACAGACGGCGAGGACTGCGCCAAAGGACTACCAGAGGCAGAAGACTCGTCGACCGGAACGACCGACGGGAGGGGGGTGACGTGAGACACACCAGAGGGGGCCGGACGGGGGGGCGGGGGGGGGGAGGGGCAGGGGCCACCAGGGAGGGAGGAACCAGGAACAGGGGGGGAGTAACCGGGGGACCACGGTGGGGAAAGCGGCGGTAGAAGGAGACGGACTCGTCAAAGGTGACGTCGCGAGAGTGAAAGAAACGGTGAGACGGCGGGTGGTAGAAGTGCCAGTCGGACGCGTCAAGGGGGAAACCAAGGAAGACGCAGGGGAGGGTGCGGGCAGTGAGCTTGTCCGTGCCAGAGGCACGAACGTGAGCAAGGCAGCCCCAGACGTGGAACGCAGACGCGTCACCAGGGGACCCGGTCCACAGAAGGGTCGGCGAAACCTGCGGCCGCTGGGGGTGCGGCCACAGGTTAAGCTGGTGAGCGGCGTAGCGCACGGCGAACGGCCACAGAAAATGGGGTGCACCGGCGTGGATCATGGAGGTGCGAGCCACCTCCATGACCAAACCGATGCGTCGCTCAGCGACCCCATTCTGCTGCGGGGAGTCCGGCAGGGTAAACGTCTGGGTGATGCCCTCCGCACGACAGAAGCGACCAAGGACACCTGAGGCGAACTCGCCACCCCGGTCGGAGTGGAGGCGCAAGGCAGGGAGACCGCGGTGGAGACGAGCAGAGACAAGCCAGGGGATGAGAACGTCAGGCACGTCGGCCTTCCGCTCCAGGGGAAAGACGGTGGTGTAACGTGTGAAGTCGTCGACAAGCACTAGGAAGAAGCGCTCGCGACGCGGCCCATGGACCGGGGCTGGGCCCCAGACGTCCATGTGCAGAGTCTGCAGGGGTGCGGTGGTAGGGGGAAAAGAGGAGGAGTGAGGGGCACGGCGGAGCCGACCCTCGACACAAGGCGTGCACGGTGGGGCGGGGGATGAGGGAAACTCAGGGAACGAACCGGGGAGACCAAGGACGAGACCGTGCTGGGACATGTGACGCAGACGCGGGAGTGCAGGGTGACCAAGGCGGTGGTGCCAAAGGAGAGTCGGATGAGTGAGGGACCGACAGGAGCACGCAGCAGCAACCTGGGTGGACGCAGCTACCTGGGGGGAAGACCCAGCCGGGGACGTCGCGGTGTCAAGTGTGAACAGGCCGGACACCGGGTCCCGGGGGAAAGTGGTAAGGGGGACACCAGTGGCGGCCTCGGTACAGACAGCATACCGCTCGTGACCAGGGAACGTAGTGGTGACGCCAAGGTCCTGGAGGCAGCCGACACCAACTAGGTTCCTGGAGAACGAGGGGATATGCAGATCGGTGAGCGAACCTGAAGGAACCGCCGGACAGGGAAGGGAGGTGGAACTGCGGGCAACGACGGGACCACCGGAGGGGTCAGCAAGAGTAACTGCAGCGGGAACAGGCAGCGGCGTCAGCGTCGTGGAGTCGCGGAAGAAACACCGGGAGGCGCCAGAGTCCAAGGTGAAGGAAAGCGCAGCAGTCGCGCGGGGCGACAGTGAAGCGGTGGAAGCACCGAGGCTAAGCAAAGCAGGAGATCCTACGCCTGACGCAGCAGGGGAGTCTACGCTAGGCACAGCTACACTAGGCAACACGGGGTAATAAGAGGGAAGCACACTAGAGTCATCGGCATACATCACATGCAAGGCTGCTACAATGGCATCCATGTCCAAGTCAAAAATCCGAATGCTACGCCTAAGCAAGCTGTGCCAGTCCGGGAGGTCGGGCGCCGGGCCAAAGCGCTGGCGAAACAGGTCGTCCAGACGACGAAAACAGCGAGGAGTGGAATGACCGATCTTACCGCAAACGAAGCCGCGGCGAGGACCGGTCTGAATCTGGTACTGACAGGGCCCGCCTCCAGAACCACCACCCGGTGCACCACCACGCGCACGACCACCACCAGCTCCAGGCCACCCAGGCGGGAGAGCACTCGCCGGCCTCGTCTGCGGCGGCTGCTGCGGCTGCTGCGGAGGCTGCTGCTGCTGCGGCTGCTGCAACGGTGGAGGCAGCGGGGCAGCTGGACCGGGCAGGGTCCCCACGTCCGCATCGGCACCGGACGACCCGCCTCCACCACTACCCCCACCCGCACCCCCGCCACCCCCGCCGCTCCCAACCTTGGGGCGGCGGCCCTTCCCCGAGCGGGACTGCACTGCAGCAGCAGTCTCAGCCACAGCGACAGAGCCGTCGGAGAAGGTACACTGAGCGGGGGCACAACCCTGAAAGATAGGGACCGGTACTGTACCGCTCGCCTGGGCTATGGAGCGGTGACGAGTCTCTATGGCAGTCAGGGTGTCAACAAAGTCGGTGAGGGTGAGAGCAGCAGGGTGGATGCTAAGGAACTGGTCGCGGGCGGCGGCAAGGCGGTCAGGGAGGCGGGTGGCAAGGAGGTAGAGGGTAGAGGTCATGGGAGGCTGGTGGACTCTAAGCTGTGCATCAGTGCAGGCAGCGCGCCAGGCCTCATCTATCGAGCGCAGGTGGGCAGCGAGGTCAGAGACAGTGGGGAAGGACGCCAGGTCAGGAAAGAGCAGGGGGAGGATCAGGCGACCCACTGAGGCAGCAGGAGGGGTAGAATAGCGCTTGATGACAGCATCGAGGTAGGCCTGGGCGGTAGAAATGGTTCTAAAGTGAGGGCGCTCAAGGGGGGGGAGGGCATTGCTAATGGCGAGCTGAGCAAGGGCATCGCGGGAAAGCCAGACAGAGCGGGCAAGGGCAGCGGCGGCAGTGGACTCGCGCTCAGCGGGCGTGGGATCAGCGGGCAGCACAGCAGGGGGGTCAGGGCAGGGGAGCATACCGTCTAGGTGTGCAGAAAGCGGGTGGCCGTCCTGCCGCTGACCAGTGAGGTGGCGGCGAAGGTCAGCCAACCACGCCTCGAACTCCAGAGGCTGACCCTCAGCATCAAAACGAAGCTCAGCAGCCATGAGGGGCAGTGGAGGACAGTGGGGTGCGGTGTAGTGCTGTGCAGTGCGGTGCAGTGCGGTCCAGTGCGGTGCAGTGCGATGCAGTGCGGTGCAGTGCGGTCCAGTGCGGTGCAGTGCGGTCAGTGCGGTTCAGTGAGGTGCAATGCGGTGCAAGGCGGGGCAGGAAAGTGCAGGAGGGTGCAAAGTGGTGCGGGGAACGGGGGACAGTACCAGGAAGTATGGAGGGCCGGGGCAGGCGCGACGGGGCCGGGCAGGCACGTCGAGGCCGGGCAGGCGCGACGGGGCCGGGCAGGCGCGACGGGGCCGGGCAGGCGCGACGAGGGGCTGGGCGGCTGCGACGGGGCCGGGCGGCAGCGACGAGGCCGGGCGGCAGCGACGAGGCCGGGCGGCTGCGACGGGGCCGGGCGGCTGCGACGGGGCCGGGCGGCTGCGACGGGGCCGGGCGGCTGCGACGGGGCCGGGCGGCAGCGACAAGGCCGGGCGGCAGCTACGAGGCCGGGCAGCAGCGACAGGGCCGGGCGGCAGCTACGAGGCCGGGCGGCAGCGACAGGGCCGGGCGGCAGCGACGGGGCCGGGCAGGACACAGCAGGGCCGGGCGGGGTCGACGGGGCCGGGCGGGCGCGACGGGGCCGGGCAGGGGCGACAGGGGCCGGGCAGCTGCGACAGGGGCAGGGCGGGCGCCACGGGGCCGAGAGGCTGCGACAGGGCCGAGCTGGGGCGACGGGGCCGAGCAGGGGCGACGTGGCCGAGCAGGGGCGACGGGGCCCAGGAGGGTGGATACGGGGCCCAGGGAGGAGCGCGGCAGGGCCCAGGAGGGGCGCAACAGGCCCAGGAGGGGCGCTACGGGCCCAGGAGGGGCGCAATGGGGGCCCAGGAGGGGCGCGGCGGGGCTCAGGAGGGGCGCAATGGGGGCCCAGGAGGGGCGCTACGGGCCCAGGAGGGGCACTACGGGCCTAGGAGGGGCGCGACGGGGCCTGGGAGGGGCACGACGGGGCGCTACGGGGCCTGTGAGGAGCGCGACGGGGCCCAGGAGGGGCGCTAAGGGGCGCGACGGGGCCCTGGAGGGGCGCTACGGGGCCCAGGAGGGGCGCGAAGGGGCGCGACGGGGCCCTGGAGGGGCGCTACGGGGCCCAGGAGGGGCGCTAGGGGGCGCGACGGGGCCCTGGAGGGGCGCTACAGAGCCCTGGAGGGGCGCGACGGGGGCCTGGAGGGGCGTTACGAAGCCCTGGAAGGGGGGGCGCGACGGGGCCTGGAGGGGCGCTACGAGGCCCTGGAAGGGGCGCGACGGGGCTAGGGGGAGGGGTCGCGACTGGGCTCAGGAGGGGCGAGGCGAGGCTAGGAGACGCGACGGGAGGAGCGGAAGCGGTAGGTGGGGGGGGGGGGGGGGGGGGGTCGAAACCTACTCGTGATACCATATCAAATCTAGAATTTAATAATAAGAGAGAGAGAGTACACAAACATATACCTAAATGTTGTACTCTCTAGAAGGTGACCCTATACAGTCTATACAAACATGATAACTACACATGTTTGACAGTTTCTATACTTAACCAATATTCAGCACCTGAAAATTCAAGTGGCATCAGGGTCTGCTATTTTAGCCACGGGCTTTAAAACAGCATGTTTTCTATAGTTGGCCCTCTTTATTCAGCGCGAAATTTATACAACACTCTGTTGATCAGCGTAATTTTTCTTACGAGGCCTGGAAAAACAGGGAGCTACGAGGGGGGGATCCTGAGCGATCATATTGAGTCCAAAAACGAATCTGAGTCCCTGATTGGAGCCCATATTGGGGAATTTGGTGAGGAAGATGCAAAAATACTTTTAGACAACTATTGTTAATACATGCATTGCATCCTAATCAAGCTACATTGGGCATAAATAAGTCATTCAGGATCCAAAATTTCTGCATTCACGTGGGATCATCACTCCTGTTAGGTAAGCATGTCTTAATGGGCAGAATATATTTGTTGCATACCACTAATTTGCTACTATAGTATTCTATATGATTGAAGGAGTCAATTGAATCTAGGATTGCGGCTGGTTATAAACAAGGCCTATAGCGAACTTCGCAACCAGCTTGGATCTCTGAGTTGGAGCCCTTTCACCTGCCTGTCCGCGCCAGTTTCACCTGTATTCTGAACAGTAACTCGCATATTCTTGCAGCCAAGTCTTTGAGCAGCTATTACACGCAGCATTTCACAACCTACTTCGACTGCCATCTTCCACTACGATTTCATCTACGGAACCACCGTCGCGAGATCCGGTTTAGTGACTTCATTGATATCCTTTGCTAGATTTGGCGGAGATGGAGGCTGTTGAGTACGTCGTCAAGCCGGTGCAGGACTTCGCCAAGGACAGCATCAGACTAGTGAAGCGGTGTCATAAACCAGATCGGAAAGGTCCGTTCCTGTATTTGCCGTGACATGCGTTCGGATTAACTTCGCAGTTATCCCTCGCGCCGTCCTTCATCCCTCTTATGTCCTCCCTTTCCCTCCACAACTCGCTTCCTTCGTGACCTAACTTGCCGAACATTTGAATAGTTCCCGCTCTGCAGAGAATCTGCTTTTCCTTGTCCGAACTCGGTTTCCTGGATCTTTATCAGATTATCGTTTTTATTTATCTGGCCTATGATGTGCAGAATTCACGAAAGTGGCTTCCAGGACAGCCATTGGGTTCGTGGTTATGGGATTCATCGGTTTCTTTGTGAAGCTCATCTTCATCCCCATCAACAACATTATTGTCGGATCGTAATTAAGGTGTGTGAGCGTTTTTTTGTGAGATACCTGTATGTTGGTTGACCGCTTACGATTTTGACGCTATCAGGGAGTATCTTACCATTTCGTAAACCGTTCAGCATAGATCCGTAGTCTCCCGTTGCAATCCATATTTATCGTTTCCACGAGACATTGGAGCATCGGCGACATCCGATCAGGTAATTTTTTCATTCAGAATCAAAAGTTGATTCTCCACGAAGAAAACTGCTAGTTTGGCTCACCTTTTTTAGCTGGAGTGAATTGCAAAGCTTTGCTGTTATGTACACAAGCGACATCCTTCTATGGGACAACTCTCCCTGCCTGGTTTCCTGTGCCCTTTGCGAGGGCTTGCCTGCTGAAAATGTGTGTTAATCCTCCACACCCTCGTGCCTGTCAGCTCATCCTCCTCCCTGTCAGCTCATCCTCCTCCCCATGCTTTTCTGTCCAAATCCTTTTCCCATACAGGTCTTGCAGGCCCATTCTGGTTAGGACGCAGATAAGAACTCTGTTCCACAAATATGATATGACAATCTTCTGTTGGCTGTGGTTAGTTTTGCCATATTAAAGTGTCTGCATGTTATATGGAGTTTCAAGAGCACTGAAGCTGACTACGTTGACAGTATTGTTTGATAGTGATCTTGACAGCATCCGACTACTACAGTGTGCTATGGTGACAGTTGTGCCAGGATATCTGGTCTGATAAGAGGCCACATTCTCACTCTATTCCATATCTTCAGCAGACTTGGGGGAGTAAGGCGGAATGGTTGACAGGATCACCACTAGCGTCATGAAGAATACCCACTGCACATAAATAAGAGGCAAGATGGATGATTGGGTGGTAAGCAATGATGGACAGTGAGACATAGAGGAACAGAAACACGAGGCATTCTAAGAGCTTGTTATGCTTCCTAAACCTTGTGTCAGAGCCGCCCTCATGTCAGACTCGGTGAACCAAGCCGAAGCACATTGAATCTTGAGATGCTAACGCAGAACTGTATGAGTGTGACGCGAGGTGGCTGTGACACGAGGTGTAGGAAGTCACCCTTAGCCTTGAGTAGAGGGTGGGTGAATACGTTGAGAGAAACATTGAGCGTGAATACACCCTTAGCCCTAGACCCAAAGCAGAAACTACACATCCCTAATGTATGGTGCTGGTGTGAAACCAGCAGACAATTGCCCAGGAGTGAAGGACATACCAGGATGGGGATGATGAAGAAGCCAAAGACCGGCCACAATGCGATTGCAAATCTGTGGTAAGGGGCAGGTTAGAAGACACGAGAATCAGAGTCCAGACTCCAGAGCGTGTAACCGGAAGAACACCAGTCCTATTGTACTGCAGATTCAAAATAACATGATACTACCAGTGGTTAAAACACTCATGGAGACTTCCGTATGACTAGTTTTTCTAGGATGTGGGACACAGAGTGAGCCAGAAAAGGGCTAGGTGTTTTGCAGGAAGACGCTAATACAAATATGCAGAAGGACACACACTGCATTTCAGGAAGGCCACTTGACGAATGAAGGCAACTTACAGTATGCAGGCCACATACAGTGTGAAGTGAAGGCCACTTACAGTATGAAGGCCATAAAGCTTAGCAGGGTTGTGGTGGCATTGGCTCCCGGAGCAGCCAGCTCAAAATGGCGTGTGTTCCTCAGCACAAGGCGGATGAGAACGGTGAGGTAGAGCCATACAGCTACGTTGACTATGATGCACACACACGCTACGAAGAAAGGCTGCCTGGAAGGGGGGATTGGGGCGGAGAGAATGGAGAAGAAAGAAGAGGAGAATTGAGGAATGCACGGGATTGAGGAGGATTGAGGGGCTGCAACGGGGTTAGTGCGCGCCACGTCGACTGCAATGCACACATTTGCCACGAAGAAAGGCTGCCTGAGAGTGGGAGAAGGGGGTGAGGCAGAACAGCAAGGGGTGGAGAGGAATATGCAAGGAGTCGAGGGAACTGCGGCGTTGGCCATGACACATACAGTCTGAAGAGGTGATTGGGAGCCTGAAACGGAACCAGGAGATGGCTGGTGAGAGGGGGTGTTGGATATTGAGGTGCCTAGAAGAAAGTCGTTTGCGAAGAACCGATACTTCTGGGGGGAAGGAGTGGCAAGGAGGGCTGCAGGCAGGTGGAAATGAGTGAGGGATCGGCAAGGGATGAGGAAATGTGAGTGGGTGGGGGTCATGGAAGCAACGAGTCGGAAAGGCAGGGGAGGAAGCAGACAGCAAAGATGACAAAGTCTGGTCAGCTGAAATGCGAGCACGTACCTATTGAGCCAGGTGTGAGAGCTCAACTGACATCCTGGGAGCAGTGTTGGCTAGAAAGAAGAGGTGGAGCTAGAACGAGCTTGGTTTGTTTTGTCCGAAACTCGTGCTGCTATGCAGCGACCGATACAAAAAAGAAAATAAAAAAAGACGGGCTTGCTCGTGCACGGGGGGTGCTTCAGCACTGCCTGGAAGAAGACGACTCCCGAGTCGATTCGAAAGTTACCTGGTTGGGTACAATGTAACTCGAAACAAGGGAAGAGACCATTCTGCTTACTTCTGCACGCGAGCGTCTTTCAGCACCGCCTGGAAGAAATGCCGCTTGCCGTCGCCGATCACCAGAACAGCCACACATGCAAGCAGCCATAACGCCGACTCGAATCTGCTCCGTTTCCGCGGCGGCGCCGGTTTCATCTTCATGTCGAGCGCAATATCGCCCGAACCGACGCCGTTTTCGTCCCGCTCATGCTCCTGATCGTCCTCGCCGTCGTTCACGGCCATTGCGTTAGTCGGGGGGTGGGCTGACGTGGAGGGTATACTGTCCGCGTCACCCTCTGGCGTAATTTCGTTCGTTCCTCGCTGGCGTGGCTGCGATCGCACTTCTTGCACGTACATACTGCTAAACTGCGGGGATGCCCGGAAAAGCAGCGAGGATCCTCGAATCAAGGCCGGTGTACGACGACGGTTACTGAGGTGATCGAGAAACTACAAGAGGTTTTAGGACTGCACGTTAAACCACATTGATAGCAACTGCAAGGATTCTAGCTGGAGAAGGCGATCGCCATGGGAAAACTAGCAAATGTTGAAGATAAACTGCAGAGAGGCAGCTATGGAAACATCTAGGTTTGCTGGTAACTGAATGTTCAAACATAGGCCGCTGTCGCCAAGGTCCGAACTCTTCGTGATAATGAGATAATCACATTCGGCTTTTCGCAATCCCGGGGTTCGCTCGCTGATCTACCTCGCTGCGAGCATTGACGAACATTTGTGTGGCTGCTCAAACAGGAGATGATTGGTCCTCGACCATCTGGAATGTGGAGCAACGCGCGGCCAATGTGGCGTCATGACTGTTCAAGCCCAGTGCACCCGTCATGTAACATTTCGCCTGGTTCGCGAGGAATCGCGTATCGCCGATCAGGCATTTGCACGTGGCTCGAGATTGGGGAATCAGGGTTACTGTTCTCACCCTGGTTCCAAACTGGTTCAGAGTGGCTTAGAATGGGTCTGCGCGGTACCGTGTGGTGGTGAGTGGACCTTCTGCGTCTCCATTTCGTCCGTCTGTAGTTAGGAGTGTCGGAAAAATCCAGATTTGTACATCGAGATTCGTATACTGTAATGGGAATAGTACCAGCCATGGATGTTGCTGAGACGACGGCTCAACGGCTACATTGGAGCCATGCATAATATGGCCCATGTACAGTATGTAGCTCCACGGGTCATTCCCTACCGCTATTCCTCATGGCTCCATGACATCAGCCTGGAGTCGCCGCTGCCTCAAAAACTGCTCCCTGACAGGACGTTTTTCGTCGTCTGCCGTTCCCCTGGCCTCGACTTTGACAGGATTTTTTGAATCGCCTCGAATCGAACAATCCGTACTAGTCGTTGTCATCTTCCTTGTCGCGTCACGCCTAGATGCACGCATCACGCGCTTGCGATAGCCTCTAGCTCTGATTTCTCCGGTTATCTCCCGTGACACCCGTGACACCCGTGACAGCGCAGCGACAGCCGCTGGGCCGTGCACCACAGCTGTTGGTTCCGATCCTTCCAAAACTGACAGGCGAAAGCGACCTGTACGAGACTGTACTTCCCCTGGTCAAGGCAATGACAACCCCCTTGATCGCATCCTTGTCGCGCATCGCACGCTCTGAAGGTGTCGCAGGAGAAGTCGCACAGCCATCATGCGAAGGACGCGACGGTTCACAGCCGGCTCATGCGAGATTCGCGAGTCCGTTCCGGCTCTGTCCGAGTGCCTCCCGCCTCATCTGAGCGTGACAGTTACTGTGTCCATGGCGCAGAGGGCCTGCTACTCAGTTTCGTCGCCATGCCATGCACACGGACACTGTATCGCATGCCGTACTCAGTGCGACTGGAGGCGCTGAAAAGGATGGCCTGGTATGATGCCTATGAGATGGACTAACGTCAGTATCGAAGGAGCTACGCCGCGAGATGATGCGACGCGACGTCACATATCGCAGCTTGGATGTCGGATTGCGAACCTCGCGTCTTTCGACGCGCCCTGGGCGACGACCCTACTTTCGTCGCCCAATGGCATGCGGGCGGGGTGTTTCGCGCTTACCCCGAGGAAGCGTCTCAGCTCGCGGCACCATGCGATGGCTAACGTCAGTATCGAAGCGGTTATTCCGCTTGACGGCTCGCGTTTCCCTCGAGTAAAAAGGACGGTCGTTTGGGTCAGCAAACACACCGCAACCCCCCGTCTTCCTATCTCTCAAGCTCTTACCCTGTCTGTGTTCCTGCTACATACTATAGCCCACTCCTCACTCAGGCTGCTACTTCTCCTTGCTCCCGGTGCTCCTGCTTCCCACAGCCTCCGGCCTGCTGTCACCTGCACCCATCTCCTTGCCCTCGTTGGGCCCCCGCTTATCTTACCTCCAGTCACTTGGCTCGAAACGGGTAGCCAAGCCACATCGCACGCACCTTCAACTCTCACTTTAGATTCGTCTCTCTCTCTCCGCCATGGCCGGCCTGCTCGACCTCGACACGCCCGTGGTGCTCACCAACGCGGCGCCCTCTAACGAGGATGCGTCTGCCGTCTCCGACTTCGTCGCCAGCCTCTCCCTTAACGGATCCGCTCTTAACGCGTCCAACTCCGGCCCCGCGGTGCCCGTGGGGGGGGATGCCTCCAGCTTGGCGCATATCCTGGGCATCGGGACGAGCAACCCGGACCGCAAGGTCAGCCAGGAGGAGTTTTACGAGAAGTTTGTGACGACGCTGCCATTTCCGGATAAGAAGACGGAGGACCTCTCGAAGCGAATCAGTAAGTGGGGATTGGGGACTGGTGGAGATTGGGCTTTGGGGTTGGCTTTGTGCAGATTCGCCACCTTCTGTTCGCCCTCACTGAACACTGTCCCATGCTCACCCTGTCCCCCCTCCCCATCCCAGTTGCGAATGCTGGCGTCATCACCCGCCACTTGATGCAGGACAAGGACAGTGACATTAACAGCACCTATGAATCCATCGCTGGGCCTCACGCTTGCTCATCAATACCCCCCCCCTCCCCCCTCCCCTCCCCCCGTTATCAGTTGAGAACTGCGGCATCAAGACGCGCCACCTGGTGCACGACAGCGACATTTTCAACACCTACGAGGCCATCGCCAACTTTGGCTCGCCCTCCCTGGACCAGCGCCTCAAGCTCTGGCTGGAGCCCGCCATTGCCCTGGGCAAGGAGGCAAGCGAGAAGGCCATCAGCGACTGGGGTGGTGATCGCAAGGACATCACTCATGTCATCACCTTCTCGACTTCCGGCATCCACTGCCCTGGTAGGCAAATCCATGGCTTCGCAAGCAGGGACACAAGTAGGCCACTCACCTCACTGCACCGATAAGCACCTCCAGTTGCCAACTTCGGCTCGCCCTCCCTGGACCAGCAACTCAAGCTCTGGCTGGAGCCCGCTTTGGCTCTGGGCAAGGAGGCAAGCGAGAAGGCTATCAGCGACTGGGGCGGTGATCGCAAGGACATGACTCATGTCTTCTCTCTCAACGTCCGGCATTCACTGCCCTGGTAGCCCTGTACGTGAGCTGCATGGGATGCCATGCGGGCATTATCGGGCTGCACACTGCCGCTGAGATGGCCGCTGCTGCTGACCCAACCCACAGCAATAGCATCCCCTATGCTCCCTTCTCCCGCCCGTCCCGTTGCCCTCCCGTCTCCATCCCCTTCCCCCCCCCCTCTCCCTCCAACAACAGGCCTGGACTTTTGTCTGATGTCTGATAAAGCAGATGGGTTTACCCCAGACCACGAAGCACCTGTATGTGAGCTACATGTGGTGCCATGCGGGCGTCATCAGGCTGCGCACCGCCGCTGACATCGCGGTTGCTGACCCCTCGTTACCCGCTGCGTGCTTTTGTCTCAACACCAGCATCCCCTCTTCTCCCTTTCTCCCCTATCCGCCTCCCTCTCCCCTCCCCTCCCCTGCAACACCCCCCCCCCCCCCCCAAACAGGCCTGGACTTTTGCCTAATCAAGCAGATGGGTTTACCCCAGACCACGAAGCACCTGTACGTGAGCTACATGGGGTGCCATGCGGGCGTCATCGGGCTGCGCACCGCCGCTGAGATCGCTGCTGCCGACCCGAGACACCGCGTGCTGTGTGTGGCGGTGGAGGTCAACTCGGTGAACGCGCAGTCGCTCAACCCCGACAACCTCATCAACAACATCATCGTCGATTGCATCTTTGCTGATGGTGCTGGCGGTGAGTGGAAGGCTAGATGCAAAGGGTGGTTGGATGGGTCAACTTGGTGAACGCTCAGGCTCTCAACTCAACCCTGACAACCTCATCGACAATATGACTGTCGATTGCATCTTTGTCAATGGGGCTGGACTTATGTGGAAAGTAAATTGGTAGGCCATCTTTATATATATTTTCCCTTTCCAATAGTCATAATATCAGAAGTGTGCTTTTATTGCCAGTAATCATCCCTATATATGAGATTGCAGCCCAACCTTCCCTCCTGCTCTCCATCCTGTGCAGCATTCATACTGGGCTCCAAGCCCCAGGAGGGGGAGAAGGCAGTGTTAGAGGTGTACCGCCACGGCACCACGTTCATTCCGGATGGGGAATCCATTTCTCCCATCCCCTCTCCCCCCTCCCCTGCCCCCTCTCCCCGTTCCCCCGCCTCCCCAGCATTCATCCTGGGCTCCAAGCCCAGGGAGGACGAGAAGCCTGTGTTCGAGGTGCACCGCCACGGCACCACGTTCATTCCTGACAGCGAGGATGTGATCACAGCCAACGTGGTGTGCCACGGGCTCGACGTGGGGCTCAAGAAGACCCTCCCCGAGGTGAGACCTGCACGTTTTGGTGCCTTGTTCTCATGTGAGCCATTCTGTATCTCTCTCCACCAACTCAGCCGCTTCTTCCCATGAGCAACTGGCCTTTCCATTCCTCCACCGCCCCCTTGCAGCTGGTGGGCAACAGCGTGAACCCCTTTGTGCGCAGCCTGGTGGGCGAGCTGAGCTACAGTGACATGCTGTGGGCGGTGCACCCGGGCGGCAAGTCAATTGTGGACATGACTCAGCGGGGGTGCGGGCTCAAGTCCAAGCAGGTCCAAGTCAGCAGGTCAGTGTCACACGCTGGACACATGAAAACACAATGTGTCCTGCTTCACATTCTTGACACATCCGGGATGTTTTTCTATTCCGATTTTTCTGCTTGATCTTTCTTTCCTTTTGCTTGTACTAAAAGCTTGACGTGGTTGTGGGATGTGGTGCGGGATATGCAGGGACATCCTTCGGGAGTATGCCAACATGGCATCTTGCACCATCGTGTTTGTACTCGATAAAGTGCGCCGCGATAACCGTCAAAAGAAGGGTGACAAGTGGACTCTAGCACTGGCCTTTGGCCCTGGAGTGTCTGTGGAGGGTACACTCCTCCGGCTGGTCGATTCGAGGACCGAGTAGTGCTGTAGCAGGGCAATTTACAAATTGTAGTGTGTAATATGTTAAATCTAATTGTGGAAAGCTTTCTGGTTTTCCTTGCTTGGGTAATGACATGCACCAACCATCATGTACTCGGCTCGGGCTCTTTTGGTGCTTGGCATGCGGAAGACAACTTTCGTTCGACACAGAACATAGTGGACATATTTGTACTTCATTTGGTGAATTCAATTCAGTTTGAACCATTGCAAATCCTACGGCATATCGGTATCCTCCCTAGTTTCATACATGGAAATGCTATGCAGGTTTGAGGAAAGTTGTGGTTCTTATAGCCTTCCAGATTGAGCACATCAGTCTTTTTGCTGCAATCGCGTCCCTTCAGTACCGAGCTATTGTCAGCTGATTCGAGTGCAAAACTTTCATGTGACAGCACCACATTACAACCAGGACAGCGTGTGCTTTCACTGGTTGATCTCCATAAACGATCCGCAAATCACGGGTCACGTCTGCGCAGGTTGCATCTCAGGTTCGAGGATGGATAATCTTGATTAAATGACTGGCTTTGGCGCGTGGCTAGGAGGCGAAAGTTTCGGTGTTTCACAACTTGATGATTTGAGGAGGGTTTTCTGTGTGTGGGTTACCCTTGCGGGGTGTCTGTGATCACATACTTTCCGTCGCTCGTCTGTATATGCAGTACTAACCGCGAACCATCGGAGCACCCTCCTCATCGTACCGAAGAAATTAGTCCACTCACCCAGCAAAAAGCGGCTAAAACACACTTTTAGTCAAAGCACGAACTGCCTGCAAGGGTTCGGGGTTACCCAAAAACTCGCCACCGTTATTTCGCCATGGCACAGCAGTTTCCAGAAATACATTATCAGCCGCTCACTCACCTACTCTACCCGTAAATTATGGTTGCGCCAGGCGGAAATTCTACCCCACAGCATTCCGTGGAGGCTGTACTTGCCAGTCAATCCTCGAGGTTTGATTGGCTCCAGCATCCATCTCCCCTCCCCCCGTCTTCTCCCCAAACCTGATGCTGGCAGCTTTGAGCTGCTCCTCCATTGACGTAACCACGTTTTCCAAGTTAGGGTTTCACCCATAATTGTCCAGGAACGTTGTTCCTCCTCACTCTCTCGTTCGCTCTGTCGCTCGCGCTGTTGTGGGAGCCCAAGGAGCCGCTCTGCAGGAGCAGAGACAGCTCGTGTAGAGGTTTATCTCGCCGTCACCGCCTTGCTGGAACCCTCGCTTGGTTGTTGAGGGAGCCCCCCTGCCTGCACCAGTTGTAGAACCCCCTCATTTTCTTCGGAAGCTTTCGGCACCGTACATAGCGGAACCTAATTTGCCCTCGGCTGACTTCTTCACGCCACTGGCCTCGAACAATCGCCTGGTTGTTGAGAGCTCCACCTACTTATAAATGCGAAACCCTCTCCGCACTTCGAAATATTCACATAGTCCCTGTATCTACCTAGTCCGCTAACAGCTATCGGATGCGCCGCAGGAGGGTTCTGACTGATTCATCGTTCACGCTCTCCCTGTCATCCTGGATAGAATTCCTCATACCTTCGTTAGAGCGGCGTAAAATGACCATCCTTATTGTTGTTCGTACGACTCCCTAATTTGAGAACTGGTAAGTTCCCCAGTTTTGGAGAAGCCGATGATTTCCTGTCGTAGTGAAACGTCTTAACCAGAACGTTCGTAACTTTGCAGGTGGAATCTCGTCAGTCTGCTAGCCTTCATTTAATCGTTAACGTGGAGCTAATACCGTGAATATTATAGATTCTCTGGGACCTTACAAGCGTCAACGAGCGCTGTGTGAGGTCGCCGGCCCTTCACGATATTTAAGGAGGACATATCGTTCGTTTACTGTAGTCAACAGTTTCAGCAATTTTATTCAGTGACAATGGCTCTCGGCAACAGCAAGCACAGCGACGACCAAACTTCTCGCCTGCGTGCGTGCACGTCGGACCTGAAGGCCGCAGATCAGATCACTGCGGAGAGGAATACTTGCGACGCTCTCGGCCTCCTTCACCCGGATGGCCCTCGCTTCAAGGCCTGGAACGTGTACGTGTCCTTCATTTCGTATGTTTATTTCTGATCTCATTTATTGTGCTTATGTTGCAGCCTGAACTCTTGTATCGAGCCTACTTGGTCTCCCTGAACATCTCAGAATGAGTATTTGTAGGCCTCCCGAGTTATTACGGGCAGACCGATCTGGCTTCCTCTCTCATTCCTCGCATTGGCTTCTCCGCCGTGCTCTGCTGGGCATTTTTCATTTCGTCGTCACGTACTCGCTTTTCGCCTGAAGCTCTTATGACTTTCTTATCTCCACCGGATTCCTCCTGGTTGCCTTCTGGTTGGTACTCGTCTTGTACCTCTCTCTGCAGGCTCATTCACGCGCTTGTCATGTGGTCGTCGTTCTGGGTCACTCTGGAGTTCGCCTTCGTTCCGAACCCGTCTCAGGGGATTCTCTACTTCGATGGCGCCGTGTGTTTCGTCTTCTTCGCCAACATCGCCGTCACCTTCAAGGCGGCCTTCCGATGCCACAAGACCCTTCGCCTCGTCACGTCGAGGAACGCCATCGCTGCGCGGTATACTTCATTCACTTCGTCCTTCCCTTGCCCTCCTCGACCCTGTCTTTGTCATCGCCGACGCGCTGGTTACTCCTGTATTCAGTCGACTTCTTTCGAAACCATCGGAAAAAATAATAAAAAATCCTGTTAGCGTCTCCATCGGAATCGCAGAGTCCTTGAACACACGAAAAATCGCTCGTTGTGGCTGCAGGTACGCCCAAGGGGGTCTGCTTTTCGACCTCGTGTCGTCCATTCCGTTCAACCTTATTTATTTCTGGGTTAATGGCGTGCCCGCCTCCGGAGCCGTCGGCTACGTCTTTCGTGGACTTCCTTGCCTGCGCCTTTACCGCATCATGCACTTCTACCGTGCTCTCTCTCGGTGAGTATCCGCCGAGTAGGGAACTTGCACACAGCGCCTGTACTGCGAGCTTCATACAATACGAAATGGCTCTATTGTTGTGTGCTCGCAGCTGTTGCATTGCGATTTTTTTTGCTTGTTGTGCACACGCAGCTTCTGTGCTGTGGTCACGGTGCGTCTGCAAGCCATCCTGCACCTGCGTCTGAAGGCTTTTTGAGTTTTCGCAAGCCATTTATATTTACGGTGTATTCTTGCGCCTCTTTTCGTCTTTGGCGGTGCAGGCTCGGGACGGCGAACCAGACGTTGTATTTCGGCATTCGCATGTTCAAGCTCGTGCTGGTGGGTGGCATGGAAGTCGGAGTGCTTCTGTGTCTGTCACGTTTCGCTCCTTCTTGTACCCTTCCCGTGCTCTGCCATCTCCTGTCAGAACCTTTCCATTTCACTCTTTCCGCTTTTTTTTGTTTTCGCTCTGTTTCGCTCTCTTTCCTTCCCGTATCTGATTGGCTCATTTTCGTCCTACTCTCCGCACTGGCGTGACTCGCAGAGCACGCAGAGCGTCGTCATTGCGTCTCGACTTCTTCTCTTTTACCCACTCTCCTGCTTGCACCCACCTCTCTCCATGAACGTTCACTCACCCTGCGTGCCGTCCCCACGTGCAGAACATCGTGCTGGCGTCGCACCTCTTCGCCGTGGCCTACTTCTTCCTCACTCTCATGGAGCCCGACCCCGAAAACACCTGGATCGGCCAGGGGATCGGCCCGGACTGGCCTGAACAGGTAACGTGGATGCTTCTGTGCCAATTACCCGCTTTGCTGCTGGTTCTACCAAGCTTCTTGTTCTACGAGCCTTGCCCTTGTCTCTTCGCTCCCTGCTCCTGCAGTCCACAGGTTTGGGCGGCGCCTGGTGCTGATTGCAAGTTGTAGCATCTTCTTTGCTCGAATAGCATTTGCGTTCTTTCTCCCTTGCTTTCATTCCGTGGCGGCCATGGGTACGGCGCTTTTATGTGGACACTCAATTGTTTCTCCTTTCCCAACCCTGTTGGCTGAGCAGTTGGTGCTTCTGCAGTACGTGACGGCCGTGTGGTGGTCCATCTTCCGCTTTTACCCTTTCCTGTTGTTTTCTTGCCTCTCCTCCCCCTTCGCAGCTGAGCAGTCCGTGTTTCTGCAGTACGTGGCGGCCGCTTGGTGTTCCATCTTCTGAATGACCGAGCATTCTGTCTCCGCTCCATCACTCCCCCCTCCCCCCCCATGCAAACTGAGCAGTCGGTGTTTCTGCAGTACGTGGCGGCCATGTGGTGGTCCATCTTCGTCATCACCAGCATCGGACCCGCCTACACTTCTGTCACCACGGCCGAGCAGATCTTCAGCTGTTTCTACGCGCTCTTCGGCATGGCAACTGTAGGATCACACTCCTCTGCAATGCCCGCGATCCTTTCTGTCAGAATCTTCGCTGTTTGTCCTTTTGGCTTCCACGTAGATTCTCCGGGCCGACGTCCCCAGCCTGTGGCGCAAGTGTGGTCTGTAGTGTCCCCCGTCGCCTCTGTGTTTCCTGATGTAACATCGCCTGGTTTGACGAGCTAACGGCCCTCTGTTCCGTGTGTCGCTGGTTTATGTCTGTCCGCTCGCGCCCTCCCGCAGCTCGCGTACACGCTGGGCACACTGACGCTTCTCATGGTCAAGCAGTCCAGCAAGACCATGCAATACGTACGTCGCGCTCCTTCCCCTTGCCTTCATTCCTATTCGTTATCCTCCCCCTGTCGGCCTGTGCCATCCTATGACGCTCCGCTCGTTTCTCCTCTTCTGCGCGTTCTGCGTTCTCCTTAACGTTTTGCACGTCTTCTGTGGCCCGACCACTCACGTGACGACCCCCTTGTTTGCCTTTCCTTTGACCGCCGACTTACAGCACAAGGAGATCGTATCTCCCACGCCTAAATGGCCCTCAATTGTCGCCCTCTTCCCCCCTTTTCCCCCACAACCCCCACCACTTGCAACACGAGGACGTGACAGCCCTCAAGGCCTACATCGCCCACACCAATCTCCCCTCACAAAACCCATTACGCATTTCTTGCCTCCCCCCCGCAACACACAGCACGAGGACATGGCGGCCCTTAGAGCCTACATTGCTCGCACCAACCTCCCATCGGACCTGGAGCGCCAGCTGAAGCAGCAGCTGCGCGTGCAGCTGCAGATGCACAAGTCCGACACCTCCTCCTTCCTCTCCAGCATCCCCAACCACCTGCGAGTCACTGTCTCCCGCCAGCTCTATCTGCCGATTGTCGAAAATCTCGACGGCTTCCGCCTCTGCTCCAAGCCCTTCCTCAAACAGCTGGTGGGTTCGCGTTTTGGCCCTGTGGTCCATGTTGCTTGATTTCCAAGGCGCCTTATTTGTTTTATCTCTTGTCGCTACTGTAAGCCACTCGTTCCAGTCTCTTCAGCATTGGCATCCTCTTCTCCCTGCTCTTTCTTTTTCTCCTGTGCTGCTTGTTTCCTGTGATGTTTGCACCTGCACTGCTTGCATGGGCACTGCTCTTACACGGCCCCAGGTATCAGAGATGGACGTGGAGACGGTCATGCGGAACGACATTGTGACATCAGAGGGGGACGTGGCAACTCATCTCTACATCGTGCTCTCCGGCAAACTCGTGCGCGAGGACGGCCCCACTGCAGCCCTTCAGAACGGAGTGAGTTCGCCCATATGCATGCACCTTTTCAGATCTCACCCCACCCGTACTCGCCTGACAACTCCACTCGGTTTTTTACCCCGAAATTTGCATCCATTCCTCCTTCACAGCTGTTCTGTCTTCAATGTGTGTCTAACTCAAAGCTCAGCCACTCTTGGTGGGTTTTCTGAGATCTTTCAAGTCGTCTCTTTTTCTTCCTGAAGGGGTGATTGTGTTTTGGGATTGGTTCCCCACTTGGTTGTTAACCCGGTTGTTGCTCTGCTGCTGCTGTCTCGCCTTCCCTTACAGGGTTCGTCCTTCCTGTCAGCCGGCTCGGTGTTTGGCAAGACAGCGGTGATGTGCAATGTGCCGCAGCTGTTCACAGTGCGAGCGCTGGAGCACAGCCAGCTTCTGCGCCTGTCCAAGTCCGCCTTCTCCGCCATTGCCAAGGCCTACCCCGCCGACTCTGCCGTTCTCTTTTCCGCTCTCAAGCAGGTAACTGGCTGGCCGTGCCCAGAATACCCAAGCTTGCGTTGGGTTAAATGCGCTTAGTTCAGGCTGCTTCAGATGGCCCTTAAACTAGTGCCGTTTCCATGCTATTCTGCGATTACTCGACGCCTTGCTCTGTTTTTTCCTCGCGTTTGCACTTAGGCTTCCTCTCCTGCTCCTCTCAACCTCATCCCGCTCCCCTCACCCTCCCCCCCTCAGAACATCGACGGCTCGACTTCTCTCACCCGCACGCCCTCAGAGCTCGCAGTCTCGCAGGGCCTGGCCCGCTCACAGCCCTCCTGGAGGGCGTTCGGCGCTACCCCAGAGGAGCCAGCTGAGGGCACGGGGGCTGGGGCGTTGCTGGAGTCTGTTACTGTGGACAAGGGGGATGCTGATCAGGTCGCACGGTATGTGAGGGATGGCAGGTTAGGGGGGAAGGGAGGGGGTGGGGTGGGGTGGGGGGGGGGGGGGTTCAGATCTCAGGCGAGAGCAAGAGGGTTGCTGGTCAGGTGCTGCTGGAGTCCGTTGTTGCCTATAAGGGGGATGGCGACCAGGTCGCAAGGTGCGTGAGGGATGACAGGGTTAGGGGCTGGTTGTTCTTCAAGATGCCAGCTGCAGGCAAGGGGGCTGCTGGTCTGATGCTGCTGCTGTCTGTTGCGGTTGTCAAGGCGGATGCTGATCAGGTTGCAACGGGCACATCCTCCTTCTTGGGTGTGCGTGGCTGCTGCCTCTGGCCTTGTGGGTCAACTGCTTGAATGTTGACACGTTGCATCTCACACGCATTGCTGTGGTGTATGCTCATGCATCTTATTCTTATGCACTCTCTTTTGCAGGGTGTGTGCGGCTGCTGCCTCTGGCCGTGTGGATCAGTTGCTCGACCTGCTCTCAGACACACCCTCCCTCGCCCAGTGCCACGACTACAATGGCCGCACCCCCCTGGTACACACCCCCCTGGTGCATTCATCCCCAGCAGAACCTTCTGTTGTTTCCTCGTATTCGCCCTCCTGTTAAGGATTTGCAGCTAGAGTACTTTGCTTCCGGCATATTTGACTCGCTTCATTGCTTCTTCACATTAGCCCGGCTGCAAGGATTGCACAGCACCAGTACTTCGCTGCTTCCTCATATTCACCCTCACGTGCAGTCTACGATGTAGAGTCTGCCATCCCCTGATAACCGTTGCAACAATGCCCACCGCTCCTCCCTCTCTTGATTGTAGCATGTGGCAGCCGCCCATGGCCATGTCAACTGCATCAACGTCATTCTGCTGCGCAATGGCGTCGATGTGAACGCACTTGGTGAGTGCTCCGTTTTCCTTACCCGGTTTCCTGTTCCTCATGCGAAGTCATTGCTTCAGTGCCAGTTTCTGGTCGCCGATGGATTTATCACATTCTTCGCCTCTTGGTGCATCCATTCACCTGTCCTGCTCCTCGTCATGGCATGACCCATTTCCTGTACCTGGTGACAAACACAGCTCTAATCCTCTGTAGTCCCCCTTCCTCTGTCTGCTCCTCTCCCTCTCGTTACTTCAGATCGCGGGGGCTCCACGCCTCTCCTGGAGGCAGTGAAGAACGGCCACAGCAAGGCAGCGCAGGCACTGCAGGCAGCCGGCGCTGCTCTCCTCCTCAAAGACCCCGCTGCCACCCTCTGCCGCCTCGCTGCTGCTGCTGCTGGAGAAAACACCACCACCACCACGGCCACAACCCCCGCTGCCAGTGCCTGCGCTTCTGGCTCCCCACCCAAAGCCGCCAGCAAGAGCGGTGGCAGCAGTGTGGAGTATTTGGAGCGGCTGCTGGAAGCAGGAGCAGACGTGAATGCGCAGGACCATGCTGGCTGCACTGCACTGCATGTTGCCTGCGCCAACCGCAGCATCGCTGTTGCTAAGGTGAACGTCTTTCATCTCACCTTTCAAGTTTATCAAGCCACACATGCTCCTCACATGCTGCTCACACGCTTCTCACATGCTACTCACATGCTTCTCACATCCTGCTCACATGCTTCTCACATGCTGCTCACATGCTTCTCACGTGCTTTTGTTGACCTTGGGGTTCATACTTCACATTTCTGAACTTCCTTCGTGTAGCGCAATGTGCACCTTTCAACCCACTGACCCGCTGTCTTATTCTCACCCTCTTCCCTTCCACCATTGTTCAACCCTCGCTGTTTCCAAAGCTGCTCATGGCACACGGTGCTGACCCCCACTTGGAGGACATGAGTGGCAACACTGCTTATGACCTAGCCAAAGCTGCAGGTTCCCGGGACTTGTTGAATGAGCTTGAAAGTCAGCCACCCACCCCCACTCAAGCTGCCTTTGGTGGCCGCTGTGTGAGTGTGTGTGCACCAAAGGCAAGCCTTTTTGAGGGGCTGCGGGGCTAGGCGGAGTTCGGTAAACATTTAGCAATCCACTTGCCTATATTTTACCAGTGTTACATGAGACACGACTTAGTTTGCCTGATAACGGTTTGATCTTTCCACCATTTTGAATGCTGGTTGATTATTTTCTGCAAAATGCTGATTCTGGTTTTTCAAATTGACTAAGCCTACATCTGTCCAGGGTAGAATGAGGGATAATCTTAGGGTTGAAAATATGGCTCAGGTTAAGCTCGGTGAAAATATGTTTTTTCAATTGAGTGGTTACTGAGTACAGTTCTACGCACGGCACAGCACCGGAACGGAATGTCACATTGCTTGCGTGACGACAAACGCGGTTACTAGTTTTCCCGTTTGTTATGATTTAGAAGATGTCAATGTACTATAATGAGAATACAACGTCACTATTGCCATGAAAGCACAAGGTTATATAGGAGTGGACGTAATAGGGCGATAACCTCGGGACGTGAGTAGCTTCGGCAATGTGGCGACGCTGTCGGGCGCGACTCGAGAAAGGGTTGGGCCGAAAATGTAGGCCGAACGTGACGAGTCGAAGTGTTCGGGTGTACGCGGTAGCGGCCGACTCAGTAAGGAATGGAAATTCCTTACACTACCCCCCCCTCCTAAATAAGACCGTGGGCATCGGAGACATTCCGACGCTGGTAATATGCCGTTAGAATCGGATGTGATTCTAGATCAGCGAGGGGCACCCAGCTGTCGTCTTCAGATGTGCGATCGCGCCAGCGTACTAGGAAATCAACCATCCGACGGTTCAGCTGCGTGGTGATGCGATGGCCGAGAATTTTCAAGGGCTCAGTTGTCGGTTCCTGCAAAGGCGTTAGTTGCGGTACACCACGGTTGCGTGCCAAGTCCGACGAACTCGGGACGTAGGGTCGGAGAAGACTGACGTGGAAAGCCGGATAATGGCGCCAATCAGCCGGGAGCCGAAGGTGGACAATGACAGGTGTCACGAGGTTGGTCACTTGAAAAGGGCCGCAGAATCTGGGTCGGAGTTTGCTTGGAATCGGCAGCCGCAAATTGCGAGTGTCGAGGAGGACAAGATCTCCCACTTTGTAAGTGACGTCGCGGCGATGTCGATCGGCTTGTCGGCTTGCGACCAGGTTAGCTTTCGGAATGGCCTCAGCTGATTTGTCGCGAATGGCGAGGATGTCTTCAGCAAATTTCTGGGACCGGGGTACTAGTGACTCAATGTTCGGTGTAGAGGGTACGACCGGGTCCTGTCCGTAGTTGAGGAAGAATGGTGATTGATTGGTTGTCGCTAAGGTCGCGTTATTATACGCGAATTCTAGTAGCGGTAGAGATTTCTCCCATGTCGAGGGGTCAGTACAGGTGGTGCGAATGAGCTGCTCCATGGTTTGGTTAACGCGTTCGGTCTGCCCGTCGGTTTGTGGGTGGTAGGCGGATGAAAATTGGAGTTTGGTGCCGAATTGGTCCCACAGGTGGCGCCAAAAATTCGATGTGAATTTTGGGTCTTGGTCCGAAATGATGGCGGAGGGCAGTCCGTGCAGGCGGATGATGTTCGCGATGAACAGCTGCGCAGTTTGTTCGGCGGTGATTGTCTGTTGGCAGACGATGAAGTGTGCCATTTTCGTGAGTCAGTCAACGACCACGAGGATGGCGTCGTTTCCGCTGGGACCGGTCGGCAGTCCTGTCACGTAGTCCATCGTATCGTGTTGCCAGGGTCGCTCGGGCGGATCCAACGGCTGTAGTAGTCCGGCTGCTCGCTGATGCGACGATTTCATAATCTGGCAGGCGGTGCAGGAGGACACGTACTTGCGCACGTCATCTGCCATGTTCGGCCAGTAATAATTCCGCTGCAGCATCTTCGTGGTTTTATCGACGCCGAAATGTCCTGAGGTAGGGTTGTCATGGGATTCCTGGATGAGCAGGGTGCGGAGTAAATCGTAGCCGGGTACCCAGATGCGAGAGGTACCGCGTTTATGAAAGTACGGGCCAGTAGCGGTGGTATGCTGTTGATGGATGGCGGAGCGGAAAAAGGGATCGATCTTGTATCCGTGGGTGAATAGTTATGTAAGTAATGGGTTTGACTGGGCGACTAGTATCGCGGCGGTATGGACAGTAGGGCGGGTCAAGGCATCGACGATATTATTGGCCCCCCATTTGTAGGTGATGGTGTAATGGAAATTTGACTCGAGGAAATCTAGCCATCGGATCTGTCGTGGGTTGAGGTTCGGTTGGGCGCGCAGGTACTGTAAGGATTTGTGGTCCATCCGCACCGTGACGTCAGCTCCGGTCAGGTAGCACCGCCAGGTTTTGAACGCGTGGACGATTGCCAGCATTTCCTTGTCGTGCACTGTATAGTTCTTCTCCGCGCCTTGCAGCTTCCGTGATTCGTATGCGACTGGTTGTAACCCGTCGTCGAAATCCGGTAGGAGAACTGCACCGATGGCGATGTCGCTGGCGTCGGTGACGACTTCGTATGGACGGTTGGGATCGGAGATGCGAAGGACGGGCGGCGATGTGAGGGCGATTTTGAGTTGATCGAATGCAGCTTGCTGCTTCTCACCCCACCAAAAACAATCGTGATCCTTTAATCGGTCGGTTAGCGGTGCAGATAATCCAGCCATATTGGGGATAAAGCAGCGGACGTAGTTGACAAAACCCAGAAAACTTTGGAGTTCCTTGAGGTTGGTCGGCGGCTTCCATTCCTGTATGGTCTTGATTTTCCTGGGGTCGATTTTCACGCCTTCGGTGGAGACGACGTGGCCCAAAAACTCCAACTCCTGCTTAAGAAAGTCGCACTTAGACCCTTTCGTGATGAGGCGATTCTTGTGCAGCAGCGTGAAGACTGCATCAAGATCCTTTAAGTGCTGCTCCCTGCTACGGCTGTAGATTAGGATGTCGTCGAGGTAGATAATTACGCATTTATCCAGGAGTTCGCGAAAAGCACCGTTCATGGTCATCTGGAAGGTCGAGGGCGCGTTCGTGAGTCCAAAAGGCATCACCAGGTACTCGTAACTACCGTAGCGGGTTCGGAAGGCGGTCTTGTGGCAATCCTCGGCGGCGACGCGAATTTGGTGGTAACCTCATCGCAGATCGATTTTCGAGAAGAACTGGGCTCCGCGAAGTTGGTCGAGTAGGTCGTCGGCTCGCGTGATCGGGTAACGGGACTTGATAGTGATGCGGTTGAGTGCGCGGTAGTCGATGCACATACGGAATCCGCCATCTTTTTTCGGTGTGAACATTATGGGGGCGGCGTAGATGTGCTTGGGCGGATAAAACCTTTCGTCAGGAGGTAATCCAACTGCTGCTGCAATTCCTCGAGTTCCGGTTGGCTGAGCCGAAATTGTCGCTGTACCGTCGGTTGTGCCCCTGGTTCCAGCTCGATGCGATGGTCTTCGGGTCGGCTTGGCGAAAGTCCGGCGGGTAGGTCGTCCGGGAAAATCTCGGGGTATTTTCGAATGAGTTGTGCTAAATCCGGAGGAACGGCTTCACACAGCTTCGTGATATCTTCCGCTGTTATCGGCGACGTCACTTCGCGAAAATCGATGGCGTATGCTGCTGCTCCCGCTTTTATCGCGCGCTTGAAGGTGATCGCGTGGACTTGGGTACTTCGCATGCGGGGTCCCCTCCATTTCGGTAACTCGTGATAGTGCCCATCGATCTTGATGCTGCAGCTGCCCGTCGTCCAGTCGATTCTCGGGTTGTACTGTCGCAGCCAATCTCGTCCCAGCAGCACGTCGCCCCCGTCGAGTGTAGTCGCCAGCAGTCCCATCCGAAATTTTACGTGCTCGCCGCAGTGGAAAATGACGTGCTCCACCCGCTCCCGTATAGCTAGCGGTGTTCCATCCACCAGTCTTGCGTCAATTTCGGATAGACACTTTAATAAGGGGATACCCATTTTCTTAGCCCTGTCGAGCTGTATGAGACTGTGACTCGCGCCTCCATCCACGAATATTTTCAGCAACACCCCGTTGACTTTACCCTCCACCAACACAGGGTGATCAGCAGTTTCGTCCCCCTTATTCGTCCGGGTCCGGTCGATTGCAGCAATCGGGATCACGACCCGGTGGGGACTGTGTGGTTCGGGCGAAGAAGCCTGCCCGTCAGTAAGGGGCCCGGTACTTACTGACGCGACCCATTTCCCGGTCGCTCCTCCGGCTTCTTCCCCATAGAATTCTGGATGGCGATGAACTCTTGGCAGTTGCGTTTGATGTGACCCGGTCGGCCACAGTGGTAGCATAGCCCCATATTTCGCGGAGCAACTGCGTAAATATCCACTGCGTCCATCCCTTTTATCGTGGCGCACTGTTACTGTTCTCGAGGGCGACCTCCGTCGTAGAAGTTCGTCCTCGGCTTCGTAGGCGAGTCAGCGGCTTCGGCGAGTTGGATGAAGTCTTGTAACCGCTTCGCTCGTCGTTGTAGTTTTATTTGGTACTGTATTTCAGGCTTCAGCCCGCCCATGTACCTGTCGACCTTCTCCAACTCGTGCATGTAGCCACATCGATCCACCAACGTCAGGAATGACGCGGTGTAGTCGGACACAGATCCCAGCTGCTTCCACATGCGTAAAGTCTCGCGCGCTTTGTCTGAGTCAGGAGCATGCTCGAACCGCTTGCGAAGCTCTGCGCACCACGTTGCCCACGTGCGAATGTGAGTTGCACCAAACAGCAAATCTGCTTCGTCTTCGTCGCCGAATTCTTCGGACCACTCATGCTGTCCTTCTGTGCGAGTTGCCGCTGAGTCGACGATGACCTTCCACCACTGTAGGGCGGCCCCTTGCAGCAGTGTCAACGCGTGGCTGATCCGCTTCTGGTCGTCTCGGATGCCCGCCGCGTTAAAATAAATATTCATGGCGAATATCCACTGCCGCACCGTCACGCCTTTATTAGCTGGGTCGAAAGGAGCGGGTTGCTGATATCTCGCGCCGCCACTTGTCGAGCGCGGGGCTGTCGCCGCTAGCCGTGCCAGCTCCACTGGTGTCGGCTGCTGCTCACCCGCCTCGCTTCGTGCATCGTCGCCCGGCTCCTCTGAACGCCTTTCCTGCGCCTGGCGAAGTCGTTGGTTTTCGTCACGGAGGTTGTTGACGACGCTTGTCAAATTATTCAACTGCTCCCTTAATGCTTGCAGGTCTACTGTTTCCCGGGCAGAGTTCGCAGCAGTCGAGGTTGTCTGTTCCTCAACCGTCGAGTCTACCGGGGCCATGGCGGTCAGGACGAGGCATAAACTGGCGCACACGCTGTAGTTGTTGACGTAAAAATATTTACGATCAAAGGCAACTTCTGTGCAGCCGTGTTAATCCCCTCTGACTACCCTTAACTAACTAACGGGGAAAACGGAAGGTTCCGAGAAAGGTGGGGCTCTGATACCAGCTGTTATGATTTAGAGGATGTCAATGTACTATAATGAGAATACAACGTCACTATTGCCATGAAAGCACAAGGTTATATAGGAGTGGACGTAATAGGGCGATAACCTCGGGACGTGAGTAGGTTCGGCAATGTGGCGACGCTGTCGGGCGCGACTCGAGAAAGGGTTGGGCCGAAAATGTAGGCCGAACGTGACGAGTCGAAGTGTTCGGGTGTACGCGGTAGCGGAATCTGGTTACGCTTTGGAGCGAACCCCGCGAAACTGGCGAAGAAGAGGCGGTCTTCAATCCCTCGGCATCATCTGTGCGAGCTTGTCATCCCTCTCTGTAAGCACACTGGGTGCCACACATGCTGGGTTGGATTTGGTTGATGCCAAGCAGACTTGGATGCCAAGTTGATGACGTCTTCAAGTCTCGGACAAGGGACCCTTGATTTCGGTTTCGTTTCGGAGTCACCAACTCAGCAGGATCCGTTCCCATCGCGAATAATTTCTGTCCGTCCATTCCATCGCCTACGGATTAGATGGTTGTTGTGGTCGCGCTCGTGGGGCACGTGGGGAAATTTGGTTGTTCGTAAACATCGTCCGTGCGTGCACTCTGCGGTACTCTGCACTCCGCAAGCCGCTTCCCCGATGGTTCGTCGCTCGGAACCAAATCAGATCATACCGACTAAGTATCCATCATGGACGTCACATGACGTCATTCTTACATCTCGCCTTTATTATTCAGCCCATAGTCCCTGCTGGGGGGTTCAACAAAAGTTGACTCGGAGGTTCCTTCACATTCTTTTTTACCACAAGCCGCATTCCAGTGAAGCACACTTGAAAGTTCGAGCGAAGAGTGCTACTGTGCCTACTAAAGTGTGCATCAGTCGCCGTTCCTTCAAAAGTTTGCGGAGGCCCGATCAAAGCAGATGCCATGGCCCATGGCCCATGGAAAAAAGGGGTCCGGCCTAAGTCTCAAAGTTGCGGGATCATTGCGGCGAAATTCTCCCCGCTCGCTTGCTCCTCGGGTTCCGAAAGGGAAAGAGAGACATCTACCCGGAGGGTGTCCAGATGCACTGCACCATCCCGTCACGTGACGCCGCCAAATGCCCGGGCTGGTGTCACTGGCAGGGAGTGCCACTAGTATGGTTTCAACTTGAAACGCTGCTTCAAGCAAGCAGGGTTGTCATGTGTCTGGCCAATGTCCGCAGTAGTACTGGTACAGTTCTGGAGCATCCCAAAATTTGGGAGCAGAAAATACAGAGTGGTACACATTTGGTACAGAGTAGGTACGTCAGCCACTGAAGAGCCTTGTGATACGACCAACTATAGGCCATATTTTTGGGTAGTAGCACGTGCACTACCGACTGAAGCAGCTCAAGTTGAAATTCAAGCTGGCACTGTAGCAAGCCTTCCAGAGGTTTGGTCGGACTCATCTGTTGGTCACCTGGGCTGCTGGGCTGACTGGCAACCCTGTAAGGTGCTTGAACGACTGTTCATGGCTTCAAGTTCAAGTTGTGGGTCAGTTTTGGGCTCTCACTTTTCACGTCAAGTTGTCGATGTGCATGCATGGAGAAAGGTTTTCGGCCATGCCAAGCAGCGCGTGCCAGACGCATCAAGCAGGAAGGTGTAAAAGCTCTCTTCAAGGCCTCAGTGAACAGCCATATGTCGTCGTTCCAAACTCCAATTTCTGAGCCCCATGCTTGTACAGCTATTGCTACTGCTAATACTACTAGTAGTAGTAGGCTGCTACCCATACTGAGAAGGCTACTCAGCCCCTCACCCTCCTCTGGCACTCACCCTCTCACCCTCCTCAGCCGCTCGCTCCTCCGCTAAGCTCCCATTGTGGCACATGCTGCTGATAGCTACAGGTGAAAGATAGAGCCCCTGAGCAAACTTCCCACCCGTGAGGTGATGTTGATCTAGAACTCAAAGACAACTCTGAGGACACGAAGAGTAGAATCCCTAGCCCCCGGGGGCGTCAAGCCACTCCAGGAATTTGTGTGTCAAGTCTATGCGGAGGTGATTGCGACGATTTTCGAAGCCCCGCCTCAAGAATCGACTCGCGTGGATTACGAGAATGGTGGCGAAATCCCCACACGTGGGCCATCTCTGGACTGCGGGGGTAAGGGCGCCTGTTGCGCTGTCCCCTTGCGTATTTCTCCCTTGCTTTATTTCTTCCCTTCCAAAAGTCCCGTCGTGCTTCTTTCCCCCCTTGCTTCTATCTCCCCTTCCTGTTTTTCCCATTTGGTCCCTTTCCCCTGCTCTCTCCTTGCTTCTTCTTTCTCGGGTTCTTGCTGCTGCATGTGGCGCACGGCATAAGCCCCCCCCTCCTCAACTTCATGCTGCGTGATCCCAATATTCCCCTAATCTCTGCATTCTTCCCCACCCCCTTTGATCTCAGGACGACCGAATCTTGCTGCTTCATGAAGCGGCACCCGGCACCACCTGGCACCACCAGGCAGTGGCTTTGTTCCCTTCCTCTCTGATTTCGTCTCTTCTTGCTCTACCCTGTACCCATCTCAGGAGGGCAGTACCTTGCTAATGCACGTGGCGGCACATGGGGCTTTGTTCCCCCTTCTCTCTGATTCCTTCTCTTCTTCTTCCACTCCTCACCCATCCCTTGCGGCGCATGGCATGCGGCAGTGGCGGCCCATTGCTATGGCCCTGAGTCTTCCTTTCGTGTTCCCATTCAACCCCTCTTGTCAACTCCCTGTCAACGCTCTGTCGACGCCCGCCCTGTCAACGCTCTGTCGACGCCCGCCCTGTCAACGCCCTGTCAACGCCCGGACAACGCCCTCAGGAGAACCGCACCCTTCAGCTGCACATGGCGGCGCATTTAGGCTTTCCTCAAGCAAACTTCCCACATGCTCATTCTGCCGTTCCCATGCCAGGAGGACCGGAATCTGCTGCTGCTTGCGGCTCAAGAGCTCGAGCTTCCGTCTCTCCCCAGAATCTGCTGCTGCTCGCAGCTCAAGATGATGTGCTTCCGTCTTTCCCCTCGTAATTCCCCTTCCAGGAGGATCGCACCCTACTGCCCCACGTGGTAACGCACGGCACGCAGCAGCGGCTGTGTTCCCTCTCTCAACTCCATGCTGTGTGATCCCAATGCTCTGAATACCCCTTTCAGGAAGATCGCACTTTGCTGCTCCATGTGGCAACGCACGGCACGAGGCAGTGGCGGGCCATTGCCAGGGGGGGGCTGCTGCCAGGGCGAGACAGCAAGGCATGCTGCAACCGATTCATCGTGTTGAAAAGGTTGCTAAATCCCTGACTTCATCATTGCGCTTGAGCGTGTTATCAAGTTTTTTTGTGTGCTTCGAAGGATCTACTGTGCTGAGCCTAACTAGCAGCCCTCGTTGCCTGTGCTACTTTTCCCGTGCAACAATGCAGGAAGTTCTACAAACACCAAAGGCAAAGCTTTCCATCTGAACCAGCTACGCAGGTGATTATTGGCGCTACTGCTTACCGCTGTTATCATCTGATTGCGCTGCTCACCCCCTCACTCACCCCCTCACTCACCCCCTCACTCACTCCTCACTCACCCCCTCACTCACCCCCTCACTCACCCCCTCACTCACCCCCTGACTCACCCCCTTACTCACCCCCTCACTCACCCCCTCACTCACCCCTCACTCACCCCCTTGCTTACCCTCTGCTTGTTGCAATGATGGTTGGATATTTATTTTTCCCACTCAGCTCACCTCCCCTCCGTGCTCTAACCTGGAGACATCTCAAAACTGTTCTACCCCCTTCCGATTTCTGCTCGCCTCCATGGCAGGCAGAATGCACGAATACACACGTCACTTTGACTGGGGCGGACTTTGTTGAAGCTGAAACATTTCCTTCTGATCACTGTGTTGAGACGCCGGGCGGCGCACACTGTGTGGAGGCCAATGACCACATTCACTATGGTGACTTGAGTGACACCATCGCATGTGGTGGCATGCAGCCTGTGGGGCCCTCATGCCTGCTGCCACAGAGCGGCTTGCATTGTGATGAGGTGAATGGCGGAATGCATAACAGTGACGCGAGTGGCATCATAACGAGTGATGTCATCATCAGTGGTGGCATGCAGGCAGTGGGGGCGCCATGCCCGCTGCCTCAGAGCGGCATGCCTCCATGCCTCGTGACATCACACTCCCTCTCATCATGCCTCGTGTCTTCACAGTTCCTCCCACTACACTCCCTCCCATCGCACTCCCTCCCACCACACTCCCTCCGTCCACACGTCCTCCCATCGTCACTCTCCCTCCCAGCACGCCTCTTTCCACCATACGAGCTACCAAACTCATCAAAGGCGTGCGGCGCTCGAAATGCGCCTCGTGCATCCCACTCTCTGCCCCATCATATGTTGGGGTACATCCCAAGAAAGGCTGGACGTTTGGAGCAATTGCCCCCTCATATGTTGGGGTACATCCCAAGAAAGGCTGGAGAAGCAGAGACGCATGACTCTCAGCTCAGCCCCTTCCTTCGTGCGTCATACCAACATTCATCCCCACCTACATCCCGAGATGCATCTCCCAGTCATCATCAAACTAGCCCACTTGCAAAATCTGGAAGCCAGCACATATCCCCACTCAGCCTGCCTGCTCAAGCTGGAAGCATCATGGGCCGGTCAACGGAGGCTATTGCCCATCTCGCTTCTATGCAGCTCGTAGCGTTACCAACCCCCCGGCCGAGCTCGGTGTTTCGGCATGAAGTCACGTCCGTGCCTTCACTGGCAGCAGCACCAGCAGCAGCAGCAGCAGCAGCAGCAGCAGCAGCAGCAGCAGCAGCAGCAGCAGCAGCACGATCAGCACCACCACCGCCACCACCACCAGCAGCAGCAGCAGCAGCAACAGCAACAGCAACAGCGACAGCAGTAGCAACACTGCCACCAGCAGCGGCAGCAGCAGCATCAGCAGCACCCTCAGAGCCAGGACCAGCAGCAGCAGCACGAGCAGCAGCAGCTGGGCCAGCAGCAGGAGCGCTAGGCTCCTCTGTTCCAGCAGCTTGTGAAGCTGCCATCGATCGTCACCTTTTCCAACTGTGGGAGGCAGTGACTCCTCTTCCCGCATTCCCCTCCCTGCAAACACATGTGCCACATTACCCAAGCTACAGCTCCTTTCCAATGCGAGTCCCTCCACTTGCACTTGGGGCTGCTGGTGGTGGGGAGCGTGTAGCCCCCGAAAGAGGTGTGAGCAAGGAATATCCCGAGTCGACTCGAAATACACTGGGACAAGTCCCACTGCTTGTGCTTGAAGCTGGTGGTGGTCGGGAGGGTGGAGCCACCGCAATAGGCGTGAGCAAGGAATATTTTAAGCTGAATCAAAGTACACCAGGACAAGTTCCACCGCTTGCGCTTGAGGCTGCTGGCGGTGGGAAAACGGGAATCACTGCAAGAGGCGTGAGGAAGGAAACTGGGTGGAGTGTGAACGCGGGCAGAGGGGATGGCATGGATAAGGGCATGGACAAGGGCATGGATAAGGGCATGGACAAGGGCATGGATAAGGGCATGGATAAGGGCATGGATAAGGGCATGGATAAGGGCATGGATAAGGGCATGGACAAGGGCATGAGCAGCCCCTGTTCAGCTCAATGCTATGACGGATTGAGTTGCAGTAGCCAAGGTGGCAAGCCCGACCTCTGGCGTGCTTGTGAGGTACACCTCAACCTCAGCAGGCCCGTGACAGCAGGCTGCGAGGAAAGCTGGCTTTCTGCTGATATCTGCTCGCTGCAGCAGCTGCTGCAGCAGCAGCAGCAGCTAAATGTCGAGCTTAGCAGCCTCAAGGGATTAGATCCTGGCGTCTTGACGTATGGTAATCTGCGGCCAGATGCGCTTTTTGAAGCCATGTGTGGGGGGGCTGCTCTCTGAGAGTATTTTATTGTTTGATGCTTTCTTTGTTTGTTTGTTTGTTTGTTTGTGTGTGTACATTCATGTGTAAATATTTTTCAAGTTGTTTTATAAGTTGCAAAAGTTGATTGCACTTACTGTAAGCTAAGCTCGCATGATTGTGAAGTCAAATTGACTGGTTAAAATCAAGGGCTTGCCACTTCCTTGACTACAAGGGCCGCACACCCCTGGTGCAAACACCCCCAGCGGAACCCTCAGCTGCTTCCTTGTATTCACCCTGCTGCGGGGTCTTCAGCTTATTCAATTCGCTGCTTCCTTATATTCCTCTGCACATGCTGTCTATGAGGTACATTATGCTGGCCATCCCTTGCTACTAACTGCTGCGATAATGCCCGTGGTTCATCTGTTCTTCGTGTTGCCTGTTTCCCATGCGACTTCATTGTTTTTCTGCCAGTTTTTCTTGCCTTCAATGATTTGTTTCGTCTCTTCATGCACCCATTCACCAATCCTGCTCCCCGCGGCCCAACCCCTCTCCCATCGTCGGTGACGAGCATAGTTCTCACCCTCTTTCCTCCCTTTCAATTTCAGATCGTGGTGGCTCCACGCCTCTCCTGGAGGCAGTGAAGAATGGCCACAGCAGGGCAGCACAGGCACTGCAGGCAGCCGGCGCTGCTCTCCTCCTCAAAGACCCCACCGCCACCCTCTGCCGCCCCGCTGCTGCTAAGGCAAAAGGTACCACCACCAAGAACGCAACAAACGCCACCAGCGCAAAACGTGGGTGGCTTCTCACCTATGAGGGTTTCCCAAAGGATCGATGGTTTGGCTGTTCATTGTAATTGAGCAGGCTGACTTTCCGTTTTGTCTGGCTCAGCAGTATTTCTAGTTTCATAGCAAAATCCTGAATTGTAGGGGTTAAGTATACATCGCAACATGTGATGTCTTTCGTCTGGCAATTAGTTCAGCATGACAATATTTCCAGCCAAACAATATTTTAGAGGACACTTTTCCAGGACTTCAGGTTCCAAAGCCCCCACTGCTTTCAGAATTTCCTGGTCCGGACCCTTCAAATCGTTTACATTGCGGGGAACTACCTGTCAGCATAATCGCTGTCTTCAACAAAAATCAAACTATCGAAAACAAATCATCAATAGGAAACCCCTCTAAATCTGCCAGCTTTCCAATTGCTGGCTCTACTGCCAGCACGAGTGGTGGCAGCAGTGAGCAGCTTCTGGAAGCAGGAGCAGACGTGCATGCACAGGACCATGCTGCCTGCACTGCCCCGCATGTTGCTTGCGCCAACCGCAGTATTACTGTTGTTAAAGCGAAATTCTTTCCATCTCACCTATCGAATGCATTGAGCCACACATGCTGCTCACAAGAAGTGCTTCACTACACGTCTTCTCACTCCAGCTTTTGATGTGCCCTAAGGTGCATGCCCGTACAAAGAGCATCACTTCATATTTCTCGTCTTGTCGAGACTGCCTTGTGAAACCTGCTATGAGGTACACTGTGCCAGAATACTAGAATAAGAAAAAACAAGAGAGAACAAGCAACGTATAGGGTTGGAGTTGTACTCTCTAAGAACAAACACCTATCTAGCCTATAACTTCTACATACTAACATATGTATAAGCTGGCACACACCCTAGGCTAGATAAGGGGTAGTGCTGAGCAAGAAACACGCAGCTCATGGTGGCACTACCAGTCCAACCTCTGAGGCAGGGGTCCGAAGACCAGTCAGCAAAAGTACAAACAAGGCAAGAACAAACCAAGGCGGCACTACTAGTCCGGCCACTGGAAAAAGAAACCACAAGGCCATTCTGGAAGGCATAAATATAGAGGAGTACACAATCAAGGTCCAAGCAAGTGAAAGTCTACAGGAACTAGACCAAGCTGCAAACAGTGCCGCTGATGATCTCTAGGCGCAAGCACCTTAGTAAAGATATCAGCTGTGTTGGCACCAGAGGCCAAGTGTACTACGCGGGCCTGGCGATGCTGCTGTAGCTCGCGCAGGAGGAAGTACCGCAGCTGGATGTGCTTCGCTCTGCCCTCAAGTCGAGGCTCCTGACACAGGAGGATCATGGCCTTGTTAAAAACGTACAGAACCGGGGCAGAGCTCGGCCGCTCACCTAAGTCGGCGAGCAAGAAGGTCAGCCAGCGGAGCTCCTGTGCCGTCATGGCACCGGCGTAGATCTCAGCCTCACAGCTAGACTGGGCAACGGACGAGGAGCGAGTGGACCTCCACAAGATGGCCCTTGAAACAAGGCTAAAGTAGTAGCTCTGGGAGGACCTGAGCGTCTCAGCGTCGTCTGCCCAAGAAGCGTCATTATGCTCAGTAAGGACCACTGGCCTGCGTCCTCCAAGTACTAACCCCATGCCCGATGTACTTGCTAGAAAACGCAAAACCCTCTTAGCGGCCGACCAATACTGTGGTTGGTGTCTGCCTGACGCCACAAAGCGAGCCAGGATGCTGAGAGGGTATGCGAGATCTGGACGAGTGCAAGTCATCAGGTACATGAGGCAACCCACCAGCTCTGCATAAGGACCACAAGGCTCTACTGACTCCTCAAGAACTGGAGATGAGAGCCTGTGATCTACTGGCAAAGGTGTGGGCTGTGTGGAGGAGAACTGAAGACCGAACCTCTGAAGGACCTGGCGCACCAAGTGTGACTGTGTGAGAGTGATGGTGCGCGCTGCTTTGTCCTTGGAGATCTGCAGACCAAGGTAGCAGCGCAGCTCTCCTAGGTCAGTGCACGTGTGTCTTCTTAGCAGCTCGGCCTTCACAGAGGACAATGCGTCTCTGTCTGCAGTAGCGAAGACCAGGTCGTCTACGTAAACAAGGATGTAGAACGGAGTCTGGCCAGCACGAACAAAGAGCGAAGGGTCTGCAGAGGATGGAAAGAACTGCAGGTCAGCTAGCGTGGCACGCAGCGTGTCGTGCGACTCACGGGGCGCTTGTCGCAGGCCGTAGACCGGGCGTCAGAGGAGCCACTCGGTTCCAGAAGGGAAGGTACTAGTGAAGCCCTTAGGGTTGGCGCAGGTAGACCTGCTCGTGTAGGCTGCCCTGAAGAAAAGCAGTGGAGAAGTCGAGGGAGTGTAGCAGCGCCCGAAGTGTAGCTGTGCTGCTATCTGTAGCAGCACCCGAAGTGTAGTCATCTTCGGGGTCGGGGCGAAGGTCTAAAAGAAGTCCACCCCCTCTCGCTGACTGAAGCCTCTAGCGATGTAGCGTGCCTTGAACACAGGCGGCTCTCCAGGGGGCCGCTTCACCTTGAAGAGCCACCAGCCATCGACTACGTTCACCCCAGGTGAAGGAACTGCGTCGACGTAGGTGCCAGCGGATCTCCAAGATGCCATCTCTTGCTCCATGGTAGCTATTTACTGAGAGGCACACAGTCCCGAGGTCGCCTCAGCGTAAGTGCAACGGGTCGGGATGTCAAAGGCATCTGGGTCACCCTCAGGGACTAGCAGCACGGAGCAGAGATGGGGAGCAGCCTCGGACAGGAAAGCAAGCTCGTACTGCCTATCCTCTAGGAAGTCACTGCCAAGGGCACAAGCACCCCCGACGGACGGAGGACGGAGATGGTCAGAGACCAGAGCGGTGGCGTAGTCAAGGCGGCGGGTAGAGGTGAAGTCGGCGACAGCAGCGATAAGAACGTCAAGACGCGAGAGAGGAACAGACGGGTCGGTAACAAGGGAGGCAAGGACGCGAGGAACAAGAGGATGAGCAGCACGAAGGTAGTCAGACAGAGGGGGAGGCGCGACAACGAGCGACGACGGAGGAGGGGAAGGCAGGAGGGGAGGACGAGACGCGTGGGAACGAAGCAACATAGGGTGAGAACGCTGAACAGGGGAGACAGGACGAGCACGAGAAGGACAGCGAGACCAGTTGTGAGACGGAGGCGTCGGGTCAGGAGACAAAGGAGGAGTAACAGGAGGGGAACGAGGTGGGAAACAAGCCGGTGACGAGTCCGGCGGAGGAAACAAAGGACCATGGACAGGAAGGGGAGGAGGCGACGGGGGAGGTGCAGGCGAGCGGTCAGGGGAGGAAAGGCTGAGCAGGCGAAGGGCGGACACCGGTGGCCAGCTGAGGCAGAGGCAGGCGTGGAGTAGCGGTCAACTACAGCATCTAGGAAATCCTTGGCGTTTGCGACAGTAGTGAAACGCGGACGCTCAGACAAGGGAAGCGCATGACTAATGGCAAGCTGCGCTACAGCATCGCGAGAATCCCAGACAGCGCGAGCGAGTGCAGCAGCAGCAAAGGCCTCACTCTCAGCAGTGGTGGGGTCAGCAGGGAGGGGATTAGGGGTGGAGGGGCGAGGAAGCAAGCCATCAACATGCATAGCGAGGGAGTGCCCATCCTGGCGCTAACCTGTCAGGTGCCGGCGGAGATCGACAAGCCAAGCAGTGAAGTCAATCGCATGTCCCTCCACGTCCAGACGGAGCATGGCGTCCGCCATCGCTCAACCACAGTGGCACCGGGACACACAGAGACACAGCGACTCAGTGACACAGGGGCACAGCAGCACAGGGACTCAACAGCATGGCGGCAGAACTCTCTCGAGCTAAACCGAAAGGAAGGCCAAGGAGGGCTCGCGAGGAGTAAAGGTGCACAAGGGGACGGCATGTGGAAAGGGGCCGGCAGGGCGCATGGGGCCTGAGGTGCGCAGGAAAGGGGCCGGCTAGGCGGTGGGGGCCGACTAGGTGGTAGGGGCCGGCTAGGTGGTGGGGGCCGGCTAGGTGATAGGGGCCGGCTGGGTGCAAGGGGCCGACTAGGCGCGAGGGGCCGGCTAGGCGCGAGGGGCCAGCTAGGGCGCGAGGGGCCGGTCAGGCGCGAGGGGCCAGTGAGGCGTGAGGGGCCAGCTAGGGCGCGAGGGGCCGGTTACGTGCGAGGGGCCAGCGACAGCACGAGGGGCGGGCAACTGCGCGAGGGGCCAGCTAGGACGCGAGGGGCCAGCGAAGGCGCGAGGGGCCAGCTAGGCGCGAGGGGCGGGCCGGCTGGACGCGAAGGGGCCGGCTGGGCGCGATGGGGGGCCGACGACGCGAGGGGCCAGCTAGGGCGCCAGGAGCCAGCGAAGGCGTGAGGGGCTGGCTAGGCGCGAGGGGCGGGCCGGTTGGTCGCGAAGGGGCCGGCTGGGCGCTAGGGGCGGGCGACGACGCGAGGGGCCAGCTGGGGCACGAGGGGCCAGCGAAGGCGCGAAGGGCCAGCGAAGGCGCGAGGGGCTGGCTAGGCGCGAAGGGGCCGGCTGGGCGCTAGGGGCGGGCGACGACGCGAGGGGCCAGCTGAGGCGCGAGGGGCCAGCAAAGGTGCGAGGGGCCAGCGAAGGCGCGAGGGGCTGGCGACGGCGCGAGGGGCGGGCCGGCTGGTCGCGAACGGGCCGGCTGGGCGCAAGGGGCCGGCTAGGGGGCAAGGGGCCGGCTAGGGCGCGAGGGGCCGACGGGCACGCTAGGGGGCGGCTACGGCGCGAGGGGATGGCAGGCACGCTAGGGGCCGGCGAGGCGCGGTAGGCTAGGGTGCGGGGCAGAAGCGGGTGGGGGGGACCTAACCTACGCATGATAACATGTCAGAATACTAGAATGATAATAAACAAGAGAGAACAAGTAAGGTATAGGGTTGGAGTTGTAATCTCTAAGAACAAACACCTATCTAGCCTATAACTTCTACATACTAACATATGTATAAGTTGATACACAGTTCACCATTCACCCTGCTCCCCAATCCGCCCCTACCCCCTGTCCCTCTCAACCGGACCGCATCCTTAGTTACAGCTGCTCGTGGTATATAGTGTCGATCCCCATTTGCAGGATATGAGTGGCAACACTTCCCATGACCTGGCCAAGGCCGCAGGCTCCCCTGACATGCTGAAAGAGCTTGAAAGCTAGCCGTCCACCCGACACAGTGTGCTTGTGCCGGCTGCTATGTGAGCATGTGCACAACCAAGTTAAGCCCTTTTAGGGGCTGTTTTAGGTGGGCTCAGCTGGATTTCAGCAGGCTTTGTTTTTCACCTTCACATTTTTGTTTTAGCAACACATTTATGAACACAATCTTTTGCTATGCTATGGTTGGGAATTTGATTATTATTTTATCAACTTGTTAGTAACAGCATTGATACAAGCGCTGAGTGTCAACACAGCTAATTCAGGGTGGATTTGAGTCGCATAGTTGAAAAAGTTGTCGCACAAGAACAATATCAAGATGTGAAAAAACCCAGCTGAAACGGAAACAAAAAACATTTGTTCTGCCACTTTGTAGTCCCCCCTTAGGACGATGGTCAAGTACACCGAGGTCGTTATGCGGTGCATTCGAACTACAACTTGCTGCCAAGTTTTTTTGTGTTTCAACAAGACGGAATGTGGTGAAAGGACGCTGATAACGCAAAAATGGATGCCAACGTTTTTAGAACCTGCGTGGCTCGTGTATGTTTCCTCTTTCAAAGCACGTAAATGATCCGCGAGCGGATCATTTTTTTGCGACATTCCAATTTTTGGGGCTAGGTGGGCTTGTAAGCTTGCACGGGCAGCACCATGCGACCAGCTGCAATCAATTGCGGATGGGGAGCATAGTTTGACACTCTGACGATGGTGATAACCCTTAAGTAGTTGCAATTACAACAACAATGACAACTGAAGCTTAACGTGGTTCCAACAACAACAGTTGCTAAATATTATAGTAACACCGAGTTTCAACAACAAACTGATGGAATAGATGCACTATCAGCACTAAACCCAGCTAAGACTCAAAGGCAATACATATTAATTGTCACTCGTAGCCCATTGACTTCAACCTCTTGCTCAACCTCCCCACCTCCTCACTTTCCTCCTGAGATGCACAGCCATGTGAAGGTAGTAATAAGGAAAGACATGAAGACACTCACGACACACACGACATAGACTCGACTCACTCAAACACGCATGAATAAAGGGCACACAAACTAGATGAGTTGACCTAGCACGCACACAAACGAAGTGAACAATGAATCTTCTGCACCTCGAGCCACACCATGCCGCCAACATGAACACCTTGCCACACCGTGGTGGGGGAGGGAGGAGGGGTGGGGAGGGGAGAGAGAATGGGCAGGAAAAATGGCAGCAGGGACAGGGTAAATCTAGGTCAATATGCGGGCTGCTCAGAATTTCCGCATCAATTCAGCTTCGTCAGCATAGCCATCCATGATTTCTTTTGCCTGCAGTAGGTGCTCCCTGCTAGTTGCCATGTCGGCTGAATCTTGGTCAGAGTATCCTGAAGAGGAGGTGTGGGGGGGAGGGATCTTAGTTGAGGCCCATAGAGTAGGACCACCGCGACTTCCCGCTGGCCCTCTCCAAGCGCTGAATGACATCCGCATTGCGGGTGCCAAACAGATCATTGAGGTAGAGTGGCTTGATGCAAGTTGCATGCGCGTAGGTGATGAGATGCTTGATGGCCAGCCTCTTGACCTGCCGCATGACCCGTTAGCGCTCGGGCATCTTGATCTGGAACACCTCCTCTAGCGCCGACTCGTGGAGGCGTGGCAGATAGTGGATCCACACCATCTGCCTCGCAAGTCAGATGCTCTTCGTCGCAGCAAAAGAACCCCTCCGCCGAGATCGCCTCATTGGTGAGGTCAAACTGCTCGATTTGAGCATCGACAAGCCAAAGGTGCTTGGCCTCGTCGGCAAGGTCCGAGATCTCGTACATAAGATACGGGAGGATTTTCGCATGGTGCCAACACCTTTGGACAGTGTCGGGCTCCACGCTCGTCCAAGCATCGTACAACCAACAGACAGTCTCCCACGCCTTAGGCTTCTTGCGCTTGAGCACAGAAGGGGCGGCATTGCTGTCCCACTTCTACCACAGCTCGTCGAGCTCCTTGGATCAAAAGCGCGCCTTTACAATCACGATAAACCCCTTGTCCAATGGCTAACAATAGCAGGTGGTATTGGGGGCAGATTGACAATCCGGAGGTTGCTTAGCTTTCTCGTGCGAAAGCCGCACAAGTCCTCTGTAGTCGTAGTAGGGGTGAGCAGGTTATGGGCGAAGGCGTTGTCCATGAGAACAATGGCATTCCATCCCTCGGCAAAGACTACGGCATTGATTGACTAAGAAACAGTCGTGAAGATCTGATGGGATCATGGGGGTCGCATAAATCGATAGTGGAAATTTTTTCACGATGGAGCGAAGGCACATACACCTACAACACGAGGAGAGGTTGTCGTGGGATCGGAATGATGGACAGCTGAGATGGGCGTTGCACTATTTGGGTATAGGAATGTGGGAATTTCTCACTTTTCTGGTCATCCATCCCCATAGTTTGTGGCGCCAATATGCATAAGATTCAGGTTCAAACCCGGTTTTGTTACAATTTTTTGGGGGACATGTTTTAGAGATAATCAACGACCGAAACATGTTGCTGACATCCGTGTTGTCAGTCGGTCTTTTACAACTTTCCTGCCGATGGGAGACTCCCTAACCTGGTACAACGCGGTTGCTGCCCGGGGAAGAGGGCGGTCTCATCCCAGTTGTAGAGATTGCGGGGTGACACTCCTTGCATGTCGATCAACTGAGACAAGCGATGGAGGCAGAGGTCGACGACGGCCTTGTCGACGTCAAAAGCCTCACCCTTGCGCGTGAGGCCTTTGAATCCCATGCGCCGTGTGGCATGTCCAGTTAAGCAAGCGATCAAACAACGACAACACTCCATATTACGACGATCGTGAGGGGGATGCTGGCGTCCTCAGCGCTCTTCGCCCACCCCTTTAGTTCACTTTCGAGACAAGGATATTTCCCTTTTTGCATGCGGATATGCTCACTCCTTGATGCTGTTGTTCCCTTCCACTTAACTGCCTTGCGGACTATGTGTCCCACAATGCTCATGTCAGGCACACTGACGTAGCGGGTGAAACACCAGCGAGCCAAGTACTCCTGGCACAGATGGACGTGGCTCTTTGCATGGTAGCAGATTTCCACCTTTGTTGCAAGTGGATTTTGTGCCCTCATGGGCAGGCGAGGCAGGCAGCATGAGCGAGGGCTCGTCATTTTGCCAAGGAGAGGACGTGGCGATGTTTGACTCGCTTCTTTCCTCAAGTATGGCTTGCATGTCTCGAGGACCACCTAAAAATCTTGACTACGTGGCCAGCTATGTGGCTCACGAATCTGGAGATTGGGGTTCTCTGGAACATTCAGTGAGCACGTGACATACAGTTAGCGCATTGGCTCAAGATAAGGCTCCACGGGTCTTTGTTCGACTAACGTTTGCTTGACAATGTGATCTACACAAGTATCCCTATTGGTGAACGCATGATGTGCACACAATACGTACAAGCCACATTGCGAATCGCTTCATTTTGCACAGCTTCATTTTGCACAATACGTACAAGCCACACAAGTATCCCTATTGGTGAACGCATGATGTGCACACAATACGTACAAGCCAGCACATATCCCCACTCAGCCTGCCTGCTCAAGCTGGAAGCATCATGGGCCGGTCAACGGAGGCTATTGCCCATCTCGCTTCTATGCAGCTCGTAGCGTTACCAACCCCCCGGCCGAGCTCGGTGTTTCGGCATGAAGTCACGTCCGTGCCTTCACTGGCAGCAGCACCAGCAGCAGCAGCAGCAGCAGCAGCAGCAGCAGCAGCAGCAGCAGCAGCAGCAGCACGATCAGCACCACCACCGCCACCACCACCAGCAGCAGCAGCAGCAGCAACAGCAACAGCAACAGCGACAGCAGTAGCAACACTGCCACCAGCAGCAGCAGCAGCATCAGCAGCACCCTCAGAGCCAGGACCAGCAGCAGCAGCACGAGCAGCAGCAGCTGGGCCAGCAGCAGGAGCGCTAGGCTCCTCTGTTCCAGCAGCTTGTGAAGCTGCCATCGATCGTCACCTTTTCCAACTGTGGGAGGCAGTGACTCCTCTTCCCGCATTCCCCTCCCTGCAAACACATGTGCCACATTACCCAAGCTACAGCTCCTTTCCAATGCGAGTCCCTCCACTTGCACTTGGGGCTGCTGGTGGTGGGGAGCGTGTAGCCCCCGAAAGAGGTGTGAGCAAGGAATATCCCGAGTCGACTCGAAATACACTGGGACAAGTCCCACTGCTTGTGCTTGAAGCTGGTGGTGGTCGGGAGGGTGGAGCCACCGCAATAGGCGTGAGCAAGGAATATTTTAAGCTGAATCAAAGTACACCAGGACAAGTTCCACCGCTTGCGCTTGAGGCTGCTGGCGGTGGGAAAATGGGAATCACTGCAAGAGGCGTGAGGAAGGAAACTGGGTGGAGTGTGAACGCGGGCAGAGGGGATGGCATGGATAAGGGCATGGACAAGGGCATGGATAAGGGCATGGACAAGGGCATGGATAAGGGCATGGATAAGGGCATGGATAAGGGCATGGATAAGGGCATGGATAAGGGCATGGACAAGGGCATGAGCAGCCCCTGTTCAGCTCAATGCTATGACGGATTGAGTTGCAGTAGCCAAGGTGGCAAGCCCGACCTCTGGCGTGCTTGTGAGGTACACCTCAACCTCAGCAGGCCCGTGACAGCAGGCTGCGAGGAAAGCTGGCTTTCTGCTGATATCTGCTCGCTGCAGCAGCTGCTGCAGCAGCAGCAGCAGCTAAATGTCGAGCTTAGCAGCCTCAAGGGATTAGATCCTGGCGTCTTGACGTATGGTAATCTGCGGCCAGATGCGCTTTTTGAAGCCATGTGTGGGGGGGCTGCTCTCTGAGAGTATTTTATTGTTTGATGCTTTCTTTGTTTGTTTGTTTGTTTGTTTGTGTGTGTACATTCATGTGTAAATATTTTTCAAGTTGTTTTATAAGTTGCACTTACTGTACATTCATGTGCAAAAGTTGATTGCACTTACTGTAAGCTAAGCTCGCATGATTGTGAAGTCAAATTGATTGCACTTACTGTAAGCTAAGCTCGCATGTGTGTGTACATTCATGTGCAAAAGTTGATTGCACTTACTGTAAGCTAAGCTCGCATGATTGTGAAGTCAAATTGACTGGTTAAAATCAAGGGCTTGCCACTTCCTTGACTACAAGGGCCGCACACCCCTGGTGCAAACACCCCCAGCGGAACCCTCAGCTGCTTCCTTGTATTCACCCTGCTGCGGGGTCTTCAGCTTATTCAATTCGCTGCTTCCTTATATTCCTCTGCACATGCTGTCTATGAGGTACATTATGCTGGCCATCCCTTGCTACTAACTGCTGCGATAATGCCCGTGGTTCATCTGTTCTTCGTGTTGCCTGTTTCCCATGCGACTTCATTGTTTTTCTGCCAGTTTTTCTTGCCTTCAATGATTTGTTTCGTCTCTTCATGCACCCATTCACCAATCCTGCTCCCCGCGGCCCAACCCCTCTCCCATCGTCGGTGACGAGCATAGTTCTCACCCTCTTTCCTCCCTTTCAATTTCAGATCGTGGTGGCTCCACGCCTCTCCTGGAGGCAGTGAAGAATGGCCACAGCAGGGCAGCACAGGCACTGCAGGCAGCCGGCGCTGCTCTCCTCCTCAAAGACCCCACCGCCACCCTCTGCCGCCCCGCTGCTGCTAAGGCAAAAGGTACCACCACCAAGAACGCAACAAACGCCACCAGCGCAAAACGTGGGTGGCTTCTCACCTATGAGGGTTTCCCAAAGGATCGATGGTTTGGCTGTTCATTGTAATTGAGCAGGCTGACTTTCCGTTTTGTCTGGCTCAGCAGTATTTCTAGTTTCATAGCAAAATCCTGAATTGTAGGGGTTAAGTATACATCGCAACATGTGATGTCTTTCGTCTGGCAATTAGTTCAGCATGACAATATTTCCAGCCAAACAATATTTTAGAGGACACTTTTCCAGGACTTCAGGTTCCAAAGCCCCCACTGCTTTCAGAATTTCCTGGTCCGGACCCTTCAAATCGTTTACATTGCGGGGAACTACCTGTCAGCATAATCGCTGTCTTCAACAAAAATCAAACTATCGAAAACAAATCATCAATAGGAAACCCCTCTAAATCTGCCAGCTTTCCAATTGCTGGCTCTACTGCCAGCACGAGTGGTGGCAGCAGTGAGCAGCTTCTGGAAGCAGGAGCAGACGTGCATGCACAGGACCATGCTGCCTGCACTGCCCCGCATGTTGCTTGCGCCAACCGCAGTATTACTGTTGTTAAAGCGAAATTCTTTCCATCTCACCTATCGAATGCATTGAGCCACACATGCTGCTCACAAGAAGTGCTTCACTACACGTCTTCTCACTCCAGCTTTTGATGTGCCCTAAGGTGCATGCCCGTACAAAGAGCATCACTTCATATTTCTCGTCTTGTCGAGACTGCCTTGTGAAACCTGCTATGAGGTACACTGTGCCAGAATACTAGAATAAGAAAAAACAAGAGAGAACAAGCAACGTATAGGGTTGGAGTTGTACTCTCTAAGAACAAACACCTATCTAGCCTATAACTTCTACATACTAACATATGTATAAGCTGGCACACACCCTAGGCTAGATAAGGGGTAGTGCTGAGCAAGAAACACGCAGCTCATGGTGGCACTACCAGTCCAACCTCTGAGGCAGGGGTCCGAAGACCAGTCAGCAAAAGTACAAACAAGGCAAGAACAAACCAAGGCGGCACTACTAGTCCGGCCACTGGAAAAAGAAACCACAAGGCCATTCTGGAAGGCATAAATATAGAGGAGTACACAATCAAGGTCCAAGCAAGTGAAAGTCTACAGGAACTAGACCAAGCTGCAAACAGTGCCGCTGATGATCTCTAGGCGCAAGCACCTTAGTAAAGATATCAGCTGTGTTGGCACCAGAGGCCAAGTGTACTACGCGGGCCTGGCGATGCTGCTGTAGCTCGCGCAGGAGGAAGTACCGCAGCTGGATGTGCTTCGCTCTGCCCTCAAGTCGAGGCTCCTGACACAGGAGGATCATGGCCTTGTTAAAAACGTACAGAACCGGGGCAGAGCTCGGCCGCTCACCTAAGTCGGCGAGCAAGAAGGTCAGCCAGCGGAGCTCCTGTGCCGTCATGGCACCGGCGTAGATCTCAGCCTCACAGCTAGACTGGGCAACGGACGAGGAGCGAGTGGACCTCCACAAGATGGCCCTTGAAACAAGGCTAAAGTAGTAGCTCTGGGAGGACCTGAGCGTCTCAGCGTCGTCTGCCCAAGAAGCGTCATTATGCTCAGTAAGGACCACTGGCCTGCGTCCTCCAAGTACTAACCCCATGCCCGATGTACTTGCTAGAAAACGCAAAACCCTCTTAGCGGCCGACCAATACTGTGGTTGGTGTCTGCCTGACGCCACAAAGCGAGCCAGGATGCTGAGAGGGTATGCGAGATCTGGACGAGTGCAAGTCATCAGGTACATGAGGCAACCCACCAGCTCTGCATAAGGACCACAAGGCTCTACTGACTCCTCAAGAACTGGAGATGAGAGCCTGTGATCTACTGGCAAAGGTGTGGGCTGTGTGGAGGAGAACTGAAGACCGAACCTCTGAAGGACCTGGCGCACCAAGTGTGACTGTGTGAGAGTGATGGTGCGCGCTGCTTTGTCCTTGGAGATCTGCAGACCAAGGTAGCAGCGCAGCTCTCCTAGGTCAGTGCACGTGTGTCTTCTTAGCAGCTCGGCCTTCACAGAGGACAATGCGTCTCTGTCTGCAGTAGCGAAGACCAGGTCGTCTACGTAAACAAGGATGTAGAACGGAGTCTGGCCAGCACGAACAAAGAGCGAAGGGTCTGCAGAGGATGGAAAGAACTGCAGGTCAGCTAGCGTGGCACGCAGCGTGTCGTGCGACTCACGGGGCGCTTGTCGCAGGCCGTAGACCGGGCGTCAGAGGAGCCACTCGGTTCCAGAAGGGAAGGTACTAGTGAAGCCCTTAGGGTTGGCGCAGGTAGACCTGCTCGTGTAGGCTGCCCTGAAGAAAAGCAGTGGAGAAGTCGAGGGAGTGTAGCAGCGCCCGAAGTGTAGCTGTGCTGCTATCTGTAGCAGCACCCGAAGTGTAGTCATCTTCGGGGTCGGGGCGAAGGTCTAAAAGAAGTCCACCCCCTCTCGCTGACTGAAGCCTCTAGCGATGTAGCGTGCCTTGAACACAGGCGGCTCTCCAGGGGGCCGCTTCACCTTGAAGAGCCACCAGCCATCGACTACGTTCACCCCAGGTGAAGGAACTGCGTCGACGTAGGTGCCAGCGGATCTCCAAGATGCCATCTCTTGCTCCATGGTAGCTATTTACTGAGAGGCACACAGTCCCGAGGTCGCCTCAGCGTAAGTGCAACGGGTCGGGATGTCAAAGGCATCTGGGTCACCCTCAGGGACTAGCAGCACGGAGCAGAGATGGGGAGCAGCCTCGGACAGGAAAGCAAGCTCGTACTGCCTATCCTCTAGGAAGTCACTGCCAAGGGCACAAGCACCCCCGACGGACGGAGGACGGAGATGGTCAGAGACCAGAGCGGTGGCGTAGTCAAGGCGGCGGGTAGAGGTGAAGTCGGCGACAGCAGCGATAAGAACGTCAAGACGCGAGAGAGGAACAGACGGGTCGGTAACAAGGGAGGCAAGGACGCGAGGAACAAGAGGATGAGCAGCACGAAGGTAGTCAGACAGAGGGGGAGGCGCGACAACGAGCGACGACGGAGGAGGGGAAGGCAGGAGGGGAGGACGAGACGCGTGGGAACGAAGCAACATAGGGTGAGAACGCTGAACAGGGGAGACAGGACGAGCACGAGAAGGACAGCGAGACCAGTTGTGAGACGGAGGCGTCGGGTCAGGAGACAGAGGAGGAGTAACAGGAGGGGAACGAGGTGGGAAACAAGCCGGTGACGAGTCCGGCGGAGGAAACAAAGGACCATGGACAGGAAGGGGAGGAGGCGACGGGGGAGGTGCAGGCGAGCGGTCAGGGGAGGAAAGGCTGAGCAGGCGAAGGGCGGACACCGGTGGCCAGCTGAGGCAGAGGCAGGCGTGGAGTAGCGGTCAACTACAGCATCTAGGAAATCCTTGGCGTTTGCGACAGTAGTGAAACGCGGACGCTCAGACAAGGGAAGCGCATGACTAATGGCAAGCTGCGCTACAGCATCGCGAGAATCCCAGACAGCGCGAGCGAGTGCAGCAGCAGCAAAGGCCTCACTCTCAGCAGTGGTGGGGTCAGCAGGGAGGGGATTAGGGGTGGAGGGGCGAGGAAGCAAGCCATCAACATGCATAGCGAGGGAGTGCCCATCCTGGCGCTAACCTGTCAGGTGCCGGCGGAGATCGACAAGCCAAGCAGTGAAGTCAATCGCATGTCCCTCCACGTCCAGACGGAGCATGGCGTCCGCCATCGCTCAACCACAGTGGCACCGGGACACACAGAGACACAGCGACTCAGTGACACAGGGGCACAGCAGCACAGGGACTCAACAGCATGGCGGCAGAACTCTCTCGAGCTAAACCGAAAGGAAGGCCAAGGAGGGCTCGCGAGGAGTAAAGGTGCACAAGGGGACGGCATGTGGAAAGGGGCCGGCAGGGCGCATGGGGCCTGAGGTGCGCAGGAAAGGGGCCGGCTAGGCGGTGGGGGCCGACTAGGTGGTAGGGGCCGGCTAGGTGGTGGGGGCCGGCTAGGTGATAGGGGCCGGCTGGGTGCAAGGGGCCGACTAGGCGCGAGGGGCCGGCTAGGCGCGAGGGGCCAGCTAGGGCGCGAGGGGCCGGTCAGGCGCGAGGGGCCAGTGAGGCGTGAGGGGCCAGCTAGGGCGCGAGGGGCCGGTTACGTGCGAGGGGCCAGCGACAGCACGAGGGGCGGGCAACTGCGCGAGGGGCCAGCTAGGACGCGAGGGGCCAGCGAAGGCGCGAGGGGCCAGCTAGGCGCGAGGGGCGGGCCGGCTGGACGCGAAGGGGCCGGCTGGGCGCGATGGGGGGCCGACGACGCGAGGGGCCAGCTAGGGCGCCAGGAGCCAGCGAAGGCGTGAGGGGCTGGCTAGGCGCGAGGGGCGGGCCGGTTGGTCGCGAAGGGGCCGGCTGGGCGCTAGGGGCGGGCGACGACGCGAGGGGCCAGCTGGGGCACGAGGGGCCAGCGAAGGCGCGAAGGGCCAGCGAAGGCGCGAGGGGCTGGCTAGGCGCGAAGGGGCCGGCTGGGCGCTAGGGGCGGGCGACGACGCGAGGGGCCAGCTGAGGCGCGAGGGGCCAGCAAAGGTGCGAGGGGCCAGCGAAGGCGCGAGGGGCTGGCGACGGCGCGAGGGGCGGGCCGGCTGGTCGCGAACGGGCCGGCTGGGCGCAAGGGGCCGGCTAGGGGGCAAGGGGCCGGCTAGGGCGCGAGGGGCCGACGGGCACGCTAGGGGGCGGCTACGGCGCGAGGGGATGGCAGGCACGCTAGGGGCCGGCGAGGCGCGGTAGGCTAGGGTGCGGGGCAGAAGCGGGTGGGGGGGACCTAACCTACGCATGATAACATGTCAGAATACTAGAATGATAATAAACAAGAGAGAACAAGTAAGGTATAGGGTTGGAGTTGTAATCTCTAAGAACAAACACCTATCTAGCCTATAACTTCTACATACTAACATATGTATAAGTTGATACACAGTTCACCATTCACCCTGCTCCCCAATCCGCCCCTACCCCCTGTCCCTCTCAACCGGACCGCATCCTTAGTTACAGCTGCTCGTGGTATATAGTGTCGATCCCCATTTGCAGGATATGAGTGGCAACACTTCCCATGACCTGGCCAAGGCCGCAGGCTCCCCTGACATGCTGAAAGAGCTTGAAAGCTAGCCGTCCACCCGACACAGTGTGCTTGTGCCGGCTGCTATGTGAGCATGTGCACAACCAAGTTAAGCCCTTTTAGGGGCTGTTTTAGGTGGGCTCAGCTGGATTTCAGCAGGCTTTGTTTTTCACCTTCACATTTTTGTTTTAGCAACACATTTATGAACACAATCTTTTGCTATGCTATGGTTGGGAATTTGATTATTATTTTATCAACTTGTTAGTAACAGCATTGATACAAGCGCTGAGTGTCAACACAGCTAATTCAGGGTGGATTTGAGTCGCATAGTTGAAAAAGTTGTCGCACAAGAACAATATCAAGATGTGAAAAAACCCAGCTGAAACGGAAACAAAAAACATTTGTTCTGCCACTTTGTAGTCCCCCCTTAGGACGATGGTCAAGTACACCGAGGTCGTTATGCGGTGCATTCGAACTACAACTTGCTGCCAAGTTTTTTTGTGTTTCAACAAGACGGAATGTGGTGAAAGGACGCTGATAACGCAAAAATGGATGCCAACGTTTTTAGAACCTGCGTGGCTCGTGTATGTTTCCTCTTTCAAAGCACGTAAATGATCCGCGAGCGGATCATTTTTTTGCGACATTCCAATTTTTGGGGCTAGGTGGGCTTGTAAGCTTGCACGGGCAGCACCATGCGAGGAGTGAGGAGCATAGCAGAGCCGGCCCTCAACACAGGGCGTGCACGGCGGTGCAGGCGAGTGAGGTAGGGCAGGGAGCGACGCAGGGAGACCAAAGACAAGCTTGTGATGGGACATGTGACGCAGACGCGGGAGTGCTGGGTGACCTAGACAGTGGTGCCACAACAGTGAAGGGTGGGTGAGCGATCGACACGAGCAGGCTGCAACTACCTGGGAGGACGCGGCGAACTGGGGGGACGCTCTGACCGGAGGGGACACGGTGTCCACCGTGAACAGGCCAGACTCGAGGTGTCGGGGGAAGGTGGTGAGAGGGGCACTAGTGGCGGCTTCCGTACAGACTGCGCACCGCTCGTGTCCAGGGAAAGTATGGGTGACGACGAGGTCCTGAAGATAGCCGACACCAACTAAGTTCCTCGAGAACGAGGGGATGTGCAAGCCTGTAAGAGAGCCCGAGGGAACCGCCGGACAGAGAAGGGTAATGGAGCTCCGGGCAACTACCGGACTTGAGGAGGGGTCAGCAAGCGGTACAGCGGCAAGGGCGGCAAGCAGCATGAGCGAAGTGTGGTCGCGAAAGAAGCAGGTGGACGCACCAGAGTCTAGCGTGAACGAGAGCGCGACGCTAGTGGCCGCAGGCGAAGGAGCTAGCATGGAGCCATGGCTAAACAATGCAAATTGTCCTACGCCAGACGCAGCAGGGGAAAACTAGACTACACTCAGTGGACACACCTACACTAGGCAACACTAGGATACAGTCACACTAGAGTCATCAACATACATAACATATATAGCAGACCTAATCTGGTCCATGTCAAGCTCAAAGACAGGCACACGGTGGCGCGCCAGGGCGTACCAGTCCGGAGGGTCCGACGTGGGACCAAAGCGGAGACGGAAGTGGTCATCGAGGCGGCGGTAGCAGCAGGCGGCGGTGTGACCGGGACGGTTGCAGACGGTGCCACGGCGGGGGTTGGTCTGAAGCTGGTACTGGCAGGAGACCACACTGGAGCTTCCACCCAACACCGAGCTGCGCGGCGCACCACCACGACCACCACCACCAGCGCCACCAGGACACCATGGCGGCGGGGGTCCCCACGGCGGCTGCTGCTGCTGCTGAGGCTGCTGCTGAGGCGGCTGCTGCTGCAGCTGCTGAGGCTGCTGGTGCTGCTGCTGCTCTGGGGCACCAGCCCCGGACCCCTCGTCTGCACCACCTCCCCGCCCCCACCTCCACCATCCCCACCACCCTTCCCTCCGCCACGCCCCCCCTTTGTGCGGCGGCCCTTACCCGGACGCTACTGCGCTGAGGCCGCAGCTGCGGTCTCAGCAGCAGGGGTTGTCTCAGCAATAGCGGCAGAAATGCCAGAGTAAGTGCACTGGGAGGGAGCACAGCCCTGAAAGATAGGGACCGGCGTAGTACCGCTAGACTGAGCGATAGTGCACTAACGGGTCTCTATTACGGACAGGGCGGTGACAAAGGCAGTGAGGTTGAGATCACTTGGGTGCTGACTAATGAAGTGGTCGCGGACAGTGGCTACGCGGTCTAGCAGGCGCGTGGCAATGAGGTAAAGGGTAGCACAAAGCGGCGGCAGGAAGGCAGTGAGCTGTGCCTCAGTGCTAGCGGCATGGTAGCTAGTCTCCACAGCGCGACAGTGAGTGGCAAGGTCAGCGACAGTGGGGAAGGATGCAAGGTCAGGGAACAGCATGGGGAGGATCAGGCGGCCAACAGAGGCTGAGGTAGGGGTAGAATAGCGCACGATGACGGCATCTAAGTCTTCTTTGGCGTTTGAGACAGCGGTAAAGTGGGGACACTTAGACAGAAGGAGGGCGTAACTAATGGCAAGCTGAGCAACGACGTCGCGTGAATCCTAGACAACGCAGGCAAGCTCAGCAGTGACAAAAGCCTCACGCTCAGCAGACGTGGGGGCGTCAGGTAGGGCAGCAGGCGGGGTGGGGCGAGGGAGCTTACCGTCGACATGGACGGCCAGGGAGTGGCCGTCCTGACGCTGCCCGGTCAGCTGGTGGCGGAAGTCGACGAGCCATGCCTCAAACTCAACGGCGCGATCCTCCGCGTCCAGGCGGAGCAGAGAGTCCGTCATCACCACGGCTGCAGCAGCTGACTGCCGCTGACAAGGGGAGGAGCGAAAGCGGAGGAGGGCAATGGAGAGCGGTGGAGTACGGTGGAGTGCGGTGGAGTGCGGTGGAGAGCGGTGGAGTGCGGTGGTGAGCAATGAAGTGCGGTGGAGAGTGGTGGAGACTGCCGGCGGGAGCGCCAAGGCCGGCACGATGGGGGGCTCCGGCTGGCGGCTACGGGCATCTAGCGGCGATGGGCGGGCTCAGAGGGGAAGCCAAGGCCGGCATGATGGGGGGCTTCGGCTGGGGGCTACGGGCGTCTGGCGGCGATGGGCGGGCGGCTACAGGCGGGCCAGCGGCTATGGGCGGGCTGGCGGCAACGGGCGGCCAGCGGGGACGGGCGGCCAGCGGCTACTGGCGGCTGGCGGCTACAGGTGGCCAGCGGCTACGGGCGGCTGGCGGTTGGCGACTACGGGCGGCCAACGGCTACGAATGGCTGGTGGCAACGGACGGCCTGCGGCTATTGGTGGCTGGCAGCTACGGGCAGCCAGTGGCTACGGGCGGCTGGCGGCAGCGGGTGGCCAGCGGCGACGGGTGGCCAGCAGCGACAGGCGGCCAGTGGCGATGGGCAGCTGTAAGTTACAGGCGGTGACAGGCAGCCAGCGGGCTACGGGCACCTGGCGGCTACGAGCGGCATCGACGGGCGGTGGGCAGCCAGGGGGCTAAGGGCGGCCAGCGGGCTGGCGGCTACGGGCTGTTGGCGGCTACAGGTGGCCAGCGGCGACAGAGGGTCAGCGGCTACGGGCGGCGACAGGCGGCCAACGGGCGGCGGGCAGCTGGCGGCGACGGGTGGCAGCGACGGGCGGCGGGCAGTTGGCGGCTAAGGGCAGCCATCAGGCTATCGGCTACGGGCGGCCAGCGGCGACAGGCGACCAGCGGGCTGCGATCGACGAATGGCGGGCAGCCGGCGGCTACGGGGGACGTGCGGCTAGCTCCGGCTAGCGACGGGCGGCTAGGAACGAGCGGCTAGTGACGGGCGGCATGGGCTAGGGCTAGGACGAGGGAGGAAGCGCGGGTGGGCGGGATCCTAACCTAGCATGATACCATCTCAGAGTAAAAAGTTGACTAGAATGATGGGGTACAAACGAATATAACCTAAGGTGTTGTACTCTATTTGAGCATGCACCTATCTAGCCTTTAACATATACAAAATATATGCTAACTGCTACTCCCTATTCCCATATAGCCCAATGATTTATCTGTCCAAATATTTGGGAAAAAATGATTGTTTATTATTAGATCACCTGGACGCGTCGAGCCTTCTTAGACTCTGATATTTATAATGATTTGATGTTTTTTTATTTCATGAATTGAATTAGTTACTTCGTATGGATGTAACTCACGCTTCGTACGTTTCATCCGCAGAATCGTGGGTGCAATTTTCGCGCGCAAAAGGGCGAGGCCACGTGCGACACCCATGTGTAAATCTAAACAGTAACTCTTCGCGTGTGGAAATTTTGGCGGGAGTTTCATTTTGTGACCGAACGTGACAACCCATGTCCCAACCGAGTGAGGTGCCGTGATAGAGACGAAGCTCGTCAGAGCTGCACAAGATTTGAGGGTGCTGGGGATTCAATCACTCAAGTATTTCGCATGCCATCACCACGGACAAATGAGGTTTTCGCACGAGCACACGACGAAATGGGTGGGTATTTGTGGGGGGGGCTTGTGTGCCGATGTTTGTTGCTAGTGTGCGACTCTTGTGAAGCGATCAGGCGACGGCGGTGCACAGTTCCGTGGCGACGAAACCTTGTCGGCAATGACTTGTCCCTTGCTATATGTTGGTCGCAGACGCAATTATGAGTGACTTAAACGGATCTCCCATTGCCCGTATATCGGGGGTTTTGGGAAACGATTCTGATTGGGCGCCAGGTTGAGCTGCGATAAGGCTGGGCATCGTCTGTATCGAATGACCAGCCATGATAGATTAGCCACTAAAAGTTACTGTTCGTACTCGCCGAGTGACTATCCGTCATATCTCGCATAGTGGTTGTGACCAGGCATATAAATGTCATGACGCAAAGGTGGTGCCATGCCGAGGCTGTGAAAGAGTTTAGGACTTGGAAAAATGCGTCTGGTTCGAGGTTCGGCTTGGCGAAACTTGCACTGTAGATATGGTTACCAGTCATTAACAAAATACTTACCAGCTCAAAACCTCGAGATCACTTTGTGACGATCGTGCTTGTTCGATCGACCACCCCGCTGTAGGTTCGACAATCCCCCAGAACTAACGGATTGCTTCGTTGATGCCAATAACCTTGGCGAACATTCTTGCGAAGTTTTCGCAGCGTTGTCAGGAACAACCCACGCGACGCCACCACGTCTTCGCGAAAATCACGAGCTGGTTTGAGTTGTTGCTATGTATGTGCGAAACGTGGCGAAGCTGGGTGTTGGCAGGCATGTGGAGCCGATCTCCTGTCCGCAAGCGAGCATTTTTTGTAAGTCTGTCCGACATGGGGATTGCCACGTTGACAGGTCGATCGCTCGTATGCGGGTCAGTTCGTAGGGTCTCCGAAAAAATGTGCAACCATGCAAAACGGACATGTTTCCACGTCCTTGGGAGGAATCGCGCCTGGAATACTGACCCCATAATTATTGCTGACACAAATGCGATTCAGGAATTCGGATTCAGGAAATATTCATTCACCTTTTATATTTCAACCATTCTCGGAGCCGGATAGGTCTGGGTGGCTTGCTTTCCATTGGCCATGCCGGAAAACTGTGTGTGTGCTTGCAAAAATACTGGGACAACATCGCCTATACTCAAATTATGCGTGCTCGTGATTGGGTAGAGATGCGCACACCCGCCTGGCATAATTTGAGAGTTTGAGGTAATTCCCGAAACATATTGGACCAATTTTGTGAAGGGTGGATGCCAGCCTATACAATATTTACTCAAAATATTCTCCTAGGCTGTGAGACGAAGACGTGACGACAGTGACTTTGTCGGACATGAGAACTGACATCATCAGCACTAACTTCGCTTACCACCCCAGCTCAGCATGGACTTCTTCCGCGATGTTTCTTCCCATCTGAGCGCATCGGATCCCACCGCCATTCGTAACACGTGATGCTATACAGACAGGCGTTAGTGGCGCATCCAGCTTTTCCAGCAAATGACTTCGGCACTCGGAGTCTGAGTCAGCTCGTCACGCTTACTAGCGCAGTGCTACTACACGTATTTAGGACATCGGGTTTTTTTTTTTGCGATGACCGAGAAAGGCCTTCCTCGCGGTCCAAGTACTGTACATCAGAACCCGACAAATCAGATACTGGATATGGTTTGGTGGCATGGCTCTGAGCCGTCCTCCTCATCCTTCACGAGGGTGCCTCTGGCCCGGACGCTCATTGGCTGATTCTAGAAAAGCCTCAGAAATCGTCTCGAAATGCACGGTGGAGAACGCTCGTCGACCCGGGTTACTAAGACGGTTACATGCACGGTGAAGATTCTGTGGGATCATCATCAAGACAGCAGAGGTACAGCATTTTGACCGGAGCTCTTAGGAGAGAAGAACGCTTGGTTGGATTGTCTCCTTCGGACCGAGTGAGCTTGACTGTGCATACCGCCTCACGGCCAGTGAGTGAGTACTGTATTTCTTCAACCAGCTCTCTTAGAAGTGTCTCATTGTCAAATCACGTACAACTGTACCCCCGTCTGCTCACCTCACTACGCGCTCGCTTGCTCACTCACACATCGTGGCACACCCCATAATACTTTACCACCAAAGTCCATCTTCGGAGCTTGAAGCCTGTTATCAAAGCTGGACGCCCGGTTCGGAGCCTGAAGCCGGATATTGGAGGTTGAAGCTTCTTATCAAAGCTTTAAGCCTGTAATCAAAGCTTGATGCCTGCTATCAAAGCTTGGAGCTTGTTATCGGAGCTTGAAACCAGATACTGGAGCGTGAAGCCCACGCTCAGAGCGTGAACGAGACTGTGAAAAGCTTTCAATAAGATTTGTCGTTCCGACAATGGCGGAAAAGTCTTCCCGACACATTGGTCCCCTCTGGACGCGCGAGGTAAGGGCGCGCTGCAAACGGGGCTCTAGGGCGGATAGGGGCCCGTACAAGGCAGGCCACACACAAGTGGAATGCGCCCTGCTGCTGCACGTGCCAGTGCCATCCCTCTCATACCTTCTATCCGCCCCCCCTCTCACTCATACCTCCTATCCTCTCAAGTTTGTTCCTGCTTCCCCCTTTCACCCTTTCAGGGGGACCACACGCTCAGAGTGCTGCTGCTGCTGCTGGCGCTGCTCACCATTCCCCCTCCAAAACCCATACTCCTATATGCGAATGCTCTCAGGAGGCAGCGGGGGCCGTTCTATACCCCTCCACCATTCTTTCTCTCGTATTACCCCCTGCTTGTACTCCCTTGCAGGAGGACCGCAACCTGCTGCTGCACGGGCGCACTTTCAGTTCTCCCTGCTCCCAGCTTTCCGCTCTCAACACTCTCACGAGGACCGCCCGCTACTGCTGCACGTGGCGGCGGGTTCTGCCTTGCCTTAACCATTTCTCCCCACGTGCTTCCGTCTCTCCCCCCTTGCCCATCCCAGGAAGACCGCACCCTGCTGCTGCATGTGGCGGCTCACGGCACGAGGCAGTGGAGGGCCATTGCCAAGGCAGGGCTGCTGCCAGGGCGAGGCAGCAAGGCGTGCTGCAACCGATTCATCGTGCTCAAGAGGTGATTCCCACGGTGCTTTCAAGTTAGATTTTTTAGTGTCCGTAGAGGCTGACTTGCTGTGGCAATCTTCTCAGAAGCTGGCATAGCGCTGTGCCTTATGATGTTGGCATGTGATGACTTGCAGCTTGCATCTTCCATTCCTCATACCACCGCCAGTGGCAGTGCCTTACTAACCCTTGTCGTCTTTGTTTTTCTCTGTGTGTATTAATGCAGGAATTTTTTCAAACGTCAAAAGCTCAGCTTTCTGTCTGAACCAGCAGCACAGATGATAAGTGGTGCTACCGCCTACATGAGCGAGTCAATGGAGTCAACAGAAGCTGCTTTCGAGGCCTTCAAAGCAGAGCCGTGCGGCGACCAGCCCAATCCTTTCCCACTAGCCTCGTGCCAGCATCCATCAGCCGGCCAGCGACTCGCCCCACTTGTCCCAGCTGGAAGCATCCTGAGCGAGTCAATGAAGTCAACAGAAGGCGCTTTCGAGACGCCTAAACAAAAGTCAACAGGTTGTAATGCATGTTGCTCTTCCATGCAGGCGGTTGCATTATCGCCACCCGTGCCAATTTCGGTGTTTCGACATGACCTCGCATCAGTGTCTTCACTGGTAACAGCAGCAGCAGCAGCAGCAGCACCGCCAGCAGAACCAGCAGCAGCAGCAGCAGCAGCCTCAGCGGCAGCACCAGCAGCAGCAGCATTAGAACCAGCAGCTGCAGCATTAGAACCAGCAGCTGCAGCATTAGAACCAGCACCACCAGCGCCAGCAGCACCAGCAGCAGGAGTCTGCTCTGTTCCCGCATCTGGAGAGGCTGACATCGATCGGCACCTCTTCCAACTGTGGGAGGCATTCACTCCTGAGACTTCTGAAACATCAACCCTTCTGCCTGCATTCCCCTCACTGCAAACACCTTTCCTACACTCCCCAAGCTGCAGCCCTCTGCCAATGCAAGTGCCTTTTGAGTTGACTCAGCAGCAGCTCTTTGAGACGACTCAACTTTCCCCAAGCTGCAGCCCTCTGCCAACACAATTCCCACTTCTCGCGCCTCTAGCAGCTGCTCAGGAGGATAGAGGCACAGCAGTAGGTGGGAGCAGGGAATTGGGGTGGAGCATGAATGCTCACCGAGGGAACAGCAGGAGCAAAGGAATGAGCAAGAGCTTGTGCAAGGGTTTGGGCAAGGGCAGTGACCAGGGTATGAGCAGCCACTGTAAGGCTCAATGCCTTGACGGGCCAAATTGCACTAGCCAAGGTGGGAAGCCCAGTTTCTGGCTTGCTACTGATAAATACTTGCAGCGGGAGGTACACTTCAGCCTCAGCAAGCCAAGTGCAGTATCAAAGCCTTACACTCTGATGTATGGTAATCTGCGGCCAGACGCCCTTCTTGAAGCCATGTGTGGGGGGGCTGCTCTATTAGATAATTTTCTTGATTGATGCTTTCTTTGTTCGTTTTTTGTGATTGTGCATGTGTAAATATGGTTCTAGTTGTCCAAAGTTACATGAGTTGATTACACAAGTTGTAAGCTATGTTAGCGTACATTTGTATATGTATTGTAGGCTAACTAGGGCAGACTATAGAGAGTATAATACATAGACACAAAGTCTGTCTTGTCCTTGCTTGATCCATCCATTCTCTGACGTCGATATGGTATCAGAACTAGGTTAGTTCCTAGCCTCAACGCTTCCGTCCTAGGTGCTCCCCACTCCTCCCGCCCTAGATTCCCCTCCTAGACTAGGTTACGCCCTAGCCTGCCGCCCTAGCCTGCGCCCTAGTCCTAGACCGCCGCCCCGGCTCCGCGCTGCCCGCTGCTCGCCGCCAGCTGAGTGCCGCCCGCTGCACGCACTGCCAGCTGCTGCTCGCTGCTCGCCGCCTCACGCCGCCGCAGTGCGCTGCTCGCTACTCGCCGCCAGTGCAGCCCACACCCTGCAGCCCCGCCACCTGCTCTCGCCCGTCGCCGGCCTGCTCGCCGCCTGCAGCTCGCCGCAGGCCCGCTCGCCGCCTGCAGCCCACCACTTCGGCCTGCTGGCCACCTAACTGCCTCCTGCCGCTGGCCGCCAGCCGCTTTTGCCCGGACTTCACAAGGATCGCTATTTCCTGGGTGTCGTCGACGACTTATCGAGGTTTACCATGGTATTCCCGTTGGAGCGGAAGGCCGACGTGCCTGATGCCCTCCTCCCGTGGCTCACCGTCGTCCGCACCCAGCACTCCCTGCCTACGCTCCGCCTTCACTTCGACCATGGTGGCGAGTTCGCCTCCGGTCGTCTTGGCGCGTTCTGTCATACGAAGGGCATCACCTAGAGATTCACCCTATCGGACTCGCCACAACAAAATGGGGTAGCTAAGCGACACATCGGCCTCGTTACGGAGGTGGCCCGCACCTCCATGGTCCATGCCGGTGCCCCCCATTTTCTGCCGGTGCCCCCCATTTTCTGTGGCCGTTCACGGTGCGGTACGTGGCTCACCAGCTTAACCTGTGGTCTCGCTCCTTGTGGCCACAGGTTTCGCCTACCCTTGTCTGGACTGGGTCCCAAGGTGACGCGTTCGCGTTTCACGTCTGGGGCTGCCTGGCTCGCGTCCGTGACACCAGCACGGATAAGCTCTCAGCCCGCAACCTATCCCGTGTCTTCGCCAGGTTCCCGCTTGATGCTCCTCACCGTGGCACTCGTGTTCCTCCTCCCCCTCTCTTCCTCGCCCCTCCTCAGCTTGCCGCTCCCCTCCCACCCCACCCAGCCCCGTCTGGTGTCTCCCACACCACTCCCCTCCCCTCGGTCAGGCCTGTGGGAGAGTCTGCTGACTATGGGAGCCCTGTGGCTGGGGGTGCACGTGCCGCAGCTGCAGCACCTCTCCCCTAAGCCCAAGTACCCTGGGCACCTAAGCAGCCTTCCCCGTCGCCGTCGCCGAAGTAGTAGCAGCAGCATCAGCGGCCGCCGCAGCATTTGCAACAGCAGCAGCAACGGAGGGGGGCTATGGGCCCTGGGGGTCGTGGTTCTGAGGGTGCTGGCTCTTGGGGGTACTAGCTCTAGGGGTGCTGGTATTAGGGTTGCTGTTTCTGGGGGTGCTGGTTAGGGCTACAAGTCCCCTGGAGGTGCTGGCTCAGAGAGTACTGGCAGTAGCAGTGGTGGGACTGGTGGTTCAAACGTAGGCTGGGAGCAACCGCAACCGCAACAACAGTAGTAGCAGCAGCAGCTAAAACAACAGCTGCAGCAGCCGTAATAGCAGTCGCAGTCTGCCCTTTGTCTCCTTGGCCTTTTCCTTTGCTTCCCTTGACCGCCCACCCATCCCTCCCACAATGCCTCCTTCCCGCCTGCCCCAGTCTACGGCCTGCTGTTCCCTCCCCCAGACACGTCTTTGGCTCGTTTCCCCCTTCATATTCCTCCGTCTCCTGTACCGTTCCTCGTTGCCGACCCGTGGGTGTGTTGTCCCCCTGGTGGTCGTCCTGTCTCTCCTTATGCTAGTGTCCACCCAATAGTCCTTCGTTCTCATACTACTTCAGTCCCCAACCTACGGTTACCTCCCCAGTCATTCCTACCCCTATCGTCGTCTTCTCCTCCCACTGACTCTGTTCGCGCCACTCGTCCAGGCGTCTGCCTCTTGCTTGCCTCTTTTGTTACTGAACCTACGGTCCTCCTGCTGGCATCTATGCCCTCGTCGCTGCTATCGCTAACTTTGCTGCAAGCCACCGCATTGATTACGCATCCGCTCTGGTCTCTGGCCATGCCCATCCTCTGTCCATCGAGGGTGAACCTGCGCTTGACAGTGACGTTCTAGAGGATAGGCAGTACGAGCTACTGTAGCTTTCCTTGCGGCTGCTGTACCTCATCTCTGCGACATGCTTGTGTCCCCTAAGGGTGACCCAGACGCCCTGGACATCCCTGTCCCACACTCGTATGCAGAGGCGGTCTTGAGGCCCTGGGCAGCCCAGTGGATACTGGCAATGGAGGCAAAGATGGCACCGAATAGAGCCACTGGCACTTACGCCGGCGAAACTCCTCTTCTTCGGGCGAACATAGTCGATTACATGTGGATCTATAAGGTGAAGCACCCACCTGGAGAGCCGCCGCAGTTCATTCCATGGTATGTGGCCAGAGGCTTTAGCCAGCGAGAGGGTGTGGACTTCTTCCATATTTTTGCCCCCACCTCTAATATGACTACTCTTTGGGTACTCCTCCACATAGCATTACATCGTGATTACGAGCTCCACTCTCTAAACTTCTCGACAACCTTCTTGCAGGGCAGTCTACACGAGCAGTTCTACTTGCGGCGCCCACCAGGCTTCACCGAGTCCTTAGCTCCTTGGACTTAGTGGAGCGTGCGCCACCCTGTCAGCAGCAAGCGCCCCCATGAGTGGCACAACACGCTCCGCACTACACTCGCGCCTCTCCATTTCTTCACGTCCTCTGCTGCCCCCTCGCTCTTCGTTTGTGTTGGTCAGACTCCATTCTACAGTATATCCTTGTATACTTAGACGACCTTATCTTTGCTATATCAGACAGGGTCGTACAGGCCTTAGTAAAGTCCGAGCTGCTCAGGCAACATGCCTGCACAGACCTGGGAGAGCTGTGGCGTTATCTGGGATTGGAGATCTCTCATAACCAATCACACTCTCCCAGTCCCACGTGGTACAAGAGATCCTCCAGAGGTTTGACCTTTAGTTACGATGTGCTGCTATGGTTCGGCCTTTAGTTCTTGTCGGTACAGCCCACTCCCCTACCTGTGGACTACAAGCTCTCAGTTCCTGTTTCCGGTACGCAGACATAGTGGGGTGCCTTATGTACAGTGGCGGAACGTATTGTCCACATGTTTGTGACTTAGAGGAATTTTGCCATTTTAGGGGGTCATGGACATTAAGCCTTAATCTTTTGGTGTGCCTAGTGTACGTAGGTTGGGGTAAGGCTCTACGCCCATGCCTTACATCTCACAAAGGTTTTGATGTTTACAACAAATAACAGAAATTAACAATCATGGTACATGCGGACAATTATTGTCAGGCACAAGCAGCAAGTTACATCAACCCCAAACTAGTACATAGTCCACCGCCCGCCTTAATCACCGCCATCACCCTCCTGGGCATGCTTTCCACCAGGTGGGTGCACACATCTGTCGAGATCTTCTCCCATTCCTCCTGCACACGCTCCCAAAGGTCCAACATACCTGTGGGAGGCTTCTTGTGCTTGGCCAGCTGCCTCTTGAGATGAGCCCATAAATGCTCTATTGGGTTGAGGTCGGGTGAGGAAGACGGCCATTCTAGCACCCCAAACTCTTGCTCTCTAAGCCACTCCTGCACGATACGCAACTTGTGCTTCGGGTCGTTGTCGTGCTGGAAGATAGTTTCCGAGGGTGAAAGCTGATAAAACTCAATCGTACTATAGAGCTCGTCCTGCAGTATACTCAGATAGAGTGGTCCGTCCATCCTACCGTCTATTTTGCACATGAAACCCGCGCCATCATACGACATGCACCCCCAAATCATCAAGCAGCCGCCCTCGTGTTTGACGGTCTGCTTGATTTGGTGGCTTTGGAGGGCAGCACCTTTGTGAACCCAGGCATAGGAGCGTCCATCGGAAGCAAACCGATTGATCTTGGTCTCATCCGACCAGATCACCCGCTTCCAATCGTCAACCATCCAGTCAGCGTGGGCACGGGCCCATTCTAGCCTATCGCGTATGTTTTTTCAAGAGAGTTGCGGCTTCTTGGGCTGCTAGATGGCGACAAGTCCACTGCCATTCAAAGCATTACGCACCATCCTAGGATGCAGCGTGATGCCGTGCTGCATCTCGACAATCTTCACTGCATGAGCGGAGGTTTTGGCCTCCCCGATAGTAATCGACCGAACTATGCCGCGGTGAATTCTCTCTGTCACTAAGCAAGGGCGACCGGCTGAGGGCATCGTAGGACGCACGGCATCGCGGCTAGACTCTTCAATCGCCTTAAGTCCATAATCGTGAACCGTGCTCTTGCCCACGCCTAGCTGTTTAGCGATTCGACGAGTGCTATACCCCCTCCGCAACAGGGTAATGATCCGTGCGCGGCACGCCTCATCTATCGATTTCATGATGGCCTATTCGTTGCAGCAGTCCTAGCCTATCTCCTGACTAATCGATAGTCGCAAGGGCAAGTAAGTAGAAAAAGCGAGGTTAGGAAATAGATCTAGTACGCTGCTTGCCTTGAACTATCTGGATGAACCCACGCGAACGAAATCTCGTCCTCGGTAAAAAATCGACCCCTATAAAACTGAACCAAGCAGCCGTCACATACACTACAGTACTACTTTACAGCCAATGCCAAAATTTGCGTCGGAACTAAACAAAAAAGGCACCAAACCGGTACGAGAAATAATTGAAGGCAATTATCCGGGCAATACTTTCCGCCGCTGTACCTGATGACGTTCACTCGTCCAGATCTAGCCTACCCACTCAGTATCCTTGCTCGCTTTGTTGTGACTGTCAGGAACCGACCAGAGCACTAGTCGGCTGCCAAGGGTGTTGCGGTGCCTGGCGAGTACCTCAAGCCTGGGGCTTGTGCTAGGAGGACGGGTGCCAGTGGTCCTCATTGGACATACAGACACATCGTGGGTAGACGACCTGGAGACACTCAGGTCGTCACAGGGCTACTGCTTCAGCCTTGATGCAGGTACCGTCTCGTGGCGGTCCACTCGGTCCTCGTCAGTAGCAAAGTTCAGTTGTGAGGCAAAGATCTAAGGTGGTGCTATGGCTGCTCAGTAGCCCCGCTGGCTGGCGTTCCTGCTCACTGACCTTGGTGAGCCCCCAGGTCTGCCCTGGTCCTGTTTATTGATAACAGGGCCATGATCTTCATGTGTAAGGAGGCTCAGCTTCAGGGCAGTGCCAAGCACATCCAGCTGCGGTACTTCCTGCTGCGTGAGTTGCAGCAGCGCGGCCAGACCTGTGTAGTACAGTTGGCCTCAGAGGCCAACATTGCTTATAACTTTATCTAGGCCCTTGGGCATCGTGACCATCGGCGGTTGTGTACTCAGCTTGGTCTAGTCCCAATTGCCTCACACTTGCTCGCATCCCGATCTGTACTATACCGGTTTTGTGTATTCTGTTCTATACAGGTTGTCTTGTTACACTTGCTGACTCTGGCCTTTGTCTCCGTGGCCAGACTATCAGTGCTGCCCTAAGCAGCTTGTTACATACACCAGAGGTTAGACTAGTGGTGCTGCCCTGGTTTGCTTTGTTTGTTTTGCTACCAGACACTGCCCCTACCTAGCCTTGGGGGTGTGTTAGAGTGCATTTGTACATGTACGGTAGTCTAACTAGGGCAGACTATAGAGAGTACAACACCTAGATACTGTACCAACTTTGTCTTGTCCTTGCTTGATCTATCCATTCTCTCACATCGATAAGTTAAGCCAACAGGGTTGTGTATTTCAATACTGGGCCATACCACACTGTACCCCCTTTTCTCTGCCTATCCTACTACTCTAGCTTTTGTGGGCCCAAAGGTTCATAACCATACAAAGAGCAACAGTGCGGCCTCCCTTCCAATTTCTCAACTTGCGAAGGCTGCCTTGTGAAATCGGATTTGAGGCACATGGTGCGGTGCACCATTCACCCCCCCCCCCCCCCCGCCTCCTACCACATCCCCTCTAACGCCCACCCCACCCTCTTACATTTTACAACAGTTCGTGGCATACAGTGCCGACCCTCATTTGGAGGATTTGAGGGGCAATACTACTCATGAACTGACCATGGCTGCTGGCTCTCCCCAGACCTGTTGAACTCTTTAGAGCCAACTGCCCACCCCCCCTGAAGGTGCATTTGCTGGCGGCTGTGTGAGCATGTGCAGAGCCAAGTCAAGGATTTTTTAGGGGGTTGCGTTTGGCAGGACCAGCTGAGTAGTTTCAGAAGTTTTTTTTTTTTTTTTTTAAATAATTTCCTCGAGGTAGTAAAAATGCAGAGAATCTAGTGGGGTGTGCAATATTTTTGCTACATGCTTTGCAATTTGTTTTTTTTTTTAGCAACCATATGTTTGTGTTCTTCAAAGTGTTAGTACAGCTGCTATGAAGCGAAAACAGTGTGTGTCGAATAGTTCAGTAGCGAGGAACAATACGATGAGGCAGCATTGAAACAACAGGGAGTATGGATATACAGTAGCTAGGCCTAGAGCACACGGTCGAGGCTCGGCAGAGCTGTCGTGCCGTGCGTTGCCACATGGAGCAGCAAAGTGCGATCTTCCTGAAAGGGGTATTCAGAGCATTGGGATCACACAGCATGGAGTTGAGAGAGGGAACACAGCCGCTGCTGCGTGCCGTGCGTTACCACGTGGGGCAGTAGGGTGCGATCCTCCTGGAAGGGAAATTACGAGGGGAAAGACGGAAGCACATCATCTTAAGCTGCGAGCAGCAGCAGATTCTGGGATACCTAGAAGGGAAATTACGAGGGGAGAGACGGAAGCTCGAGCTCTTGAGCCGCGAGCAGCAGCAGATTCCGGTCCTCCTGGCATGGGAACGGCAGAATGAGCATGTGGGAAGTTTGCTTGAGGAAAGCCTAAATGCGCCGCCATGTGCAGCTGAAGGGTGCGGTTCTCCTGAGATGGGTACGGGGTAGAGCAAGAAGAGACAAAATCAGAGAGGAAGGGAACAAAGCCACTGCCTGGTGGTGCCATGTGGTGCAGGGTGCCGCTTCATCACGAAGCAGCAAGATTCGGTCGTCCTGAGAACAAAGGGGGTGGGGAAGAATGCTGAGATAAGGGGAATATTGGGATCACGCAGCATGAAGTTGAGAGGGGGAGGACTTATGCCATGCGCCACACGCAGCAGCAAGAACCCGAGAAAGAAGAAGCAAGGAGAGAGCAGGGGAAAGGGACCAAAGGGGAGAAGCAGGAAGGGGAGATAGAAGCAAGGGGGGAAAGTAGCACGACGGGACTTTTGGAAGGGAAGAAATAAAGCAAGGGAGAAATACGCAAGGGGACAGCGCAACAGGCGCCCTTACCCCCGCAGTCCAGAGATGGCCCACGTGTGGAGATTTCGCCACCATTCTCGTAATCCACGCGAGTCGATTCTTGAGGCGGGGCTTCGAAAATCGTCGCAATCACCTCCGCATAGACTTGACAAACAAATTCTTGGAGTGGCTTGACGCCTCTCGAGGCTAGGGATTCTACTCTTCCGGTTCTCAGAGTTGTCTTTGAGTTCTAGATCAACATCACCTCACGGGTGGGAAGTTTTCTCAGGGGCTCTATCTTTCACCTGTAGCTATCAGCAGCATGTGCCACAATGGGAGTGCTTAGCAGAGGAGCGAGCGGCTGAGGGGGGTGAGTGCCAGAGGAGGGTGAGGGGCTAAGTACCTTACTCAGTATGGGTAGCAGCCTACTACTACTAGTAGTATTAGCAGTAGCATTGGCTGTACAAGCATGGGGCTCAGAAATTGGAGTTTGGAACGACGACATATGGCTGTTCACTGAGGCCTTGAACAGAGCTTTTACACCTTTTTGCTTGATGCTTCTGGCAAGCGCTGCTTGGCATGGCCAAAAACCTTTCTCCATGCATGCACATCGACAACTTGACGTGAAAAGTGAGACCAAAAGTGACCCACAATTTGAACTTGAAGCCATGAACAGTCGTTCAAGCACCTTACAGGGTTGCCTGTCAGCCCAGCAGCCCAGGTGACCAACAGATGAGTCCGACCAAACCTCTGGAAGGCCTGCTACAGTGCCAGCTTGAATTTCAACTTGAGCTGCTTCAGTCGGTAGTGCACGTGCTACTACCCAAAAATATGGCCTATAGTAGGTCGTATCACAAGGCTATTCAGTGGCTGACGTACCTACTCTGTACCTCAATGTGTAGTGTACCCACTCTGCATTCTGTTCTGCTCCCAATTTTTGGGATACACTAAAACTGTACTAGTACTACTGCTGCTGAACACATCGGCCAGATACATCATGTATCTGATGACAACCCTGCTTGCTTGAAGCAGCGTTTCAAGTTGAAACCATACTAGTGGCACTCCCTGCCAGTGACACCAGCCCGAGCATTTGACGGCGTCACGTGACGGGATGGTGCAGTGCATCTGGACAACCTCCGGGTAGTAGTCTCTCTTTCCCTTTCGGAACCGAGCAAGCGAGCGGGGAGAATTTCGCGGCAATCCCGCAACTTTGAAACTTAGGCTGCTCGGTGAGACAGTGTTCCGGACCCCTTTTTTCCATGGGCCATGGGCCATGGCATCTGCTTTGATCGGGCCTCCGCAAACTTTTTAAGGAACGGCGACCTATGCACACTGTAGTAGGCACAATAGCACTCTTCGCTCGAACTTTCAAGCGTGCCTCCTCGCCCTGTCACGCCCCTCCTGGGCCCCGTCGCGCCTGCTAGGCCCCGTCGCGCCCTGCCTGGCCCCGCCGCGCCCGCTTGGCCCCGTCGCGCCCGCCTGGCCCCATCGCGCCTGCCTGGCCCCGTCGCGCCTGCCTGGCCCCGCCGCGCCTCCCTAGCCCCTCCGCGCCTGCCTGACACCTGCCGTGCCTACCTGCCGCGCCTACCTGGCCCCGCCGCGCCTGCCTGGCCCCGCCGCGCCTGCCTGGCCCTGCCGCACCTCCCTGGCCCCACCGCGCCTCCCTGGCCCCGCCGAGCCTGCCTGGCCCCGCCGCGCCTGCCTGGCCCCGCCGCGCCTGCCTGGCCCGGCCGCGCCTGCCTGGCCCCGCCGCGTCTCTCTGGCCTCTCCCACTACTCGCCTGGCCCCTCTTCGTGCCTGCTCGGCCTGCCGTGCCACCTCGGGCTCCGTCTACTCTCCTCGCCAGCGCTGGGGCGCCTCGCGGCTGCCGTGCTGGAGAGTGCCGCCGCCGTGTCCCTGCGTCGCTGTGTTCCTGCGGAGCTGTGGAGCTGTGCCGCTGACCCTGCACGATGGCCGACTTCGTGCTCCGCCTGGACGCTGAGGGCCATGCGGTTGACTTCGCCGCCTGGCTCTCCGATCTCCGCCGCCACCTTACAAGTCAGCGCCATGATGGCCACTCTTTGGTTGTCCATGTCGATGGCTTGCTCCCTCGCCCCCCCGCACCTGCTCCCCTCCCTGCTGACCCCTCCTCTGATGACCGTGAGACCTTCTCTACTGCCGCGCTTGCCCGTGCGGTCTGGGACTCTCGCGATGCAGTCGCTCAGGTTGCTATTAGCCACGCCCTCCCTGTGTCTGAGCGCTCGCGCTTTGCTACTATTGAGACGGCCAAAGCTTACTTAGACGTCGTTATTGCTCGCTATTCCACACCCGCGTCTGCTTCTGCTGGACGCCTGCTCTTCCCTATGCTTTTCCCAGACCTTGCAGCCTTCCCTACCGTCGCAGACTTTGCCACTCACCTGCGTGCCCTAGAGACCCGCTATCGCACTGCCAGCACTGCTGCCCAGCTCACTGCGCTCCCACCCCCTTTCTGCATGACGCTCTATTTTATCGCCATGCGCCTGCCAGACCGCCTCGCTAGTGCTCGCGATCACTACCTTAGCCAGCACCCGGGTGACCTCACCCTCACCACCTTTGTCGATACCCTCACCGAGATCGAGACTCGCCAGCGCACTATCGCTCAGTCGAGCGGTGCGCTGGCAGTCTCTATCTTTCACGGCTGTGCCCCCTCCCAGTGCACGTTCAATGACGTTTCGGCTGCGGTCGCCACGGCGGCCCCTCTCACTGAGACGGCTGCTGCGGTCCACCCGCAGCAGCGCTCGCGCCACGGTGGCCGTGGTCGTCAGGGAGGTAGGGGTGGTGGTGCAGGTGGTGGTGGTGGTGGTGGTCGTGACGGTAGTCCGCCTGAGGGGACCACCACCGGTGGGCAGGAGCAGCAGCCCCAGCCGCAGCAGGAGCAGCCCCAGCAGCAGTCGTCGTCCCAGCAGCAGCCGCCGTCCCAGCAGCAGCCGCCACAGCCGTGGGCCATTCTCTTGCCTGGTTGGCCCAGCACCTCCGGAGGTGGTGGCCGTGGTGGCGGCCCGCGCAGCACGGCATCTACCGGCGGCTCCGGTGCTGTGACCTGCCAGTACCAGCTTCAGACCGGGCCTCTCCGCGGCACTCCGTGCCGCCGCCCGCTGTTTCCGCTGCCTCGACGATCTCTTTCGTCGTCGCTTTGGCCCGGCCCCGGACCTCCCCGACTGGCACAGCCTGCTCCGCCAGGGCGTGCCGATCTTTGAGTTAGACATGGATCAGATAGGTGCTGCTTTGCATGCTTTGTATTCTGACGCTTCTAGTGTTGCTGGATCTTATTACCCTGTGTACTCTAGCTTTGGTGTAGCACCATTGTGTAGCTTAGCCTCCCCTGCTGCGTCAGGCGTAGGACTGCCTAGTTTGCCTAGCCTAGTCTCTGCACCGGCTCCGTTCCCGGTCTCCGCCGATGCTTCGCTGTCCTTCACTCTCGACTCCGGTGCCTCTGCCTGCTTCTTCCGCGACCGCTCCGTGCTCACGCCGCTTGCTACGCCTGGTGTTGTCTCTCTCGCTGACCCCTCTGCGGGTCCTGTCGACGCTCGCAGTTCTACGTCCCTTCCCTGTCCAGCAGTTCCCTCGGGCTCCCTTACAGGTCTTCACGTTCCCTCATTCTCGAGGAACCTGGTTGGTGTCGGCTATCTCCAGGACCTCGGCGTCACCACCACGTTCCCCCGGCACGAGCGGTTCGCTGTCTATTCTGAGTCTGTCTCAGGTTCCCTTCTTGCGACGTTCCCCCGGGACCCGGTGTCCGGTCTGTTCACCCTAGACACTGCTTCCCCCCCGGTTGGTGCATCCTCCCAGGTCGCTGCAGCTTGCTCGTGTCGGTCCCTCACTCACCCGTCCCTTCTCTGGCACCACCGCCTAGGTCACCCTGCACTCCCACATCTGCGTCACATGTCCCAGCATGGTCTTGTCTTAGGTCTCCCTGCGTCGCTCCCTGCCCTTCCTCCCTCGACTGCGCCACCGTGCACGCCTTGCGTCGAGGGCCGGCTCCGCCGCTCCCCTCACTCCTCCTCGCTGCGCCCTGCTACTGACCCCCTTCAGACCCTGCACCTGGATGTTTGGGGCCCTGCCCCCGTCCCCGGACCGCGAGGTGAGCGCTACTTCCTTGTGCTCGTCGACGACTACATGCGCTACACCACGGTGTTTCCCCTGGAGCGGAAGGCCGACGTGCCCGACGTTCTTCTCCCGTGGGTCATAGCTGCGCGTCTTCACCGCGGTCTCCCCGTGTTGTGTCTCCACTCTGACCGTGGCGGCGAGTTCGCCTCTGGTCGGCTTGGACAGTTCTGTCGTGCGGAGGGCATCACCCAGTCGTACAGCAAAATGGGGTTGCTGAGCGTCGCATCGGCTTGATCATGGAGGTCGCCCGTGCCTCCATGATTCATGCCGATGCCCCCCATTTTCTATGGTCGTTCGCTGTTCGCTACGCTGCTCACGAGCTTAACCTGTGGCCACGCTCCCAGCGGCCGCAGGTTTCGCCGACCCTTCTTTGGACCGGGTCCCCCGGTGACGCGTCTGCGTTCCACGTCTGGGGCTGCCTTGCTCACGTTCGTGCCTCTGGCACGGACAAGCTCACTGCCCGCACTGTCCCCTGTGTCTTCCTCGGTTTCCCCCTGGACTGGTCTCACTGGATTTTCTACCACCCGCCGTCTCACCGCTTCCTCCACTCTCGTGACGTCACCTTTGACGAGTCTGTCTCCTTCTACCGCCGCTTCCCTCACCGAGGTCTCCCGGTTGCCCCCCCCCTGTTCCTTGCTCCCTCTCCCCCGGTAGCCCCTGCCCCTCTCACGCGTCGTCCTGCCCCGTCTGGTGTCTCTCACGTCACTCCCCTCCCGTCGGTTGTCCCCGTTGAGGAGTCTGCCGAATCTGGTGGTACCCCCGGTCCGTCCCTGCCGCGTCCCCCTTCCCCGGTGCCTCCGCCCCCACTGTCGCAGTCGCCGACCCTGCTGCAGCCGCCGCCGCCGTCGCCGCCGCAGCCGTCGCCGCTGTCGCCGCCGCCGCAGCCGTCGTCGCCGCAGTCGTCGCCGCCACGGTCGCCGCCGCTCTTGGCCCCTGGGGGTGCTGGTGTTGAGGAGGGTGTTCGTCCTGCGTCTTCTGGGGGTGCCGCTGGTGTTGGAGGGGGTTCTCGCTCTGGGGGTGTTGGTTCTGGGGGTGCTGCTGTTGAGTGTTCTGCCGACGGTCGTCCTGCCTCTGCCGGTCCGAGGGTTCCGGCCCAGCCGTCGCCGCCGCCGCAGCAGCCGTCGCCGCCGGTCTCTGCACTCTGCCTGCTCGGCCTTCCCTCCCCAGACCGCGCGCCGGTGTCTCCCCCACCGCCTGCTGACCTTCCTGTCTACGGTCCTGTGTCCCCTCCGCTGTCCTCTGACCCTACACCTCCGTCTCATGTTTGGTCTCGCCGTCCCTCCCGTGCTCGTCCCGTCTCTCCTGTCCTTCCCACCCACCCTATGTTGCTCCGTTCCCGCTCGTCTCGTCCTCCCCTCCTCCCGTCCCCTCCTCCCCCGTCCCTTGCTGTTGCACCTCCCTCTGACTACCTCCGTGCCACTCGTCCCCTTGTCCCTCGGGTCCTTGCCTCTCTTGTTACCGACCCTGCTCTTCCTGTCTCGCACCTTGACGCGCTTGTCGCTGCTGTCGCTGACTTCGCCTCTACCCGCCGCCTTGACTACGCTTCTGCTCTGGTCTCTGACCCTTCCCGTCCTCCGTCCGTCGGGGGTGCTCCTGCTTTTGGCAGTGACGTCCTAGAGGACAGGCAGTACGAGCTTGCTTTCCTCTCTGAGGCTGCTCCCCATCTCTGCTCCATGCTGTTAGTCCCTGAGGGTGACCCAAACGCCTTCGACATCCCGACCCCTCGCACCTACGCTGAGGCCACCTCGGGACCTTGGGCCTCTCAGTGGATAGCTGCCATGGAGCAGGAGATGGCATCTTGGAGGTCCACCGGCACTTACGCCGACGCAGTTCCCCCACCTGGGGTGAACGTAGTCGATGGTCGGTGGCTCTTCAAGGTGAAGCGCCCCCCTGGAGAGCCGCCTGTCTTCAAGGCGCGCTACGTGGCCAGAGGCTTCAGTCAACGCGAGGGGGTTGACTTCTTCCAGACCTTCGCCCCGACCCCGAAGATGACCATTCTTCGGGCGCTGCTACACGTAGCAGCAAAGCGCGACTACGAGCTTCACTCCCTCGACTTCTCTACTGCCTTTCTGCAGGGCAGCCTACACGAGCAGGTCTACCTGCGCCGACCACAGGGTTTCACTGGTACCTTCCCCCCTTGGACCCAGTGGCTTCTCAGGTGCCCGGTCTACGGCCTGCGTCAGGCTCCTCGCGAGTGGCACGACACGCTGCGGGCCACGTTAGCAGACCTGCAGTTCTTTCCGTCCTCTGCTGACCCCTCGCTGTTTGTGCGTTCCGGCCAGACTCCGTTCTACATCCTTGTCTACGTAGACGATCTGGTCTTCGCTACTGCTGACAGGGACGCACTGGCCTCTGTGAAGGCTGAGCTGCTGAAGAGACACACCTGCACTGACCTTGGAGAGCTGCGTCGCTATCTTGGCCTGCAGATCTCTAGGGACAGAGCAGCACGCACCATCACTCGGACTCAGTCACACTTGGTGTGTCAGGTCCTTCAGAGGTTTGGTCTTCAGTTCTCCTTTGCACAGCCCACACCTCTACCTGTAGACCATGGGCTCTCCGCTCCCGTTCCTGAGGAGCCCGTAGAGCCCAGTGGCCCCTACGCAGAGCTGGTGGGTTGCCTCATGTACCTGATGACTTGCACTCGCCCAGATCTCGCATACCCTCTCAACATCCTGGCTCGCTTTATGGCTACAGGCAGACACCGACCTTAGCACTGGTCCGTCGCTAATAGGGTTTTGCGTTATCTTGCAAGTACATCGGGCATGGGGTTAGTGCTAGGAGGACGCAGGCCAGTGGTCCTTACTGGGCACACAGACGCTTCTTGGGCAGACGACTCTGAGACACTCAGGTCGTCGCAGGGCTACTGCTTTAGCCTTGGTTCGGGTGCTATCTCTTGGAGATCCACTCGCTCGTCGTCTGTAGCTCAGTCCAGCTGTGAGGCTGAGATCTACGCGGGTGCCATGGCGGCACAGGAGCTCCGCTGGCTGACCTTCTTGCTCACAGACTTAGGTGAGCGGCCTAGCTCTGCCCCGGTCCTGTACGCTGACAACAGGGCCATGATACTCCTGTGTCAGGAGCCTTGGCTTGAGGGCAGAGCGAAGCATATCCAGCTGCGGTACTTCCTCCTGCGCGAGCTACAGCAGCGCCGCCAGGCCCGCGTAGTTCACTTGGCCTCAGGTGCCAACACAGCTGATATCTTTACTAAGGCGCTTGCGCCTAAAGATCATCAGCGGCACTGTGTACAGCTTGGTCTTGTTCCTGTAGCTACTCACCTGTTAGGATCCTGATTGTGTACTCTTTATTATATATGCCTGTCAGACTGGCCTTGTGGCCTTACCTCCAGTGGCTGGACTAGTAGTGCCGCCCTGGCTTGCTTTAGTCTTGTTTGTACCCTTGCTGACTGGTCTCCAGATCCCTTCCTCAGTGGTTGGACTAGTAGTGCCACCTTGAGCTGTTTGCTTTTTGCTTAGCTTCACCCCTTGCCTAGCCTAGGGGGTGTGTCAACTTATACATGTTAGCTGTATACAAGTTATAGGCTAGACTGGGGTATGCTTCTAGTGAGTACAACCAACTAGTACCGTAACCTGAAAATAAATTACCCGGGTGGTATCTTGTACACATATATAGTTCAATTTGTGCATGTAGTTTTGTTACTCGTTTACATTCCTGACTCATTGTCGAGTACTCAGGCCCATTCTCGCTCTTTTGTGCCCAAAAATCAAGCAGTCGCGACATGTTGGAATCTGATTCGTTCAAGTGTGCATTTGATTTGACGGGAAACCCATTGGGAAACATATTGGAGGCGATCCGATTTGTCACAGTATCGATCGACGGTTTGGATTCTGTCTCCAGCTTCAACACAGTGAGAAAATTATTGCCTTCGTTTCGATTGGACGGAAACTTGCCACTTGGCGAATTGCCACCCCACCCCACGCTTCTGTGAGCGTTCAAGCCCTCGCTCCTCACATTTCAATTTTTTTTCTAGTTCCTCTTTCGCGCTACTGTTTCCGCGCAGCCCCCTTTCTATTTCCTTCTTGCTCGCTTCCCGCCGTACTTTACATTTGCTACGGAATTCACGGGAAAAAAAAAACGAAGAGGGTCTAAAGCCGGCTAGACTGAAAAGGGGGGGGTCTTGTTAGTCGATTACCATAATAAAAGACCTACCCGCCAAAAACACCCTATGGGTCCTCAATAAAACCGGTCTTATATCCGGGCGTTTACGGTATTTGTTCTAGGTTTCCACTTCTAGTCTATTATTCAGTTCTTACTTTAACATCAACCGCATCCGGACGGACTCTTAGGACACGCCCTAAGATCGCCCCTCATTCTACCCTGGACAGATGAAGGCTTAGTCAATTTGAAATACCAGAATCGGCATTTAGCAGAAGATAATAAACCAGCAATAAAAACGGTGGTAGCCACATCAAACCGTTATCAGGCAACCTAAGTCGTCTCTCAAAAGTTGACACTGATGTAAAAGAAAGGCAAATGGATTGCTCGATGTTCACCAAACTCCGCCTAGCGCCGCAGCCCCTCGAAAAGGCTTGCCTTAGGTGCACACACACTCACACAGCGGCCACCAAAGGCAGCTTGAGTGGGGGTGGGTGGCTGACTTTCAAGCTCATTCAACAAGTCCGGGGAACCTGCAGCTTTGGCTAGGTCGTAAGCAGTGTTGCCACTCATGTCCTCCAAGTGGGGGTCAGCACCGTGTGCCATGAGCAGCTGTGGAAACAGGGAGGGTTGAACAAAGGTGGCAGAGGGAAGAGGGTGAGAATAAGACTGTGGGTCAGTGGGTTGAAAAGTGCACATTGCGCTACAAAGCACACGACACGAGGGAAGTTCAGAAATATGAAGTATGAACCCTAAGGTCACCAAAAGCACATGAGCAGCATGTGAGCAGCACATGAGAAGCACATGAGTAGCATGTGAGAAGCGTGTGAGCAGCATGTGAGAAGCATGTGTGGCTTGATGAACTTGATAGGTGAGATGAAAAGACATTCACCTTAGCAACGGCGATGCTGCGGTTGGCGCAGGCAACATGCAGCGCAGTGCAGCCAGCATGGTCCTGCGCATTCACGTCTGCTCCTGCTTCCAGCAGCCGCTCCAAATACTCCACACTGCTGCCCCCGCTCTTGCTGGCAGCTTTGGGTGGGGAGCCAGAAGCACTGGCACTGGCCGCGGGGGTTGTGGCCGTGGTGGTGGTGGTGTTTTCTCCAGCAGCAGCAGCAGCGAGGCGGCAGAGGGTGGCGGAGGGGTCTTTGAGGAGGAGAGCAGCGCCGGCTGCCTGCAGTGCCTGCGCTGCCTTGCTGTGGCCGTTCTTCACTGCCTCCAGGAGAGGCGTGGAGCCCCCGCGATCTGAAGTAACGAGAGGGAGAGGAGCAGACAGAGGAAGGGGGACTACAGAGGATTAGAGCTGTGTTTGTCACCAGGTACAGGAAATGGGTCATGCCATGACGAGGAGCAGGACAGGTGAATGGATGCACCAAGAGGCGAAGAATGTGATAAATCCATCGGCGACCAGAAACTGGCACTGAAGCAATGACTTCGCATGAGGAACAGGAAACCGGGTAAGGAAAACGGAGCACTCACCAAGTGCGTTCACATCGACGCCATTGCGCAGCAGAATGACGTTGATGCAGTTGACATGGCCATGGGCGGCTGCCACATGCTACAATCAAGAGAGGGAGGAGCGGTGGGCATTGTTGCAACGGTTATCAGGGGATGGCAGACTCTACATCGTAGACTGCACGTGAGGGTGAATATGAGGAAGCAGCGAAGTACTGGTGCTGTGGAATCCTTGCAGCCGGGCGAATGTGAAGAAGCAATGAAGCGAGTCAAATATGCCGGAAGCAAAGTACTCTAGCTGCAAATCCTTAACAGGAGGGCGAATACGAGGAAACAACAGAAGGTTCTGCTGGGGATGAATGCACCAGGGGGGTGTGTACCAGGGGGGTGCGGCCATTGTAGTCGTGGCACTGGGCAAGGGAGGGTGTGTCTGAGAGCAGGTCGAGCAACTGATCCACACGGCCAGAGGCAGCAGCCGCACACACCCTGCAAAAGAGAGTGCATAAGAATAAGATGCATGAGCATACGCCACAGCAATGCGTGTGAGATGCAACGTGTCAACATTCAAGCAGTTGACCCACAAGGCCAGAGGCAGCAGCCACACACACCCAAGAAGGAGGATGTGCCCGTTGCAACCTGATCAACATCCGCCTTGACAACCGCAACAGACAGCAGCAGCATCAGACCAGCAGCCCCCTTGCCTGCAGCTGGCATCTTGAAGAACAACCAGCCCCTAACCCTGTCATCCCTCACGCACCTTGCGACCTGGTCGCCATCCTCCTTATAGGCAACAACGGACTCCAGCAGCACCTGACCAGCAACCCTCTTGCCCTCGCCTGAGATCTGAACACCCCCCCCCCCCCCCAACCCCACCCCACCCCCTCCCTTCCCCCCTAACCTGCCATCCCTCACATACCGTGCGACCTGATCAGCATCCCCCTTGTCCACAGTAACAGACTCCAGCAACGCCCCAGCCCCCGTGCCCTCGGCTGGCTCCTCTGGGGTAGCGCCGAACGCCCTCCAGGAGGGCTGTGAGCGGGCCAGGCCCTGCGAGACTGCGAGCTCTGAGGGCGTGCGGGTGAGAGAAGTCGAGCCGTCGATGTTCTGAGGGGGGGAGGGTGAGGGGAGCGGGATGAGGTTGAGAGGAGCAGGAGAGGAAGCCTAAGTGCAAACGCGAGGAAAAAACAGAGCAAGGCGTCGAGTAATCGCAGAATAGCATGGAAACGGCACTAGTTTAAGGGCCATCTGAAGCAGCCTGAACTAAGCGCATTTAACCCAACGCAAGCTTGGGTATTCTGGGCACGGCCAGCCAGTTACCTGCTTGAGAGCGGAAAAGAGAACGGCAGAGTCGGCGGGGTAGGCCTTGGCAATGGCGGAGAAGGCGGACTTGGACAGGCGCAGAAGCTGGCTGTGCTCCAGCGCTCGCACTGTGAACAGCTGCGGCACATTGCACATCACCGCTGTCTTGCCAAACACCGAGCCGGCTGACAGAAAGGACGAACCCTGTAAGGGAAGGCGAGACAGCAGAGACAGAGCAACAACCGGGTTAACAACCAAGTGGGGGACCAATCCCAAAACACAATCACCCCTTCAGGAAGAAAAAGAGACGACTTGAAAGATCTCAGAAAACCCACCAAGAGTGGCTGAGCTTTGAGTTAGACACACATTGAAGACAGAACAGCTGTGAAGGAGGAATGGATGCAAATTTCGGGTTAAAAAACCGAGTGGAGTTGTCAGGCGAGTGCGGGTGGAATGAGATCTGAAAAAGCGCATGCATATGGGCGAACTCACTCCGTTCTGAAGGGCTGCTGTGGGGCCGTCCTCGCGCACGAGTTTGCCGGAGAGCACGATGTAGAGATGAGTTGCCACGTCCCCCTCAGATGTCACAATGTCGTTCCGCATGACCGTCTCCACGTCCATCTCTGATACCTGGGGCCGTGTAGGAGCAGTGCCCATGCAAGCAGTGCAGGTGCAAGCAGTGCACGTGCAAACAGTGAAGGTGCAAACAGTGCAGGTGCAAACAGTGCAGGTGCAAGCAGTGCAGGTGCAAACAGTGCAGGTGCAAACAGTGCAGGTGCAAGCAGTGCAGGTGCAAACATCACAGGAAACAAGCAGCACAGGAGAAAAAGAAAGAGCAGGGAGAAGAGGATGTCGATGCTGAATAGACTGGAACGAGTGGCTTACAGTAGCGACAAGAGATAAAAAAATAAGCCACCTTGGAAATCAAGCAACATGGACCACAGGGCCAAAACGCGAACCCACCAGCTGTTTGAGGAAGGGCTTGGAGCAGAGGCGGAAGCCGTCGAGATTTTCGACAATCGGCAGATAGAGCTGGCGGGAGACAGTGACTCGCAGGTGGTTGGGGATGCTGGAGAGGAAGGAGGAGGTGTCGGACTTGTGCATCTGCAGCTGCACGCGCAGCTGCTGCTTCAGCTGGCGCTCCAGGTCCGACGGGAGGTTAGTGCGAGCAATGTAGGCTTTAAGGGCCGCCATGTCCTCATGCTGTGTGTTGCGGGGGGGAGGCAAGAAATGCGTAATGGGTTTTGTGAGGGGAGGTTGGTGTGGGCGATGTAGGCCTTGAGGGCTGCCACGTCCTCGTGTTGCAAGTGGTGGGGGTTGTGGGGGAAAAGGGGGGAAGAGGGCGTCAATTGAGGGCCATTTAGGCGTGGGAGATACGATCTCCTTGTGCTGTAAGTCGGCGGTCAAAGGAAAGGCAAACAAGGGGGTCGTCACGTGAGTGGTCAGGCCACGGAAGACGTGCAAAACGCCAAGGAGAACGCAGAACGCGCAGAAGAGGAGAACCGAGAGGAGCGTCATAGGATGGCACAGGCCGACAGGGGGAGGATAACGAATAGGAATGAAGACAAGTGGAAGGAGCGCGACGTACGTATTGCATGGTCTTGCTGGACTGCTTGACCATGAGAAGCGTCAGTGTGCCCAGCGTGTACGCGAGCTGCGGGAGGGCGCGAGCGGACAGACATAAACCAGCGACACACGGATCAGAGGGCCGTTAGCTCATCAAACCAGGCGATGTTACATCAGGAAATACAGAGGCGACGGGGGACACTACAGACCAAACTTGCGCCACAGGCTGGAGACGTGTTCCTGAAGAATCTATGTGGAAGCCAGAAGGACAAGCAGCGAAGATTCTGACAGAGAGGATCGCGGCCATAGCAGAGTGTGATCCTACAGTTGCCATGCCGAAGAGAGCGTAGAAACAGCTGAAGAGCTGCTCGGCCGTGGTGACAGAAGTGTAGGCGGGTCCGATGCTGGTGATGACGAAGATGGACCACCACATGGCCGCCACGTACTGCAGAAACACCGACTGCTCAGTTTGCGCGGGGGGGGAAGGGGGGAGTGATGGAGCGGAGACAGAATGCTCGGTCATTCAGAAGATGGAACACCAAGCGGCCGCCACGTACTGCAGAAACACGGACTGCTCAGCAGCGAAGGGGGAGGAGAGGGGGGATAACAATGGAAAAGGGTAAAAGCGGAAGATGGACCACCACACGGCCGTCACGTACTGCAGAAGCACCAAGTGCTCAGCCAACAGGGTTGGGAAAGGAGAAAATTTTGAGTATCCACATAAAAGCGCCGTACCCATGGCCGCCACGGAATGAAAGCAAGGGAGAAAGAACGCAGATGCTATTCAAGCAAAGAAGATGCTACAACTTGCAATCAGCACCAGGCGGAGCCCAAACCTGTGGACTGCAGGAGCAGGGAGCGAACAGACAAGGGCAAGGCTCGTAGAACAAGAAGCTTGGTAGAACAAGCAGCAAAGCGGGTAATTGGCACAGAAGCCTCCACGTTACCTGTTCAGGCCAGTCCGGGCCGATCCCCTGGCCGATCCAGGTGTTTTCGGGGTCGGGCTCCATGAGAGTGAGGAAGAAGTAGGCCACGGCGAAGAGGTGCGACGCCAGCACGATGTTCTGCACGTGGGGACGGCACGCAGGGTGAGTGAACGTTCATGGAGAGAGGTGTATGCAAGCAGGAGAGTGGGTAAAAGAGAAGAAGTCGAGACGCAATGACGACGCTCTGCGTGCTCTGCGAGTCACGCCAGTGCGGAGAGTAGGACGAAAATGAGCCAATCAGATACGGGAAAGAAAGCGAGTGAAACAGAGCGAAAAAAAAAAAAAAAAAAAACGGAAAGAGTGAAATGGAGAGGTTCTGACAGGAGATGGCAGAGCACGGGAAGGGTACAAAGAAGAGCGAAACGTGACAGACACAGAAGCACTCCGACTTCCATGCCACCCACCAGCACGAGCTTGAACAGGCGAATGCCGAAATACAACGTCTGGTTCGCCGTCCCGAGCCTGCACCGCCAAAGACGAAAAGAGACGCAAGAATACACCGTAAATATAAATGGCTTGCGAAAACGCAAAAAGCCTTCAGACGCAGGTGCAGGATGGCTTGCAGAAGAACCGTGACCACAGCACAGAAGTTGCGTGTGCACAACAAGCAAAAAAAAATCGCAATGCAGCAGCTGCGAGCACACAACAAAAGAACCATTTCGTATTGTATGAAGCTCGCTGTACAGGCGCTGTGTGCAAGTTCCCTACTCGGCGGATACTCACCAAGAGAGAGCACGGTAGAAGTGCATGATGCGGTAAAGGCGCAGGCAAGGAAGTCCACGAAAGACGTAACCGACAGCTCCGGAGGCGGGCACGCCATTAACCCAGAAATAAATAAGGTTGAACGGAATGGACGACACGAGGTCGAAAAGCAGACCCCCTTGGGCGTACCTGCAGCCACAACGAGCGATTTTCAGTGTGTTCATGGACTCTGCGAAGCCGACGGAGACGCTAACAGGATTTTTTATTATTTTTCCGATGGTTTCGAAAAAAGTCGACTGAATACAGGAGTAACCAGCGCGTCGGCGATGACAAAGACAGGGTCGAGGAGGGCAAGGGAAGGACGAAGTGAATGAAGTATACCGCGCAGCGATGGCGTTCCTCGACGTGACGAGGCGAAGGGTCTTGTGGCATCGGAAGGCCGCCTTGAAGGTGACGGCGATGTTGGCGAAGAAGACGAAACACACGGCGCCATCGAAGTAGAGAATCCCCTGAGACGGGTTCGGAACGAAGGCGAACTCCAGAGTGACCCAGAACGACGACCACATGACAAGCGCGTGAATGAGCCTGCAGAGAGAGGTACAAGACGAGTACCAACCAGAAGGCAACCAGGAGGAATCCGGTGGAGATAAGAAAGTCATAAGAGCTTCAGGCGAAAAGCGAGTACGTGACGACGAAATGAAAAATGCCCAGCAGAGCACGGCGGAGAAGCCAATGCGAGGAATGAGAGAGGAAGCCAGATCGGTCTGCCCGTAATAACTCGGGAGGCCTACAAATACTCATTCTGAGATGTTCAGGGAGACCAAGTAGGCTCGATACAAGAGTTCAGGCTGCAACATAAGCACAATAAATGAGATAAGAAATAAACATACGAAATGAAGGACACGTACACGTTCCAGGCCTTGAAGCGAGGGCCATCCGGGTGAAGGAGGCCGAGAGCGTCGCACGTATTCCTCTCCGCAGTGATCTGATCTGCGGCCTTCAGGTCCGACGTGCACGCACGCAGGCGAGAAGTTTGGTCGTCGCTGTGCTTGCTGTTGCCGAGAGCCATTGTCACTGAACAAAAATGCTGAAACTGTTGACTACAGTAAACGAACGATATGTCCTCCTTAAATATCGTGAAGGGCCGACGACCTCACACAGCGCTCGTTGACGCTTGTAAGGTCCCAGAGAATCTATAATATTCACGGTATTAGCTCCACGTTAACGATTAAATGAAGGCTAGCAGACTTAGGAGATTCCACCTGCAAAGTTACGAACGTTCTGGTTAAGACGTTTCACTACGACAGGAAATCATCGGCTTTTCCAAAACTGGGTAACTTACCAGTTCTCAAATTAGGGAGTCGTACGAACAACAATAAGGATGGTCATTTTACGCCGCTCTAACGAAGGTATGAGGAATTCTATCCAGGATGACAGGGAGAGCGTGAACGATGAATCAGTCAGAACCCTCCTGCGGCGCATCCGATAGCTGTTAGCGGACTAGGTAGATACAGGGACTATGTGAATATTTCAAAGTGCGGAGAGAGTTTCGCATTTATAAGTAGTTGGAGCTCTCAACAACCAGGCGATTGTTCGAGGCCAGTGGCGTGAAGAAGTCAGCCGAGGGCAAATTAGGTTCCGCTACGTATGATGCCAAAAGCTTCCGAAGGAAATTATGGGGTTCTACAAATGGTGCAGGCAGGGGGGCTCTCTCAACAACCAAGCGAGGGTTCCAGCAAGGCGGTGACGGCGAGATAAACCTCTACACGAGCTGTCTCTGCTCCTGCAGAGCGGCTCCTTGGGCTCCCACAACAGCGCGAGCGACAGAGCGAACGAGAGAGTAAGGAGGAACAAAGTTCCTGGACAATTATGGGTGAAACCCTAACTTGGAAAACGGGGTTACGTCAATGGAGGAGCAGCTCAAAGCTGCCAACATCAGGTTTGGGGAGAAGGCGGGGGGAGGGGAGATGGGCTGCAGCCAATCAAACCTCGAGGCTCGAATTTCCAGGATGACTGGCAAGTACAGCCTCTACGGAATGCTGCGGGGAAGAATTTCCATCCAGCACAGCCGTCTCCCCTCCCTCTACTTCAACCATAATTTACGGGTAGAGTCGGTGAGTGAGCGTCTGATACTGTATTTCTGGAAACTGGTGTGCTGTGGCAAAAGAACTGTGGCGATTTTTGGGTTGCGTGGCAGCCCTATACATTTGGTTCCCCATTTCGGGGCACTAGTTCTAAAAGAAACATTTTTGGGCACCTTTCAAATCACCGGTGTTAGAACTATTGCACTGGTTCTAAGGGCAAAGTTAGACCGCGTGTCAGGCGGTTGGTACAGGTTTGTCGAGCTGACCAGTGGGACAGGTCGACTTAACGGCTACTGCGCGATCATTGACGCCAGTGTCGCCAGATGGCACTAGCGAGGTCATGCGCAAAACATACGACTGCTACTCTGCACGACCAGGTATATTCACAATTCGCTAGTCGCAAATATACGTCGTGGGAGATGCTAATTGGATCGCTTTGTTTCGCGGCTTTTTGACTGTCAATTTATGCGACGTTTGAAGTTTACTGGTAGACGAGATAAATAGGGAAAGTATATCAGCGCTGAGTATCAGGGGCCTCGATAACACGTACGGTCAGTGACACGATATAAACTATCAGAATTAGTGAGTTCCCAACATGTTTCATCAGTCGAATTCCACCATTAGTCAGAAACTGCAGGAAAAAAGTTCCACGAATGGTCAGTAGAAGTAACCCCCGCTGGTCTCGGAACGTTTTCCCGTTCGCGCCAGCCCAATTTCGCCAGCAAACCTCGGCAGGGATCTTCTTACACTCTTCCTGGACCCACAATTTTGCATAAGGGGGTGAGCACTAGGAAAATCGCGAAAAAAATTGGGCGTAGGCAAGAGTATTGTGGACGATTTTGTATTGAATGGTATCTTTGAGACTAGTCATACTGAGGTGTGGCCAAAGATGCAATTAGCTGGTCGGCCCCATCTTATCACGGATCGTCTTTGTCGTACCATTGTAGGGTAAAATAACAAATAGGGCGGCCAAATCTAGCGTAGACACCGTGAAACTGAAGGTAACGTTGCACGGTTGACTGTGTACCCTTGCACCATTAAAAACGCACTAGGGTCTGCGGGTCTAGTCACGGTGCAGCAGTCATAGAAGCCATGACTATTCTGGAAAAATATCAGGGGGCGGCTGCAATTCGTGGAGTCGCATGCTGAGTGGACAATTAGTGTTCGAAAGCATGTGATCTGGTCAAATGGGACCAACATCAACTGCTTCAGCTCCAATGGCCGCGCGTTTGCCTGGATTCGTGAAGGCACAATCCTACAATACCACCAAATCAAACAGACGGTAAACCATGGGGACAAGGATCGGTGATGGTGTGGGAAAATGTGACATGTGTGGAGGTAGGGTTCATACGCAAGATTGACGGACACATGGAGAGGCTCGTGTATGAGGGCATTTTGCATGACGAACTCGAATCGACCCTCCATTTCTATAGCATTTTCCCCTCTTAGGTCATCTCAGTGCGGACAATGACCCCAGTTATGCCTAGTGCATTAATGACTTGGAGAGCATGAGTATGTAGCCCTAGAGTGGCCTTCTTTTGCATCAAGCCTCAATCTCTGGGCTTACCTGAAAAGGGAGCTAGCCAAGCATAAAAGGCCTTCCTCTAGAATGCTGGAGCTTTAAGAGCTCGTCCAACAAGAATGGGAGGACATCCATGCTAAGGTTTGCTCTAGCCTCATCGACAGCTCGCCTAGGAGGGTGTGGGCGGTGATCAAGGCCAAAGGTCGGTCGGCTAGGAACTAGAAACACATTTTGGAAGTTTGCTCTCTCTGCTTGGAACTATTTGTCCGGATGTACCTCTTGTATATCTTTTGGGATATGAGTTAGATCCAATGTAATATTATGGATATTTGTAATATGAACACATCCACTATGTACCCCTCCCAAATCGTACCTCCATTAAATATTAAGGCTTCCTGTATAGTGTGTTAAAACCTAAAAACCCAAATTTATGCAAATCATACAGACAAAATTTTCCGCCACTGTGTCTACATGGTATCATGACACGAAGTCTGTCTTGTCCTTGCTTGATCCATCCATTCTCTGATGTCGATATGGTATCAGAACTAGGTTAGTTCCTAGCCTCAACGCTTCCGCCCTAGGTGCTCCCCACTCCTCCCGCCCTAGATTCGCCTCCTAGACTAGGTTAGGCCCTAGCCTGCCGCCCTAGCCTGCGCCCTAGTCCTAGGCCGCCGCCCCGGCTCCGCGCTGCCTGCAGCTCGCCGCCTGCTGAGCGCCGCCTGCTGCACGCACTGCCCGCTGCTTCTCGCCGCCAGCTGCACGCCACCGCTATGCGCTGCTTGCTACTCGCCGCCAGCGCACCCCACACCCTGCAGCCCCGCCGCCTGCTCTCGCCCGTCGCAGGCCTGCTCGCCGCCCATAGCTCGCTGTAGGCCCACTCGTCGCCTGCAGCCCACCAGTTCCGCCTGCTGGCCGCCTACCTGCCGCCTGCCGCTGGCCGCCGGCCGCTTTTGCCCGCCTGCCACTCGCCCGTTGCCGGCCTGCTCGCCGTTTGCAGCTCGCCACAGACCCATTCACGGTGGCCCGCTCGCCGCCTACAGCTCGCCGTTTCTGCCTGCTGGCCGTCTACCCGCCTTCTGCCGCTGGCCGCCAGCCGCTGCCACATGCCGGCCACTCGCCACTGCCGCTCGCCGCTGCCACCTGCTGTTGCCGCTCGCCTGCCACCTACCGCTGCCGCTGGCCGCCTGTCGACTATCAGCCCGCTTGCAGCCCGTTGCCTGCCTGCTCGCCCGCCAGCCGTTAGCTGCCAACCACCAGCCATTGCCGCCAGCCGCCAGCTGCTAGCCACCAGCTACCTAGCTGCCAGCCGCCAGCCGACAGTCATAGCCGCCAGCCGCCACTCATAGCCACTCGCCGTTAGCTGCCAGCCGCCAGCAGCTAGTTGCAGCTGCTAGCTGACACCTGCCAGCCGCTAGCTGCTGCCACCAGCCGCTAGCTGCTAGCCACCTGCCGCCAGCCGCCAGCCGCCAGTAGCTAGCAGCCACCCGATAGCCACCAATCGCTAGCCGCCAGCCGATAGCCGCCAGTCGCTAGCTGCCAAGAGCCCGCTGCAGCCGCCCGCCGCCAGCTGCCGGCCGCACGCCGTCGGCCAGCCACAGCCGCCAGCTGCGCCTCAGTAGCCGACAGCGCAACCGCCGCCACTGCACCCATCGGAGCTGCCACTGAACCTGTCGCCAGCTCCATAGCTGCCGCCGTTGTCGGATTTGGCGTCGTATGCCGCCCATGCCCCTGTTCAAGTATGTCTGACCCCATGTGGCACTGGCTATCTGGGAGGCAACTGTCGCCCGCTACTCGACCTCGTCCTCCATCAGCCTCGGCCACCTCCTCCTCCCTTTCCTCTTCCCCTACCTAGCCTCCTTCTCTACGGTCGCGAGCCTCATCGCGCACATGCGCTCCCTCGAGGTACGCTACCGTGCGGCCTGTTTTGAGGCCCATCTCTGAGTGCACCCCCCCCCCCCCCCACCTTCGCCACCCTTTACTTCCTCACCACCCGCCTCCGTTACCGACTTGCTCCTACACGTAACACCCTTCTTGCACTACACCCCAATGCCCTCACCATCGACCTCTTCTCTGACTCCCTGACAAAGATTGAGACCGGCCTCCGCGCCATTGCCGAGTCCACTATCGCGGTGCCGGCCCCTATCTTTCAGGGGTGCCCTCCGCCCCAGCTCCCTGTCCCTGGCGCCTCCGCCTCTATCGCAGAGACCGCTGCGGCGGCCACTGCACCCGGGCCACACTCCTCGGCGCCCGCGGCACCCAAGTGGTCATGGGGCCTCGGCAGCGGTAGGAGGTGGGGGCACTAGTGAGGCCCGGGGAATCGGCGGAGGAGCGGGTGCGGAGGAGGAGGGGGAGCAGCAACAGCAGTAGTAGAAGCGGTAGCAGACGCGGCAGCAGCTGCTGTGGGACTCTGGGAGTTCTGGGCATGGTGCGGGCCCTGGCGTTTGAGCCCCAGGGCAGTCACTGCCCTGGGAATTGCGTGGTTTTTATTGGGGCCAGGGTGGCGTGAGGCCTGGGGGCCCCATGCACTGTGTGTACCACATCTAGACCAGCCCCATGATCGCCACGGTCTGCGGGCTCACGGGTAACACTGCCACTCGATACCTTCACCACCTGGACAATGTGTTCGACGGTCACTTTGTGCCCCTGGCGGCCCCACCGGACTGGCCTACCCTTATCCGCCTCGGCGTCGCGGTGAGATGGCTCAGATAGGCTCTGGTCTTCCCACGTTGCTCTCCGCCCTCCCTGCCTCGGTAGCCACCGCGTGCGCCTTTTGCGTCGAGGGCCAGCAACGCGCAGCCCCTCACTCCTCCTCTTTTCCTCTGACCATTGCTCCACTGCAGACTCTGCACAGGGACGTCTTGCCCCGATCGAGGGACTTCACAGGGAGTGCTACTTCCTGGTTGTCCTCGACAACTTATTGAGGTTTACCATGGTATTCCCATTGGAGCGGAAGGCCGACGTGCTGGATGCCCGCCTCCCGTGGCTCACCCCTATTTGTGCTCCATCTTCACTCCGACCGCGGTGGCGAGTTCACCTCCGGTCATCTTGGCGCGTTCTGCCATAGGAAGGGCATCACCCAGACGTTCACCCTATCAGACTCGCCACAACAGAATGGGGTAGGTGAGCAATGCATTGGCCTAGTCATGGAGGTGGCCCGCACCTCCAGGGTCCATGCAAGTGCCCCCATTTTCTGTGGCCGTTAACGGTGCGGTATGCGGCTCGCCAGCTTAGCCTGTGGTCTCACTCCTTGCGGCCGCAGGTTTTGCCTACCCTACTCTGGACTGGGCCCCTAGGTGACGCGTCAGCGTTTCACATCTGGGGCTGCCTGGCTCACGTCCGCGACACCATCACAGATAAGCTCTCAGCCCGCACCCTATCCTGTGTCTTTGTCTGGTTCCCGTTTGATGCTCCTGAGTGGCTTTTCTACCACCCAGTACAGCACCGCTTCTTTCGATGAGTCTGTCTCTCTTTCTATGCTCACTTCCTTCACCGTGGCACTCCTGTTCCTCCTCCCCCCCTCTTCCTCGACCCTCCTCAGCCTGCCGCTCCCCTCCCACCCCACCCGACCCCGTCTGGTGTCTCCCACGCCACTCCCCTCCCCTCGGTCGGGCCTGTGGGGGAGTCTGCTGACTATGGGAGCCCTATGGTTGGGGGTGCACGTGTCGTAGCTGCGGCACCTCTCCCCTAAGCCCAAGTGTCCTGGGCACCTAAGCAGCCTCCCCCGTCGCCGTCGCCGCAGTAGCAGCAGCAGCATCAGCGGCCGCCGCAGCGTTTGCAGCAGCAGCAGCAATGCTGCGGGGCCTGTGGGCCATGGGGGTGGTGGTTCTGAGGGTGCTCGCTCTTGGGGTTGCTAACTCTAGGGGTGCTGGTTGTGGGGTTGCTGTTTCTGGGGGAGCTGGTTGTAGGGCTACTAGTCCTAGAAGTGCTGGCTCGGAGAGTACTGGCAGCAGCAGTGGTGGGACTGGGGGTTCTGGCGTAGGCTGGGAGGAGCCGCAACCACAAAAACAGTAGTAGCAGCAGCAACAAAAACAACAGCTGCAGCAGCCGTAATAGCAGACGCAATCTGCCCTTTGTCTCCTTGGCCTTTTCCTCCGGTTCCCTTGACTGCCCACGTGTCCCTCCCACAATGCCTCCATCCTGCCTGCCCCTATCTACGGACCGCTGTTCCCTCCCCCAGACTCGTCTTTGGCTCGTTTCCCCCCTCGTTCTCCTCCATCCCCTGTACCGTCCCCCGTTGGCGACCTGTGGGTGCATCGTCCCCCTGGTGGTCGTCCAATCTCTCCTTATGCTAGTGTCGACCCTATAGTCCTTCGTTCTCATGCTACTTCAGTCCCCAACCTACGGTTACCTCCCCAGTCATCCCTACCCTTGTCGTCTTCTCCTCCCTCTGAGTCTGCTCGCACCACTCGTCCAGGCGTCTGCCTCTTGCTTGCCTCTCTTGTTACTGACCCTACGGTGCTCTTGCTGGTGTCTATACACTCGTCGCTACTGTTGCTAACTTTGCTGCAAGCCACCGCATTGATTACGCCTCCGCTCTGGTCTCTAGCCATGCCCATCCTCTGTCCGTCAGGGTTGAACCTGCTCTTGGCAGTGACGTTCTAGAGGATAGGCAGTATGAGCTACTGTAGCTTTCCTTGCGGCTGTTGTACCTCATCTCTGCAACATGCTTGTGTCCCCTTAGGGTGACCCAGACGCCCTGGACATCCCTGTCCCACGCTCATATGCAGAGGCGGTCTCGGGGCCCTGGGCAGCCCAGTGGATACAGGCGATGGAGCAGAGATAGCACCTTATAGATCTACTGGCACTTACGTCGACGAAACTTCTCTACTTTGGTCAAACATAGTCGATGACATGTGGATCTATAAGGTGAAGCTCCCACCTAGAGAGCCGCTGCAGTTCATTGCATGGTATGTGGCCAGAGGCTTTAGCCAGGGAGAGGGTGTGGACTTCTTCCAGACCTTTGCCCCCACCCCAAATATGACTACTCTTCGGATACTCCTCCACATAGCAGCACATCGTGATTACGAGCTCCACTCTCTGAACTTCTCAACAGCCTTCTTGCAGGGCAGCCAACACGAGCAGATCTACTTGCGGCGCCCACCCGGCTTCACCGGGTCCTTCACTCCTTGGACCTAGTGGAGCCTGTGCCGCCCTGTCTATGGTCTGCAGCAGGCGCCCCGTGAGTGGCACAACACGCTCCGCACTACACTCGCGCCTCTCCATTTCTTCACGTCCTCTGCTGCCCCCTCGCTCTTCGTTGGTGCTGGTCAAACTCCTTTCTATATCCTTGTATACTTAGACGACCTTACCTTTACTATATCAGACAGCGTCGAACTGGCCTCAGTGAAGTCCGAGCAGCTCAGGCAACATGCCTGCACAAAACTAGGAGAGCTGCAGCGCTATCTGGGATTGGAGATCTCTTGTGATCAGTCACACTCTCCCAATCCCACATGGTACAAGAGATCCTCCAAAGGTTCAGCCTTTAGTTACAATATGCTGCTATGGTTCGGCCTTTAGTTCTTGTTGGTACAGCCCACTCCCCTGCCTATGGACTACAAGCTCTTAGCTCATGTTTCTGGTACCCAGACATAGTGGGGTGCCTTATGTACTTGATGACGTTCACTCATTCCGATCTAGCCTACCCTCTCAGTATCCTTGCTCGCTTCGTTGCGACTGGCAGGAACCGACCAGAGCACTAGTCGGCTGCCAAGAGGGTGTTGCGGTGCTTGGCGAGTACCTCAGGCTTGGGGCTTGTGCTAGGAGGACGGGTGCCAGTTGTCCTCATTGGACGTACAGATGCGTCGTGGGTAGACGACCTGGAGACACTCAGGTCATCACAAGGCTACTGCTTCAGCCTTGGAACAGGTGCCGTGTCGTGGCAGTCCACTCGGTCATCGTCTGTAACACAGTTCAGTTGTGAGGTAGAGATCTAAGGTGGTGCTATGGGTGCTCAGTAGCCCCGCTGGCTGACGTTCGTGCTCACTGGCCTTGGTGAGCCCCCAGGTCCGCCTTGGTCCTGTTTGCTGATAACAGGGCCATGATCTTCGTGTGTAAGGAGGCTCAGCTTCAGGGCAAGGCCAAGCACATCCACATGCGGTTCTTCCTGCTGCGTGAGTTGCAGCAGTGCGGGCATAGCACAGTTGGCCTCAGAGGCCAATATTGCTGATCACTTCATCTAGGCCCTTGGGCATCGTGACCATCAGCGGTTGTGTACTCAGCTTGGTCTAGTCCCAGTTGCCTCACACTTGCTTGCATCCTGATCTGTACTAAACCGGTTTCATGTATTCTGTTCTATACAGGTTGTCTTGTTACACTTGCTGACTCTGGCCCTTGTCTTTGTGGCCAGACTGTCAATGCTGCCCTGAGCTGCTTGTTACATACACCAGAGGTCAGACTAGTGGTGCTGCCCTGGTTTGCTTTGTTTTGCTTTGCTACCAGTCTCTGCCCCTACCTAGCCTAGGCGGTGTGTTAGCGCACATGTGTACATGTACTATAGGCTAACTAGGGCAGACTATAGATAGTACAACACCTAGATACTGTACAAACTTTGTCTTGTCCTTGCTTGATCTATCCATTCTCTCATGTCGATAAGCGAAGCCAACGGGGTTGTGTATTTCAATACTATGCCATACCGCACTTTACCCCATTTTCTCTGGCTCCTACATGCTGCCCACATGCTACACCGCCTGTCCTACTACTCTAGCTTTTGTGGGCCCAAAGGTTCATAACCATACAAAGAGCATCAGTGTGGCCTCCCTTCCTATTTCTCAACTTGCGAAGGCTGCCTTGTGAAAGCGGATTTGAGGCACATGGTGCGGTGCACCATTCACCCTGCTCCCCCCGCCTCCTGACCCACCCCCTCTCAATTCCACCCCACCCTCTTACAGTTTACAACACTTCGTGGCATACAGTGTCGGCCCTCATTCGGAGGATTTGAGGGGCAACACTACTCATGAGCTAACCAAGGCTGCTGGCTCTCCCCAAATCTGTTGAACAGTTGAGAGCCAACTGCCCACCCCCCCTGAAGGTGCATTTGCTGGTGGCTATGTGAGCGTGTGCATAGCCAAGTCAAGTTTTCTTTAAGGGGTTGCATTTGGCAGGACCAGCTGAGAAGTTTTATAAGTTTTTTTTTTTTTTTTTTTTTGAGATTTTAGGGGTAGTAAAAAATGCAGAGGATCTAGTGGGGTGTGCAATATTTTCTCTACATGCTTTGCAAAAAGTTTTTTTTTTTTGCAACCATAAGTTTGTATTCTTTAAAACGTTAGTACAGCTGTTATGAAGCGAATAGAGTGTGTGTCGAATAGTTGAGTAGCGAGGAACAATACGATGAGGCAGCATTGAAACAACAGGGAGTATGGATAAATAGTAGCTAGGCCTAGAGCACACGGTCGAGGCTCGGCATAGCTGAGACGTGTGGTTTGTAAATTGGCACGGAGCGCTAAGATCTAGGCATGAATCTGCAAGGCGGGCAAAATGTATGTGGCTCATCAGGGGACCACATTTGGGTGCCGCGATTTGAATTCCGTGGCAGAGCTGTGCGGCAACCCCGTTATAGCAATGTACGCCTTACTAACTAAAAGTCGTGATAAGGAAATACCATTTCCTTACACCATATCCCCTCCAAGGTATTGTATGGTTTTAGCTAAGACCGCCGACGTCGCGCACGTTGCGTAACTAAAGGTAGACTTGTGATACTGGGTAATTTTCGATATGTGCCAGAGGCACCCAATTGTTTTCCAGGGGCATCCGGTCTTTCCAGGATATCAGAAAATCGAGCAGGCGAGCCCCTCGAGGGTCCTTGATCCGATGGCTGAGAATCTTCGCAGGTTCGACGATGGGCTGTAACGGAAGATATCATGTGGCTGATTGTAAATGGTCCGCAGTAGCGAGGGCAAAGTTTTGGAACGATGGGTAGTAGAGGTTTGCGTATCGAGCAGTACTAAGTCTCCAGCCTGGTAAGTCAATGTTCATCGGTGTAGGTCAGCGATACGCTTAGAAAGGCTTCTGCTGCTTGCTCCCAAGAGTTTTGTAAAAATTTGGGCCTAGGATACAGACGTTTGGCGTGATGGGTACTATAGGGTTTTGTCCGTAATTCTGGTAGAATGGTGATTGTTGGGTAGTGGCCGATGGGGCGTTGTTATACGCGAACTCTTTCAATGGCACTTGTGGCTCCTAGTCGGCCATGTTATCGCAGGTGGCGTGAATCAGCTGTTCCATCGTCTGATTGGCTCGCTCGATCTGTCCACATTTTCGCGGTGATAGGCCGAGGAGAACTGTAGGCGTGTGCCAAACTGATTCCAAAGCTTACGCCAAAAGTTGCTGGTGAAATTCATATCACGATCGAAAATTATGACGGATGGAAATCCGTGGAGGTGAACAACGGTCGATATGAAAAGGCGAGCTGCTTCTTCGGCTAGGATGCTTTTATTGCAAGCGGCAAAGTGAGCCATCTTCGTCTGCTTTTTAAAGACGACAAATATTGTGTCATTGCAACCGTCCTTGGCAGGCAGTCCCGTGACGAAATCCATCGTCACCTGCTGCCGCGCATGCTCAGGCGGTGGAATCGGCTGCAATTGTCCAGATGGCTTCTGCTTCGACGACTTCATGGTTTGGCAGGTCCTGCACAAAACCACATGCTGCTGCACGTCCCCTTGCATGTTAGGCCAGAAATCATGTCTGGTCAACTGTTGCCGTGTTTTCTCCACTCCGATGTGCCCTACAACTCTGCTGTCATGGGCTTGCTGATTGGCCTTTTTGGCCCTTGTCTCAGTGGCTAGACTTGTAGTGCTGCCCTGAGCTGTTTTGTTATTTACTCTAAAGGCCAGACTAGTAGTGCTGCCCTGGATTACTGTATCTTATTAGGCTCTTCCCCTTCTAGGCTAAGGGGTGTGTTAGATTTCATATTTGAATGTATCAGGATATATGAACTGTAGCCTCATATTACATAAGGTACAAGACTAGATAACCTCTTTGTCCTTGTTCTCCCCTAGTCCAACTTTTCTTCCCGTGACGTAATGCATTACTATGTTTGCTCAATACATGTGTGCTCTCAGAGCCTTCTTTATCCCACTTTCCAAAGTCGTCGAATGGACTTCATTGATGGTGTGTGCTTTAGGGAACCACGAACTAGAGAGTACGAATCGACGAATCACGTGATGGCCCATAATGGAAGCCACATTACAGAGCTTGATCAAATCCTGCCCACAGAATTTGTGGTCTTCTCCTCCTGCCCTTCCCCCTCTCCCTACCTTCCCCCACTTTCCTCCACTCACTGCCCCCGTGACTCCAGTCTCCTCCCTGCTGCGCGACTTGCCAACCATTCGGTCACCTCCCCTCACCTTGTCTCTCTCTGTTCAACCCACCCTCTCGCTTCTACTGCTCTCACAGCAACCACTCCTCACTTCCACGTAGAGCAGAGTCCACACACCCCCTCCCCACCCCTCCCCCCCCCCCTCCACCTCCCCCATCCCGCTTCCTCCCCCCCACCCTCCTCCCCCCCTTGGCCCTCCACACAACCTCACCTCCTCGCCACGCTAGTGCATGGACCTTAGAATGGTCGCCACTCGTGCTGTACAAGGCCCGAGATTGATTTTTGGGCACCCTTAGGAGTCGGGGTAGCTTGATGATTTCACCCTTATTTGTAAGGGTGCTAGGAGCAAATTCGGCCTCAAAACACTTTTTTACCCTTACAAAATCAGGGTGTACTCCAAAAAGTGTCCACTGGTAAGGGCAATCAGGGTAAAATACCCTTCAATCACTGGCCCTAATATTGTAACCCTCATTCTTTGGCTGCAAAACATTTCTCAATCTTCGACACGTGAAAAATTTGGGAGGGATTGACATGACTCTGCAATGTTGCATCTTGAACTCCCGTTAAGGGTTTTTCCTTGGCCCCGGCTCGGGCACGACATGGGTTCCCGTTGTCAGTTATTTTTGTCGACTTACTGAACTGTAGGGCCACTCTTGGGGCAGCCCAGGGGCTTGGTTGAAACACTGCCCTCTCTGACATTTTGCGCTTTATGGTGACTACCCAAACGTTAACAGTTTTTGGGCTGCCTAGCGTGCGACTTTAGGTGGTATCAACCCTAAACGCAAGGTCCTTTTCCGATTTAAGGGTTGATACCACGCAAAGTACCATGGCGGGCCCCTACGGGTTTTAGTTTGTTATTCCCCTGCCATTAACAACTGTAGCGGCGCATATGACACTGAAGACATGAATAATGCATAAATAAAATAAAATAAAATAAAATAAAGGGCAGGCTGTTGTAACAATGTGCATGACTTCGCAAATGCTTGGCTACCCTTGAAAACCCCTGTAGCCCAATAGTAAGAACAAAGCTCGATGTAAATCTCTGATAGGTTGCATAGATTATCCACCCATTTTAGGTATATGTTGAAAATGAGTATTTTTCAGCACCTTTTTTCTTTTTATTGGGGTTGTCCACTAGATATTTCGTGAGAAGGTAGGGGGATATAATATAAATTTGATAACAAAAAAATAAATCCTAAACCCAATTAAATCTGTAGAAATGCTTCAAGGCTCTATATAGAAGAAAATTACAGTAACGGAAATAAAATGGGCTTAAAAATCCATTGCAATAGATAGACATTGTGATTTAGGCATGATATGTTGTCATAAGTCGACCACAACAGATTGCATAGTGTGCCTCTTGACCTCAGCTGCTGAATGCAGTTGGGTGTTGTAACTTTAATCGAGTTTCTTGTAAAGAGTACAATAATATGTTGCTGTCACTCGATGTGGACACTTTAGGCCAAAATCGAGTCCAGATCTATTTACTGTCTGCATTTCGCGATCTCGCAACCTAAGCTTCCTTTTTTTTCTCGATAGTACAGCGGCAACTACGCCAAGCTCCTAGCGACGATGCGACCGCTTCTTTCGAGCCTGAAAGATAGGATCGTGACCCTTCAAGGTCAGAGTTTTCGACTAATCGCAAGGGCATTAGGAATAGGGAAGAGCACAGTACAGAAATATGCACACCAAGCCGCCCAGCGCACAAGCAGCCTAGCGGTCAGGCCGATTGTTCCTAGGAACGGCCGACCGTGCATGCCCTCGGTACATGATAGGTGCTCACTGGTTCGAGCAATCACTTCCAGCCATGCGAAGACTAGCATAGAAGCCGTGAAACTACTAGAATCGGAGCGCGTCATCAAGATATGCCCTAGAACCGTATGCAACGCCCTGAAGCATTCTGGTTTAGTAGCCGTGCAGAAAGCGAAGAAGCCGCGTCTTTCTGCCTGTAACATCAGAGACTGCCTCGATTTCGCCAAGGCGCGCCTTGACTGGACCATGGAAGACTGGAAGCGGATGATCTAGTCTAACGAGACCAAGATCAATCGCTTTTCCAGTAATGGCCGCAAGTACGCTTGGATACGTGATGGGGCGGCCCTACAAGGTCACCAAGTGCAGCAAACCGTCAAGCATGGGGGTGGGTCATTAATGGTATGGGGGTGCATGACATATGATGGCCTGGGATATATGTGTAAGATTGACGACCGCATGGATGGGGAGCTATACAAAAGCATATTGCATGATGAGCTTGCACAAACCATCGATTTCTATAATCTAACCCCCTCTGATGCCATCTTCCAGCATGACAACGACCCCAAGCACAAGAGCCACGTTGTGCAGGCTTGGCTGTCTGAGCAGCAGTATTCAGTCCTAAAGTGGCCTTCCTCCTCCCCTGATCTCAACCCCATAGAGCACTTGTGGGCACACCTCAAAAGAGGGCTTGCCAAGTATGAGCTTCCCCCCACAGGGATGCTCCAGACTTAGGAGCGGGTGCAAGAGACATGGGATGGGATTGGGGCGGATGTGTGCAGGGGGCTCATTAATAGTATGCCGAGGAGGGTGAAGGCAGTGGTTAGGGCTAAGGGGAGATGGACTAGGTACTGATTTTGGATGGTTAATTGCTTTCTTGAAATCTGGCAAAAACTGTCCGAATACTACTTGGTGAATATTGTGGTTGGTGTTGCACAATAAACATGCCCTTTTAAGCTGCATAACATGTGCTCTTCTTGCTTAGGAGGCAGTCTACTAGTAAATGAAAGCCAGCTGTTTAAAATAGTCAGTATAGAAAATACACACTGTGTATTGTTGTATTTAAATTCATTAACAGTGACGAAAAACATTGCCCGGATGTTGAGGGCCAATCGTGTTCTCAGTGACTTTAAGACCCTTAAATATTGGCTTTCAGATCCTTACACATTAAATCTTAATCCTACTGCGTGCTGGGATATGGAGGGGCACATCCGCCTTGTTTCTAGAACGTTAAAATATAGATTAGTAACAAGGATCAAAACCAAACGAGTCGAAATATACAAAATGCGGATCCGGACAAATAGTTGCAGGAACGAAAGCTAAGTTCAATAGCTATTTCTAGAACCTAGTATACCAAACATGGGCCATAATCACAGCCCGCACCCTCCTAGACATGTTATCGATAAGGTTAGTGCAAACCTTGGTAGGGATCTACTCCCACTCTTCCTTGACCAGCCCTTTTGCATAAGGGGGTGAGCACTAGGATATTCGCAAAAGAGTTAGGCATAGGCAAGAGTATTGTGCACTATTGTGGATTGGGTTATCTCTAAGACTAGCCACACCGAGGTGGGGCAAAAAATGCCGCCACCCGATTGGCCCGAATTTATCACATATCTTTTTCGGCGTACCGTTGTAGTTTAAATCACGAACACTAGCGTAGACGCCGTTGAACTAATGGTAAAGCTGCACGAGCGATTGTGCACCCTTGCACCATTAGAAGCACGCTACGATCCACGGGTCTCGTCGTGATACAGCAACCGAAGAAGTCGTGGCTGTCCTGGACGAATAACCGAGGCCGGCTGCAATTCGCGGAGTCGCATGCTGAGTGAACAAATAATGATTGGACACACGTGATCTGGTTATATGGGACCAAGATCAACCACTTCTGCTCTAATGGCCACACATACAGTATGTTTTGATTCATAAAGGCACAACCCTGCAGTCTCACCAAATCTAGAAGTTGTATGTTCCATTTTTTATGCTCCAAACTTAACATGTCAGTAACACTGCTGACCCGTAATTGGTTAGCTTTCTTAAGTAGAGGGATTGCTGGTGAGTCTTGCAACAGTGCATCATTCTTTTTATTGCTCAACCCCCACTCGTACCTAGTTCTTTCTCTTTGCTCGTGCCTTGTTCTTGCTCGTACCTAGTCCTTGCTCGTACCTAGTCCTTGCTCATACCTAGTCCTTGCTCGTACCTAGTCCTTGCTCGTACCTAGTCCTTACTCATACCTAGTCCTTGCTCGTACCTAGTCATTGCCCGTACCTAGTCCTTCAGACCTGGTACACCGAACAGGAGGGTGGTGTCACCTGGTGCACATGGCAGCAGTAGCATCACGCTCCCAGGAGCACCGCGCTCCCATGAGCCTCGCGCTCCCAGGAGCACCGCGCTCCCTGGAGGAGCGTCGGGCTCCCAGGATCACCACACGCTAGTGCAATGGCACATTATCTGCATGTTCCCCCCCTGAATCTTTTCAGGAGGACCACCTGCTGCTGCTGCTGATGCATATGGCGGCGCATTGCAATGCAAGAGGGGATGCTTGGAACCACTCTAACTCCCTCTTTCCTTCTCTTCTACCTTTTAGAAGGACCGCACCTTGCTCCTGCACGTGGCGGCGCATTCTAGCTTGCCTTATCCGTTCTGCCCATGTGCTCTCCCCTTGCGCATCCCAGGAGGTCCACACCTTGCTGCTGCACGTGGCGATGCATGGCACGAGCAGTGGCAAGCCGTTGCCAGGGCAAAGGTGCTGTCGAGGCGAGGCTGCAAGGCATGCTGCAAAAGATTCAATGCGCTCCTGAATAGCTGTAGCGAATCCTTGCTCCATCGTGCTCAAGGGGATGTCCCTTACTCCATCGTGCTGAAGCGGAGGGTCCCTTGCTCCATCGTGCTCAAGTGGAGGTTCCTTGCCCTATTGTTTACTTGCAATATGAGATGGCCAACCCTTTGAACTGGCCTCATCTGTCCCTCGGCAACATATCAACCATGTACCGGAATACGCACCATGTAAGTCGCTCTTGTTGACAATTCCAAACATGTTCTTAGTCATGTCACCAATATGTGTATTCGATACGTGCCGGAAGTTTTTCAAGCAAGAAGCGCGGAACACTCTGCTGGAAGCTGGCATACATGTATTTGCCATTGAAAATAGCACTATCCATGTGATAGCCTTTAAATTTATCTCGTATCTGTGATTAACAACCCCTTATCATAATTTGTCGACTCATAAGGCACTATAGCTATTCTGTTCTCTATAACCAACAGCAATTTGTTACATCAAGGCCATGGTCTTAGGAACCCGCTTTTCATCTTTCATCTTTCTGTCGATTCTCTACCCGTCTCTCGCCATTCTCATCCCTCTCTTCTTGTCTTTCTTTCCATTTGCTAGCAGGGTGGTACTCCAACAAAGGGTCATCTTTATTCCTTGCAGCCCAAAAAATCACCACCTGTGCCAACCTCACCGCTCCCTCCTTCACCAATGTCAGTGTTGGCACCAGCAGCAGCAGCAGCCCTCACTCACATTCTGTCCGTCGCAACAGCTTTGGAGGCTGAGACTGATCAGCAGCTCTTCCAAGTGCTGGAACCATCTCCTTTGTCCTCAATACAATCACCTTCAACACTATCACCCTTCGTTCAATCACCTTCAACATTTCCCTTAGTACAATCACCCGCAACACTTTCTCCACGCAGCAGTCTTTTTCGAACCCTCATTCCACCTCTTGCAACTCAAGCTGCCGATGGAAAGGCTCGCATGGCAAGGGTCGACACTGACATGGCAATGGGGTTGAACGCGAGTGTGGAAATGGAGGACAACGCATGCGGGGGCTTGTTTATTTCTCCCTAGAGCATCCAAAGTGGGTTTGCCAGATCATTATTATGAAGTATATTACAGCAGCCACGATTGCAAACAACAGGATTGCTGATGTATGGTTATTGGAAGGGCTAAAATGCAAGTTGGGAGAGCACAAGGCTTCGAAGCTTGATGTTTCAATGTATTGTAACCTACGGCCCGAGGCCCTTCTTAGGCCATGCTTATGTTGCGGGGGGGTGGGGCTCGACTCTAGAAAGCAATTGCATGAATTATCATGTGTATATCTTATCTTCTTGTTTGTGTGTTACCTTGGCCCTATGGTTTGTATGTTAGCGTTCAGATAAATGTAAATGTGTTAGTATATGTATGAAAATTCTTGCCTTGCTAGGGTTCATACTATATAGGGTAATACTTGATATACTCTCCTGTCTTGCTCGTCGTCCACCTAGTGCCCGTCCTGTCTCTCATCATGCTAGAGTCCACCATATGGTCCTTCGTTCGCGTGCTCCTCCAGTCCATGTTCTTCTGTTACCTCCCCAATCATTGCTCCCGCTGTCCCATGCTCCTCCCTCTTACTCTGCTCGCACTGCTTGTCCAATCATATCTTGCTTATTTGCGTCACTTGTCACTGACCCTACTGCTCCTCCTAAGACTGTCTCTGCATTTTTCACTGCCGTCGCTGACTTCGCTGCTAGCCACCGCCCTGTCTACCCTGCCCGTCCTTTGTCTGTCGGGGGTGCACCTATCTCTGCGCCATGTTAGAATCCCCTGAGGGTGACCTAGATGCCCTCAACATCCTCATCCCGCGCTCTTACGCTGTGGCAGTGTCGGGGCCCTAGGCAGCCTAGTGAATACAGGCCATGGAGGCAGAGATGGCATCCTACAGACCCACAGGCACTTACGGTGGCGTATTTCCCCAACCTGGGGCGAATGTAGTCGATGGCATGCAGATCTATAGGGTAAAACGCGCACCTGGAGAGCCGCCAAAGTTCAAGGCGCGCTACATGGCTAGAGGCTTCTGTCAGCAGGAGGGTATGGACTTCTTGTAGACCTTCTTCCCTACCCCGAAGATGGCTACTCTTCGTGTGCTCCTCCACCTAGCCGTACAGCGTGACAACGAGCTCCACTCACTGGACTTCTCCACAAACTTCCTGCAGGGCAGTCTACACGAGCAGATCTACGTGAGACGCTAACTAGGCTTCTCTTGGCCCTTCCCACCTGGAACCCAATAGAGCCTGTGCCGTCCTGTCTATAGTCTGCCTCAGGTGCTCCACCCCACATTATGCTTGCCGCTCTGCAGTTCTTCTCGTCTTCTCCTGATCCCTCGCTCTTTGTCCGTACTAGTCATACTCCGTACTACAAAGTTCAGTACGTAGACGATCTCATCTTTGCTACTCTTGACTAAGTCGCACTGGCCTTAGTGAAGGTCTAGCTGCTCAGGCGACACGGCTGTACAGACCTGGGAGAGCTACAACACTCTCTGGGCTTGGAGATCTCTCGTGATCGAGCCGCACACAGGATCACACTCTCCCAGTCCCACGTGGTTCCTCCAGCGATTCGCCCTTCAGTTCTCTTCAGCACAGCCGACCCCTCTGCATGTGGATCATAAGCTCTCTATTCCTATTCCGGTAGAGCCGGTCGAGCAAAGTGGCCCATACGCAAAGCTGGTGGATTGCCTCATGTACCTAGTGACGTGCACTCAACCAGATCTAGCGTACTCGCTCAGTATCCTTGCTCACTTTGTTGCGACTGGCAGGCACTGACTAGAGCACTGGTCGGCTGCCAAGCGGATGTTGCGGTATCTGCGAGTACATTAGGACTGGAGCTTGTGCTGGGAGGACAGGAGCCAGTGGTCCTCACTGGACACACAGACACGTCGTGGTCTGAAGCCTTGGAGATGCTCAGGTCCTCACAGAGCTACTGCTTTAGTCTCGTGGAGGTCCACTACGTTGTCGTCTGTAACTCAATCTAGTTGTAAGGCAGAGATCTACTCTGGGGCTATGGCTTAGGAGCTCCGCTGGCCAACGTTCTTGCTCACCGACTTAGGTGAGCGGCCTAGATCTGTCGTGGTCCTTTTTGCTTATAACAGTGCTATGATCCTCATGTATCAGGAGATTAGACTTGATGGCAGCGCGAAGCACATCCAGCTGCGGTATTTCCTGCTGCGTGATTTTCAGCAACGCAGTCAGGCTTGTGTAGTACAATTGGCCTCAGAGGCCAACACTACTGATATCATTACCAAGGCCCTAGGGCCTCATGACCATCTGCTGTGCTCAGCCTTGCCTAGCCTCAGTTGTCTCGCCCTTGCTTGTATTCTGATCTATCATGTACTGACTTTGTACTTGCTACTCTAAACCGGCTGTCTTGTTAGACTTGCTGACTGGCCTTTTGGCCCTTATCTCAGTGGTTAGACTAGTAGTGCTGACCTGTGCTGTTTCTTGTCACATACTCCAGAGGCCAGACTACCGGTAGTAGTGTTGCTCTGGATTAGTATTTTTTGTTAGACTCTACTCCTACATAGGCTAGGGGGTGTATTAGCATTTATATATGTATCTATATATGTGTTAGGATATGTATGAACAATGCAGTCGTGCTAGGGTTCAGACTATATAGGGATAACACTTAGATATACTCTCATGCCTTGTACTCCCCTACTCAACCGATTCTTCTTTACGACATTGTTCCCCTTCGTTGCAATGTAGCAACAAAAACAATTTTGCATGAGATGATCGCTGGCATTGTTGATGTGTGTGTCTATTAGCCTCCAGGCAAGGCACAACTTAGCCATTAACTTAGAAAAAGAAATGAGGTGGTTTACAATATTGCAGGAGGGCAGCTTGGATAAGGTTGCATTTCTTGTAATGTTAAGTGTAGCCGAACATTTTCACAAAACGCGGCTATTTATGAAGCGTATTTAGAGCCCCTGCTTCCTTCCTCCCACCTTCCGACTCATCCAGTCCCGTTGGCTGGGGCCTCGGCTTGTTGACTGGGCTTCGTCTCGTTGACTGGGCCTCCTCTGTTCAAGGAAATTTGTAACGGAAACATTTGCGAATCAGAATCCACGACTCTCGCAACGCAATAGCCGATCGCGGAATCGGGGTCCCCCCCGAGCACACTGTCCATCCGATCGGGGAGCCGCGCCCAACCACAATTTCCCGCAATGTCCCCTCAGCTGTGCCTGGCTTAGCCGCTCCTGCTCCCCCCCGCCCACCCACTTTCCCTCTCCTCACCTCCCCCACCCCACCCCCGATCGCCTCATCCATTTCACTTCCTCCGCGTCGTTTTGCAACGTCGGTTAACTCTCCTAACCTCTCCTCGCCTCTCATTTCTCCTCATCTCTCCTCGCCTCTCGCTTCTCCTCATCTGTCCTCACCTCCTCCGCATTCCATTCGTCACTTCTGTGCGTCAAATTAGCGAGAACCTCCAAGAAAACATGTCTTCTGCAGAGATAACGCACAGGTGATGTCCTACCTCCCTCCAAAGCTAAACCACCTCTCTCCTAAGCTAAGTAAGTCAAATCCACGGTCTGCTCTTCAGAAAAGCATGGACCCAGGAAAATTTTTGTAGGACGGGCTTACAGAACAGCGTCGTTTACATGATTTCCTGCTCGAAGCGACAAACAGGAATATAACGTCAGCTGGAGGTCTACAGCGAATGCTGTTTGATCTGGTCTGGATTCTTCTGGACCACTCTGCTCGGGCTCTAATCGAGTCAAACAGACTAGAGGGCCTGACCTGTTTGGGGATGGCAGACGCATCATGGCGTCGCGTAGATTCCGGTAGCAGACGAATGGCGTTGGGTGCTACAGTACAACGGTTCAGTAATGGCCGACGACTATGGCGTCGGGTCACACGTGTAGACCCACTTGTCGTAACTCCGAGTTAATTTCGAGTCCGGCCAGATAAATTTCGCATACAACGTACAGTACTACTACGCACGAACGGGTTCAAAACAAAGTAGCCGAAGTCGGATAAAATTTGAACCTGCTCTTATCGACATTCCGTCACGCCAGCTTCGGATAGTCGAGTCTGTCTCCGCAGCTGCTGCAGCGAGCGTGCGAAACCCTCCCCTTTTTTACGCCTAATAGGCGTCTACAGTCTGAAGCAAACGAAACAAAATGCCGAGGGCTCTGCGACTGCGACTCCCACTGGTCGCATACACGCTTGGAGTCGCAGAGCCCTCTGGGCGACGGATCTGTTTGATACGGTTGCGACGTCATCATTTTCGCTCCCGGCGCTCCCGTGGTTGCGATTGGTCCGTCAAGCCACACTCCCTATTTCAAACAGATCCGTCGCATTATAGACTGCTCTCATGATTTCAAGGGCCTCGTAAACAGAACTGTCAGTAACGGCTGGGCTCGCCTTTCCCCGTCTACTAGTACTACTCACCTCGCCTCGCCTCGCCATATCCAAGGGATCAAATCGGGCAGATCGCCTGATCGATACTGTAATAGAGTTCTGCTCGTGCGTTGTCTTACGCGATACCAGCTCCTCGCAACTCGCGGCGCCTTGGCGATTTTCCAGGCACCTAACGTAACCGCCCTTTCCTCCGATCGCCATAGTCTGTTCATGCGTTGTCCTGTGCAATGCTGGCTCCTCGCAACTCGCGCTCCCATGTCCATTCCTGAGCCACCTGATATCACCGCGCAGATTCGCCTTCCGTGCGTTGCCCTCTGCAGTGCGCTGCTGCCCCACATATTGGCCGTGCCAGCTCCCCGCAACTCGCGATTCCGACCAAGAACCTGCTCACCTGTGGGCTAAAGGCTGACCTGTGGCCAACCTTGTTCCCCCTGTTCCGGCGCCCAACTGTGAAACAAGCCCCCCACGTACAGTGCAGTACCGCTCGCACTCGGTAGCGTTGGCAGGAGCAGCATTACACCAATAGCGCGTACGACTCGTACAAAGCACCGTCCGTGCAACCAGCGACTGCTTGTGCATACCACGCCTTTCGGACGAAATGCTCTTCTGATAAGTCGGGGAATCCAAGGCTCGCGGGATTTCGAGTCGTTCTGCCAGGAATTTGTTCTGCGGGGGAAAGATAGTAGAACCAGGACCGCGGCCCGCTCTTACCGTCCACAGGCCGAGCCGCCGAGCCAGCGGAACGGAACGGGCGCTTGATACAGTCCGGAGAAGTACCCCTCTCCCATGCACATGAGTGGCGTTTCAAACCACATTTGTTCCTCCGCATAGTACTTCCATTCGAAAGTGCAACCTTTCTACGGTCGGCCCAAGCCTTCTTCCTTCGTCGTTCTTCATTCATCCAGGACCCGGCCAGGAACGGGCCCGGTGACAAACCACCGTCCGAGGCGGACTCCCTGAAAAGACCGTTTCCTCGTTGCGAGGATCTTGAGCCGCCTCCTCCTCTTCCTCAAAAGTTCCGAATCTACCGCTCCTTCTTCCACCGCTCCTTCTTCCACCGCTCCTTCTTGCACCGCTCCTTCTTCCACCGCTCCTTCTTCCGGAGATGCAACCGCCTGAAAGTCGACAGCAAGGAAGCTCAATTTCGAACCCACCTGGTCCCCCGAGCTCCGAATCCACCCCTCCTCCTTCTGGAGACGGCAACCGCCAGCACGCTGCCCATCGCTCAGCACAGTGACTGTTGAGTCGACTCAAGAGTCAGCTCCTTCCGGAGACACAACCGCCTGCTCAGGCTGGCCGTCGCCGCTCAGCAAAGCGAGGAGACTCAAGATTTCCATCACGGATTCCGAATTTGCTGGTTAGCCTGAAACCCTGAGTCAGTGAATTTCAAGCGCGGCTGGTTGTATCACCCGGCCATTCACCCGACCATGAAGTCGACAGCACGGACACGGAATTTTGGGCCCGCCTGGACCCCCGAGGTGAGGGAGGACTTGGAATTTCCGCATTTAGGTGCTTAACCCTAAACCTGGTAGGTGCAGGACTGTTTCAGGCGCCTCTGAGTACTGCTGTTGAGGCGCCTCAGAAACGGACGCTGCTTGTCCTTACTGCTTTCCCTTGCTGCATATACCTCCCTCCTCCCTCCTCCCTCCTCCCCCCCCTTTCCTCGATCCCAGGAGGACCGTATCTTGCTACAGCACAGTACGTGGCAGTGGCTTTGCTCTCTCTCTCAAACCCCCCCCCTCCCTCTTCTCTCCTCCCCTACTCCCTCCTCTCCCCCCTTTGTCAATGCTCCCAGGAGGACCGCATCTTGCTGCAGCACGTGGAGCAGCATGGCACGAGGCAGTGGCGGGCCATTGCCCAGGCGGGGCTGCTGCCAGGGAGGGACAGCAAGGCGTGCTGCAACCGGTTCATTGTGCTCAAGAGGTGAGTTTTCTCTGCTCCGCTCAAGACGTAAATCTGCACATTCCAATGTGCTCCTTTTCAAGAGGTGCGTCTTTTGAGATCTGAGCTAGCGTTCTCTTCGTTTTCGTCTCTTCCCGCTTTCCCCCCCCCTGCAGGAAGTATTTCAGCTTCCAGGAGTGTCTGCAGGGCCAATTTCAACCGTTCGTGGAACCTTCCGAGGCCTTTCCTCCATCCCAGAAGAAAGCATCTGAATTCAACCACACAAGTGTAGAGGCTATGTTAGCCGAGATTGCTGACACTCTCAATTGTACACAGGGTGCTGGACCTGGCCCTGCTATCGAGCCTGCTTCTATCGAGCCTGCTTCTATGGAGCCTGCTTCTATCGAGCCTGATTCTATCGAGCCTGCTGCTATGAAGTTTGCTGCTATGGAGTCTGCTGCTATGGAGGATGCCTTAGCTGAGTTGGCCCACGCTATTGGTACCATTGGGGGTGCTGCACCTGACGCTGCTGTGGAGCGTGCTGACATCAAGCCCACTGTTATTCAGCATGCAGCTATGGGGGATGCCTTTGCTGAGTTGGCCCACGTGATTGGTTCTATCGAGGGTGCTGCTGCACCTGGCTCTGCTGTGGAGTCTGCTGCTACTGCTGCCACCGATTCTGCTGTTATCGAGTCAGCTGATATGGAGGATGCCTTTGCTGAGTTCGCTCACACAATCCGTGCTACCAGGCGTGCTGCATCTGGCCCTTGCATGGAGGCTGTTGCTATGGAGGATGGCTCACCCGGGTCTACTGCTGCATCTGCCAGTGCTGTTGTGGTTGGGAACCCATGGGCTGCTGTGGCATCTGATGACACAAGGGCATGCCTCGAATCTGTTGCTATCTTTCCTGCTGCTATGGAGGATGGTTCACCTGGGTCTAGTAGCAAGCTTGCTACTGCTGCCACTGCTGCATCTGCCAGTGCTGTTGTGGTTGGTAACCCACGGGCTGCTGTGGTATCTGGCCCTTCTATCCCGCCTTCCACTATGGAGACTGCTGCTATCTCTCCTGCTGCTATGGAGGATGGTTCACCTGGGTCTAGTAGCGAGCCCGCTACTGCTGCATCTGCCAGTGCTTTGGCTGATAACACACGGGCTGCTGTGGCAGCTGATGCCACAAGGGATTGCTTCGAAGTGCCTCGAAACAATGCTTGGGCCACTGCTGCTGCTAGCATTGCAGCTGGCCGTGCTGCTGCTGCTGCCCCTACGGCTGCTGCTGCCCCAACTTGGGAAGCAGCCATGGAAGCAGCAGCCACAAGCGACTCTCCTCCTGCCACACTGCACAAGACTGTGCCAGTAACCATTCATCCAACACTTGGGTCGCGCAAGGGCTACAACATCTGTTATGCTGCTGCTGCTGCTGCTGCTGCTGCTGCTGCTGCTGCTGCTGACCCAACCAGGGTAGCAGCCATGCAAGCAGCGGCCACAAACTCCCTTTCTCTTGGCACAGCGTGCAAGACTGAGAATGGGGCTCATCACGCAAAGCGGTTGCGTGTGGAGAGCAGCACTAGTGCTGCTGCCGCTGCCGCTGCTGCTGCTGCTCCTTTTGCAGTGGACTGGACAAGGGGAGCAGCCATGCAAGCAGCAGCCACCAACTTCCCTCCCCTTGACATGCCGCGTGACACTGAGGCTGGAGCTATGCATGCAGCGAGGTTGCTTATGGCGAGCAACACTTGGGGGTGGGGGGCTGCCGCCGCTGTTATTACAGCTGGCCCCACAAGGGAACCAGCAGTGGACGCAGGAGTGTCAAGCGGGCCTCCCCTTGGCACACTGGCGGAGACTGACGCTGGAGCCATGCATGCAGCGGGTGTTCCTTCCCTCATGCGGAGTAGCGCCGCTGCCCGCAAGAGTGCTCTGGGTTTGCAACACAGGCAGTCTCAAAAGAGCGAGGCTGATAGGTTCCTGGAAGCTGCTCTGCTAGACCTGATAAGGCGATCGGTGGCAGCACCAGTGGCAGCACCAGTGGCAGCACCAGTGGTAGCACCAGTGGCAGCACCAGTGGCAGCACCAGTGGCAGCACCAGTGGCAGCACCAGTGGCAGCACCAGTGGCAGCACCAGTGGCAGCACCAGTGGCAGCACCAGTGGCAGCACCAGTGGCAGCACCAGTGGCAGCACCAGTGGCAGCACCAGTGGCAGCACCAGTGGCAGCAGGGGCAATCGGCAAGAGACGGAACACAGAGGGAAGCAGCTCCAACTTGGTTACTGGTACGGAACTCGACAACCGCTGGCGCAGGGCTTCTGGGGAGCGGGAGCCGGCTTTGGCGATGGAGCCACCAAGAGTTTTGGTACCGGAAAAGACCTTCGAGTCGATTCTAAAGGCCTCTGGGGAGTGGGAGACGCTTTTGGCGATGGAGCAGCCACGGAGTTCGGTGCCAGAAACTAGCAGCTTGGCAGTGGAGTTGCTGTCGTCGTCCCTTGCCTACTTGTCATCTAGAGAGGAAGAAGATCGCTTGCAGAGAGGCAGCCATGGTCCAAGAGAGGGTCCCTTGCAGCAGGCTCCTCGTGGGTCAGGCTTGAATGGTGGACGGCTCAGGGGTGCACCTGGGAGCTGGTACGGCTATCAAACCGGGACTTGTTCTATTAGTCCGAAAGAGTTGCGGCCTGACTCGCTGTTGGAGGCTATGGCTAATGGTAACCTTTTTTGGCAATAAGGTCGTTCTTGGCTTGGCCGCTCTGCTGCTGTTCTTGGCCTTTTGGATGATTTGTTTAGTGACTGATATGCGAAGGAGGACATGGAAATGATTGCTACACTCAGCCTCGTATTCGATTTTAAACTACATATGCTACAACATTATGATAAATATGGTCACGTTATGGTAATGCCATGTTTGCACATGATATAGTTACAAAATTGTCTCTGTATACAAAAAAGGAGTTTATTTATTGCTGCCATCAAAGCCTTGCTTTCTATCTTCTTCCTTAAATCTCCTGCTAATGGATTCCAGCGTTGCCGCTACAGTTGAAATGTGAGCTTCTACAGTGTCGTAGCAGCCCCCATGGCTGAATATGAGATGGTAGGTGAGGGAGCATGCATATGAGAGATGATTGTAACACACAATCTCGCACCCGTCGGGTCTGATTTCGAGCACGGACGCCTTTTCCGGCATGAAGATCACGTTGGTGAGGGCGGCTCCATGGCCGGCTACGAACAGACGCGTCCGCCGAAACAAGTCACGCGCTGAAAGCAGGGAGTGACAGGGGAAGAGAGATGGAAGGGGCAACATGGGTAATGCTGCTGAGTGCAGCTCCATGGCCTGCTATGAATAGACGCATCTACCGGAACAAGTCCCGATGGGGTTGGGTTTGCGAAGGGAGAGAAGGATTTGTGAGGAAGGAATCAAGTGCGGAGTTGGAGAGGGCCTAATATAGGAGGGACAGGAACCCGGGTGCACACTGAGTTGCATAGAAAAAATAAAAAGGTAATGGAAAAGCAGCTGTACCTTCTAGGATGGAGAGCGAGCCATTGAACATCACAATTCTCTCCGTCGGAAACATTCTCTCCACCAGCTGCTCCACCTCGTTAAAGTTTGTAATGGATCGCTTCTTAACGAGTCGCCTGGCCACCACCACCACCCAATCCTGGGGCAGGGCCTGCGCCTGTGCAGCAGTGAGGGGAGGAAGGGCCCGATAGGTCCAGTCGGGATGGAAGAGGGGGATCCCCTGCGGGTGCAGCAGGTGGCGTCGGCGCAGCATTGTCCACAAGGAGAGGGAGGGCTGCCCACAGTCCTGCAGCATGGGCTGTGGAGGAGAGGAGACAGAAGAAAAAGGGCAGGCCTCGCAGATGGGAAGGAAAGAGGTATGGTGCAGTGAAGACAGCGGCAGGTGCAGCAGGTGGCACCGGCGCAGCATCGTCCATAGGGAGAGGGAGCGCTGCCCACAGTCCTGTAGCATGGGCTGTGGGGGGTGGGGAGAGAGGAGGATAGGGAGGGGAGGAGAGTGGACGATGGGTGAGGGCTGAGAAGAGGGGAGGGATGGGTAGGTCCAGTCTGGCTGGAATAGGGAGATCCCCTGCGGGTGCAGCAGGTGGCGCTGGCACACCATTGTGCATAGGGAGGGACGGCCACAGCCCTGCAGCATGGGCTGGGGAGGGGAGAAGAAAGAGAGAGAGAAGGGAAGAGGAGTGAAGGGAAAGGGAAAGTGAACGAGGGCACGTTTTTCAGGAGGGAAGGGAAAGCGACGACAAGAGCAGGAGGTGCGGTTGGTGCAGCCGACGCAGCGTTGTGCACTAGGAAAGGGAGGTATGACCACAGTCCTGGAGGAAAGACACAGACTGAATGGGAAAACGGAGAGAACACCACTTAGTGGTTGTAGCCATACGTGGATGCGGGTCTGTAAGAAGACTTCGTTTGTCCGCAAGGAGAGGGAGGGAGGTACGAGCACAGTCCCGGAGGAAGGATGTAGACTGAATGGGAAAAGGAAGCAGTATACTGTACAACGCACGACTTGTACAGTAGTACATAACACACTACACAGGACAGCATAAGACAAATTACTGTACATGAGAAGCCAGTATAGTGTACACAAATAGACAGTACACAGTACATGATTAGATAGTGCTCTGTACATAATCAGAAAAAGAATGCTGAATGTACTACACAGAATACTGTACATATTAGACAGCATGCTGTACCTAACTAGACAGTACACTGTGGTGTACCTGGTAAACAGTGTCAATGAAAAACAAATCGTCAGAATCAGCGGGCAGGGCTCTCATGCTGCCTCTTTCCACGCCAATGAGGGGAGAACCCACTCGGTCGTACATTCGCCACTGGGGTGAGGAGGGGAGGAGGGGAGGAGGAGAGGAGGAGAGGAGGAGAGGAGGAGAGGAGGGGAGGAGAAGAGGAGAGGAGGAAGGGAGGAGGTGAGGAGGTGAGGAGAGGAGGAGAGGAGGAAGGAGAAAGGAGGAGAGGAGGAGAGGAGGAGAGGGAGGGGAAGGGGGAAAGGGACTGATGGACACATCCAGATGGGCTCTCCTGCTGCCTGCCTCTCATGCTGCCTGCCTCTTGACACGCACACTGATGAGGGGAGTACCCACGAACGGCAGCACCGTTGATGCCACGAGGAACGAAAAGAACAGCAAGGGAACGGCAACGGGCGGGCAAGGGACGGGAAATTACTGTACCTAATTGTATCGGGCCAGAATGGGCATTTCTTTGAGAACGAACGGCAGCACCGTGGACGCGACGAGGAACGAAAAGAACAGCAAGGGAAGGGAACGGCAAGGGACACGCAATGGGCGGGCAAGGAACGAGCAAGGGACGAGAAAGGGACAGGCAAGGGGCGGGAAATTACTACACCTGATCGTATCGAGCCAGGATGGGCATTTCTTTGAGAATGGACGGCAGCACCGTCGATGCGACGAGGAACGACGGCAGCGCCTCTATGAGCAGGTGGTAGAAGTTCGCCGCTGCACCGTACGCCCAGTTGAACACCGCCCTCACTCGAATCACCGGGTGCGACGGTGGGAAGCGCAACACGCTCCTGAGGCGCTTGAGCCGCGCGCAGCCATTGCGGATGAACTGGTGCGACGCGTTGAAGAGGTACCCTGTCGGATCCACGTACACGTGGCGCAATCGGAATATTTGCAGGGCGGTTGGGCTGCGCGGGTTGAAATCTTGCTTGTGCGAGCAGGATTCGTTCCGCCCGCTGTAGGGCCACGCGGGCCGCTCGAAGATTTCGACCTTCGGGCAGTTCACGGGAGCCGGGAGGAACACGGGGGCCGGGTCTTCCATCCCGGGATTCCAGCATGCCTTGACGTTCGGGAAATTGCGGTAATCACCACCGTTACTGTCACTGTTACTGTTACTGCAGCTGCCGAAGCTGGGGCACGGGGGCCCGTGGCAGGCTAGTTTCACCCCGTGCCGCTCGTCAGGCTCGTGAAGCCCGAGCATCACGTTCGGCAGATCCTCCGCGTTCAGGTCGAATCCCAACCGTTCAATCGGGAGATCTGACCGCTCCGGGTGGTACCTGAAACGAGAGAGTAAGCAAGAGCCACAGGGGAAGCGGGTGGTAGAAGGCACTCAGGGGGTAGTGTTAGCGGGAAGGGAGGCACCTGCTGAGCATGAGACAACAGAGGCAGCCGCGAAAGGAAGAGATACGATTTTTGAGGCGCATGCAGATGGATTAGGATGGTGAATTCAGGGTTGATATGCATGAGGCTGGTGCATCCGTGTGATGGATGAGGCTGGTACATCCGTGTGATGGATGAGGCTGGTAAAGGGGGGATCTTTACCTGACCTCGCCTGGTAGAATGTAGTTAAGCTGCCCTTCGAAAGCCTCCACTCGCCCCACGAGCGACAAGCGATCCTCGGACGCACCGCCGTCTGGTAGGAAAGAGATGAGGGAATGGGGAGGGGGTATAAGACGCACCGCCGTCTGGTAGGAAAGAGGCGAGGTTTGAGACGGCTCAAAACTCGATCATTATCACACAGTTTGGCCCTCAAAGGAATTCACTCGGCCCACCAGCGACACGGGATTATCTGACATTGCCATCTGCTTGGTAGATGAGGTAAGAGGGATATTGATTAGAGATCAAGGACTGGGAAATAGGAAACTGATTAGGTTCTCAAAACAATAATAAAGGCGGCTCTTGGGTCATAGTAGTAGTGGCCGGGCAAGTCTAACGCGCGGGGTACTGGAATTAATGGCTAGAAGTCTAACGCATAGTCCCACGCGTAGTCTAAGGCATAGTCTAACCCATACTTTAACGCATTAGTCTGACGCATTCTGACTGCGCGAATGGCGTTAAATCAAGGGGCATGATGAGCACATGGATGGCATGATGAGCACATGGATGGCATGATGAGCACATGGATGGCATGGCGAGCACATGGATGGCATGGCGAGCACACCGATGGCATGATTTGAGTCAACTCGATGACTCGGAAAGCACCTCGACGGGATTGGATTCGACTTAATCGTCCATAATCCCAAAAATGGGAGTCTGGAAAACTGTGCACCCCGCTTCGTACAAACGCGCGAAGTTGCATTTCACCTGCTTCGTTAGAGTCTAACGCGTACTTACTACTCGCAGTGCTAATCGGCCGAACGAGGAGGTGGAATCACTGCCGCGTGAATCACCAGCGACGGCGGGAGGGTGGCAAGGGATGCATTCGGATCAAACAAGCGGGAGGGTCGACTCAACACACATGCGTTCTCGTGACTGGTACTAGCTGCGGCAGTGTTACCTGGCGGCCAAATTTGGAGGTAAGAATATCACCTGAATCGCCGGCGACCGCGGGAGGGAGGCGGAGATCGACGCATGCCGCGAAACCTAACGTGACGGCGAGCAGTATGGCTGGAAATTGCTGGCTGTGCGACGTAGGACTTCTTCTACGTCGTGCTTGCGGGAAACCCATACGAAACCTAAATATGTTTCTACGAATCGATAGCCAGGCGCGAGCAAGGTCAGACAGTCACATAGTGCGGCACAGTGCTACTCTAGTACTAGTGCCGCGAGTTTTGCCGCTACTCATGCAGGACGTAGTGTTCGAACAACTTCTCTGGGTCAAGTGGTGCACAACGGATTCAGAACATTGCCGAGCTGTCTGATGAAGGGGTGCCAAATTTGAAAAAGGAATCGTATTGAAGACTACTATAACGCAGAGACCACGACATACCTGTGCCCAACCGAGCTGCACCAGAAACCAATAACGAGTTTTTGGCACTTGGGAAGGAGCAGAAAAGAGCAGGAGCAGGTGAGGGGGACGCCAGGACATTAGTGAAGCGAACAGGGCTTATGCCAGGTTCCTGCGCCGCTCAGACGTTCAGGGCGCCCCTCGAAACTTTCCCTGAAAAAAAAAAACGGAAGGCCAAATCGTGTCCTTACAATAAGGGCGTGTCCAGCGCGTTCGTTTCCTATTCACTTTGCGGATCGGGTGCAGAATTTGTCCATTCGGACACGCACGATAAATTGACGGTTTCGGCGGACACCTTCCAGACGTGCCCACAGACGTGGGCCACACGTTTCCGAACCGAATGAAAATCGTGCGCAAATTATGTACACAGCAGAAACGTCCAAATCCTGGCTGGCGAAAAATAGAACGCTTACATTCGCCAGGATTTCGTGACCTTTGCGAAGCACGGCGAAAAAAACGGGAAGTTGCATGAGCGACTCGACTTGCATGCATAAAAACAGATTCAAGGTATCGACTGTACAAATACGATGGCCAACCTGCCACTATGACGGCAACCTAGAGCCCATAGCGGCGGAGCCTCTTTCCCGGGGCGAAATTCGGTTACCCTGATGTTTTCGCGTGTCAGTCTGTTATGTGCGCGCTGCGCACCCGCTCATCTGTCGAGCCACGGGCGGGACTCGTGTCCACTCATGTCCCAGCGTTTTGCTGCTGATACACTAGGTGTACCTCAACACATTCACACTGGGCGAATCAATATTTCTGCGTGTGAAAAAAACGTCAAAAATTCGTATTGGGGCGAAATGAACGCGCTGGACACGCCCTGAGGGCTCGCACCAGATCCGATCAACCAAATCCGATCCGCCTATAAAAACGCACTTTAATCTGTCTAGCAATGTTACATTACAAATCACATATATGAAGTGTCCATAAAATCCAAATGCATGCAATGTCTCAAAAAGGTATGCTAGCCAAGAACTCACATCACACCAACCTCACTCACATGGACGGAAACAGCGAGCGAGATTTGAGGGGCCAACTGACTGGAGGAGGGGCGAGATTCAGGGCTGACGTTTCAAAAAAAGGCACTCTGAGCCAATCCCACCCAAAAAAAAAATAGTCTGAAGGGCCTTCAGCCGAAATTTTTGTAGTCTGAAATGTCAGGGTCCAGAACTCAGCGAGTCTGATTTTTTCAGGGTCCAGGACGTACAACCAGAATCACACACGGGAAACACCCCCACAGCGAGAAACATCCCTCCCTCCTACATTTCCCAAAAAATCGGCTAAGTTCCTTGCAGCATTAAAAATCCTCCCACAGCCCGCGCCCCCCCCAACCAGCAACCTTGTCCACCCTCGTTTTGCGTAGTTGTTAAATGTGGGAAACGGGGAAGTTATTCCTAAAAACCGAGGGGGTAAAATCGCACTGCCACGGAAATCGAAACTGAGGAGAGGGGGAATAGAAAATGACGGGGAAATGGGGGAGGGAATCAAAATGGAGGGGAGGGGGGAAGCGAACCGGAGGGGAGGGGGGGGAAGGGGGGGGACGGTCGAAACGGAGAGGATGGGGGAAGCGAAACGGAGGGGAAGGGGGGAAGTGATCGAAACGGAGGGGAGGGGGGAAGCGAAAATGGAGGGGAAGGGGGGAATCGAAACGGCAGGGAGGGGGGAAGCTGGGGAATAGGAGGGTGGGAGAAATTTCGCGCCCTTGCAGCGCCCCGGTTGGGAAATCTTGGACGTTAATCGCTATATAACATCGAACGATTGATATACGTCGAAACGATCGCAAACGATCGTGACCGTTACATTTTGTTAGACTTTCAGTTGACCAAACGGGCAACTGGCGAGAATTTCCCTATGTTAAAAATGCGGAATTTACTCTCATTTCAATGCAGTTCAAAAAAAAGTGAAAGTCTCATTCAAAACTTCTGGGTTGTTCCAGGTGTTAGGGAGGACTGTATCTGACAACATGACTTAGTCGAAATTTAGGGTGGGTTGTGGGGTGTGTGGGGGATGTCTCTAGCGTTCCGGGACTTCGCCGAAATTTTAGATGGGTTGTGGGGTGTGGGGTGGGGGTTGTCTCTAGGGTTCGGGGACTTGGCCGAAAATTTTTAGGGGTTGTGGGGTATGTGGGCATGTCTCTAGCGATTGGGGACTTCACCAAATTTTTCGAAGGTTGGTACTGTACAGGTAATGAGTCAGGGTCTGTACGCGATGTGCTCTGAAAACTCAGTACTGGGTTAGCGACAACTCTGATTTTCTCAGGATCCCTAGAATCGTACTCTGAAGGGATCAGGATTGGGAAAATGCCTTATCTGGAAATTCAGGTTTGGCCAAAAAACAGGTCTGAGATTTCAGACTAATCAGAGTAAATAGTCTGATAAAGTCAGCCCTGGCGAGATTACTGGAGAAGCTGATGGTGGACGAGCGAGATGAGGTGCGCGACCTGACTAGATTGGCAGGGCAGCGCGTGTGAGGTGAGGAGGAAGCTCTCTCGGGAGGGGGTGGTTGGTTGGTTAAGGGTAGCCTCAAACTTTTCTCGGACGAAAGGCCTAGCACCCAAAAGTCCCTTGAAAACCCACGGGAGAGTAAAATTTCAACTCTTTTTTAAAGGGCTGCTCTAAAAAACCCTTGAAAATCAGTCAAGAACGGGCATTCACCCTGTTAGCATAAGCCCTGGAAATGAACCCACAGTGGCGAAGAAAGTGTGTGCGAGAGGCGAAAGTGGCGGAGGGGTCGAGTTGTAACGGTCAAGCTTTCAGCACACCAATAACGTACTTAACTAATTACACTGCATTTCAGTGCGAACCTCAAAGGTGTGCGGTGTGGGAAATAAGAGGGACTCCTGAGGTGAGGTGCCTAAACATTCGCCCTGGCAAGGTCACTCAAAGACTTTCGCTGTGCTCTGGGAAGCACTTTCAATCTCAAGATACCTTTGCCTTGTCACCACAACAATAATATACTACAAGAAAATTATTGTACAAGTTGAGAGATGCTTGCCGGTTACCAGGTCAAACAATCCACCACATGTGCGATATTTTTGGAGCATGCAACGTTCATTTCCCATATGGTCGCTTGTATCACGAGAGGTTTTAGCTACAGTGACGGAAACAATTGTCCGGATGTTTTGCATTAATTAGGGTTTTTGGGCTTTCCGACCATTGTACATAAAGTCTTAATGTTTAATTGTGGTACGCTTTGGGAGGGGCACATAGTGGATGTGTTCATAGCACAAAAATCCATGATAGTACACTGGATCTAACTTAGTGCCAAAAGATATACAAAGAGTACATCCGGACAATTATTTCCCATGACAAAGAGCAAACTTTCGCGCAGCGTTTCTAGTACCTAGTCCACCAACACTTGGTCTTGATCACCACCTGCACCCTCCAAGGCATGTTATCTACGAGGTTAATGCAAACCTTTACAGGGATCTTCTCGCACTCTTCCTGGACCCACACTTTTGCATAAGGGGGTGCGCACTAGGAAAATTGCTAAGGATTTGAGCGTATGCAAGAGTATTCTGAAAGATTTCTGACTGAATGTTATCTTTAAGACTAGCCACGCTGAGGTGTGGCCAAAGATGCCATAATTCGATTGACTCCGTCTTATCACGGATTGTCTTCGTCGTACCGTTGTAGGGTAAAATTACGAGCAGAGTGACGAAAACTAGTGTATCTGCCGCGAAACTTAGGGTAACATAGCATGGTCGATTGTGCACCGTGCACCCTTGCACTATTAGAATCACGCTAGGATCCACAGGTCTCGTCATGGTGCAGCAGTCGAAGAAGCCGCGAATGTTCAGAAATAATATCCGGGTCGAGGTCTAGTGAGGAAAAGGGTCTCTCCAGCGCAACAAACTCATACTCTCCAAGCCATTCCAAGCCATGTGTCCTGCCTAGGCTTGGAATCGCTTGGAGAGCATGCGTTTATAGCACTCAAGTGACCCTCATCCTCACCAGACCTCAACTCGGATATTCTTCCCCACCAGTCGGGGCTTTTTCGACTGCTGTACCGTGACGAGACCCGTAGATTTTAATGTGATTCCATCAGTGAAAGGGTGCATAGTCGACCGTGCTATGTTACCCTAAGTTTCGCGGCGGACACGCTATTTTTCGCCACTCTGCTCGTAATTTTACCCTACAACAGTTCGACGAAGACGATCCATGATAATATGGGACTAATCGACTTATGACTTAAGATGACACCTCAGCGTGGCTAGTCTTAGAGATAACATTCAATCTGAAATCGTGTACAATACTATTGCATACGCTCAAATACTTTACAATTTTCATAGTGCTCACCCCCTTCTGCAAAAGGGTGGGTCCAGGAAGAGTGCGAGAAGATCCCTATAAAGGTTTGCACTAACCTCGTAGATAACATGCATAGGAGGTTGCAGGTGGCGATCAAGGCCAAGTGTTGGTGGACTAGGTACTAGAAACGTTGCGCGGAAGATTGCTCTTCGTCCTGGGAAATAATTGTCCGGATGTACTCTTTGTATATCTTTTGGCACTAAGTGAGATCCAGTGTACTATTATGAATTTTAGCGCTGTGAACACATCCACTATGTGCCCCTCCCAAAGCGTACCACCATTTAACATTAAGAATTTATGTACAGTGATCCGAAAGCCCAAAAACCCTAATTAATGCAAGACATCCAGACAATTGTTTCCGTCACTGTATGTAGGAGAAAAGTGGCGAGAGAAAAGTGATCGACTAGTGAAGAGAGAGAGAGATACAAGAAGTGGGGTTGTACTCTCCACAGTAAGCACCAGTCAGAGCAATGCACATGCATAGCCTACATATGCTGTACATATGTATAAATACATATGTTGATACACCCCCTAGGCTTGGTTGGTGCTACGCATAGAGACCAGAGACTAGGACTGTTTTGAGTAGCAAGAAGATTCTGAGCACACCACACACCAAGCACCTCTAAGCCCAACACCCCCAAGCCCTAACACCCCCATACCCAGCAGCAGCTTTGGGAGTCTACAGCGGGCCGACCCCTCGGTATGTGAGGCGGCGACGTCAGCGACGGGGGGCAGCGGCGGCGGCGGAGCCAGCAGAACCTGCGGCGGTGGCGGCGTCGACGATTGTGGCAGCAACGGCGCGCGAGGCACCCGACAGCGTGGCACGCTCTGCAATGACTGGGGAGGACGGGCACGAGACCGCCAGCAGCTGCGGCGGGGAAGAGGGGGAAATGCAGAGGAGGGGGGGCGAGTCTTTGGCGGCGACGCCAGTTAGTTCGCCCCCCTGGTTGGCGAGCTGGCTGGTGTGCGGACGTGGTGGCTGGCGCTAAACCAGCGCGCTGGCCGTCCGTGTGCTGACGCATCGAAGCCGCCACGGCAGCACGACGATCTTACGAGAGGGTGGGAGGTTTTGCTTGGTAGTAGAAAAGTGGCGAGAGAAAAGAGAGTTCGACTAGAAGAGAGAGAGAGGTACAAGAAATGGGTTGTCCTCTTTACAGTAGGATCCAATCAGAGTAATGCACCTGCCAAGCCTGCACATATACATGTATTATGAATATATATGTTGACACACTCCCTAGGCTTGGTAGGTGCTACTTATAGGGGCAAGAGAAAGTTTGAGCACACCACAAGCCCAACACCCCCAAGCCCAACAGCCCCAAGTCCTAACACCCCCATACCCAGCAGCAGCTTTGGGAGTCTACAGCAGGTCGACCCCTCGACATGTGAGGCAGCGACGTCAGCGGCGGGGGCAGCAGCAGCGGCGGCGGCGGCAGTGGCGGCGGCGACGGAGCCTGCAGCACCTGTGGCGGCGGCGACGGTGCCCGAGGCACTCGGCGGCGTGGCCCGCTCTGCATCGACGTGGGAGGACGGCACGTGACCACCAACAGCTGCAACGGGGAAGAGGGGGAAATGCAGAGGAGGGGGTGGGAGTCTACGGCGGCGACGCTGGTTAGCGAGCCGCCCTGGCGGGCGAGCTAGCTAGTGTGCAGGCGTGGCGTGGTGGTTGGTGCTAAACCAGCGCGCTGGCCGCAGCTGTCCGTGCGCTGGCGCATCGAAGCCGCCACGGCAGCACGACGACGCCACCCCAAGGGCACGACGAGGCCGCCATGGCGGCGCGAGAATGAGAGGAGTGCTCGGCGGAAGCGAGAGAAGAAGGTCCTGTAGGATAAACCTGCTCTGAAACCATCTTACAAGAGGACGGGAGGTTTTGTTAGGTAGTAGAAAAGTGGCGAGAGAAAAGAGAGTTCGACTAGAAGAGAGAGAGAGTATAAGAAGTGGGTTGTCCTCTCTACACTAGGATCCAATCAGAGTAATGCACCTGCCTAGCCTACACATATACATATATTATGAATATATATGTTGACAGACGAGGCCGCCACGGTAGCGCATCGAGGCCGCCATGGCAGCGCATCGAGGCCACCATTGCAGCGGGACGAGGCTGCCACGGCGATGCGATAGCTGGAGGAGAGGAGATATGCTGCGGAAGCGTGAGGAGTAGATGCAGCAGGATCAACCTGCTGTGATACCATATCACGAGAGGTTTTAGCTAGGTAGTATCGAAGGCCCGCTGGGGTTGCCCCTGAGATCCTCGGGGAAGGGCCACAGGTGCAGAGCCTGGGGGATTATGGGCGCACTTACCTGCTACTTAACAAGCCATTTTAACTCAGTGGTTGATGACTGAGTTTTGACATGGCATCAAAGCCAAAGGTCTTGGGTTCAATTCCCAGTGTGTGCACCGGTAGAGGTGGCATTGCACCGCTAGAGGTGCAAGGTCTTCCGTGCCTATCCCAGCGGAGGGGGGTGTCGGAGACCTGCTGGGGTTGCCCTTGAGATCCTCGGGGAAGGGCCACAGGTGCAGAGCCTGGAGGGTTATGGGCGCACTTACCCGCTACTTAAAGCGAGTGGTCAAAATAATGAAGGCGGGTCCAACTTGAAAGGGCTCAGAAGTTCGTCGTAGCGACAAAGGGACAAACTGGTTGGGGCAGAGGAGTTCAATGTCGAGACATGCAAGCAGGGGAAACTGCGCGAGCATGAGTAGTTACTTGATTGGTTGGTGGGAAACCCCAGCACTTGGCGCGAACAAACTCAAGTCGCAAACAGCGCGCCACCAATCGCACAGCCCCGCCTGCCCGCAAGTTGAACCAAGTGGGCCCAACTTGAATTTCAAGTTGGAACCGGTTTCACTACTCCTGCTAAAACCAAGGCTGGTTACCGATTGGTCGAAATTGTTGTCTGCGCATGCTAGTGGTCGTACGATCTGTCACAATATCGTTTCCGTCACAGGTGCAATTCGATTCCGTGGCCCAAGGCAAGGTAAAAAATCTGAGCTGCTGCCTGGCGCGAAACAAAATATTCGCTCAAGGCTCGTTTCTAGTTGGGCCCAACTAGAAAGGGGATTCACTATTACAACCTCTCGCTTTAAAACCCCACCGTGAAATAGTAGAGGGGTTATCAAGCTGGGACCCCACTTGATGGAGCCCCCCACCAGACGCCCGAGGTGTTTGGTTGGGACGGAGGGGGGGAAATTTGCGGGCAGGGTAGGGGCGAAACGGTACAGGATACCAAACTGCAAGATCTTGTGCCCATAAAAATATGTGGGGTGGCCGAGGCACGATGTGCGACAATACGCCTCATCGCTGGAAAACCCAAGCAGCCTATAGAACGGGCCCAGCAAACTGGGTGTTCCATCAACCAATGGAAAAGTGACGAGGATCTTGGAATGGAAAGCCAATTGTGGGAAGCAAAGTGCACGGCCAAGAAAGGGTGAAACCAATCATGGGTGAGTGGCAGGTTCCAGGTCGAAACTGAATAAAATAGGAGGGAACGAGTTAGCCAAGCCAACGCCAGAACTATGGTCCAAGCTTGGGAGCTGTAGTCATCATATCTGACTACTAGGAGTCAAAACAGAACAATAGGCAACGAAATCGTCATAGGGTTGCGGAGCTCTATTGTATTGAAAAAAGACTAAAAACGACTTGTGCTACCAAAAAATAACCCATTCAATTTCAAAGTACACAACATCTGGAAGTGTACGTAAGTTAAACATATTCTGTATTTAATATTATTCAAATTATGAACATGTCATGCCTGCCAAGCGTGGAAACTGCCACGTAGAGCTGGTTCTTCTATTTCCATGTTTTAGATTTTTATGTTAATTTTCTGTATTGTTTATTATTGCGCTACAATTCTTACTTCATCTCGTTTTCGTTTTAGTATAGTTACTCTCGATACTGTGCGACATGATTTCCCTGCCCGTTGGCGAAAGTTGCCACACGGCAGGTTTTTGTTTTTGTTTTTTTGGTTTTTTTTTTTTTTTTTGTGCCTAGTGGCGAGGCTCGTTACACGTAAACAAATAGTGTCCAGTGATACGAAAACACTAGAATTTGTTCTGCCACCCATTCGCATTTTTTTTCGTCAAAGCGCGCCTGGCTTCTTCAACAACGCGAATCATGAGGGCATATTTTAAATTTCCTGTCTCATTGAGTTTCACCGTTTAGTTGGTTATGGAACTTGCAATACGCGAAACGATGAATTTCTAAACTTGTAGTTCCGTATTATATGATGCAACAAGTGCTATGATCTAAATATATACGACACGCCCTGATGAGTTCGAAAAATAATTCACAAATTGCAATATAGCTGGGCAGTTTCTGATGGAAACGAGAAAATATATGGAACTTCCTTCAGAGCTGCTAGAGCCTGGCCGTTCCACCCACATTCTCGAATTTTCTTCCTTCGTCTCACACTCAATCTTTCTACTTCCTCTATTCCTCAATCTCACAGCTTACTCCTCACCTCCAGCTGTTTTATTCTAGCGTTCTAGCCAAGGCCATCCCATAGTTGGGTAAAGTCCTCGGTTCTCTCTCAACGTGTCGTCAACCTCCTAGTTTGATAGTCATACTAGCTTTTCCCTCCTTTCTTTCCCTAGGTCTCTCTCTTCTTATGTTCCTTGCTATTTTCCTCTAACAAGTAAACATCCTCTCACTTTTCCATTATCTCTTATCTCTCTAGGTGCTCTAGCTTGTTAAGGAACCACGGATAATCACCTTTCAACTTTATTTCAAGGTACGGATTCTACCCTCCCGCCATGCCCTTCTCCTCTGCTCTCATCCATACATTGTCTTCTTTCCGATTTCCTGTTTCCCCCTATTTCTTCATGCATTCATTTCCTGCCCTTTCCTATGGGGTTGCAGCCCACTTCAACATAGATCTAGGACGATTTATTGAGCTGCAGCCCATTTCGACTTCCGTTTTGCCATATTTTTGCAACCCCTTCTTAATTTCTTGTATGCTTATCTAATTTGTGTTCACTGTCTGTTTCTTACTTTATTTGTTGCCTTATTTCATGATCCCCTATGATTCCCGTGGTATTATTGTATATTTGACCCAGGATTCCAAGCATTCATGAAAGCTGAAAAGTGGCTTTGTAATGGGCGTCGGTTAAACACCGTTCCTATTCCAAGCTATCTGAATTGCATCATTGCTTGTCAAAATTTTATTGCTTGCTGATGATTTTCTCTTTGTGTATGTTGTTGGCCCAATAACATCCATTTACCATATGGATAAGCATTTTGTGTGAGTAATAAAGTGGGTTAATCTTATCATTTCAAGTAAGGTTCTTTGACTCTCTTTGAGTACAGTAACTTGAACAGGAGATGATAAGTGCAATATATTTTTCTTGCTATAATAAAATATATTATCACACGGAGTGTTGTTGACATACTGTAATAGGCTTTCGACTTCCCCCACTTAGCTTGGGAAGCGATAGCCTTTTTTTGTCAATGACAAAAATACGCCGCCGGAAATAATGGAAAACAATGACAAACGTTTATATTTAGATTTTGAGGGGAACTATTAGGTATTGGGAAATTCATTGGGTATTTTTAAAAAAATATTTGGTAGTTTTTCAAAATCACAAACTTGAAAAAACAACAATAGGTTGCTCCGCAACCCAAAAAATGAAATAAAAAATCCTCACGATCGATCACAATAGGTTGCTCCGCAAACCCTAAAAAAACAAAGATAAAGAGCTGCCGAGCGCTGCTAGTTTGTTCCCCCTCTATGCGCCCCCGACGCCCCTTGCATTTCGCTGTCCCTCGTCCCGCTTCTCGCGCATCACACCGCTTCCAGCTTTCCGAGTCCCGCTACCCGTTGCTAGCAGCAACCCGCCGCGCCACGCTGCTTGCTGCAAGTTGCCCCGCTGCTTCCAGCTTCCCGCGTCCCATTGCCTCCCTCTTCCCGCACCTCGCTTCCTGCTTATTCCGGCTTCCCGCTTTCCGGTTCCCGCTGCAGAACAATTCTTGCTCGCCGTCTATCCTCCCACTTCCTGCTATCCGCTTCCCGCATCCCCTCACCGCTGAACGCGGGTCGCATGGCGCAGCATACACAGCCGTGTTCTTGGCGGAGCGCCTCGGGACCCGCGGATTGCCGCCAGTGCGCTAGCTGCAGCGCATAGACCGCGCGTAAGCGCGGGCATCGTCGAGGATACGGTGGAGACACGTAGAGGTCGCGCACTGTCTCTGCCCTCTCTCTGTCTCTCCCTCTCTCTCTCTCTCTCTCTCTCTCTCTCTCTCTCTCTCTCTCTCTCTCTCTCTCTCTCTCTCTCTCTCTCTCTCTCTTTGTCTCTCTCCCTCTCTCTCTTCGCATGCACAATCTATCTCTCTGTCCCTTCACCCCCTCCCTCCCACACTCTCCTTTACTCTCTCCATCACTTTCTCGCACATACATGTGCACAAGCATGGCCACCGGCGACCTTGGCACACGACATCCACCACATTGTCCATGCCTGAGCAGCAGTCCATCATTTCTCATCTTCTCCCACTCCCTGTTGTTGTGGCACTAGGATAACCCTGCCGATCCTCTCTCTATCTCTAGGGAGGGTACATGGGAGGCTTTCCTCGGGGAAGGTGGATATATGGAGCCTAACCCTCCTGATGACATCCCTTCTTGTCCCAGTGGTTAGGACTGGTGACTTAGTCTTGGTATCAGAGCCATCCGGGGTTCAATTCCTGGTGTACACGCTATCCGAACGGGGGGGTGTGTCGTGGAAGTGGGATAACCGTGCCGATCCTCTCTCTATCTCTAGGGAGGGTACTGGGGAGGCTTTCCTCGGGGAAGGTGGATATATGGAGCCTAACCCTCCTGATGACATCCCTTCTTGTCCCAGTGGTTAGGACTGGTGACTTTATGACTCCTGTCTCTCTACTTCTCTCCCTCTCCCCATTTATCTCCCTTCGCACCCTCTCCCCCCCTCTCTCTCACTCTCTTGGTGCTAATCCACTGTCGCTCCTTTGTGCCACACTCCTTCACTATCCCCTTATCACTCAAAACTCGACGCCCCTCTAACTCTTCAATTGCTTCCCCCCGGCACGTCACCTCCCCCCTATTGCCCGCTTCCCCCTGCTGCCCGCCTCCCCCCTACTACCCTCTGTTAGAATGCTAGTATGGTTTGAAAGATGAGAGTACAGGAGATATATGGGGTTGTGATATACTCTCTAAGAGCACAACTCTAGCTAGCCTATAACTTCTACATATGAATATATGTATAAGTTGACACACCCCCAAGGCTAGACAAGGGGCAGTGCAGAGTAGGGAATACGCAACTCAGGGTGGCACTACTAGTCCAACCTCTGAGGTAGGGGTCCGAAGACCAGTCAACAAGGGTACAAGAAAGACAAGAGCAAACCAGGGCAGCACTACTAGTCCAGCCACTGGAAGTGAAGCCACAAGGCCAGTCTGAAAGGTATGTATAAAGAGGAGTACGCAATCAAGGTCCTAGCAAGTGAGTAGCGACAAGAACTATACCAAGCTGCAAACAGTGCCGCTGATGATATTTAGGCGCAAGGGCCTTCGTAGAGACATCAGCTGTGTTAGCACCGGAGGCCAAGTGTACTACGTGGGCCTGGCGACGCTGCTGTAGCTCGCGCATGAGGAAGTACCGTAGCTGGATGTGCTTTGCTCTACCCTCAAGTCGAGGCTCATGACACAGGACAATCATGGCCCTGTTGTCAGCGTACAAGACCGGGGCAGAGCTAGGCCGCTCACCTAAGTCGGTGAGCAAGAAGGTAAGCCAGCGGAGCTCCTGTGCCGCCATGGCACCGGCGTAGATCTCAGCCCCACAGCTAGACTGAGCAACAGACGACGAGCGGGTGGACCTCCATGAGATCGCACCCGAACCAAGGCTAAAGCAGTAGCCTTGGGACAGCCTGAGAGTCTCAACGTCATCTGCCCAAGAAGCGTCTGTGTGCCCAGTAAGGACCATTGGCCTGCATCCTCCAAGCACAAGCCCCATGCCCGATGTACTTGCTAGATAACGCAAAACCCTGTTTGCGGCCGACCAGTGCTGTGGTCGGTGTCTGCCAATGGCCACAAAGTGAGCCAGGATGCTGAGAGGGTATGCGAGATCTGGGCGAGTGCAAGTCATCAGGTACATGAGGCAACCCACCAGCTCTGCGTAAGGGCCACTGGGCGCTACTACCTCCTCATGAATGGGAGCAGAGAGCCTGTGGTCTACTGGGAGAGGTGTGGGCTATGCGGAGGCGAACTGGAGGCCGAACCTCTGAAGGACCTCGCACACCAAGTGTGACTGTTTGAAAGTGATGGTGCGCACTACTCTGTCCCTGGAGATCTGCAGGCCAAGGTAGCGGCGCAGCTCTCCTAGGTTAGTGCAGGTGTGTCTCCTCAGCAGCTCGGCCTTCACGGAGGCCAGTGCATCTCTGTCTGCAGTAGCAAAGATCAAGTCGTCTACGTAGACAAGGATGTAGAACGGAGTCTGGCCAGCACGAACGAAGAGCGAGGGGTTAGCAGAGGACAGAAAGAACTGCAGGTCAGTTAGCATAGCACGCAGCGTGTCGTGCCACTCACGAGGAGCCTGGCGCAGGCCGTAGACTGGGAGCCTCAGAAGCCACTGGGTCCTAGGAGAGAAGGTACCAATGAAGCCCTGTGGAGGCTGCACTGAAGAAAGGCAGTAGAGAAGTCAAGGGAGTGGAGCTCGTAGTCAGGCTGTGCTGCTACGTGTAGCAGTACCCAAAGAGTAGTCATCTTCGAGGTCGGGGCGAAGGTCTGGAAGAAGTCCACCCCCTCGCGCTGACGGAAGCCTCTAGCCACGTAGTGTGCCTTGAACACAGGCGGCTCTCCAGGGGGGCGCTTCACATTGAAGAGCCACCGACCATCGAATGCGTTCACCCCAGGCGGGGGAGCTCCGTTGATGTAAGTGCCAGTGGATCTCCAATATGCCATCTCCTGATCCATGGCAGCTATCCGCTGTGAGGCCCAGGGTCCCGTGGTCGCCTCAGCGTAGGTGCAAGGGGTCGGGATGTCAAAGGCGTCTAGGTCACCCTCAGGGACTAGCAGCATGGAACGGAGATGGAGAGCAGCCTCGGACAGGAATGCAAGCTCGTACTGTCTGTCCTCTAGGACGTCACTGCCAAGGGCAGGAGCACCCCCCACGGACGGAGGACGGACAGGGTCAGAGACCAGAGCGGTGGCGTAGTCAAGGCGGCGGGTAGAGGCGAAGTCAGTGATAGCCGCAACAAGAGCGTCAAGGCTCGAGACAGGAAGAGACGGGTCGATAACGAGGGAAGTGAGGACGCGAGGAATAAGAGGACAAGCTGTACGAAGGTAGTCTGACAGGGGGGGAGGCGCGACAACAAGCGACGACAGAGGAGGCGACGGGAGGAGGGGAGGACGAGACGCGTGGGAACGAAGCAACATAGGGTGAGACCGGACGAGCACGAGAGGGACGACGAGACAGGACGTGCGAGGGAGTCGTCTGGTCAGGAGACAAAGGAGGAGATACAAGAGGGGAACGAGGGGGGAGACGAGCCGGAGACGAGTCCAGTGGAGGGAACACAGGGCCGTAGACAGGAAGAGGAGGAGGGGGAGGGGGAGGCGCAGGCGAGGGGTTAGGGGAGGGAAGCTCGAGCAGGCAAAGGGCGGACACCGGCGGCATCTGCTGCTACTGCTGCACGACGCCAACACCTGAGCCGCCAGCTGCAGCACGATAGGAACCCCAGGATTAGCACCCACCTCAACGCTAGCACCTCCAGAGTCCACGAACGGCTGCTGCTACTGCGACTGCGGAGGCTCCTGCTGCGGAGGCTACGACAATGACTGCGGTGGCGGCGACTGCGACGACGGAGGAGGAGACAACGGGAGAGGCCGGCGGCGGGAACGGCACGGCGGGGCCCCCAAACGATTCAAGGGGGAAACCAAGGAAGACACAGGGGACGGTGCAGGTAGTGAGCTTGTCCGTGCCAGAGGCACGAACGTGAGCGAGGCAGCCCAAGACGTGAAACGCAGAGGCTTCACCAGGGAACCCGGTCTAAAGAAGGGTCGGCGAAACCTGCGGCCGCTGGGAGCGCGGCCAGAGGTTAAGCTGGTGAGCAGCGTAGCGAATGGTGAACGGCCACAGAAAATGGGGTGCACCGGCATGAATCATGGAGGTACGAGCCACATCCATGACCATACCGATGCGTCGCTCAGCGACCCCATTTTACTGCGGAGAGTCCGGCAGGGTGTACAAACGGGTGATGCCCTCCGCACGACAGAACTGTCCAAGCCGACTAGAGGCAAACTCGCCGCCATGGTTGGAGTGGAGACACAGCACAGGGAGACCACGGTGGAGACGTGCAGCTATGAGCCATGGGATAAGAACATCAAGCACGTCGGCCTTCCACTCCAGGGTGGTGTATCGCATGTAGTCGTCGACGAGCACGAGAAAGTAGCGCTTACGACGCGGTCCGGGGACAGGGGCTGGGCCCCAGACGTCTAGGTGCAAGGTCTGAAGGGGAGCAGTAGCAGGTCGAAGCGAGGAGGAGTGAGGAGCATGGTGTAGCCGGCCCTCGAAGCAGTGTATGCACGGTAGTGCAGGCGAGGGAGGGAGGGGGGGAAGCGACATCGGGAGACCTAGGACAAGACCGTGCTGTAACATGTGACGTAGACACGGGAGTGCGCGGTGACCTAGGCGGTGGTGCCACAAAAGGGACAGGTGGGTGAGCGACCGACACGAGCAGGCCGCAGCCACCTGGATAGACGCAAGGCCCAGGGAGGACGCGCCAATGTCCAGCGTAAACAAGCCAGACAACGGGTCCCGGGGGAACGTCGCAAGGGGGGAACCTGAGGCGGCCTCGGTGCAGACTGCGTACCGCTCATGACTAGGGAACGTAGTGGTAATGCTGAGGTCTTGAAGACAGTCGGCACCAACTAAGTTCCTGGAGAACGAAGGGACATGCAGACTGTAAGGGAACTTGAGGGGGCCGCTGGACAGGAGAGGGTAGTGTAGCTGCGAGCTACTACAGGACCAGACGAAGGGTCAGCAAGAGCGACAGTGGCAGGCACGGCAAGCGGCGTGAGTATGGCGCAGTCGCGGAAGAAGCAAGCAGACGCACCAAAGTCCAGAGTGAAGGACAGTGAAGTAGTAGCGGCAGTCGAAGAAGGTGCAAGTGTGGATCCTAGGCTAGTCAAAGCAAAAGGTCCTACGCCTGACGCAGCAGGGGAGTCTGAACTACACACAGGTGCTACGCCTAAGCTAGAGAACACAGGGTAATAAGATCCGGACACACTAGAAGCGTCAGCATACAGAGCATGGAGGGTAGAACTAATCTGATCCATATTCAACTCAATGATAGACACACCATGGCGCAGCAGACTGGACCAGTCAGGGAGGTCCAGGGCGGGGCCAAAGCGGCGACGAAACAGGTCGTCGAGGCGGCGGAAACAGTGGGCAGTCGGGTTTGGGCAGCGGCACACAGTGTCGCGGAGGGGCCCGGTCTGGAGCTAGTACTGGCAGGTCACAACACCGAAGTTGCCGAAAGACGCCGAGCTGCGAGGGCTGCCACCGCGGCCACCACCTCCGGAGGTACCAGGCCACCCTGGTGGGAGGCGGGCCCACGACTGGGGCTGCTGCTGCTACTACGACTGTGGCTGCTGCTACGGCTGAGGCTGCGCCTACTGCAGCTGCGGCTACTGCTGCTACAAGACTGCTGCCACAACCCCCTCGTCAGAACCACTGTCACCACCACCACCACCACTACCACCAGCACCACCTCCACGCCCTCCCTTGGGGCCACGACGGCCAAGGCGCCGGCGCTGCTGCGGGAAGACCACAGCAGCGATCTCCGCAGGAGAGATCGCTGTGGCAACCGCGGCGGAAACGTCAGCGTACGTGCACTGGGAGGGGACGCAGCCCTGAAAGATAGAGACTGCTGTAGCACCGCTCGACTGAGCGATAGTGCGCTGGTGGGTCTCGATCTCGGACAGGGCTGCGACAAAGGCGGTCAGTGTGAGGTCTCCAGGGTGGTGGCTAAGGAAGTGATTGCGGGCACAGGCCAAGCGGCCAGGCAGGTGCATGGAAATAAGGTAAAGGGTAATGCAGAACGGTGGGGGAAGGGCTATGAGATGGGCGGCAGTGCTAGCAGTGCGATAGCGCACCTCTAGTGTACGGAGGTGAGTGGCGAGGTCAGCGACCATGGGAAAAGCGGCTAGATCTGGAAACAGCATGGGAAGGATTAGGCAGCCTGCAGAGGCTGAGGCGAGCGTAGAATAGTGGGCAAATAAGGCATCGATGAAATCTTTGGCGTTCGCGACAGTAGTGAAACGCGGACGCTCAAACAAGGGAAGAGCATGACTAATAGCAAGCTGTGCTACAGCATCGCGGGAATCCGAGACAGCGCAAGCGAGCGCAGCAGCAGAGAAGGCCTCACGCTCAACAGAGATGGGGTCAGCAGGGAAGGGAGCAGGCGCGGGGGGGCGGGGCAGCAGGCCAGCAACATGCATGGCCAGAGAGTGCCCATCTTGGCGCTGACCTGTAACGTGGCGGCGGAGATCGACGAGCCAGGCGGTGAAGTCGATCGCGTGGCCCTCGGCGTCCAGGCGGAGGACAGAGTCCGCCATCGTGCAGCCTCTGCGTCACAGCTCCACAGCTCCACAGCGACTGTGGTACTCAGCGGCACGGCGGTACAGCGACGCGGCGATAGGGCGCTCCAGCAGGAAGGTCGGGCGGGGCGCATAGGGCCCAAGGCTCGAAGCAGGTCGGCGGGGCTCGGCGGGCCAGCGGGTAAAGGAGGGGCCGGCGGGGGCACGAGGGGAACCGGACAAGGGCCGAGCCGCACAAGGGGCCAGGCCGGGGCAGGAGGGGCCGGCCGTGCGCAGGAAGGGCCGACTAGGCGCTGGAGGAGCCAACCAGGCACGGGAGGGGCCGACTAGGCGCGTGAGGGGCTGACTAGGCGCGGGAGGGGCCGACTAGGCGCGTGAGAGGGGGCCGACTAGGCGCGTGAGAGGGGGCGACTAGGCACGTGATAGGGGTCGGCTAGGTGAGAGAGGGCCGACTGGGCGCGAGGGGCCGACTAGGAGCAGAAGGGCCGACTGGGCGCGAGGGGCCGTCTAGGCGCGTGAGGGCCGGCTGGGCGCGAGGGGCCGGCTAGACGAGGGGGGGGGGGGGGGGGGGGGGCGACAAGCGCGAGAGGGGTCGACCAGGCGCGAGAGGCCGACTAGGCGCGTGAGGGCTCGACTAGGCGAGAGGGGCCGAACGGCGCGAGAGGGGCCGACCAGGCGCGTGAGGGGCCGGCTAGGTAGGCGCGAGGGGCCGACTAGGCGCGAGGGGCCGTCTGGGCGTGCGAGGGGCCGTCTGAGCACGTGAAGGGCCGACTGGGCGTGAGGGGTCGTCTAGGCGCGATGGGTTGTCAAGGCGCCCGAGGGGCCGACTGGGCCCGAGTGGCAGTCTAGGAGCGCGATGGGCCGACTGGGCACGAGAGGCCGTCTACGCGCGCGCGGGGCCGGCTAGGTGCAAGAGGGGCCAACTAGGCGCGGAAGGGCCAGCAGACGCGGTAGGGGCGGGCGGGCGCGGTAGGGGCGGGCGGGTGTACTAAGGGCATGGTAGGCTAGGACGAGGGGCGGAAGCGGGTGGGTGGACCTACCTACTCATGATACCATATTAGAATGCTAGTATGGTTTGAAAGATGAGAGTACATGAGATATATGGGGTTGTGATGTACTCTCTAAGAAAACATCTCTAGCTAGCCTATAACTTCTACATATGAATATATGTATAAGTTGACACCCTCTTTCCCCTACTTCCCGCTTTCCCCTGCTTCCCTCTTCCTTTTACTCCTTTCCCTGCTAACCCTCCTACCCCTCGTACCTCTCCCTCCCAGAGTGTCTAGGGCCTCCCTCAATGCTGGCAGCTCTCCCTCGCGGCCTCCCACCCTCTCTGCCAAAGTCTCATGCCTCTCCTTTTCTCCCACACTCCCTCACTCTATCCCTCTTCCCATCAATCTCTCACCCTCCCATCACTCTACCCCTGTTCCCATCAATCTCTCACCCTCCCATCACTCTACACCTCTTCCCTTCAATCCCTGCTACCCCCTCTATCCCTGCCATCCCTTCAATCCCTGCTATCCTCTCTATCCCTGCCACCCCTTCAATCCCTGCTACCCCCTCTATCCCTGCCACCCCTTCAATCCCTGCTACCCCCTCCATCCCTGCCACCCCTTCAATCCCTGCTACCCCCTCTATCCCTGCCACCCCTTCAATCCCTGCTACCCCCTCTATCCCTGCCACCCCTTCAATCCCTGCTACCCCCTCTATCCCTGCCACCTCTTCAATCCCTGCTACCCCCTCTATCCCTGCCACCCCTTCAATCCCTGCTACCCCCTCTATCCCTGCTAAAGAACCCATCCTTCAGGGCGGCAGCGCGGGTGAGGGACCTAACCTAGCGTGATACCATCTCAGAATAATGCATTGACTAGAATGGAGGGTACAGGGTGACTTTGTGCTAGTGAGTTGTACTCTTTAAGAGCATGCACATATCTAGCCTATAATAACATATGCATATATGCTTGACATGATCAGCGATATTTTTTTGGTAAGTCTGACAATTACAGCCTTTTTTCTAGGGGCAAGGCTACAAAATCAGCCTAAACACAGGGGGAAATGATGATAAATCAGCGTGACCCAACCAATCTTAGGGCCTGGACAGGAGATTTTTGAAAAGAGGACCCCGATTCCGAGAAACAAATGCATCATTATTGGATGCAACCTTGGATTACCCATACGGTACTATGTCACCGTGTTTGCTATCTTCCTCATCAAACCTCCTACGTATCAACTTCAGCGTTGCTACGATGGTTGGAATGTGAGCCTCTACAGTGCTCTGGCAGCTTCCGCGGCTGAACACAAGGTGGTATGTGAGCGAGCACGCATACGACAGATGATTGTAGCACGGGTTCTCGCACCGGTCGGGTCGGATTTCGAGCACAGACGCCTTTTCCGGCATGAAGATCATGTTGGTGAGGGCAGCCCCATGGCCGGCGATGAATAAACGCGTCCGCCGGAACAAGTCCCGAGCTGAAAGGGTTGGAAAGAGGACAACGGGGACGTGGGGGAGAGGAAAGACAGGGTTAGGGACAAGCCATTCTACATGGTGGTGAAGCATATGCAAAAGTGGGCAAGAAACAAGGGCCGATAAAAAAATGCATGCAAAAAAGAAAACCACAACAGAGGCAAAGGCAAAGGTACCTTCCAATATTGAGAGCGAGCCAGTGAAGAGCACAATTCTCTTCATCGGAAAAACACTCGTCAATGCCATTAGGACATCGTCAAAGTTAGTGATGGAGCGCATTTTAACGGGCCGTTTCGCCACCAACACCACCCAATCATGGGGCAGGGCTTGTGCCTGTGCACTGGTAAGTGGGGTATGCGAGCGATAGGTCCAGCCAGGAAGGAAGAGGGGAATCCCCTGTGGGTGCAGCAGGTGGCGGCGGCGCAGCGTTGTCCATAAGGAGTGAGAAGGCTGACCACAGTCTTGGAAAATGGGCTGTGGAGGGAGGGGGGAGGAGAGGAAGGGAAAGAAAAGGGAGACATTATGCTTAATGGAGCAGGGGAGAAAGTGTACAGCAAAATGCAGAGTGGTTCTTTAAAGACAATGAGGCTACCACCGCATCTTCTTCCTGTGTTCAAGACATGAGCTTTCTGGACTTTGGATACTTTGTATATTTTACCCCTAAGTACAATGAACAGAATACCGAAGACAGAACGGTACCCTGTACCTGGTAAACTGTGTCAATGAACAGTAGATCTCCGGTTTCAACAGGTAGGGTCCTCATGTCGCCTCTCTCTATGCCGATAAGAGGAGCCCCCACTTGGTCGTACATCCACCACTGGAGAGGGAGGCGAGAGGGAAGGGGAGAGTAGAAACAGGCAGGGGTGGAAGTCGGGCAAAGGGGAGAGATTAGAGAGCATGCAGAGTAGGGTTCCCATGCGCTTCACGCTGCCGATAAGAGGAGCCAACACTTGGTCCTACATCCACCCCTGGAGGGGAAGAGGAAGGTGTTGGTTGCGAGGGAAAGGTGAAAGGGATGGATGATGCATGCAGGTCGGGCTCGCATGCTGCCTCCCTCCACTCTGCTAAAGGGAGAACCCACTTCGCCGTACATGATGCACCCCTGGAGGCAGAAGGGGAGGAGATGGAAGGGGAGGGAAGAAAACAGGCAACAATAAAAGTAGGGCAAAGGACAAACGGTGTGCAGGGATAACCCACTCGGTCGTACATGGGACAGTGGAGGGAGGAGGGGAGGAGAGAGAACGGGAGGGAAAAAAACAGGCAGCGATAATGGTGGGGCAAAGGGCAAAGGGTGTGCAGGGAGAACCCACTCGGTTGTACATGCGTCAAAAGAGGGAGGGGCGGAAGAGTGGAGGCCGGCAGGGTTGCTATTGGAGGCTGATGGTGAAGCTGGGGGAACAGAAGGGGAAGGCAGGGAAGGGGAGGGGAAGGAAGGGGAGGGGAGGGAAGGGGAGGGGAGGGAAGGGGAGGGAAGGGGAGGGAAGGGGAGGGAAGGGAAGGGAAGGGAAGGGAAGGGGAGGGAAGGGGAGGGGAGGGGAGGGGAGGGGAGGGGAGGGAAGGGGAGGGAAGGGGAGGGGAGGGGAGGGAAGGGGAGGGAAGGGGAGGGGAGGGGAGGGAAGGGAAAAGGAGGGGAGGGGAGAGAAGGGAAGGGGAGGGAAAGGAAAGGGAGGGAAGGGGAGGGGAGGGAAGGGAAGAGGAGGGAAGGGAAGGGGAGGGAAGGAACGGGGAGGGAAGGGAAGGGGAGGAGCTGATAGAGAGGGAGGGAGGAGGGAAAGTGACGGGGGGAAGTGAGGAGGGAAAGTAAAGAGGGAAAGTGAGGAGGGAAAGCGAGGAGGGAAAGTGAGGAGGGAAAGCGAGGGGGGAGAGTACCTGGCCGATGCGACCCAGAATGGGCATTTCACTCAGAATGGAAGGCAGCACCGTTGACGCCACGAGGAACGAAGGCATCGCTTCTATGAGGAAGTGGTAGAAGTTCCCTCCGGTGCCATAGCCCCAGTTGAACACCGCATTGACTCGCATCACCGGGTGCGACGCCGGGAAACGCGCAAAGCACTTGAGTCGCGCGCAGCCGTTGCGAACGAACTGATGCGACGCGTTGAAAACGAAGCCCCAATGGTCCACGTACACGTGGCGCAACCGGAGCATCTGCAGAGCTGTCGGGTCGCGCGGGTTGAAATCCTGCTTGTGTGAGCAGGATTCGTTACGCCTGCTGTCGTAGCGGGGTCGCGCGGGCAGCACGGAAGTTTTGTTCTTCGGGCAGTTCACGGGAGCGGGCAGCTGCACGTGACCCAAATCTTCCAGTCCCGGGTTCCAACAAGCAGCCTCAACATTCGGGATATTGTGGTAACCAGCAGCGTAACGGCTGCTGTTACTGCCTGTGTCACTGTTACTGTCCCAGTGACTCTTGCTGTTACTGCAGCTGCCGAAGCTGGGGCAGGGGGGGCCGTGGCAGGAAAATTTCACCCCGTACCGCTCGTCCGGCTCGTGAAATCCGAGCATCACGTTCGTCAGATTCCGCGCGTCCAGGGCGAATCCCAGCCGTTCAATAGGCAGATCCGACCGCTCTGGGTGGTACCTGAGAGGTAACAGTAAGCATGCGCGGCGGGGAATCGTGAGGAGGAATTCACGCTGCTAGGTGGGAACTGAGGAACCAGAGCAGAAATTCGCAACATTACGCGAATAGAAAGTCGGAAGTCGGAAGAATCTAAATCCTACCTAACCTCGTTTGGCAGCGCGTAGTTCAGCTGTCCCGCAAATTCCTCCACCCGTCCCAAGAGCGACACGCGATTATTCGTCGGCGCGCTGCCATCTGACAGGAGACAGAGGAGGGTGACGAGCGAGTCAGGGATTTGAATCAGGGTTTAGTACGGTACGAAATAGGGAATGGATAGGAACTAGTTCGATCTGTGCTTGTCTTCGTTGATAGGCCTTGCGTTATACGTAACATCTCTCCGCACGACCACACTGTTTTGGGATGAATATTTGGAAGCTCATACGGGTAGCACAAAACTGCTCACATACAGGTTCCGCGGAGGCGCTCACCTACAGCGAAGTATGTGCCAGGTGTGAGAAAGTAGCACACATTGTGTCACTTGCTGTGTCTAAAGAACTTCGCAAATTGACGCGAAGCGCTTGTGTACTGTACTCTGGAAATACGCCCCGGAGTGTGTGTGTCCAGACACTCTGGAACAGGAGAACCCCCTCCCCTCACCCTTCCCTCCTCTGATCAACAATGTCGAAATAAGCCCTTCACTCTCGGTGGTGTAACCCTAATCTTTAGGCCCTAGCGGTTACTACTAGCTCACAAAGAGTACCGTACTCCCAGATCTAAACGATAACGTTCAACATGAATGGAGGTACAGACGTTTCTTAGATAGAAATTTCACCTGAATCAGAACCGGCGACGGCGTGAGGAAGTCGGAGGACGAAGCAAGTGAGCACGACTCCTTGAAATAGTCGAAGCAAATTAGAGTCCCGGCGGGTTGCCGTCGGCGGGAAAGCCATGATAGTGCAGGCGAAGCACATGTCAGGCCGCCGCGTCTCACTCCTAGTAGGTAGTACTAAACCTTACTGCCTGGACCCTGTCCGATCCGACTGGATCGCGGTGTCGCTCAACTCGAGCGATGATGCTTGACGACTGGTTGACAGAGGTCAGTCACTCGTTGAATGGCAGGACGAGTTGTGGCTGCCTTCGCATTGGGCATTTTTTTCAAGCGGCTGACATGTGGCTGTGTACCTACCAAAAGTGCCAAGGCATGTTTCCGTGAGTAGGTCAAGAGTTGGAGGGAACTACGCGCACTGCCTGGCAGAGTGGCTCTGCCATTCGAAGAGTGGTTCGTAGCAGGACTCAAATCTCGCAGGTACACCTTTCCACCCTCACGTCCATAGCTATGCTGTCACAAATCACCTACCTTACAGTCCCGTTATGTGGGTCAAATTGTAACCATGACTGACCCATGAACTGCGGGCCGTTTGTGGTCGAGAGAAACAATGCCAGCTCAGCATATCCACCATAATGTCCCATTTGCCCCACAGAAACGGGCTCCAAACTTCAGGCCGCCAAAAAAAAGAAAATCGAAATCGACTTTTCAGTACACACGATGTCCGCAAAGTGCTCTGCCCAAAAACAATCCCAATTGCCCCTCCTCGCCCAATAGAAGTTTACGGGCAGTATCCGTTTCGAGAGAGTCCCCCGCGCCGGCTACTGTGCTGAGTATCATGACAGCGGCGATGAACATGCGGACAGCGACGAAGCAGTTGCAGCCTTCTGGTTTTCGCGACATATTTTCGTGCGGCGTCGCGAGGGCGGTTCGTCCAGGCCCAAATGGCCTTTCGCGTTTTTCGCGAAGCCGCGAAGGACACGAGGGCAATGGAAATCAACGGAACACCGCAAACGGGAAACGCCTCGATGACTCAGCATGGCATGACCCCTAGGCAACTGACTGAACTAGAGCCCTATTCGGTCGAAACAACTGCACACTTATCGAAGCCGCACAAATTGTGAACAGATGTCATGTTCGTGAGCTGTTGGTTGAGCTAATGAAACAGCACTTGGGATTGTTTCTGTTCGTCACAGTGCAAAACAGCGTAACCGTGGTTACATATGCAATCTGAACTTGCCACCCAAACCTTCCCCTATTGCGACAAAAAGGTTACCAACGAGCTCACCCTGAATCCCTCGCTTCTAGCAGCGAAAGCGGGCGAAATACAAATTCGACAGAAGTCCCCGCGGCTCGAAAAAGTGGCGTTCCTCTCTCGGGCTCAAGCTGTATCGAGAATCGACATCGAGTTTCCAGTCTGCATGAGTTTCGTGGAATTTGTCAGCCTCGTCACATTTTGGAGTGGTGATTAAGGACGGGGCTGAACCTCCGTTCCCACTTACACACCTGTAAGTATCGGATCCAAACCTTCCTCTGGCTCGTTCCTTCGTGAACAAGGAAATGCTCTCTGCTGACCCAGAAACGGTGAGGGTGCTAAAAAAACCGTTGCTGCCGCACAATTTCACCCTTTGAACCAAGGTCAGGTGCATAATTACCACGACCTGGGCTCCGGCCGGTTGGGCCAAGCTGCGCCAGCAGCTCTGCTCAGGACAGCAATGAAAATCCATTTTCCCAGCTGCTACAAAGGTGGCAGTTCTGGCACGTGTAAAATGTGGCAGGAGGCTTGAGGTCAGTGTGCACGTTCTCCACACAAGCAGCCATTTTTGCGATTCATGTGTTCACCTTTTGTTACGAATGGGCAAATGACAGTCCACTGTTGAACAACTGAGGAATACAGAAAGGGTTTTTAGGTTAGCAGTAACCCTTACTGGCGTTTTACTCTCTTGAGTCACGTTTCACCCTTAAACCGAAGGGTTTTCCGCGTTTCCAATCCCCCCAGGCCAGTTTTTTGGTCTTCGCGGTTAGTTTGCACCACAGAAAACCATGCGTCACAATCTCCTTGCACCGTCACCGTAGGGCTACTGAACTCTATGGGGCCAACTTCGATTTGCCTCATTTTATGCCCGGAGTCTTATTCAGGTTGGCTCACTTTTGTAATCTAAGCTAGAGTTCAGCAGAAATTTGTCGTGAACTGTTGTGGCAGTTAGAACCCCTCGGGGTTACATCCTGCCCTTGACGCAAGCTCGCGCATGTTCTTGCCAGCTTGCGTCAGCAACAGATTTGGCAGGGGGGGTGGGCTGGATTCAAATCGTCCCGCGCTCCGCTCGCAAAAGAATTTTCCGCGCAAACGCACGGTTTGGTTGGACTTCAGTTTGGACTTTTAGGTAGTCGTCAGTGTCCATTTTCGGCCAAAATCCGCTAAAACCTACACTCTCAACCCGTTTTCAAGCCGATTGGCTCGGTAATAAACGAATCCGCTTAAAGGGCGTGCCGCGTCTAAACAACATGTGAAAGTACAAAATAATTCGAAGAGTACCCGTAAACAATATTTGATACATCAAATGAATCAAGGCCACCCCTCCAGCCGAATATGCTGCTGACGCAATGTGGCACGATCATGCGCCACTTGCGTCAAGGGCGGGACGTAACCGCGAGGGGTTCTAGCTCCCACAACAATTCACGACAAACTTCTGCTGTAATCTAGTCTTGATTACAAATGTGAGCCAACCTAAATAGGAATCCGGGCATAATGTGAGGTAAATCGAAGTTGGCCCGAACTCTATGTTTCCTGCGATATTGTGGGATCTGTAGCGTACTGAAAATGACGACAACATTCGGGCAGGCCAGCTGGCAAGAAAAAAACTAAAACCCATAGGGGCGAGTATGCCATTCTGGATGGCATCAACCATAAATTCACGACCCTTTTGCGAGTTTAGGGTTGATGCCATCCAGAATGCCCCTAAGGGTTTTATTGTTTCTGCCCTCTACGTAAGATCAAGGAGATTGTTACACGTGGTTCGTTATGGAGCGAACTAACCTCAAAGAACAAAAAAACTGCCCCTCGGGGGGTTTGAACGGTGAAAAACCCTTCCGTAATAGGGGCTAAACGTGATCCGAGAGGATAAAAGATTAGTAAGGGTTGCCGGTAACCTAAAAACGAGAATAACGACTCAAGTGGCTAACGGTAACGAAATAACGAGAATGAGGACTCAAGTGGCTAAATGTAATGAATTAATAGCGCAGAATTCTATAGGGGAACGTGACTACATAATGTTCTATAAAAATGAGGACCTAGGGCTTATGTAGTGCTAGTTGACGAGGTTGAACATCGGGGGCTGGACCAGTCAAAGGATCGATAGTCCCGAGGGTGACGGGGTCAAATTGGGTTCGAGGCGCCTCGGTAACACATTCGCGGCCGAATAGGTCTGTGGGGGTGGTTTGACGCGAGACTTCAGTGCCGAGGCTGTGGACACGCACTGTGTTGAGAATAACCCTGATCCTGCGAAGGTTGCAGAAGTCTGCTGAAGCGACATATCAACGGAGTCTGCCGACACGAGCCCAGCAGAGAGGCCTGTTGATGAAGAGCAGATTTGACTACAAGGCGAGGCTCTGCAGGAAGTGGCAGAAGAGAAGTGTTGTTGGTGGCAGAAAAGCGGTTCTTTCGGAGTGGCAGAACAGGAGCGTTTTTTTCCGCGTATGGCTTCTACATCGACAGGTGGTTTTGTAGAAGCGATCTTGGCAGAGTCGAGAGTGTACAAGACCATCTGCCGGATTGGTACCTAGGGCCATTCGCAGAAGAGTTGTCCTCTGCCGAAGTAGCGCGCATAACACATTTATGAAAAGGACTCAGCAGAGTCGACTCTCGGAAATGCGTTCCAACAGGGCCTCGGGCAGACCGGCGCAAGGACCTGTTCGCGCAGAATTGCTCACTGCCAAAGATCGGCAAAAAGGCAATTCTGCTATCTCTTCTGCAATCGACCCCCTTGGCACAGAAGACATTCGGCAGAAGCACGGCAGAGAGTCATCTCGGACTTCACTTCTACGAGCAACCCTTTTAAGACATCAAGGACTTGGTTTTCTAAAGGTGGTGTTCCGAAAATGCGAGACATTTGCGACTTCGTAAGTTAACCGCAGAACCGATTTGGACTGAAAACGGCAAAATCTACCCGAGACATTGAGAAATTGAATACGTGACACACATTTTGTAACGGCGGAAATGTGCATAACAGCTGACAGTTTCACACCTGAAACTGTTAAAACAACTACTTATGGGTGGGTAAACATTACCAAGTAAGCATGTTCTGTAATTTTCACCTGCCATTGCTGACTTGGCTAAGCGCAGCTTAGAGTAGTTATGTAAACGTTCTTATGCGAACATTCTCTTCATGTTCAATGTGGTTCAATGTGGTTGTACTAGTATTTGCCTTGTGCACGATAATTTGTAATCTTGATTCTTGTAAATCTGTGTTCCCAAGCTTTCTCAAGCTACTCAGTAAAATATACAGTTCTGGAGGCTACCTACGGCAGGCACTTCCGCAAAAGCTCCTGTTATAGCATAAAACTCTGCACACTGTTCGCGGTACTCACTGTGACAAGCCTCGATAAGGATTCGTGAAATCCTTACATCCTCCCTCCTTCTAAAGAAATTACCTCCTTACATCGAAGGCCGAACTGTCATTAAAAGTAACCCCCGATGTGACCGTAGGTCTTCAACACAGTGACGAACGTAAGGATTACGCTGTCCTGACAAGGTCTTGGGCGAGCCAATATCCGACGACTCAGATTGGTCGAGAACGATCTTAACCGTTGAGCAATAATTACGAGTCAGCGTTGTCGGTGGTGAAGATTGTTACTAGTATCTGACGAAAGCCTTCAAATCGAACGGCTGTCGATGGCTTGAATTCAGTGAGGTGGCTTGAGGTTGTCGAGGCAATCTAAATGGTAATCTTGACGGACGATCTCACGGTTGAAATTGTCGAAACGATTGCTTTTAATCTCAGCCGTCGAAGATGGTCGAATTCTTGAGTCGACCGAACGGGCAAGGGTAAGTACTCCAGCGGAAGACTTGAACAGTGAAAACTGCCGACTGGGTAATTGATGACGACGCGTGGCTGATGGGAAAATCCTATAATGATGACTGGCGAATGACGTGGATGGTCGGATGACGAAGAGTCGTTTATCAATACCCTTGTTGCCCGAGTCAGTCACGTCACGGTTCAGTCACTAGAGCTTTCCGCATCACCTAAGTTTTTGGCACGGGCAACCGCACACCGTTTTGAATCACATGGTGTGCCATGTTCTCAGAGGAGACAACGGATACAGTGAAACTTGCCTGACAAGACAGAAACCCAAACCGCATGGTACTTCGTCCGCCGCCCCGCACCTACCACTCCGAATTTCTTCGCCAGCGGTCTGTGCGAACAAGAGCGCCGACGTCGGCGGTGTCGCAAAACGCCCCCCCGCCACGTCAGGAATAATGGTGAGCGTACGGGCCGACACCCGTCGAGCCGCTACAATCCGAACCAGACGAGTCAGCGGGGATTCTGGACGAAACCCCATTCATAACACACGAGTCGAGCATGAAACCTAGTTCTGCGACATGTTCGCAGAAATTCGCAGACACACCGACTCAGAGTGAATAGTCCTAAACCGAAAACCGAGAATATGCCCTCGTACTCCGCAGGGACAATTTCCCAGCCATCGGACCACCGCAATTCCCCTCGACACAGCAGAAAGCAGAATGACAAACCAGAGCACATCACTCCTCTCTCCCGATCACACCAACATCTGGAGCCATGCCTCGCCTTCACCGCAGAGCCCAGCTATCATTGGCTGCCAAGCGCGCCATTTGCGAGCATTATGCGGCCAACCCCCTCATGCGTCATGGTGACGTTGCCGACTGGTGTTTCACCCGCTTTGGGCTGTGCCCTGATCGTTCAACCATTAGCAAGGTGCTCAAGGACGCAGATCGTTGGTGTGGCGGGGATACTGGATGCAACGGCTTTCGCGTGCGTGGCGGACATTACCCGCGGTTGGACGACCAGCTTCTCCGCCTCGTTGAAAACGCCGGTCCGGCAGGGATTCCCTTGACACTCAGTACCATAAGGGCGCACATGCGCGTGGTAGCCTCTACAATGCCCGAGGTGCTGTCGGACTTCCGATGCTCGTTTGGCTGGATCCGGCGTGCCATGCGGCATCTCAACATTCGCTGCCTCACTTAGAATGGCGAGGCCGCCGATCAGGACCATCAAGCTGTGCACGTGGCTCGCGATAAATTCCCGAAGCTGATCAACCACCTCGGGGTACGGCCACATAACCTCCTCAACTTCGACGAAACTGCATGTTTCCTTCGCCTGCTTCCTCGGAAGACATATGGGCGCGGCCGCATTGCTGGCCGAAAGATACCCAAGGAGAGGGTGACACTTGGACTCCTTTGCAACGCTGATGGGTCAACGTTGTGGCGGCCGTTGATAATCCACAAGTGGAAGCGCCCCAAGGACTTCCTCCCCGACTACGATCCCTCCCCATGGTGCTATTGGCGCGCCAACAAGCGGGGATGGATGACGAGCGAGGTACATCCCTAAACCGTGCAACCACATAAATGTCTTCAATACCTCATAGAACGCCACTACTTGCTCCACCCCACTCCTCCCGTCCTGCACTCCCCCCCCCATTCCTAACGTTCGTGTGAGAGTAAAGGCCCGACCTCGCTCTTGAAATTCCAATCTCCATTTCCCGCAGCTCTTCACGCAATTCATGACGCAATTGAATGCGGCTATGTACGCGGAGGACCGCCACATCGTCGTCTTGGTTGACAATGCGAGCTCACACGGCATCACCACGGAGAGCGCGATCACCGAGGACCTGTTCGGCTTCCGCACGAGGTGCCTAAGCAACATGCGTGTCGTATACCTCCCTCCGAACACGACGTGCTTCACCCAACCGCTTGACCAAGGGATCATCTCGACGGTGAAGCCACGTTATCGGACCCGTTGGTTGCAAGAGCTCACTCGCAAATGGGGAGTGTCGGGCGCGGCGGCAGCCATGGCCCGGTTTCGTCCGAACATGAGGGAGGTGATCGAGTGGCTGAATGACTCATGGATGAATGTTGGGGCACGCACCATTCAGCGCTGTTGGTGGCGGACGGGCATCCTTCCGCGCGAATGGGAGTCGCTCCTCCACCATGTGGCGGACGACGTCGACCACGCCACCGCCGTGCGCGACAACCCCGACGAGGAGCCTGTTGAGGACCCTCCCGTCGATGTCGACGACTACAATGAGCTCGAGGGGGCGATGGGATGTGTTGCGACGCAGCTCCACGCGCTCGGCCTTGGCACGCGCGCCATGCCCGCCGAGGAGTTCGTCACATACGACGATGACCAGCCAACTTGCGCGGAACCCGGGGATGACCCGGTCGCACAGGAGCCGCCACCTCTCCACTCCTGTGCTCATCCCATGCGCGATGACACCACGGCGACCCGTGGACGCGCCAATCCGCTAGATCGCGATGCCCGCTGCGTTGCACGAGCGGCGAGCGAGATGCTGATAGGGTACGCACGTTCCTTGAGCGCCGAACCCCGTGATATCGTTGCTCTCTTTGACATAAGGAATCCAATCATCATAGAGCGCCTTGAGAGGGCCAGCTCCCGTGTCCCTGACCTCAACGCGCCGGCGCCTCGCGACGTGACCGGCGGCGGCCAGGCAGTCCGCCGCCTTCCTGCATGGCTCCGCTATGCCTCCCGCCGCCAGGAGCTCATAGACCAGGGAGTTACCGCTGCCATGGATGGGTATGTGGCGTCCGCGGAGTACATGCGTTTTTGAATGTGAAGATTCCGTGATTCAGGAATGACGAGGTGGTTGGGTGCATTTTGCTACGGGGCTGGTCTGCCCCTCATGTTTGTGTTCGCGTGAGGTTGAATCAGGTTTTGTTTCAGGAAGTCTGTTGTTAGGCTTTTGCATGTCTCGCTTTGCTGAGGTGGATTGTGTGTCTCACGTGCACTTGGTTCTTTTGGTGAGTTGGTTTCCCCTTCTCCATGTTTCTGAAAAGCCTACAATTTTCCTGACCCAAGGGACGTACGTCACAAAAGCATCAGGAGGTTACCGAGTATTTCGGAAAGTACAAATTTAGCCCCCCGTCGCAATCCGCATTTGCCAAAGCGGTAACATTGGAACTCACTTACAATCACATTCTTCCCGTGGCGAGTTGGGCGAAGTGTTGGGGACGCTTTCAGTCACTGCCGCCCAAAAACTTGGAGTGACTGACTCGGGCAACAAGGGTACACGAGGTCGTCTGTGACACATGCGAGGGCACACGTCTGTGTCTCAGGAAAATCAGCGAACTCCATCAGTGAAGTGACGAAATCAGGTGCGGAAGCGTAATGAAAGAGAATGTCAGTCGAAGACAGATGATGGAACATGCGGAAGGATCAGACGAAATCTGAAGCACAACTGCCCTTCTCCCCCCCTCCAATAAGAAACAACTCCTAATGATCGAGGTAAAATTCCAGGAAACCCCATGCTCCAGGGTATGAAATGGCCCCCACACTACTGCTTAAAAAACCTATGACTCAGCTTATACACAATTGAAAAAACTCTGACCTGGAGAACCCTTAAACTGCTCCAAAGTTGAAATTACTCCTCAGGGTAAACCGCTCCAAGGGTCTTGAAACTCGGAAGTAACTGCGCCGGAAGACTCCCACACGAACTCAAAAAAAACTTCAATGTCAAACTTTGCTTCCGAGCTGGCCCCAACAGAACTGCTGCCAAATCTTCTCGCTTCGATACTGCTGCTGTCGACCGTCGGATGGCGAATCGGGTCGTGTTAACACGGTTGAGCGAAATTGGACGAAATGATGATGGAGATGGTAGCGAGTGGTGGCGAGAGGCTGACGACGATGGCAGCAGAGTGTAACCGATACGAAACCCACTCCAGTGAACACCGTCGAGCCGAACTTAGGGTCCAATGCCGCCAGCTCCATCAGCTACTTTGTCCGTACACGCCGAAAACTTTGAACGAGACAAAACAGCTGCTGCTCTCCTTCCCCTCCATACAACCAAACTTTCCGCAAATATTGGTCGATGTTGCTCGTACCCTTGAAGATAGAGGGCACAACTCCAACTGTAAAAACCAGCTCCTTCTCCAGCGAAAATATCAGAACTTTATTTGAGACTTAACAAATACTGCAACACCGCTTCACAGCCACACGTGCTTCGCAGCTTCGTAAAACATTGACGCGTCGTCCTTCAGCTGTACCCCCATCAGTTCGTCACCAGCTTTACGCATGAACTGAACCCTATAATCGAGGGTAATCGTCGTTCACCGCCCTGGCATAGGTATTCGGCCGTCAACATGGCTGGCGAGCATCACACGCCGTCGATCTCCTCACAGTTGTAACCCAAAATCGTAAAATACTCCGGTACCCCTGACCAGCTGGCCGTGCAGACGTTCATCTATCTTGCGATTGCTGCAGGTTACCCAATTTGCTTCGCTGTTTCTTACCTGACTTCTCTAAAACCTGCACTGTGAGAGGCGTGGAGGGCACACGATAAAGTCGGTTGGACTAAGGAAGTCCCTGCACGACCGCTTGACACCTCCTGCCTCCCGACGTGCCTGGGTGAGACATTTGGAACCCGCAAAAGCAGGAAACTCCTTCTGCTACACCAGGTAAAATCCTCAGCTCCACTGCAACAGTAACTCTTGTATTTTCGGGGACACCCCTCAACATAGTGTAGATTGCAGGCTCATTTCCCTTTCGCCAAGAGTGGACGACCCGTAGTCGACACTACAACTTGGTGGGAATGGTGATATTTGGGCGACGAAGCTCCGTTAGCAGGGGATCCGTATGCTGCCTGACGTACAACTTGCTTCAGATCTTGACGGTTTGACGCTTGCGTCGCCACGTTGGAAAACACGTAATACATACCCAATGGTGGTGGCCTCCGTTTCCGTTGATCGTGTGGGTATAAATGGTGCTCCATAATAACGCCTCCTCAACTAAGGAAGTCGCCCTCGCCGAAAAGATTCCATAGCAGCTTCATCCTCCAAATGAGACAGCCCATACTGAACAGCCGAGGTAGTTAGTCTAGTGCTGGTGCTGTCTGGCTCACCCACTCGTGTGACAATCCGAAATAATCGCAGCCGCCCCTTGCCAAAATTCTCTCGGAAGTCCGATCCATTACCTGCAACTAGCCGGCCGGAAACGCCGACGCCCGCGACGCAGCTACACTTCACCATGCAGCTACATCGCACGACAGACGCACATCGTCATACGTCCCGCCATTTACACCCATTCGCGAGCTCCTGACGACCATCACCCGGCCGCCCGAGGATTCCCGTGCACTTGTCTTCTCCTGACGACTCATCGCAAATTTCAGAAGCCAATCGTACGTCAGAACCTCAGAAAATTACGAAACACTAGCGAACATACCTGAAAAAACACGGCGAAAATGTCGCCACTTCTCGACGGAAAATAATTCTGTCTACGCTTAGGGAAGGGGAGGATGGGCTAATCCCAGCCGTCCATCGGGCAAGATCCGGCGACATCGGAAGCGCTACGCCACCAGCATCCTTCCGCCCGCTTCCCCGATAGGGACTGCTCCCCTATCGGAACCTTGATGGGCAGAATCGCGGCTCTGATACTATCTGTTATGAATTAATTCATAGTATAGTGCATAATTCTATAGGGGAGGGTGACTACATAATGTTTTATACAAATGAGGACCCAGGGTTTATATAGTGCTAGTTGACCATGATGAACCTCGAGGGTTCGACCAGTCAAGGCTCGATAGTCCCAAGGGTAACGGGGTCAAATTGGGTTCGGGGCACCTCGGTAACACGTTCGAGGCCGAATAGGTCGGCGGGGGTGGTTTGACGCGAGACTTCAGGGCCGAGGCTGCGGACTTGCTGTGGCGAGCCTTGGTAAGGATTCGCAAATTCCTTACACTAAGGTCAAATTCCTGCGTCGTGTCATCCGACGATGTTAGACACAGGAAGACACCCAAGAAAACTTTTTGCCTGTGTTGACGATTGAAAATGCCAGCCTTGATTGAGAAGTGAAATGTGTTTACTCAAGCGAGTAGGCGATTGCCAAAATGGGAGTGGTTTCGTTCGGAGGATTACGAGTGTCGCAGCACGTTCCTTTTGACTTTGAGACTTCCAGCCAAATAATGGAAATTTTCGTGAAGGGCAACAGTTGTTCGTAAGAAGGAAAACAAAATCTGTATTTTAAGGTCGCTTGTAGGTGTTTGCGTCAACAAACGACACAAAAATCGCACATCCAATGCAACACCTGGCATTCGGTTAGCTTCGGAAGACACTCCCACGATCTCGGAAGACACTCGATTTTCCCTACGGCACAATGACAACCACGCATGACACGGCATAGGAATTCGCCCCAAGATCTCATTCTGAAGTGGGGCCTTCAGCCGAAGTTGGGTTTTTAGGTTAGCGGTAACCCTTACTAACGTTTTACTCTCTGGGATCACAACTAGCCCCTAGTACGGAAGGGTTTTTTGCTATACAAATCCCTTGGGGGCAGTTTTTTGTTCTCAGAGAAGTGGCCCAGAAGTACTCCACAGGACACTTTTGGGACCGTGCAGTGTCATGCGGCTCAGGACAATTACTGGATCTAGGGTGGGTCAGATTTCGGCCAGATGGGAGCCACAGGCGAGTCACATGCCAGACTTTGTTGGGACATGGCCCGTCCAGGCATGGGCTACTTTAAAGCCGCGGTACACATTCACTTCCATTTGTTTCAAGTGATAAACATTTGAAACAAGGGTAATTGCATGATTCCTGCTGGAGGTGGCGAGATCTCGCTACCTGCAAATAAATATTTTGAGGGGGGATTGTGGCATCAGTGTACATCACCAAAAAGGGAATAGCCCAAACCTGACCCGACTGCCCCGGTATCCCCTATAAAGTCCCAAGGTGACCTTTGGGACAGTTCGAGGACAGTTTTTCACCAATTTTTTCCCGTACGTGATTTTTCAACAGTCCCAAAACAAGCCCTAGCCCAAAAGATACTACTGGGCTTCTTGGGTGTAGAAGACGAGGGCTCAATTCCTGCAACCGTGAAATCACAAAATTTCAATCAACCAATTTTGACTGCTAGCACACTGTATGCTATCAATACTATGCTTTGTTGGTTTCACTCCACCTCCTCTAGCGCACACACAGGCAACAAAGATGCAAAGCACTTGCAGCAACCATCGTCCTAAACACATGCGACGTGGCTTGCCCAGTGCGGCAAACACCACCAAAGTAACATAGACTGGAGGAGGGTCCATTTGTCAGAGGGGGTTTGGGCACACGTGCCTAGAACAAGAAGTGGTAAGGTACAATCCTGCATTGGTGAAGCTTGGGACAATGTGCGCAAGGGAGAGGATGCTGTCCACGTCCACAGCGCATACGCATCGACTCCCCTAGTTGGACGCAAATGCCAGCACCTGGTGAAAGGACAGAGCCCCTCCACCTCAGTGAAGTACTGGACAAATGCCAGGCAGACAATCTGTTGCTGAGGGTCCACAAAGTGGAATAGGATGAGGCACCGCCCGAACCACTCCTCCCTACGCTGCCCATCGATACAAACGTGGCTGAACCAGGCCTGCTTCGGGGGCCTTCACAACCTGGCCATTGTCACCCTGGTCCATGTGGTCGTGGGGAGGGATTGCAAGCGCCGTGTGAACCTGCCAGCCAGGGCACAAGCAAATGGTGGTGGGTGGGGGTGGGGCCGGCAGGGACGGTGGGGGGACACGGTGAGACGACCCATATCGACATGCTCATACGAACCGCCCCTGGACAGCAACCACCTTCAACCACACTGGCCCAAGGGTCCAGCGTAATAAACACTCAAACAGGGTGTGATCCCCCCTCATACCTGCACTGCAGGCACGAGGTAGCCAGTCTGCCCCATCGCAGCTGCAAACTGCTCCATAGCGTCAGCACCGGCGTGCTCACAGTATGCCGACCACATGTCGTCATGCGGGGACAAGATGACCATGCGTCGGCTGGTGCACGTCAGCACACGCAAGTTCCGAAAGAGGGCCTGGTCATAAGATGCATTGTTCAGTGTGCGAGTGTAGGCATCCCCGAAACCAGTGGGATGGATAGAGATAGTCTGAGACATCCAGTGTACCAACCAGAAACACATAGGCGCATCCCACCCGATATTGTAGGAGCCGAGGGTTTGTGCGCCGACTATGAAATACCCCCAAGCCCGTAAACGTCGTCCACAATTGTACCACACGAACCCCCCGGCTCAAATAGCCGCCAGCCAGTCTGCCCTGACCACCCATGAGCTAACCCTCCCCGCCGCCCCCCCGCCCCAGGTCCCCTACTCACCACCACCGCAGGCTCTAGAGTTTAGGGCAGAGAACAACACGGCGCCTCACATGCCACCAAGCCCGAACGGCACCATGCTCACCAAGCGCATGGCAGTCTCACACTGCGGATCCACAGCCTCCTCTCTCGCGATCTGCTTGACAGCGGCCAGGCACTCCTGCCGAAAGGCGATGTCACACCCCACGTCACGGCAGTTGGTGTTGCGCGCAGGTTGCTTGACCATGGTCTTGTGCTTGTGCTCGTACAGATTGGACGAGTACTCCTTTGGCGTGCCCCTTGCCTTGATTGTAGGGGCCATGTGAGCTGTCAAGTGCATCTTGAGCAACTCGAATTGCGATTTCTGGTTGGGGAAGACCTTCACCAGTGACTCCACCAGGCTGCTCGCACCAAACACCCATGAACGGCCTAAAATCCTGAGAGAAGGACTTTCAAAACGTATGGCATGTACCCCACCACCAGAAACCCAGCATAGTTGCCTCTGTTGCTGCATGCTCCCAACCAGACCCTCAGCCTAATCTGCCCATGATGTACCTGCCGGTTGACTCGACACTGGCATCTAGTGATGCATTGGTGTGGTACTCCACTCTGAAAAAAGCCGCGACCCAATCTGCGAACATCACCACCACTCTGCCCACATCCTCGCGGCCTGGCAGATGGCAAACAAGGGCAGAATCTGCATCATTGCTCGGTGCTCCCATGCTGCAAATTGTGCGACCGTCTTGAAGTATGCCGATGGGTTGGGGGTGCGCAAGACTGAAGGCGGGGTGTGCATGAGGACCACACGACAATACCTGCATTGTCGGCATGTACAAGCGGAGCTTGTTGGCAAATAAAGAAGTTTTCAATGAGGGACAATCAAGCACGAACGCCCGCAGTTCAACAACCACACGCTAGACCACTCACCGGAGAAGAGTCTGCTGCTCATCAGGCATGAGTAGACCGGCGATGCACCGCATGATGTGAAGCCACAGTCCCTCATCGACTACATGCATTAGGCAAATGCCGATGGCCTCGTACAGATTCCCCCGTTCTGTCTCCACGAAACCCCATGCCCACAGAGCACACTAGAAACACGGGATCCCATGCATCAGTGCTGGCGCAAGAGTAAGCGACGTACAACAATGCAAGTGGAGGGGCACGGCTCACTGGCACAAAGTGGGTGGACCACGCCCGCCTAAGCCGGTTCCGCTCCCGTGGTGACGCGCGGGACATGCGCTTGAGATCAGCCGCTGATGCTGCACTGTCCGCGGCTGAGGCATTGCCATCACAATGCGCAGCTCCCAGCAATTGACCGTGCACTTAGAGCATGGCTTGAAGGAGTTTTCCGCCATGGTGCACGACACTTTGCACAATTCCGGGTAGTAGCACACATAGGAGCACAGCAGCTGGAAGACCTTATGTTTTTGGCCAACGCGATCCTCGACCACGATCCCGTGATTGCTCATGCATTGCGGCACATTGGGTGGGGTTGGGACGAGGGTGATTATCTTGGTCCCCCATCCTCAGGCACCAAACTGGTTGATCTTTTTGACCGACACAACCACACCTACAGTAGGCATACCGCAATGGGCGGAGCTTGGGGTCGACATGCGACATCTCCAGACAGGCAGATCTGCCCCTATCAAGCCTCCTCGTGTAGGTATACAGGGTGGGTATAACCAGGGGTGGGACAGGGGATGATTGGAAGGTGGAAACACACGCGAGGGGCGAGAATGCGTGCGGAAGCGACGTTCAGGTCTGGGAATACACACATAGGACGAGCGGGGGTGCGAGGCACGAGTGTAAAGCATACAGGCTGAGGTGGGATCCACGAGGGTGTGGCGAGAAGGTGTGTTCCGCACCTGTCTAAGGTGGAGAGCGCCATCAGCGAGCCGAGGACAATGCGCTCCACCTCCTGGAAAACCGTGTTCTTCCCTTCCGACGTCTGGTCCGACGGCAGCGGTGGCAGTGGGGCCACCATCTCCGCCCGGCCCTCCAACCACCTTGCCTCTTCCGGCGTGTTCACAAGCGCTAAAAGCATAGGGTGCACGAGCTGCCTCCTGTTGAAGGACAGGTGAGTCACGTCGCTGAACACGATGCAACCGGCGACTGCTCCCTTTGCCTTCACAGCATCCTGTGGACAGATAACATCACAAAATGAGGAGAACCACACATAGGAACAGACGGAAAGCGCAGGGTTGTACCTTGCCGCACAAGAGAGTCAACTCACATGCGCATCGTGGAACCGTGTACAATCGATCGCCCGATAGTAACGCCACACCCTATCGATGAGGTTGTGCACAGGGGCCGTGACGAAACCATCCACGGCGGACATGCGTGTCCACATCCTCGTGAACACCTGAGTCGGAATCATGTAAAACACAACGACTCACAAAGACCCATGAAGTGTCCGGCAGAATTCTCACAACACCGAACATTGCAGCGACGGGGCACATACCTGCACAATAGGCCTGTGTCGAAGAATTAGCACTCCAAGATCCCCAGCGCGCTCTATCTTGACGGTTTCCCATTCATGCTCCAATTCGAGATACTCTCTCTCGAACGCCTCCACATCCCTATGCGAGCGCCATGAGACGAGGTCCTCAGGAGGAGAAGGCATGCTGTTGAACAAGCAAATGATGTCCATTACGGCGGCATTCGTAAGCATGTGCGTGCGCGCTACTGACAACAACTCTACTCGCAGATCAATGACATCTGCACTCGCCAAGCTAGCCTCGTCCTCGCTAGGTAGAAGAGGGTGTTCTAGCAGCGCGCCGTCAAGATCATCCCCATCCACCTCCTCCTACAAGGTTGCATCACGGTTTGGGACGTGGCGATCCGGGATAGCGGGGTTGAGACGTGCAAGCGGTTCGTCGACAACCACCGCCACCAGTGTGGTGTGTGGTCTGTGGTAACGCCCAACGCACCTACCAAGACTAGTTAGTCACTCCTGCTCTGATGACCGCGCATCCCCTGGTACACTTTGAGCCACCGCCCACAGAAGTTGCATATATCTAGAGGCATGGCGGCTCCTGCTCACATCGACGCGTCTACTAATCTACAGCAATGGCAGCGGAGATCGAATGGGGATCTGATCCTCCGTGTCGGGAACCACCGCTCACGTGCGTCGAAAGCGCTTCCCACTCTAGCATGCTCCATTATTCCCTGCGTCACCAGTATGTGGGTCGTCCATGGCTGGCGAAAGACAACGTGTTCGGGAACAATCTAGGGAAATGGTTGGAGAGGTTGACCACTGGCGAGGGCTGTGAGTGTAGATGAATGTGTGTTTTGTATGCATCTGGACGGAGCAAGTGCACAGTAATGATGTACTTGCGAGGGTCTTAATGTGTTGTATATCAGTAGGTGAATATCGTAATGTTGTAATGTGTTATTGCAGTAGGGTTTGAACTTGTGCATTTTGGGAAGCGGTGTATATGCTGATGGTAAGACATTATGTGTTCAGGCATCACACAAAATGCTCTCTCATGTATACTCACACTTGCCTATGTGGCGTAAAATGTATCTAGTGGCATGCATTCGTCTATTTACGTGTTGGGAAGTGCTGATGGTAGTGGGCACACCACGGTAGAAAATCAGCCTGGACCTCCTCCCGCTACTTTGTGGAATTCCCATGCAGTGTGATTGCTCTCGAATCCCTGAGCCCTAATTCGATGAGGACCTGCATATATTTGATAACGTATATCCCACAGCCATGATCGTTTGGTTGCATGGTGGCATGTGTCAAGCGGGGCACAGAGCACGACAGTGTGAGTATGGGTTTGTGTGAGGACTCAATGGGGTGGCGTTTGTGGGCTGGCACAACTTACATCAGCCTCGTAGAAGGTTATGCATGCCGACCAGGCATCAGCCTGGGCTTTGTTTGCCCATGGTCGAAATCTGAGCAACTGAAACCGGAGAAACCGGCACATGTACTCAGTGACATCAAGTGGACGACATTATGTGGCTTGTGTGAGGATCCCGCGTATGGGGCCACGTGAGGGAGGATTGGGTCATCCAACATACAGGCGAAGCGGTCCTAGAAAACAGCAATGCATTCTTTTAGAGTCGGCATGGCGAATCCTGGAAGGGCGCTGGAGGTAATCGTCACTTTCTAGATGGTCGTTCTCGAGGATGATAAGGCTGCAGTGGTCCCTGCGCGCAACCACGTGAACCGACAGCCGGTAAACAGCGCCGAACAACAAGAAACAGAGAATAGGATTAGTGGTATTAACCAGTCGGGACATACCTGTCGACAAAAGGGATTAAGACGTGCCAGTAAGTTAGCACGTTTTCACCGTACGCGTAGTTCCGCATGGGGTCGTGCTCGTTGTTCTTCAGTATGCCCATCAGATACGTGGAGGCATACAACCACACCTTGTCTTCATAGTCGTCCTTGTACTCCATCATGCTGATGTGCCAGGATGGTATGACGAAGACGGACGAAGACATACACAGGCGGATTAAATCACATGATGCACTCTACTTCGATATGGGAGGCGTGGTCACCTACTCACTTACATCCCGAACCACTCTATAATGTCTTGGCTGAGGAACATCCCAGGCTGTAGAGTAGCGACATGCATCCTTGTACGTTTGAGCCACCCGCCGCCTAGAGGGTAAGCCATCTCATAGTCTGTGAAGGACTCCATTGCTGCGTCGACGTCAGAGCACATAACGCTGTCGGCCATTTGTGTTAGTCCACCAGCATCAAGAAACCTAGGCGGACGAAGAAGTGGCTTTCTGGATGGATCGGTAGTGGGGTTTCTGCTAGCTCCTGGCAGTGTTGCGAGAATAACCCAACTTGTTTCACATTGCACATGACATGCACGCTACTCTAGATGGGATGGGTGTACGACATTTTTATACGCGACGTGTGTGTAGATCGTTTGTGTATGCCGCTACACAAATGTGCTTGCGGTAACGCAGCATCCTATGAGAATCCGATTTCCTAGCGTGTCAAAGCATGTGGATGTGTTTCCCTTGTCAGACCCGCAGGCGATAAGGCTTGTCAAGCCTCGGTTGGGTCGAAACCCTTGGTTGGGTGTTGTAGTGGACGGCATTCCGGGCCTGTCGCGGGGCTTTATTGACGGCTTTCAAAATTGTTTGCGAAGTTTGCTTCCACGAGAGTCTGAAACCCTTACCCTCTTGGTGCCGTGGTCTTGGCTCCTGGCTCTTGACCATTTTTGCACAGGAGCGGGTCACGAGTACTCTTCGCCAGATGCTCACGCAATCTCGTACTTAGCCTCATTTTTCTGGCACCATGTCGTCACTCACTGGTAGACCACGACGCAACGGTGCGTCATCTGCCATCTACTATCCGACGATTTCGTTGTAGAGACACGGCGCTCTGGTGGGCCTAACCATGACTAGGTGGAGGCGGTTGGCACGACACGACTCCTTGTTCGTGGGTTCTTTGGTATTTTTCCCATGCCACTTGGCCACACGCTTCAGCCGTCTGCGCGAGCACGGCGCCTTCAGCGGACGGGTGCGTCCGACGTTGCACCTCAACTATACGGTGAGAGCACTGCCTCAATTCTTGCTGAACAGGCTAGACACATTCAAGGACGAAGAGGGACGTCCCCAGCGGTGACGCCCACACAGGCCGAGCCTGAGCCAGCAAACACAGGTGAGAGACATGCCATTCCTTCTCGTATGTGTTGGCATTTGTGTTCGCCCACATGTCACGTTATATTATGATGCTCGGCTAGTGCTAAGGAGCCCTCACCCACATGTCAGATGCAGGGCATCGACTGACAGAGGAGGTTGCACGACCAGCTGCGCCTTTGCACCCTGTAGCGTCGTCGAACACGGAATTCGGTGGGCCACACTCCGCAAATGTTGATACTGAGGCATGGATGAGCTACAACACACCCCACTTTGAAGGTTTCCTATCATCTTGCACGGTCAGGTCATCGTCAGGGGGTGATACCAGCTCATCGTCTGCATCGGGCAGCGGCGACAATAGCGGAGACCAAGAGTGGGTTGCTTCAGGCGACGGTTTAGAGTTGGAGACTGTCTGCCAGACTAACACACCATGTGACATGCATGCTACAGGGACGACTAATCCAACCGAACATGAAGTCGCCACCCATGTGCGTGGCAGGCGTGGTGGACGTGGTGGGGGCGGTGGGCGCTGTGGTCGTGGAGGCCTTGGTGGGTGCGGTGGGCGCGGCCGGCGTGCCGGTCGCGGCAGGAGGGGGGCGGCAGAGTCAGTGATAGACAGGATGGCCAACCCACAAGAGGCGATACATAGCGTATCGGTTGTAACTAGGCGCGGGGGCGGAGGCGGACGCGACCGTGTAAATCCCTATGCAACGTGTCAGGTTTTGACTAGGCCAACCGTGACCGATGGTGCGAAGGCGGCGGTCGAGTCGGCGCCCGACCATCCCCCGGCTGCATCCGACGACGACGAGGTGGCCGAGGTCATCGCGAGTGTGCGCGCTGTGCCACAAAACCCACCTCCCCTGTCTGTTCTACTGTATCGACACCCATGGCATCCGTGGCAAACAATACACAGCCGTATATGGGTTGCGGGGTCAAGAAGAGCAGGCACTCTCTAAACGCCCCCCTCTCGCTCGATTTTCATCCCTCCAGCCCGATTCTATCCTAGTGCGCCTGTCCGACGGTGTGCTGTCGACGGTCATGGTGAATCTAAGTACCCCTCTCCATTCCGAGCCTGTCCGACGCATGCATGCCGCATATCAGGGTGCGGCTGTGGGCTTCCAGACGGTCATTGCAGAGTCATCGGAGGTCAGCTGCGGCGGAAACAGGTCGCTGGAGTTCGCTGGAGCACTCATCCCGCACATGCGTCCTGCCGAGCAGCAGTCGATTGGGCTGAAGTGTACGAGCGCGGCTGTGGGGGGCGATAATGCGGAAAGGTGCGCCGAGGAGAGTAGTGCTGCCGACGCGGGGGACCTGGAGGGCGACCTGGAGACGCTATCCTGGCTGGTGTCTCGCATCAAGGCTAAAAAGAAGGCTGCCAAGGGCAGACAGCAGGACACTGCACAGGGCTCTTATTTTGCGGACCCCGAAAACGTGCTCGGGGAGGCAGAATCGCTCTCTCAGGCCCGAGCAGGGAAGTCCCAGCTCAACGATGCACTGGCCGGGAGCGTCAAGGCGGAGCATGCTTCCGGCGGTGTTGTTCGGGTAGGTCGTCTGCATGCAGCAGGCCCAACAGTGGCTTTCAAGCACCCCCCGCCCCCATCCCAACCCCAGCCTGCCCCCTCTATTTCACGACCCCGGCAAGAGCCAGCGCAGGTGGTTTGGGAGACCCCGGCGCACGGTGCTAGAGACAAGGGCACTGATGATCCGCCTGCCCTTCTCCTTATGGCAGCCAGGGGGCAGAACCATCCAGAAGTGTGGCACCAGCCGGCGAATGCCGGCTTGCCTAGCAAGCCCGAGTCAGAGGATGAGCTGCCATCCAAAGCTCAGAAACATACAGGCGGCATGCAGTCCACTGACAGGCCCGAGCCCTCGCGGCAGGGAGGTGGGAGCTCGGACCCCCTGCAGGAGACGGGTGCGCGCCTGCCTCCACGGGGGCGGGCCTGCCACCACCACAGCCCCATGTACCCCGCAACCAATAGGGGCCTGAAGCGTGAGAGGACCCCGGAGCCGTTGCGAGTGGCGGTGGACTTCGACCCCGAGGCTGAGAGTGCAGCTCTGCTGGAAGGTCTGCCCGACAACAAGAGGGATATCATTGTGATTCCGGGCCTGCGGCCCTCACATTTTATCATACCCCCTGTCGCGCCCCTGTCACATGTGGTGCTTGCCACTTCGATGTCCCCCCCCCCCAAACCCCAGCCTACACACCCCACCATGCTGCCCCCTGCTTGCGAGTATGCATGCCACCTCCCCATGTGTTTGCCGCATCGTTGTTATGAGATTCAAAAGCACCCAAGGCTGTGGTGTGGCTAGGGATTTCGAAGGGGACATGGTACGATAAGCACATGCGTGCCTTAAAGTGGGGGAAGCCGGACCCTATGACTGGCCTTATGCCCATGGTGCCAGAGTTGTTATGGATGCAGGTGTAGATACATGAGATCCCTGAGGAGATTGGACTGGTGTTGTGAGTACCGGCCAACGACTTGTTGGCCATAAAGTACTCAGCAGGGTGGTGCGCCCGAGTGTGTGTTGGGGGTGCCGTTGTTTCTGCCCTCCTGCCTTGTAGCTGGTGGAGGGGTGCGCCATGGTTGTGGGAGGTCAAGAAGGGGGTTTGTGGGCGCATCGTTTAGGCCCGTTAGTTTGCGGTTTTGCAGTCCCTTTTTTTCAGGGTTTTTTTTTGTAGGTGTAGCACATGAATGCTTTCTGACTATGATGTATGCAGTGTTTGTCAATAATGAGGCTCCAACATACCAAATTCTGTATTGAGGTCACTGTATATGGGAGACATGGCACTGCAAATGTTGTATCCTCAAAATGTTTTGGAAGTAGCCTACATGTGGACCCCGGGAGGCCTTAAAGTAGCCCAAGCCTGATCGAACCATGTCCCAACACAGTCTCGCACATGATGTGCATGTGGCTCCCAAGTGTCCCGGATTTTTTAGCCCAAATCTGACACCCCCTAGATCACGTAAGTGTCCTGTGCCGAATGTCCCAGAACGGTCCCAGAAGTGTCATAGGGAGTACTTTTGAGCCACTTCTGGGTCCTTTTGTTTTTTTTTTTTTTTTTTTTTTTTTTTGTGATGTACTGATAATCCCTATCGCCGCCTCTCGACTCATCCCCTTCCCCTCACGTTTTCCCAACCTCCTCCAACGTTTTCGATTGCCCTTTCCCCCAACGATCTCGATTCCCCCTGGCCCCCCAATTTTGAAACGCCCCCCCTGCCCCCTCAAATTGGATACCCCTGCCCCCCAATTTTGAAGCCCCCCTGCCCCCCCAAGAATCGATTCGTCCTACCACCCCTCGCTCGTCCAACTCCCCCTGTCAATTCCGTTTCCCCCTTCCCCTCTCCAGTCTAATCCCCCCCCAGTCAAGTTCGATCCCCCCCACCCCTCGCATTTCGTTTCGCTAGTCAAAGTTTGATTCCTGGTTGCGTGATCGGCTCGAGGGGTTGTGAGGGCACTGACTGGCCCTCAACCAAAATCAGCGCCCCACGCATGCTCGAGGCTGTGTGAGGGCACTGACTGGCCCTTCACCAAATAATCCACACAGATGTGTGCGGGTCCTAGATCCACCAGCGCCCCCCGCCCACCTTGCATCATTTTCACAATCTTATTTTCGGCCTAGGCGCTAGGTTGGTTCATGTGCTCGTTATTAAAAACATTCATCAAGAGCTTGTAGGAGCGCGACTAGGCAAAGAAAATAAAACAGAAACTGCATTACATTTCGTCTTGGAAATCGGACATCGTTTTACCTTATCCAGCTGTATATGTAGAAATGCTCATAGATTGTGTGCCTGCAGGCGACTTGCGGCAGAAGTCGAAAGACTTGTGCTGTAGAAAGGACCATAGGCGAGCTCATTCGCAGGAACTCACTTCTGTGGGAGTGCTGCAGAAAGATTTTGACACTCTCTTTTGTGGGAGCACGACAGAAAGATTTCGCGGAACTCTTTCTGTGAGAACGCTGCAGAAAGAGTTTGCAGAACTCTCTTCTGTGAACGGCTCCTCCACATAAATGACTTTCTGGCACTAAGGGACCGTTCCGAAAGTGCGCGAATTTCCGCCCCGCCGGAAGTTTTGAAATGAACCAATCTAGATCGCAATGGCAAATCTGCCTGCGACATTGAGAAATTGAACACAGTTGACGCACATTTCGTAACTACGGAAATGTGCGTAACAGCTGACATTTTCATTACCTGAAACTGTTAAATAACTATTTTGAGGCTCGTGAAAATTACTAAGCATGTGCTGTGATTTTCACCTGCCATTGCTGACTTGGCTAAGTGCAGTTGGAAGTAGTTATGTCAATGTTCTAGTGGGAACGTTCTAACAGTGTTCAATGATGTAGTATTAGCGTTTGCCTTGTGTACCATAATTTGTAATCTTGATTCTGGTGAATTTTGTGTGAATGCAAGCTTTGTCAAGCTGTGCTATTGAACACACAATATGGAGGCAGACTTCTCCTTGAGAACTGCAGAGCTAGAGTATCTCTGTCTGCGTCAGGCACTTCCGTAGACGCTCCGGCGCCATCCTCGTCGACGCACGGCGGCGCGCATCATCGGGAATCCGCGTCAGGACCGGTATAATCGCCGGCCAGAGAGGGGCAGGAGGAGCGGGGGGCGCGGGTGGTGCGGGTGGTGTAAGAGGGGCTGGAGGAGTGGGAGGCGAGGGTAGCGGAGGTGGTGCTGGAGGCGCAGGAACGCCAGCATCGTGCCGTCGGCCTAAGCCAGAGCTGAGACGGGTGGGTTCGCCCCGGCGACCGAAGATCACGGAGAAGCTAGAGCGGTTGTCTCCGATCGATTCTAGACTAGTGCTTCGAGAAGGAGAGCCTGGCAAGACTGCCAGGAATTAGACTAGGAAAACGGAACAAACAATGACAAGAAAGAACAAAACTGTGTGTGCAGGAGGGACCCCTCAGATTACTGTGCGAGTTGGCGACACAGAGGGTCCGTGCCATCGACAAGGAATCGGACAAAGCACCAACCTGAGCCATGCGAGGCTGGCAGGTGGACGTTCGCCAAGTCAGGGGTCACCCTGAGCATCCACCAAACCGCTGTCCAAGCGTGCGGATGCTTGAGGGGTGGCTGGCAGCTTTCCAAGTTAGCATTGGCCGCAAGTGCAGCTATCATGCACCAGCGCAGACGGTTGGGGTGTAGCCCGTGGGCCGCGTTGTTTTGGCATCTTCTAGGAAGGCGGAATCTTCGAAAGGGCGTTTGACAGGAATCTTCAACACAACCATAATCTTTTTGTGGAGAACTCGGTGGAGGACACATGTAGGAACACTTTGTTTTTTGTTTTTGTTTTCTTTTTTTTTGCTGTATATACGTAAAATTAGCCCTGGGTTTTTTTTGTTTTTTTTTTTTCTAAATTTTGATTACTAGCCCCACCCCCTGAGATTCCTATTCATCCTACATGCCCCTAGGGGTGCATATCTGGGAGAATACGGTACATTTTGTAAAAAAAAACAGAAAACGGGAAAGTGCTCGTCTAATGGTCAGAAATCCCCGTACGGTTCGTCTGATGGCTTAGGAAGTGGAATAAGCCTACGGAGGACCCTGCACCCATCTCCAAAGTGCAGATATCTGACATTTGGCTTGGGCCGTTTCAGCTCGCAGATGCGCCAACTCTTTCAGATACAACTGTCATACATATTTGTATATGTTATAGTAGCATATATAAGGACACACTTTAGAGAGTACAACACACTAGGTATATCTTGCTTGTACCCTTGCTTCTAACTTTTATCACGCTACTCTAAGATGGTATCAAGTAGGTTAGGTCCGCCCACCCGCTTCCGCCCTAGCCCTAGCTCTTAGCGCCCCGCAAGCCCTTAGGCGCCCCGCTGGCTCGTCGCCCCGTTAGCCCGTCGTCGCCCCATGCGCTGTTAGGCGCCCCACTGACCCGTTCGCCTCGCTGGCTTGTCGTCGCCCCGCTAGCCCGTCGACGCCCTGCTAGCCGTCGTCGCCCCGCTAGCCCATCGTCGCCCCGCTCGCTCGTAGGCGCCCCGCTGGCCCGTTCGCCTCACTGGCCCATCGTCGCCCCGCTAGCCCATCGACGCCCGGCTAGCCGTCGTTCCCCAGCTAGCCCGTCGTCGCCCCGCTCGTCCTTCAGCACCCCACTGGCCCTTCGCGCCCCGCACACCCTTAGGCGCCCCGCTGGCTGATTCACCCCGCTTGCCCTCGCCGCCCCGCTGGCGCCCCGCTAGCCCGTTCGCCGCGCTGGCGCCCCGCTATCCCATTCCCCCTGCCGGCGCCCCGCTAGCATGTTCCCCCCGCCGGTGCCTCGCTAGCCCGTTCACCCTACACGCCTACGCGCCCCCCCAGCCCCTCGGTGCTCCCGTTGCCAGTTCGCGCCCTGCTGGCCCCTCAGTGCCCCGATTGACCGTGCACCCCGGTGGCCACGGCTGCGCCCCAGTTTTGCCGGCCCCTGGTCTCCACCTGCGACGGCACCTTCGTCGGATGTCACCGACACCGCTCTCCACCGCACTGCACCCCTCTATACCACCCTCCATCGCACTGCACCCCTCTGCACCACCCTCCACCGCAATGCACTCCTCTGCATTCCTCTTCACGGCCCTCCATTGTACTGCACTACTCTGCATCGCCCTCCACCACACTGCACCGCGCTTCATCGCTCTGCACTGCCCCGCACCGCCCTTCACCACCAATCAGCTGCTGCAGCTGTTATGATGGCGGACTCGGTGCTTCGCCTGGACGCGGAGGGGCAGGCGTTTGAGTTCGAGGCATGGCTCGTCGACCTCCGCCGTTACCTCACAGGTCAGAGGTAGGACGGCCTCTCCCTGGCCGAACATGTTGATGGTATGCTCCCCTGTCATGACCTGCTAGCTGCCCTCCCTGCTGAGCCTACGTCTGCTGACCGCAAGTCCTTCTCCACTGCTGCACTTGCACGTGCTGTTTGGCAATCGCGTGATACAGTAGCGCAGCTCGCTATCAGTCATGCCCTTCCTCTGTCTGAGTGCTCCCGCTTTACGTCAGTCACGACTGCGCAGGACTTCTTAGAGGCTGTTGTCGCCCGCTACTCCACCCCATCCTCTGCCTCTGCCGGCCGCTTGATCCTCCCCATGCTCTTACCTGACCTAGCGTCCTTTCCCATCATCGCTGACCTGGCCACTCACCTGCGCACCCTAGAGGCGAGTTGGTGCGCTGCTAGCACTGAGGCCTAGCTTGTCGTGTTCTCACCCCCCATCTGTGCTACCCTTTACCTCCTGGCCATCCGCCTCGCTAATCGCCTTGCCATTGCCCGCGACCACTTTCTGAGCCTTCATCCCGCTGACCTCACCCTTCCTGACTTTGTCACCACCCTGACTGCGATAGAGACCCGCCAGCGCACTATCGCCCAGTCTAGCGGTACAGTGCAGTCCCTATCTTTCAGGGTTGTGCCCCCTCTCAGTGCACTTACTCTGATGGTTCAGCGGTTGTCGCCGAGACAGTCGCTGCTGCTGAGACCGTTGCTGCAGCAGCGGCAGCAGAGTACCATTAGGGTAAGGGCCGCCGCCCCAAAAGGGGCGGTGGCTGGGGTAGGTGGGAAGGGGTTGGAGGCGGTGGTGGCGGTGGTTTGTCCACGGGTAGTACTGACGAGGGGACCATGGCTGCTGCCCCGGAGCAGCAACCACAACAGCAGCAGCAGGCGCCAAAGTAGCAGCCGCAGCAGCAGCTGGGCCGCCTCCCCCCGAGGTGGCCTGGTGCCAGTGGTGGTGGTGGTCGAGGTGGCAGTGCGCGCAGCTCGGTGTCAGGTGGCTGTGCTGGTGTTGGGCCCTGCCAATACCTAATTCAGACCGGTCCTCGCCGCGGCTCCGTGTGCGGTAAGGCCGGTCACACAGCCTCTCACTGTTTTTGTCATGTGGACGACCTGTTTTATTTTCACTTTGGCCTCGAGCCGAACCTCCCTGACTGGCACAGCCCACTCCGCCGTCATCTCCAGATCTTTGAGATGGATATGGATAAGATTAGTTCTGCCTTATATGCCATGTATGTTGATAACTCTAGTGTGATTGATTCTTATTACCCGTGTTGCCTAGTGTAGGTGTGTCCATTGTGTGTAGCCTAGGCTCCCCTGCTGCGTCAGGCGTAGGACCTTCAGCCTTGTTTAGCCTAGGCTCCACGCTAACCCCTCTGCTGGTGGACGCCTCTACTTAACTCTCCTTCACACTCGACTCTGGAGCGTTTGCCTACTCCTTCCGCGACCACACTGCGCTCACACCGCTTGCCGCTCCTACCGCTGTCGCGCTTGCTGACCCCTCATCAGATCCGGTAGTTACACGTAGCTCCACCACCCTTCCCTGTCCGGCGGTCCCCTTGGGTTCTCTTACAAGCCTTCACATTCCCCCTTTCTTTAGGAACCTAGTTGGTGTTGGCTGTCATCAGGACCTTGGCGTCACCACTACGTTCCCTGGTCACGAGCAGTACGCCGTCTGTACTGACGCTGCCTCAGGTGGCCCCCTCATCACGTTCCTCCGGGACCCGGTGTCTGGCCTGTTCACGCTAGACACCGCGTCCCCCCCCCGGTGGGAGCTTCTCCCCAGGTGGCTACGTCTACCCCTGTCGCGGCGGCTTGCGCGTGTCGGTCCCTCACTCACCCATCTCTACTGTGGCACCACCGCTTAGGTCACCCTGCCCTCCCCCGCCTGCGTCATATGTCTCAACACGGTCTTGTCTTACGTCCCCCTGCGTCGCTCCCTGCGTTTCCTCCCTCGCCCGCGCCGCCGTGCACGCCCTGCATCGAGGGCCGGCTCCGCCATGCTCCTCACTCCTCCTCGTTCCCCCCCGCCACTACACCGCTGCAGACCCTGCACATGGATGTCTGGGGCTCAGCCCCCGTCCATGGGCCGCGTCGCGAGAGCTACTTTCTACTGCTTGTCGACGACTGCATGCACTACACCATGGTTTTTCCCTTTGAGCGGAAGGCCGTTGTGCCTGACGTTCTTATCCCGTGGCTTGTCGCTACGCGTGTACACCGAGGTCTCCCTGTGCTGCGGCTTCACTTCGACCGTGGCGATGAGTTCGCCCCTAGTTGCCTTGGTCGGTTCCGTCGTGCGGAGGGCATCACCCAGACGTACACCCTGCCGGACTCTCCGCAACATAATGGGGTTGCTGAGTGACGCATCGGTTTGGTCGTGGAAGTGGCTCCTACCTCCATGATCCATGCCGTTGCACCCCATTTTTTGTAACCGTTCGCAGTTCGCTACGCTGCTCACCAGCTTAACCTATGGCCGCACTCTCAACGGCCGCAGGTTTCGCCGACCCTTCTCTGGACCGGGTCCCCAAGTGACGCATCTGTGTTTCACGTCTGGGGTTGCCTTGCTCACGTTCGTCCTAGCCCCAGGACTAGCACCCTGCCTGCCCCCCGTCCATCGGGTGTGCACCTGCTCTTGGCACTAACGTCGTAGAGGACAGGCAGTACGAGCTCGCTTTCCTGTCCGAGGCCGCTCCCCATCTCTGTTTTGCTAGTCCCTAAGGGTGACCCAAACGCCCTTGACATCCCGGCCCCTCGCACCTACGCTGAGGCGACCTCAGGACCGTGGGCCTCTCAGTGGATAGCTGTCATGGAGCAGGCGATGGCATCTTGGAGATCCACCGGTACCTTCGTCGACGTAGTTCTCCCACCTGGGGTGAACGTATTCGATGGCCGCTGGCTCTTTAAAGTGAAGTGCCCTCCTGGAGAGCCGCCTATCTTCAAGGTGCATAGTTTTCTGCTATAACGGGAGCTTCTGCGGTAGTGCCTGACGCAGATAGAGCTCTCTAGCTCTGTCGTTCTCTAAGGAGAAAGTTGCCTTCAGAATTGTGTGTTTCACTGAGTAGCTTTAGAAAGCGTGGGCACACAAATTCACTACAATCAAGATTACAAAGTATGGTACACAAGGCAAACACTAGTACTACCCCATTGAACCTCATAGAACACGGAGAGAACGTTCGCACGAGAACGTTTACATAACTACTCTAAGCTACGCTTTGCCAAGTCAGCAATGGCAGGTGAAAATTACAGCATATGCTTAGTTTGTAATTTTTACCCACTCAGAAGTAGTTGTTTTAACAGTTTCAGACATGAAACAGTCAGATGTTACGCATATTTACGCAGTTATGAAATGTGCGTCACTTGTTCAATTTCTCAATGTCGCAGGTAGATTTTGCTGTTTTCGGTCCAGATCAGTTCTGTGGTTAACTTACGAAATCGCAAATTTCTCGCGATTTCGGAACGTCACCTTCATCAGGAAAACTAAGTCCCCGTTTTTCTGTCGAAGGGGTCGCTCGCAGAAGCGAAGTCCGAGATGACTCTCTGCCGCGCTTCTGTCGAATTTCGTTTCTGCCGAGGGGGACTTCAACAGAAGAGATAGCCGAATTGCCTTCCTGCCGAATTTCGACATCACGCAATTCAGCGCGAACAGGTTCTTCCGCCATTCTGCCCGAGGTCCTGTTGGAACGCATTTCCGAGAGACGCTTCTGCCGAAAGGGTCGCCCGCTGAAATGTCTTATGCGCGATACTTCTGCAGAGGACCACTCTTCTGCGAATGGTCCCTGGTGCCAAATCAGCAGAGGGTCTTGTACACTCTCGTTTCTGCTAAGACCGCTTCTACAAAAGCACAGAAATCTGTAGAAGTCACATGCAGAGAAAACGCTCCTGTTCTGCCACTCCGACAAAACCGCTTTTCTGCCACCAACGAAAACTGCTCTTCTGCCAATTCCCGCAGAGCCTCGCCTAGTCGACAAATCTGCTCTTCGTCGATGGGCTTTTCTGCAGGGCTCGTGTCCGTAGACTTCGTTGATGTGCCGCTTCACAGACTTCTACAACCTTCACAGGATCAGGGCCATTCTCAGCACAAAGCGCGCTACGTTGCTCGGGGCTTCAGTCAGCGTAAGGGTGTTGACTTCTTTTAGACCTTCGCTTCGACCCTGAAGATGGCTACTCTTCGGGTGCTGCTAAACGTAGCAGCGCAGCGTGACTATGAGCTGCTCTCCCTCAACTTCTCCATAGCGTTCCTCCAGGGCAGTCTACACGAGCAGGTCTACCTGCGCCGCCTGCCGGGCTTCTCCGATACCTTCCCCCCTAGCACCGACTGGCTCCTCCGGCGCCCTGTCTACGGCCTACGCCAGGCGCCCAGTCAGTGGCACGACACGCTGCGTGCTACGCTTGCTAACCTGCAGTTCTTCCCGTCGTCTACGGACCCCTCGCTCTTCGTTCGTTCTGGCCAGACCCTGTTCTACATCCTTGACTACGTAGACAAACTGGACTTTGCTAATCCAGACAGAGATGCGCTGGCCTTCGTGAAGGCCGAACTGCTGAGGAGACACACATGCACTAACCTAGGAGAGCTGCGTTACTCCTCTGGCTTGCAGATCTCCAGGGATAGAGCAGCACGCACCATTATTCTCACATAGTCAAACTTGGTGTGCCAGGTCTTTCAGAGGTTTGGTCTTCAATTCTCTTCCGCAAAGCCCACCCCCCTGCCAGTAGAGCACAGACTCTCTGCTCCTGTTCCGGAGGAGTCTGTACATCCTAGTGGTCCTTACGCAGAGCTGGTGGGTTGCCTCCTGTACCTGATGACTTGCACTCATCCAAATCTCGCATACCCTCTCAGCATCCAGGCTCGCTTTGTGGCCACCGGCAAACACCGACCGCTGCACGGTTGGCAGCTAAGAGGGTTTTGCGTTAACTAGCAAGTATATCGGGCATGGGGCTAGTGTTAGGAGGACGCATACCAGTGGTCCTTACCGGGCACATGGACGCTTCTTGGGCCGACAACGCTGAGACTCTCAGGTCCTCCCAGGGCTACTGCTTTAGCCTTGGTGCAGGTGCCATCTCGTGGAGGTCCACCCGCTCGTCGTCTGTTTCCCAGTCTAGCTGTGAGGCTGAGATCTAACCCAGTGCCATGGCGGCACAGGAGCTCCGCTAGTTGACCTTCTTGCTTACAGACTTTGGTGAGCGGCCTAGCTCTGCTCCGGCCCTGTACGCTGACAACAGGGCCATGATCCTCCTATTTCAGGAGCCTAGACTCGAGGGCAGGGCAAAGCACATCCAGTTGCGGTGCTTCCTCCTGCGCGAGCTACAGCAGTGTCACCATGCCCGCGCAGTACACTTAGCCTCCGGTGCCCAAGACAGCGGATATGAAGTAAGTGTCGAGAGACCCGCTGGGGTTACCCTTGAGAAGATCCTTGGGGAAGGGCCACAGGTGCAGAGCCTGGGGGGCTATGGGCGCACTGACTCGCTAGTAACAAGCCCTTTTAACTTAGTGGCTAGTGGCCAAGTGTTGATATGGTATCAAAGCGTTGGTGACTCGGGTTCAATTTCCAGTGCTAGCGCTGCAGAGGCGCTTGTGTCCTCTGCCTATCCCAGCAAGGGGGGGCGTCGAGAGACCCGCTGGGGTTGCCCTTCAGAAGATGCCCAGGGGAGGGGCTACAGGTGCAGTGCCTGGGGGGCTATGGGCGCACTGACCCGTTGTCAACAAGCCCTTTTAACTTAGTGGTTAGTGGCTGAGTTCTGATAGTAAGCACAGGCCGTCAACCTGCCTAAGTGTCAGTATTTGCAGCTGAACCTGAGCGCAAGGCTGAGGATCGTTGGCACATGGTCGAGGCTCGGCAGAGCTGCGACGTGTGGTTTGTAAATTGGCGCGAAGCGCCTAGTTCTAGGCATGAAACAGCAAGGCGGGCAAAATGCATGCGGCTCTTCGAGAGACCACATATGTGTACCGCGATTTGAATTTCGTGGCAGAGCTATTCAGGAACCCCGCTCTAGGAGTGTACGCCTTACTAACTAAAACCAATACCATTTCAGTAGGAGGGCTTCTATGGAGGAAGGCTCCAAAAATCGGAAACCCTAATTTACCGTCCCGGGTAGCGAGCTAGGGTGTGGACCGCGCTGCGGTCTCTAGAACACGACTCACGAAAAACGTGTCTAGTACCAGCAGAGTTGGCCACGTCAGCGATTCAACGGTGGTCATTCGACCAGGATTCGAGTGGACTGCAGTCTCGATCCATCCCGACCGTTGAAGTGATCTGCTCACGTTCTTCCGTCGGATTCGTTCGCCGTGTCTTACGGTTGATCCGTTCGGTGCGCTAACTAGCTCGGGGATCCCCCTCCCCCCCTCATGGCGACGGGAGGCGGTCTGTTCGGCTCTGCGGCGGGATCGCCGCTGTTCGGCCAGCAAACGCCAGTGGCACCTTCGCCGTTTGGCCAGCAGACCCAAGCGGCACCATCGGCTTTCGGTCAGCAAACTCCCGCCACTCCTTCCCTTTTCGGCCAGCAACCCTCCGCGACGCCCTCGCCGTTCGGTCAATCAGCTCCCGCGTTTGGCGCTGCGCCCACGCCCGCGTTCGGCGCTGCATCGACTCCCTCCGCATTTGGCGCTGCTGCTAGCACTCCCGCGTTCGGCGCGTCCCCGGCGACTTCTGCGTTCGGCGCTGCTTCCACCTCCGCATTTGGCGCTGCACCTACCCCCGCTTTCGGCGCGTCCACTCCTGCTTTCGGAGCTGCCTCCACCCCCGCGTTTGGCGCTGCATCGACGCCCGCTTTCGGCGCTTCTACCTCCGCATTCGGCGCTGCACCAACCTCCGCATTCGGCGCTGCACCAACCTCCGCCTTCGGCACTGCTGCCTCAACGCCCGGGTTCAGCGGTCAACTTACCCTGGCCCAACCGCAGCAGCAGCAGCAGGGAGCGATGCAGCAGCCGCAATTCCCGGTGCAATCCGCGGCATGGTCCGCGGCGCTTCCCGAGAGGGAGGTCGCCGCCATAGCCGCCGCGTATTTCGGCGACGCGCGAAACCCCCTAGGGCGGTTCGCGTGCCCCTTCCTTAGCGTCACGCACCCCCTGGCGCGGTTCCGCCCGCCCAACGTCCCCGAGCTGACGTGGCAGGAGGCGATTGGCCTGCTGGCGGCGGCTGGGCCGGAAAACCAGGCGGACGGGCTGTGGCCGGAAATGGTGTGCGGATTCTCGGGACTGGCGAAGAGACTGCAAGTGCAGGTGGGAAGTGAGGGAAGAATTGGGGAGAAGGGGAGGGGGTAAGGGGGGAGGGAGAAGAGGGGCAGGGGCTGTGATTGGAAATGGCGGGCGGATTCCCGAGTTTATTCAAGGGACTGCAAGTGCAGGCAGGTAGGCAGGTATGAACGATGGAATGGGGGGCGGGGGGGGGGGGGAGGGGGGGGAGGAAGGGGGAATGACAGGAAGCAGGGGAAGGGGCTGTGGCTGGATATGGTTAGCGTATTTCTTGGATGGTGGAAGCGGCTGCTAGTGCAGGTGGGAAGGAAGGAGTGATGGCCTCCACCTCCCCTTCCCCATGCCCCTTCGGGATGAAACCCTAGAGGCTCACCGGCAGAGGCTACACGCAGTGGAAGGGGCGGTAGGTCGAGGCGGGCACCAATGAAACCCTTGAGATGATAGCACCCACCCTTGACGTGACAGCTAGGGACTCGTCTCGCCTACCTCCCCCACCCCAACACCCCCAGGATGGAATCCTAGAGGCTGACTGGCAGAGGCTAGATGCAGTGGAAGGGGCGGTGGAGCAGCTAAAGGCGCACGTGGCAAGAGTCACGGAGGGGGCGTCGATCAACCCGTAGATGTGATAGCCAAGGACTCGTCTCCTCCACCTCCCCTCACCCCACTTACCCCATCCCTTCAGGATGAGACTCTAGTGGCGGACCGGCAGAGGCTGGACGAAGTGGAAGGGGCGGTGGGGCAGCTCAAGGCGCACGTGGCAGCAGTCACGGAGGGGCGGCAAGGGGCAGTGCGACAGCGGCAGCAGCAACTGCAGCAGAGAGTGCTACGGCTGATGCGGCTGGTCGAGGTGCGCTGAGAGGTTGAATGAATGAGCGTGTATGGGGGGTGTGAGTGGCACGTGAACAGAGGCAGCAGCAGCAGCAGCTGCTGAGGCAGAAGGTGTTGCGGCTGATGCGGCTGGTTGAGGTGCGCTGGGGGGTAGAGTGGGGTGTATGGCTGTAAGACAGAGTGGGGGGGGGGAGGGGTGCGTGAATAGAGGTTCCCTTTCTCCCATGCGTGCTCTTTCCCCTCCCTTGCTCTCTCCCCTGCCCTGCTCTATCCCCTCCCTTGCTCTCTCCCCTGCCCTGCTCTTTCCCCTCCCTTGCTCTCTCCCCTGCCCTGCTCTATCCCCTCCCTTGCTCTCTCCCCTGCCCTGCTCTTTCCCCTCCCTTGCTCTCTCCCCTGCCCTGCTCTCTCCCCTCTCTTGCTCTCTCCCCTGCCCTGCTCTTTCCCCTCCCTTGCTCTCTCCCCTGCCCGGCTCTATCCCCTCCCTTGCTCTCTCCCCTGCCCTGCTCTTTCCCCTCCCTTGCTCTCTCCCCTCCCCTGCTCTTTCCCCTCCCTTGCTCTCTCCCCTGCCCTGCTCTCTCCCCTCCCTTGCTCTCTCCCCTGCCCTGCTCTTTCCCCTCCCTTGCTCTCTCCCCTGCCCTGCTCTCTCCCCTGCCCTGCTCTCTCCCCTCCCTTGCTCTCTCCCCTGCCCTGCTCTTTCCCCTCCCTTGCTCTCTCCCCTGCCCTGCTCTCTCCCCTCCCTTGCTCTCTCCCCTGCCCTGCTCTCTCCCCTGCCCTGCTCTCTCCCCTCCCTTGCTCTCTCCCCTGCCCTGCTCTTTCCCCTCCCTTGCTCTCTCCCCTGCCTTGCTCTCTCCCCTCCCTTGCTCTCTCCCCTCCCTTGCTCTCTCCCCTGCCTTGCTTGTTCCCTTCCTGCTACCTCCCATCTGTTGCTCTTCCATACCTGCCCTCTCCCCTCCCCTCCCACCAATCAGATCATGGAGCTAAGGACAGCTCCGCATGTCCCTCTTTCTCCAGCGGAGTTGCTACTATCAGACAGACTTCAGGTGATTTCCAGGGCTGTAGTGTAGTTGACTTTTCGTTGTTGCATGTGCGCTCCTTTTCTCGCACATGTTGTCCTGTTTACCACATGCTCACTTTTCTGCCCTAGCACCACCCTTTCTCTCCCCCCACCCCCCCAGTCTCTCCTGCGTCTGCTCTGCAGTGCAGCTCGGAGTTGCCTCCACAGGCGGCCTCCCTTTACTCCCTTGCAGCACCTGCTCTCTCCATGCCCTGCTTTGATTCCTCTCGTCCAACACCACCCGCTCTTGCCCCCCCCCCCCCATAACAGTCCTCTGCAGTGCAGCCTCGGGTTTACCCTGAAAGGTGGGGTCCCGTGCTGCTTCAGCTAGCCTGCTGGGCGACGGTGGGAGGAGGGAAGCATTGGGGGTGATGCAGGAGCTGCAGCAGCAGCTATGTTCACACTGTGCCTCCTGTGCCTCTTCTGCCTCCTGTGCCTCTTGTGCCTACGCCCCACTCTCTATCCCCGATACTCCACCTTCTCTCCTCCCCCCCCACCCCCCCAGTCTCTCCTGCGTCTGCTGTGCAGTGGAGCCTCGGAGTTGCCTCGAAAAGTCGAGTCCCTCGCCGCAGCTGCCAGCCTGCTGGGTGACGGGGGACAGGAGGGCACGGGCGCTGATGCAGGTGTGAATGGAGCAGGAGGGGTGGGCGGAGAGAGGGGAGGAGTGAGGGTGGATGAGTGGAGTCTGGAGAGGATGCGGGGGGTGGTGGCCACACAGGCAGAGGCGGTGGGGCGGTTGGCACAGTTGGTGGAGAGGGATGTGCGGGACGTGGGGATCATGATGGGGGTCGGGTGGACCCTTTGGGGGGAGTGGCAGGGGCATAGATAGACCTTGCAGAGAGAGCGTGTGGGTATCAGAATGCAAGTGGATGGTGGTAGGTAGAACACAGGCAGAGGGGGTGGGGTGGGTGGGGGGGGTTCTCTTTCGTGAAGAGATGGGCCTGGTGAAGGCTCTTCACTGAAGAGATGGGATGGGATGCGGCGGCGCTGCGTCGCGATGACCAGCTGAAACCGCTGTTCGCCCGCGTTTGATTGAAAGAAATGGCTGTTGCGCGCATGTGATGTGAATCTCCTCAATAAGTTTCCTGTGTTTTTTCTTGTTATTATGGGAAATGAAATCAATGGTTCAGGCTTCTTTTAAGTTGATAGTTACCAATAACTGTAAATGTTTGTTTGGTTTAATATATCATGAGCTAGATTTAGCAGGTTCGAAGTAGACAGCGTATATGTAGTGAAAGCCGAACTCTCGTATTAGCGAGTGCAATCTTGCCGAAGGATACCGTCTAGCACCGCACTGCAACGTACGAAATAGCCCAGGATCTGAACACGCAAATCCCGCACTTTCCACAGGCGCTAGAGCTTGCCAAGGCCACAAGGCTCTACAGGCAGCTACGAGGCTCGAGGCGCAGCGATGGCGTTCCGTAGCTCGCGCCGCCTTGTGCAGGTCGCCATCGCCGCTCGTTGCGGTCCGGAAAGGGCGTTTCGACTCCGTCCCTCTGCCGCCGCACCTAGTGAAGGCCGGCTCACAGCAACCGTCGATTTCGCAGATAAAGCCGTAGATTCACCTTTTCCGTCGTTTTCATCGCCCGTTACTGACACGTGTCTGCCACAAGCCTGCCGCTTTCCCAGCGGTAGCACACATACCAGCGCGCCGAGCCGTCCAGGTGTCACGCCCGCGCTTTTCGGACTATCCGGGTCCCCACTTCCCCCATTCGCCGCTCAACCGCTTCGCATCGACCTCACCAATACCGCTCCGCCAGCTGTCGCTCCATCCGCAGTCTCGGTGATCCCATGGCGGTGGCTCTCCCACTCCCACCGACGAACGGGTATGTGACGGTTGCGAGTGTGCTTATGAGTTATGACAGGGATGGTCAGTCAGTAACACGTGGTTGAGTGAGTGAGTGGGTGAGTGAGTGAGTGAGTGGGTGGGTGAGTGGGTGAGTGAGTGAGTGGGTGGGTGAGTGAGTGAGTGAGTGGGTGAGTGAGTGAGTGAGTGGGTGAGTGAGTGAGTGAGTGGGTGGGTGAGTGGGTGAGTGAGTGAGTGGGTGGGTGAGTGAGTGAGTGAGTGGGTGAGTGAGTGAGTGGGTGAGTGAGTGAGTGAGTGGGTGGGTGAGTGGGTGAGTGAGTGAGTGAGTGGGTGAGTGAGTGAGTGAGTGGGTGAGTGAGTGAGTGAGTGAGTGAGTGGGTGAGTGAGTGAGTGGATGAGTGGATGAGTGAGTGAGTGGGTCTGTGTTCGGTCGGTCAGTGAGTGAGTCAGACGAGCCTAGGGAGGAGGGGGTGGTAGTAGTGGGCAACCCCCCCAACGCGCTGGCTTTCCCACTCCCTCTGGCGACGGGTGCGTGACTGTTGCAAGTGTGCTGGTATTGCAGTCAGTAACGAGTGTGCCCGCACCAGCCAGGTTGTTTATCCCAAGATGGTGGCTCCATCCATGTGACCAAGTTGCCTTGCTCCAAAGCTTCTACTCCTCTGCTCTTTTCATTCTATTTACCCCAACCCCCCTTCCGTGCAATAATAGTTCAGTTTTGAGACGTCTGAAAAGGCCTTATGCGACCAAGTTGCACTCCTCCGACGCTTCTACTCCTCTTCTCTTTCCATTCTATCCATTCCCCCGTTCCCCCCACCTTCCTCTTCTCCCCCTTTCCCCCTCCCAGTCCCTCCTTTTCCCAGCCACCCGCGCTCTCTCAGACAAGCTCCACAAGAAACACACAAAGGCCCATAGAACCAGCAAAGGCCCCCCTCCCCCCCCTCCCCTCCCCTCTCCCTCACTCTTCCAGACAAGCTTCACAAGAAGCACGCAAAGGCCGATAAGAACAGGGAAGAAGAGGGGGAGGAGGAAGAGGAGGAGAGGGACAGGGGATCAAAGGCAGGAGGCAAGAAGAAAGGGAAGGACAGGACGGAAGCTTCTGGGAAGACGGGGAGTGGAAAGAAAGGCAGGGCGGGAGGGGCGAGAGAGGAGGAGGGGGAGGGGAGGGGGGAGGAGAGGAGGCAGTGCAGGGGGCGGTAGATCTGGTGAAGGTGCATGTGGATGAGGCCAAGGAGGCGCTGATTAAAGAGCTCGCCAAGATAAGGACGGGCCGCGCCGCCCCTGGTGAGATAAGGACGGGCCGTGCCGCCCCTGGTGAGTGATAGACGGGCCGTGCTTGGGGCAGTGCAGGGGGGCAGTGCAGGGGGGCAGTGCAGAGGGGAGTGTGTTTGGGGGAGGGGATGGGGCAGTGCAAGGTAGCAGTGGGTGCATAATCGTCCTGTTTCAGCCCCGTACTAGTCTCGTTGCTACTAAGAGGAAGCAGAGGAGCCAGTGCATTGGGGGCAGTGCATGGGGCAGTGCAGGGGGCGGTAGATCTGGTGACGGTGCATGTGGACGAGGCCAAGGAGGCGAGCTGGCGAAGATAAAGACGGGCTGCGCTGCCCCTGGAGAGATAAGGACAGGCCGTGTCGCCCCTGATGATATTTGGTTTTATTGATTGGTGATGGTGAGAAAGGCTGTTAATTTGCTGACTCAGACACATGGTGTTTTAGTCACATGCTCTTTGAGTCACATAGTGATAATAATCCCCTTCCTTTATGACCCTCTTTTCAAAATGTGTCGTTACATATGACTCTTTACTGTTACCCCTTGTTATCGTCACGGCACAGGCCTGCTAGACCACGTGCACATAGAGGCCTATGGCCGCCCCTCGCCTCTGTCACGAGTGGCCACAGTCACAGTCAAGGACCCCCAGCTGCTCTCAGTCACCCTCCACGACGCCTCTGTGAGTATCCTCTCCCCCCCTCCCCTCCCCTGCTCCCCTACCCCGCTCCCCTCCCCCCTTTCCCTCCCCACCTCCCCTCCCCCACCCTCCTCCCCCTCTCCCCTCCCCCCATCCCGCCCTCCTTTCTCTCTCGGCTCTACCTATCTTCGCATTGTCCTCCTTTCTATCCGATCGTTTTCCTCACCTCACCCTCCTTCTCCCTCTCTCTCTTACCCTCCCTCATCCCCCCTCTTGCTCCTCCCATTCTCCAGCTGCTAGGAGCGGCAATGAAGGGCCTGCAGGAGTCGCCCATGGGGCTGAACCCATCGCACACCTCACACACAGTCATCCTCGTCCCCATTCCCAGGTGAGTGCTTGTCCAGCATGTCATACTAGCGCACCATACCATCAGGCTTGAAACCCATCTCACACCTCCCATACAGTCATCCTTGTTCCCATTCCCAGGTGAGTGGCTGTGAGCTATCCTCTCACCCACTTATGAGTCGACTCAAGAGTCATCCCAGGTGAGTGGCTGTGAGCTATCCTCTCACCCACTTATGAGTCGACTCAAGAGTCATCCCAGGTGAGTGGCTGTGAGCTATCCTCTCACCCACTTATGAGTCGACTCAAGAGTCATCCCAGGTGAGTGGCTGTGAGCTATCCTCTCACCCACTTATGAGTCGACTCAAGAGTCATCCCAGGTGAGTGGCTGTGAGCTATCCTCTCACCCACTTATGAGTCGACTCAAGAGTCATCCCAGGTGAGTGGCTGTGAGCTATCCTCTCACCCACTTATGAGTCGACTCAAGAGTCATCCCAGGTGAGTGGCTGTGAGCTATCCTCTCACCCACTTATGAGTCGACTCAAGAGTCATCCCAGGTGAGTGGCTGTGAGCTATCCTCTCACCCACTTATGAGTCGACTCAAGAGTCATCCCAGGTGAGTGGCTGTGAGCTATCCTCTCACCCACTTATGAGTCGACTCAAGAGTCATCCCAGGTGAGTGGCTGTGAGCTATCCTCTCACCCACTTATGAGTCGACTCAAAAGTCATCCCAGGTGAGTGGCTGTGAGCTATCCTCTCACCCACTTATGAGTCGACTCAAGAGTCATCCCAGGTGAGTGGCTGTGAGCTATCCTCTCACCCACTTATGAGTCGACTCAAGAGTCATCCCAGGTGAGTGGCTGTGAGCTATCCTCTCACCCACTTATGAGTCGACTCAAGAGTCATCCCAGGTGAGTGGCTGTGAGCTATCCTCTCACCCACTTATGAGTCGACTCAAGAGTCATCCCAGGTGAGTGGCTGTGAGCTATCCTCTCACCCACTTATGAGTCGACTCAAGAGTCATCCCAGGTGAGTGGCTGTGAGCTATCCTCTCACCCACTTATGAGTCGACTCAAGAGTCATCCCAGGTGAGTGGCTGTGAGCTATCCTCTCACCCACTTATGAGTCGACTCAAGAGTCATCCCAGGTGAGTGGCTGTGAGCTATCCTCTCACCCACTTATGAGTCGACTCAAGAGTCATCCCAGGTGAGTGGCTGTGAGCTATCCTCTCACCCACTTATGAGTCGACTCAAAAGTCATCCCAGGTGAGTGGCTGTGAGCTATCCTCTCACCCACTTAGGCACTTAACTGGCTGCATGCCATGCCAATCGCGCCAGGCTATGATATCGCACAATCAAGTGCGCACCCATCCCACCCCACCACACCTCACATGCACTCATCCACGTTACGATTCCCACGTGCGTATCTGCTTATATGGCACTGCACGTCACTCAGTACCATGCCATTCCATGCAGTGCCATGCCATGCCATGCCATGAAGTGCCTGCCTGCTTGAGATGCCTTCAAGCATCAATGTCTCTGTGCTGAAAATTCAATTCCGCACATAATCTACTCCCGGAGTTACGAGTTTCCAACTCAACTCGGGCTGCTGAGCCCACATTGTTCAAATGGGACAATTTGAACTCAAACCAGTTGTTGACTCAACTAGGACTTCTACCCTTTCCAATGCGAGTATTTTGTATCCTCCTCTCTACCCATCCTCCTCATTCACTTCATTTGTTTTCTCTGTTCTTCCCTGATTATCCTGCTTGCCTTTCCATGCTTTTCCTTTCCCCCTCTCCTACTCTCCCTTTCTTTCTCCCCGTTTTCCTTGCCCCTTCGACTTCTCTCAAGGCTGACCACCGAAGTGAGAGAGGTGAGACCGCACTGCACGCACATTTCCTCACTGCACCAGACACTTCCAAACCGCATTGCACTCTTGTTCACTGCACAGCACACCAAACAGCACCCAGTACGTCAGCCATGGCAGGCACTACATCGCCTGCAAGCTCCACTGCTGTACACCCACCCACGCCCTGCTGTCGTGCATCTCTCAGCTGACAATCAAGTGATTCATAGAAATAATTGAAAATCTGGCTCAAACGATAAAGCAGCAGTGGCTGGCAGCTTGTCTAACAATTTCTAAATGCGGAAATCACCACTTCGGGCTGCAAGGTTTAACAGAAAATATTCTCGTTCTCCCCTTGCTTGTCCTATCCTCTTCCCCATCCTTGTCTCTCCTCTCCCCTCCTAAGCATTGCTCAAGTCGGCCCAGCAAGCAGCAGAGGCTGCAGCAGGGCTCGGTTGACAGTCTTAGTTGTCCTCTCCTCTCTTCTTTTCTCTTCTTTCCCTTCCCAGGCGATGTTCACGTTGGCCCAAAAGGCTGTGGATTCTGCGAGGTTCAGTTGAAAGTCTTCATTGTTCTCTCCTCTCCCTCCTTCCTTCTCTCCTCTCCCTCCTTCCTTCTCTCCTCTCCCTCCTTCCTTCTCTCCTCTCCCCGCCCAGGCAATGTTCAAGTTGGCCCAGAAGGCTGCAGAGTCTGCGAGGGTCAGCCTTAGACGAGCAAGGAAAGAGGTAATAACTGCATGCCTTGGCGTTCTTTTATTGTGCATGCGTGTACTGTATATTGCTGCATTCACCCTCCACTAACTGTTTTCTTTGGCCTTTTGAATCGCCTTAAAAGTCACCTTGTATATTACTGCATTTACTCTCCATACATTGTATTCTTTTGCTCCGGATTATCTGTTGAAAACCGTCAAATTGATGAGCAATCTGGTATAAAAGGTTTGGAGCTATGGGTGACCAGCCACTATGCACTCCCCCAAGTTTGATGCACTTGAGAAGTGACACCACCACCCCTTGACCGTTTTCTGCTGTGCCACCTCTCTCTTGCACCCTGCAGCTGTTGGTGTGTACAGGTTTTTTATAAGCCTATCACTGTTGACACACCTGCTCTACCTTTTCTCTTGCATCCTCTCCTGTTGGTGTGCACAGGTTTTTTAGAATTCTAAAAAGCCTATCACTGTTGACGCACCTGCTGTGCCCGTTCTCTTTCATCCTCTCCTGTTTGTTCTTATAGGGAATGGACGCAATAAAGAGAGCAGCCGATGTGATCCCTGAGGATGAGCGCAAGCGAGCAGAGAAGAAGGTACTGTTTATCCCTCTCCACCGCACTGCACCGCACTGCACTGAATTGTTCCTCACTGTTCCGCACCACACTGCATCTCTCCGCAATTAAGGAGAGTAGCCGACGTAATCCCAGAGAATGAGCACATGCGAACAGATAAGAAGGTACTGTTTATTCCTCTCCACCACTCTGCACCGAATTGTTCCTCACGGTCCCGCACTGCAAACGAGCAGCCAATGTGATCCGCGAGGATGAGCGCAAACGAGCAGAGACAAAGGTACAACCACCTGTACCACAACCACCTGCACCAAGCCACACTGCACCACCATCAATAAAGAGAACAGCCAATGTGATCCATGAGGATGAGCGCAAATGAGCAGAGAAGAAGGTACTGTCTATCCCTCTCCACCGCACTGCACTGCGCATTATGTCTCACAATACCACACTGCATCCGGCTGCGATATCAAGAGAGCAGCCGATGAGTTCCTTTAGGATGAGCGCAATCGAGCAGAGAAGAAGGCACTTAGTCACCCTTCACCGCACTGCACTGCACTGCACTGCACTGCACAGCACCACAACCACCACATACGCCACACCGAACCACACTGTAGCACCAGCAATTAAGAGAGCAGCCGATGTGATCCGTGAGCGCAATCGAGCAGAGAGGAAGGTATGGTTTGCCTGCCCCCCCCCCCCCCCCCCCCCAGCCTGCTTGTTTCCGCACCCTCCCCCATGCTTTGAGACATCTCAAAACACTGTAATTATTACACGGTTTCGAGACATCTCATAACGCTGATGATGGGCGCAAGCGAGCAGAGAAGAAGGCATGGGTCCCCCCCCACCTCCCCCAGCCTGCTTGTTCCCCCCCCACCTCCCCCAGCCTGCTTGTTCCCCCCCCACCTCCCCCAGCCTGCTTGTTCCCCCCCACCTCCCCCAGCCTGCTTGTTCTCCCCCCACCTCCCCCAGCCTGCTTGTTTTCCCCCCACCTCCCCCAGCCTGCTTGTTCCCCCCCCACGTCCCCCAGCCTGCTTGTTCCCCCCCCACCTCCCCCAGCCTGCTTGTTCCCCCCCCACCTCCCCCAGCCTGCTTGTTTCCCCTCCCCACCTCCCCCAGCCTGCTTGTTCCCCCCCACCTCCCCCAGCCTGCTTGTTCCCCCCCACCTCCCCCAGCCTGCTTGTTCCCCCCCCACCTCCCCCAGCCTGCTTGTTCCCCCCCACCTCCCCCAGCCTGCTTGTTCCCCCTCCCCACCTCCCCCAGCCTGCTTGTTCCCCCCCCACCTCCCCCAGCCTGCTTTTTCCCCCCCCACCTCCCCCAGCCTGCTTGTTCCCCCCCCCACCTCTCGCAGCCTGCTTGTTCCCCCCCCACCCCCCCAGCCTGCTTGTTCCCCCCCCACCTCCCGCAGCCTGCTTGTTCCCCCCCCACCTCCCCCAGCCTGCTTGTTCCCCCCCACCTTCCCCAGCCTGCTTGTTTCCCCCCCACCTTCCCCAGCCTGCTTGTTCCCCCCCCCCCTCCCCCAGCCTGCTTGTTCCCCCCCCCACCTCCCCCAGCCTGCTTGTTCCCCCCCCACCTTCCCCAGCCTGCTTGTTCCCCCCCCACCTTCGCCAGCCTGCTTGTTCCCCCCCCACCTCCCCCAGCCTGCTTGTTCCCCCCCCACCTTCACCAGCCTGCTTGTTCCCCCCCCACCTTCCCCAGCTTGCTTGTTCCCCCCCCACCTTCCCCAGCTTGCTTGTTCCCCTCCCACCTTCCCCAGCCTGCTTGTTCCCCAACCCTCCAGGGGCAACTCCAGGGCAACTGTAAAGGCAAGTCGATTCAGGGGCTATGGTTTGAGTTAGTGACTGACTAGGCCCATTCCCCACCCGACAGTATCCGCCCAGAGCCGCCAAACAACTGGCTTGTTCCCCACCCCACAATACCCGCTCCCCCTGTTTCTGTCACGCCACTGCTCACCCTCTGTGCGGCAGGTGGAGGAGGCAGCAGCTGCAGCAAAGCAGCAGCTCCAGGGGCGCTGAACAACTGACGTATTCCTCACCCCTCAATACCCCCCCACCCTCCCCCCTTTGCCCCCCTTAACTCTCTCCTGCAACGTCTCTCCCTCTCTGCAGCAGGTGGAGGAGGCAGTGGCTGCAGCAACGAAGCAGCTCCAGGGGCGCTGACTTGACACAATTTCTCGTACCGCAATACTCCGACTATGCTGTGCTTGTGTGTGGCAGGTGGAGGAGGCAGTGGCTGCAGCAAAGAAGCAGCTGGACGCGATTTGCGAGGCCAAGGAGAAGGAGCTCAAAGGGTAGGGGGCATCCTGCAATGATTAGATGCCATGCCATGCCAATCAGGGTATCCCTGCTGTGCAAATGAGGGCATGGGTCTCGAACCATTCATTGATCAAGCCCTGCTCAGCAGATATCAGGGTAATGCGACTGGTAACGGGAGAAAAGGCTTAAAGGGTAGGGGGCATTCTGCTATGACTAGATACAACACCATGCGAATGAGGACTGGGTATCCCTGCTGTGCGAATCAGGGTATGGGTCTCAACCCACCCATTGATCAAGCCCTGCACGGGGGATGTATCAGGGTAATGCGGCCGGTAATGCTGCTGCAGTGCAACAGAGAGCTTTCTCAAGGTAACACGTTGACTAAGACGGTAGTTTTGTGCCAGGTGTTGTACTCACTATGGCATGCACCTATCTAGCCTATAACATATACAACTATATGTTGACACACCCCCTAGGCTAGACAAGGGGCAGTGCTTGGCAAGAGACACACAGCTCAGGGTGGCACTTCTAGTCCAACCTCTGAGGCAAGGGTCAGAAGACCAGTCAGAAGAGTACAAACTAGACAAGAGCAAACCAGGGCGGCACTACTAGTCCGGCCACTAGAACAAAAGCCACAAGGCCAGTTAGGAGAATATATAAAAGAGTAGTACACAATCAAGGCCCTAGCAAGTGAGGAGCTACAGGAACTAGGCCAAGCTATACGCATTGCCGCTGATGATCTTTAGACACACGCGCCTTTGTAAAGATATCAGCTGTGTTGGCACTAGAGGCCACGTGTACTATGCGGGCCTCGTGGCCAGGGCTGACGTTTCAAAAAAAGGCACTCTGAGCCAATCCCACCCAAAAAAAAAATAGTCTGAAGGGCCTTCAGCCGAAATTTTTGTAGTCTGAAATGTCAGGGTCCAGAACTCAGCGAGTCTGATTTTTTCAGGGTCCAGGACGTACAACCAGAATCACACACGGGAAACACCCCCACAGCGAGAAACATCCCTCCCTCCTACATTTCCCAAAAAATCGGCTAAGTTCCTTGCAGCATTAAAAATCCTCCCACAGCCCGCGCCCCCCCAACCAGCAACCTTGTCCACCCTCGTTTTGCGTAGTTGTTAAATGTGGGAAACGGGGAAGTTATTCCTAAAAACCGAGGGGGTAAAATCGCACTGCCACGGAAATCGAAACCGAGGAGAGGGGGAATAGAAAATGACGGGGAAATGGGGGAGGGAATCAAAATGGAGGGGAGGGGGGAAGCGAACCGGAGGGGAGGGGGGGGAAGGGGGGGGACGGTCGAAACGGAGAGGATGGGGGAAGCGAAACGGAGGGGAAGGGGGGAAGTGATCGAAACGGAGGGGAGGGGGGAAGCGAAAATGGAGGGGAAGGGGGGAATCGAAACGGCAGGGAGGGGGGAAGCTGGGGAATAGGAGGGTGGGAGAAATTTCGCGCCCTTGCAGCGCCCCGGTTGGGAAATCTTGGACGTTAATCGCTATATAACATCGAACGATTGATATACGTCGAAACGATCGCAAACGATCGTGACCGTTACATTTTGTTAGACTTTCAGTTGACCAAACGGGCAACTGGCGAGAATTTCCCTATGTTAAAAATGCGGAATTTACTCTCATTTCAATGCAGTTCAAAAAAAAGTGAAAGTCTCATTCAAAACTTCTGGGTTGTTCCAGGTGTTAGGGAGGACTGTATCTGACAACATGACTTAGTCGAAATTTAGGGTGGGTTGTGGGGTGTGTGGGGGATGTCTCTAGCGTTCCGGGACTTCGCCGAAATTTTAGATGGGTTGTGGGGTGTGGGGTGGGGGTTGTCTCTAGGGTTCGGGGACTTGGCCGAAAATTTTTAGGGGTTGTGGGGTATGTGGGGCATGTCTCTAGCGATTGGGGACTTCACCAAATTTTTCGAAGGTTGGTACTGTACAGGTAATGAGTCAGGGTCTGTACGCGATGTGCTCTGAAAACTCAGTACTGGGTTAGCGACAACTCTGATTTTCTCAGGATCCCTAGAATCGTACTCTGAAGGGATCAGGATTGGGAAAATGCCTTATCTGGAAATTCAGGTTTGGCCAAAAAACAGGTCTGAGATTTCAGACTAATCAGAGTAAATAGTCTGATAAAGTCAGCCCTGCTCGTGGCGCTGCAGTAGCTCGGCCGCTCACCTAAGTCTGTGAGCAAGAAGGTCAGCCAGCGAAGGTCCTGTCCCGCCATTGCACCAGCGTAGATCTCGGCCTCACAACTAGACTGTGCAGTAGGCGACAAGCATGTGGACCTCCACCAGATGGCGCCTGCACCAAGGCTAAAGCAGTAGCCCTGGGAGGACCTGAGCGTCTCAGCGTCGTCCGCCCACGAAGCGTCTGTGCGCCCTGTAAGGACCACTGGCCTGCTTCCTCCTAGCACTAGCCCCATGCCCGATGTATTTGCTAGATAACACAAAACCCTCTTAGTGGCCTACTAGTGTTGTGGTCGGTGTCTGCCTCTCAGCGAGCGGGAATGCTGAGAGGGTATGCAAGATGTGGACGAGTGCAAGTCATCAGGTAACATGAGGCAACCCACCAGCTCAGCGTAAGGACCACTAGGGTCTACCGGCTCATCAGGGACTGGAGCTGAGAGCCTGTGGTCTACTTGCAAAGGTGTGGGCCGTGCGGAGGAGAACTGAAGACCGAACCTCTTAAGGACCTGGTGCACCAAGTGTGACTGTGTGAGAGAACCAAGTGCGACCGAGCCTCTGAGGGAGACGGCCCCACAGCGGTTGCTGCTGCTGCTGTTGCGAGTGCTGCGGTTGGTGCTGCGGCTGCGGCTGTGACTGCTGCTGCTCCGGGGGATCAGCCCCGGTCCCCTCGTCAGCACCGTCGGCACTCGCTCTACCACCGCCACCCCCACCACCCCTCCCTCCGCCACGCCCCCCCCTGGGGCAGCAGCCCCTACCCTGACGAGGCTGTGTGGAGGCTGCTGTGGCGGTTGTCTCAGCAGCAGGGGCTGTCTCAGCGACAGCGGCAGTAACATCAAAGTAAGTGCACAGGGAGGGAGCACAACCCTAGAAGATAGGGATCGCCACAGTACCACTAGACTGAGCGATAGTGCACTGGCAGGTCTCTGTCGCAGATTGGGTGCTGACAAAGGCAGTAAGGGTGAGTTCATCTGGGTGATGACTACGGAAGTGGTCGCGAGCAGTGGCGAGGCCGTCAGTAAGGCGCGTGGGAATGAGGTAAAGGGTAGCACAAAGGGGAGGAGGGCATGCAACTAGCTGGGCCTCAGTGCTAGCACCGCGGTAGCTAGTCTCTAGTGCGCAGAGATGAGTGGCATAATCAGCGACAGTGGGGAAGGACGCAAGATCAGGGAATAGCATGGGGAGGATCAGGCGGCCAGTAGAGGCGGAGGAAGGAGTGGAATAACGCGCAGTGACTGCATCTAAGTACTCCTTCGCATTCGCTACAGCTGGAAAGTAGGGACGCTCAGACAGGGGGAGAATGTGACTAATAGCAAGTTGCACTACGGCGTCGCGCGACTGCCAGACAGCGCGAGCAAGCTCAGCAACGGAAAAGGCCTCACGCTCAGTAGTGGTGGGGGTGTCAGGGAGGGCAGCAGGAGCGTCGTGGTGGGGGAGCTTGCCGTCGACATGAACAGCCAGGGAATAGCCGTCCTGATGCTGACCTGTCAGCTGGCGACGAAGGTCAACGAGCCACACCTTGAAGTCGGTCGTCCGACCCTCAATGTCCAGGCGGAGCACAGCGTCTGCCATCCCATGACCTTAGCGGCTGATGGCGACGCGGCGGCACGACGGCATGGCAGGACGGCGACACGGCGGCACAGCGACACGGCAACACGGCGCCACAGCAACACGGCAACACGGCAGCACGGCGACCCGGTGGCACGGCGGCTCGGTGACACAACGGTACGGCAGCACGGTGACACGGCGGCATGGTGGCACGGCGACACGACGACACGGCGCCACGGTGGTACAGCGACACGGCAGCACGGCGGCACAGCGTCACAGCGAAACGGCGTAAGAGGGTTTTGCACTATCTAGCAAGTACATCGGGCATGGGGCTAGTGCTAGGAGGACGCAGTCCAGTGGTTCTCACTGGGCACACCGACGCTTCGTGGGCTGACGACGCTGAGACTCTCAGTTCCTCCCAGGGCTACGTCTTTAGCCTTTGTGCATGCGCCATTTCATGGAGGTCCACCCGCTCGCTATCGGTTGCCCAGTCCAGCTGAGAATCTGAGATCTACGCTGGTGCCATGGAGGCACAGGAGCTCCGATGGCTGACGATCTTGTTCACTAACTTAGGTGAGCAGCCTAGCTCTGCACTAGTCTTGTACGCTGACAACAGGGCCATGATCCTCCTGTGTAAGGAGCCTTGACTAGAGGGGAGAGCAAAGCACATTCAGCTGTGGTACTTCCTCCTGCGCGAGCTACAGCAGCGCCTTCAGGCCCGCATAATACACTTGGCCTCCGGTGCCAACAGAGCTGATATCTTTACAAAGGCGCTTGCACCTAAAGATCATCAGCGGCACTGTGTACAGCTTGGTCTAGTTTAAGTAGCTCCTCACTTGCTAGGATCATGATTGTGTACTACTCATATTTTCTTGACTGACCTTGTGGCTCTTTTTCTAGTAGCTGGATAGTACCGTAAACGCCCGGATAGAAGACCCCCATGGAATAGAAGACACTATGTCTTGCATTAGGCATTTACTTGTATTCGGTCTCTCCATTTATAAGACGAACATTTTCAGTCAGTATGACACTCAAGTGACGTACACTCCCGACAAACCCGGTTAGCGCTTTTTGCCCACCAAAAAAGGGCTCCGTTTATAAGCATTTTTTCCATTTACAAGAAGCCCAGACCCCCTGATTTTTTTCTGTTTTTAAGAAACTTCACCACTTTCTTGCTTGGTATATGGTAAGACATAGGTGTCTTCTATCTGGGCGTTTACGATAGTGCCGCCCTGGGTTACTCTTGTCTAGCTTGTACTCTTGCTGACTACTAGTGCCTTGGGTTACTCTTGCCTCACTGGGCTACTCTTGTTAGACCCTTTCCTCAATGGTCGAAGTAGTGCCGCCCTGAGCTGCGTGTCTCTTGCAAGGCACTATCCCTAGTCTAGCCTAGGGGGTGAGTCGACTTATACATACAGTGGTGGGAAAAACTGCCCGGATGTTTGACACTTCAAAACTTATTGTTACGAAACACATATTTCGAATATAGTAACACCAATTTTTTTCGGTCTTGTTACATGGTGTTTGAATTTTGTTTCCACCGTATACAGCTTGGCGCGATTGTCACTCAATCAGTTAGCGGGGATGAGATTTCCTCATCGACAGTCGATCCAGACAGTTCATACCAAGCGACAGTCTAGATCTATTTTCGCTCGTCACTTAGGGTACACATCGTAGCTCGCAGCAGTTGTTAGTCTACGAGTTAGTCCTAAAGCGCACCTACGACGGCAGTGCGATGAAGCCGGTAGATGACAAGAAGCGTGTGCGTATCATAAGCTTGTTGCGCAAGGGGCAGTCGACTAGGAAAATAACCAAGGAGCTTGGCATAGGCAAAAGTACCGTGCATGATTACGGGCTGAAGGTGATTGCCGAGACTAGTCGCGATGAGGTGCGACCCACGATGCCCATGGCCGGCCGCCCACGCTTAATCACAACCTACCTCAAGCGCGGAATAGTTCGTGCGATTACCAGCGGGGAGGCGAGAACCAGTGTAGACGCCGCGAAGATGTTAGAGGAGAAGCATGCTCTGGCTGTAGACTCGAAGACCGTTAGGAATTCGTTACGATCATCGGGTCTGATCGCTGTGCAGCAGCCTAAGAAGCCTAGGCTCTCTATGAAAAACATACGAGATCGGCTGGATTTTGCGAGGTCTCATGCTGCCTGGACGATGGAGGACTGGAAACGCGTGATATGGTCCGATGAGAAGAAAATTAATCGTTTCTGCTCCGACGGACGTGCGTACGCCTGGATTCGCACGGGCAGCAAACTCCAGAGCCACCAAGTCCAGCAGACAGTTAAGCATGGGGGCAGCTCTGTGATGGTGTGGGGTTGCATGACGTATGAGGGGCCGGGGTTCATGTGCAAGATCGATGGATGGGCCGCTGTATCGCAGCATCTTGCAAGACGAGGTGTCTCAAACCATCGACTTTTACAAGCTCCCCCCCTCAGAGGTCATCTTCCAGCATGACAATGATCCCAAGCACAAGTCACATCTGGTGCAAGACTGGCTTGGGGAGCAACAGTTTGCGGTGCCGGAATGGCCCTCATCCTCCCCAGACCTTAACCCGATAGAGCACATGTGGGCACACTTGAAAAGGGAGCTGACGAAATACGAAAAGCCTCCCATTGGAATGTTGGAGCTGTGGGAGAGGGTGCAAGAGGAATGGGACAAGATTCCGGTGGAAGTGTGCTCGAACCTCATCGACAGTATGCCAAGGACGATCAAGGCGGTGATTCGCACAAAGGGACGCTATATTAGGTACTAGTTTTGTTAGTTTCTAGTTTGTTGCATGTCCTCGGTACAAATTGTCTGGATGTGCTGTTATTGAATGCTTTTGTGTTTAAGGACCATGTATAATACTACTCTGGTTTTAGGAGACTTGAGTGAGTGTTCTGACTGCTCTTCTCTACGTGTATGGCCACCATGGATTAAGGCTTAATGTTGACATTGTACAGCTCATCAAAGTGCAAAAAAATGCTAAACATCCGGGCAGTTTTTCCTGCCACTGTATATTGTATATGTAGCAGTTATAGGCTACAAGGGTTCATACTTTAGAGAGTACAACACCCAACCATATAGTTCCCTATGGTGCAGATCTTTGGTTTTTCACTACTCTGATTTTGACGAGAGAAATATGTGCCACTCTGATTTTCAGGGTTACCTGGAGCACAAACTCTGGTTTTTCAGGGGTTTTTCTTTGTTTCCAAAATAATAACTCTTATCATAAGGGATCATTCCTAGAGCCACTTTCATTAACAATGGTGCACAGGTCATGCCCAATTTTGTACAAGCAGCCACCATAGTCACATCACTCGTGGAAATGCCTTACAACGGGAGTCGAACGACCAAACCAAAGGCACTTGTATTACGCTCTAAGGGCATGGTGCTTACATTTCCGGTTCTTTAAAATCCGGAACTAGTGCCAGAATTCGTGAAGCCCTGAAGGACATTCACGAAGCCCTATTGAAATGTGCTACGAACTATGTATCCAGCTCAAGTTCCAGTTTTAGCCGAGATCCGGAACTAAGCACCACGCCCTTCGGTGGGGCAATGAGGGCCAGGTTCAGGGTCGCATCCAGAGTCGCGGCGTAGGCAGCAAATGATGTGCACCCGAGGTGATGTGTCTCGTCATCACCTAGGGTTCAGCAAAGCACGCCAAAAGTAGTGTGCCGGGCTGTGGAGGAGTGCGCGAAACTTTTGGGTTGCACGAGGTTCTTGGGGGAACATAGCTGCAAGAAGGAGTGTCTCTGGCCGTGGGGGCTTAGCTGATTTTTTAGGATACGGGAGGGTGCTTGGTAGAAATGTTTCTGGCAGTGAGGGACTTAGCCGAATAGGTTGACGGGGGTGCTTGGTAGGAATGTCTCTAGTTGTGGGGACTTAGCCGAAATTCCTGGGTTCGGCCGAGGGACTAACAGGCATTTTTGTCTGTGTCCGGCGGAATTCGCCTAATATCCCTAGCATCTGTCGTCAAGGAGTACAGTACAGTAATAATCTAGGGGTATACTCTCCATTGAAAATCCCCCAGGTTAGTACACAGGCCAACTCTGATAAATCAGAAAATACTTATAATTTCAAACATTTACCCAGAAGCGAAAGGGTGGTACGCAAAATCAACTCTGATTTTTAGAGAATCAGAGTAATTTACTCATGAAAATAGGCACTGGTTCCCTATCCCTTACTCAATTCAATGCATTATTCCGAGACATACATACGGTACCTACGTACATGGCTAAGTTTCAGGCCCAGTTACTGAATAAATACGGTGCACGTGCAAGCAGGACAGGACACCCTTCTACACGCAAGCAAGGCAAGTGGCAGTGCTACACCTCATAACGGTAGGTACTGTTAGAATAACGGAATGAGTTAGATTGTGCCATACAGGGAGGTTTTGTGCTATGGTGGTGTACCCTATATAAGCATGCACCTATCTAGCCTATAACATATACAAATATATGTTGACACACCCCCTAGGCTAGACAAGGGGCGGTGCCTGGCAAGAGACACGCAGCTCAGGGTGGCACTACTAGTCCAACCTCTGAGGCAAGGGTCTGAAGACCAGTCAGAAGAGTACAAACAAGACGAGCAAACCAGGGCGGCACTTCTAGTCTGGCCACTGAAGCAAAAGCCACAAGGCCAGTCAGATAGGTATATATAAAGAGGAGTACACAATCAAGGTTCTAGAAAGTGAGGAGCTACAGGAACTAGACCAAGCTATACACAGTGCAGCTGATGATCTTTAGGCACAAGCGCCTTAGTAAAGATATCAGCTGTGTTGGCACTGGAGGCCAAGTAAACTACGCGGGCCTGGCATCGCTGCTGTAGCTCGCGCTAGAGGAAGTACCGCCGCTAGATGTGCTTTGCTCTGCCCTCCAGACGAGGCTCCTGATACAGGAGGATCATGGCCCTGTTGTCAGCGTACAGGACCGGGTTAGAGCTAGGCCGCTCACCCAAGTCTGTGAGCAGGAACGTCAGCCAGCGGAGCTCCTGTGTTGCCATGGCACCAGTGTAGATCTCAGCCTCGCAGCTAGACTCTGGGACAGACGATGAGCGGGTGGACCTCCACGAGACAAGGCTAAAGTAGTAGCCCATGAAGCGTTTGTGTGCCTTGTCAGGACCACTGGCCTGCGCCCTCCTAGCACTAGCCCCATGCCCGATGTACTTACTAAATAACGTAAAACCCTCTTAGCGGCCGACCAGTGCTGTGGTCGGTGTCTGCCTGTCGCCATGAAGTGAGCCAGGATACTGAAAGGGTATGCGAGATCTAGACGAGTGCAAGTTATCAGGTACATGAGGCAACCTACCAGCTCTGTGTATGGACTACTAGGGTCTACTGACTCATCAGGGACTGGGGCCGAGAGCCTGTGATCTATTGGAAAAGGTGTGGGATGCGCAGAGGAGAAAGATCGAACCTCTGAAGGACCTGGCGTACCAAGTGTGACTATGTGAGAGTGATGGTGCGCGCTGCTCTGTCCCTAGAGATCTGCAGCCCAAGGTAGCGGCGCAGGTCTCCTAGGTCAGCGCACGTGTGTCTCCTTAGCAGCTCAGTCTTCACTGAGGCAAGAGTGTCTCTGTCTGCAGTGGTCAGGGGAGGGAAGACCGAATGCTGCTGCTCCGCGCTGACACCACAACCTCTAGCTGCACCACGGCTACCTCCGGGACACTCCACGCCAACACCCTAAGAGCGAGAACCCTCTCCATCACCTGGGCCACCCCCAGCACCGCCGGGACGAGGCACTACAGGAACCCCATGGCTGGCACCCCCAGAACCAACACCCCCAAAACGAGAACCCTCTCGGGCACTAGTGCCACCCCCAAGGCCACCGGAACAAGCCACGATAGGAACCCCAGGACTAGCACCCTCCTCAACGCCCGCACCCCCAGAGCTCGCGCACCCATGCGGCGGCTGCTGCGGCGGCGGCGGCGACGGCGATTGCTGCTGCGACGGTGGTGGAGGAGACACCAGGGCAGAGACAGGCAGTGAGAACGGCGCCGCGGGGCCACCAGAGTCAGCGGACTCCTCGACCGGGACAACCGATGGGAGGGGAGTGATGTGAGACACACGAGACAGGGCAAGACGGGGAGGGAGAGGAGCAGGGGCTACCGGGGGAGTGGGAACCAGAAACAGGGGCGAGGAAACCGGTAGACCTCAGTGGGGAAAGCGGTGGTAGAAGGAGACAAACTCCTCAAAAGTGAAGCCACGGGAGTGAAAGAAGCGGTGAGACAGCAGGTGGTAAAAGTGCCATTCAAACGTGTCGAGGGGGAAACTAAGGAAGACACAGGGAGCAGTGCAAGTAGTGAGCTTGTCCATGCCAGAGGCACGAATGTGAACCAGGCAGCCCCGGACGTGGAACGCAAACTCGTCACCAGTGAACCCAGTCCAGAGAAGGGTCGACGAATTTTGCGGCCGCTGGAGGTGCGGTCACAGGTTACGCTGGTAAGCGGTGTAGCGAACAGCAAACGGCCACAGAAAATGGGGTGCGCCATGGATGTACGAACCACCTCCATGACCAAACCAATGCGTCACTCAGCGACCCCATTTTGCTGCGGGGAGTCCGGCAGGGTGTATGATTGGGTGATGCTCGGCAGCACGACAGAACTGGCTAAGTCGATCGGAGACAAACTCGCCGCCATGGTCGGAGTGGAGACGCAGCACAGTGAGGCCGCGATGAACTTGCGCAGCTACGACCCACGGGATAAGAACGCCCGGCACGTCAGCCTTCCTCTCTAGCAGAAACACCGTGGTGTAGCGCGTGTAGTCGTTGACAAGCACTAGAAAATAGCGCTCTTGACGCGGCCCAGGGACGGGGGCTAGGCCCCAGACGTCCCGGTGCACGGTCTGGAGTGGCGCAGTGGTAGGGGGAAGAGAGGAGGATTGAGGAGTACGCCGCAGCCGGCCCTCGACACAAGACGTGCACGGCGCCGCAAACGAGGGAGGAAGGGCAGGGAACGACGCAGGGAGACTGAAGACAAGACCGTGATGGGACATGTGACGCAGATGCGGGAGTGCGGGGTGACCTAGGCGGTGGTGCCAGAGCAGCGACGGGTGAGTGAGCGACCGACATGAGCAAGCCGCAACGACCTGGGTTGACGCAGGCACTTGGGGGGACGCCCTCACCGGGGGGGACGCAGTGTCAAGCGTAAACAAGCCAGACACAGGGTCCCGGGGGAACGTGGTCAGAGGAGCACGGGCAACCAGTGGACCTGAGGAGGGGTCAGCAAGCGCGACAGCGGCAGGTGCAGTAAGAGGCGTGAGCGTAGTGTTGTCGTGGAAGATGCAGGCAGACGCTCCATAGTCGAGCGTGAAGGAGAGCGAAGCAGTAGCGTCCGCCGGCGGAGGGGCTAGCGTGGAGCCCAGGCTAAACAAGGCAGGGGGTCCTACGCCTGACACAGCAGGGGAACCTAGACTACACAGAGGGGACACACCTTCGCTAGGCAATACCGGGTCATAGGGTCGAGTCACACCAGAGTCATCAACATACATGGCATACAAAGCATACCTAATCTGATCCATGTCCATCTCAAAGACAGGCACATGACGACGCACCAGGCTGTACCAATCGGGGGGTCCGCCGTGGGGCTGAAGGGGAGACGGAAGAGGTTGTCGAGGCGACGGTAGCAGCGTGCGGCGGTGTGACCGGGGCGGCCACAGACGGTGCAGCAGCGGGGGCCGGACTGAAGCTGGTTCTTGCAAGTGACCACACTGGAGCCGCCACCCAACACTGAGCTGCGCCCCTCGCCACCACCAGCACCGCAAGTCCACCACGGCGGTGGGGGTCCCCAAGGCGACTGCTGCTACTGCTGCGAGGACTGATGTTGCTGCACAAGCTCCTGCTGCTGCTTCTGAAGCTTTTGCTGCTGCTGCTAAGGCTGCTACGGAGGCTGGTGCTGCTGCTGCTCCGAGGCACCAGCCCCAATCCCCTCGTCTGCACCACCGTCCCCTCCACCACCTCCAGCACCTCTGCCACCCTTGCCACCCCCGCCACCCCCACCACCCGTCCCGCCACCACGCCCCCCCGGGGCCCGGCGTCCCCTACCCTGACGAGACTGCGCTGAGGCCACTGCAGTGGTCTTAGCAGCAGGGGCCGTTTCAGCAACAGTGGCAAAGACGTCAGAGTAAGTGCACTGGGAGGGAGCACAACCCTGGAAGATAGTGACCGCTGATGTACCGCTCGACTAAGTGATAGTGCGCTGGCGGCTCTCTATCGCGGTCAGGGTAGTGACAAAGTCAGTGAGGGTGACGTTAGCAGGGTGGAGGGCAAGGAAGTGGTCGCGGGCAATGGCTAGGTGGTCAGGAAGGCGCGTCTCAAGGAAGTAGAGGGTAGCGCCAAGGGGGGGAGGCATTACAAGGAGCTGAGCCTCAGTGCTAGCGGCGCGGTAGCTAGCCTCTAGTGCGTGCAGGTAAGTGGCGAGATCAGCGACAACGAGAAAAGGTGCAAGGTCAGGGAAGAGCATGGGGAGGAGGAGATGACCGGCAGAGGCGGATAAGGGAGTGGAATAACATGCAATAACAGTATCTAAATACGTATGTGCAGTCTCTAGGGCCGGGTAGCAAGGGTGCTCAGACAAGGGGTGTCACAGAATCGAATGTCCCGAGGAAAGGTTGCACTATCGATAGATACAACGTGCTTTTATACTTCCAAAGTGCATCAGGTAACCAGGTTTATCCTATCCCACGGGAATAGACCCTTCTACAAAATAGAATCACCCTGCGTATAGCCATGCGAGGCTATTGGCTTTAAGGGATTACGACAGGATTACGCTAGATATAGCGCGCCAGTACATCCCGAGCCTGGTCGGTGATATAATGATAATAACAGGATAACCCAAAGCTTTATGAAAAAGGGGAAATGGGAATCCAAATGGAATGAGATAAAGACCAAATGAATCAGGATAAAAAGAGGAATGAAATGGAAAGGGAAGATGAAAAGGAGAAATGAATAGAACGGGGTCGTACTCTCACACTTCCCCCCCTCAAAGCTGGGTGGTAGACGTAACACCCTGCTTGACAAGGTAGTCGCAAAGAGGACGACGAGCGTAATCCATCTCAGATTAAGAAACCCGGCTATCTTCTGAAGGATCATAACCCTTCCAACGGATGAGAAGCTCCACGTTGCCATTCCGTCGACGGCGGTGAGCAAGCACGGACTCGACCTCGTATTCGGGTTCATCATGGACGAGGACGGGCGGCGGCGGCGGCCGTTGGCGTCCAGTGAAGACCGTGTTGGGGTCTCGATAGGGCTTCAAGAGTTGGACATGGAAGGCGTTGTGAATCTTCCAAGTAGCTGGCAGGCGTAAGCGGAAGGTAACATGAGTAATTTGTGCTTCAACGAGAAAAGGCCCGCAAAAGCGAGGTCGTAGTTTGGATGGGAGATGGCTGGTGTCAAGATTGCGCATGTCGAGTAGTACGCGATCTCCCACATTGATGGTGTGGTCTGTGCGGTGGCGATCGGCCTGGCGCTTCTGTTGTTGCTGAATGTCGAGAAGGCGCTTGTGGGTCCGATCCCAAAGTTTGTGCATAGTCGTGATGAAATCATGAGCGGGTTGGACTGTGGCTGGTATGTTTGGCTGTTGAGGTGTGAGTGGGTGGCGTCCGTAACAGAGGAAGAACGGCGTTTGTCCAGTAGCGGCATGAGTAGCATTGTTGTAGGAAAACTCCAGGACGGGCAGATGCAAGTCCCATTTGGAGATGTCGTCCTTGCAGGCTGCGCGAAGGAGTTGCTCCACAATTTGGTTGAGGCGCTCGGTCTGTCCATCTGTCTGCGAATGGTAGGCGGATGACATGGCGAGTTTGGTCCCGAGCAGAGACATGAGTTCCTTTCAGAACTTGCTGGTGAACTTGGGGTCTCGGTCGGAGATGAGTGTGGTTGGAATGCCATGTTGTGAGATGATGTAGCGAACAAAGAGTTGTGCTGTTTCTTCGGCGCGTGTTGTCGTGTGTGTCGGGATGAAGTATCCCATTTTGGAGAACTTGTCGATGACGACAAGGATTGCGTCATGACCGCCGGTGGTAGGTGGTAACCCGGTGATGAAATCCAGGCTAACCACTTGCCATGGTTGTTCTGGGACATGAAGAGGCTGGAGTAGACCCGCCTTTTTCTGCTTGCTGCTCTTCATCCGCTGACATGTAGTGCACGAGGTGACGAATTTCTGTATGTCATCTACCATGTGGGGCCAGTAGTAGTGTTTGGCGATACCGGTAAGCGTCTTGTTGCTACCGAAGTGTCCTGCGTACAGGACGTCGTGGTATTCTTCGAGTAGTAACTGGCGCAATGGAGGGTAATTAGGTACCCAGATCTTCGTTGATCCTTTCCGGTACGCGATGTCGTTGTCCCACTGTAGCAGATGTCGCTTTTCTGCCAAGGGAATTTCAGGGTCGATGGTGTACCCATGTGTGAAGAGTCCCCTGAGGAGTGGATTCATCCCTTCAATCTGGATCGCGGCAACGTGTGTAGGCCGGCTAAGCGCATCTGCTTTGTTTTTGTGGCCAGGCTTGTATACGATGTCGTAGTGGAAGTGCGTCTCGAGGAAGGCGATCCACCGAACCTGTCGCCTGGAAGGGCTTGGTTGCGTCTTCAAATATTTTACGCTGCAATGGTCGGTGTAGACTCATTTTGCGTCCTTCGAGATAGCATCTCCATGTTTTGAAGGCGATGATGATAGCCAGGGCCTCCTTGTCGTGTATCGGAGAGTTGAGTTCTGCCCAGTGTAATTTCTTGCTGAGGTAGGCGATTGGTTGCAGTCCATTCCCCTGGTCTTGCATCAAGACTGCTCCCACTGCCTGGTCGTTGGCGTCAGCTTCGATGACGTAGTCGCGTTCGGGGTCTGGCAAGATGAGTACTGGTGCAAACGTGAGTTCTTGTTTCAGCTGCTCCACGGCTTCCTGATGCTTCGGCTCCCATTCATAGAGCGTGTTCCTTTTTAGCAGATTCGTGAGTGGCGTGGTGATTTTCGCGTATTGTGGCACGAACCTGTTGTAGTAGTTAGCAAAGCCAAGGAATTGTTGTGACTCCTTCACATTCTCTGGTGTCTTCCACGTACGCACGGCTTCGATTTTCTTAGGGTCAACGTGAACTCCTTGAGCGCTTACGATATGTGCGATAAATTGGACTTTCTCGAGGGCGAAGTCGCTCTTGGATAGTTTGACGTAGAAGCGTTCTCGTCGAAGAATCTCGAAGACGCGTCGTAAGTGTTCGACGTATTGTTGCATGTCGCGCGAGTAGATGATGATGTCATCCAGGTACACCACCACGCATTCGTCCAAGAGTGGGCGTAGGATATGATTCATCTCTGCTTGGAACATTGCATGTGCGTTGGTGAGTCCGAACGGCATCACCAGATACTCGTACGATCCGTACCGAGTTCGGAAGGCAGTTTTGTGAACAGAATCGTCTGCCATTCGTATTTGCCAGTATCCGGACCGTAGATCTAGTTTTGAAAATACCGTGGCTCCCCGATGATGGTCAAGTAGATCATCGATTCGTGGAATCGGGTACTTATTCTTGATAGTCTGCTTGTTGAGAGCCCGGTAGTCGATGCACATGCGCAGGCTTCTGTCCGGTTTCGATATGAAGAGTACTGGGGTACCGTATGGCAAAGTGGATGGTCGGATGAGTCCTTTGGCGAGGAGATACTCGATCTATTTCTTCATGTCGGCTAGTTCTGTGGGGCTTAGCCGATATGGTGCTCGGAAGGTCGGCTTCGAACCTGGTTCCTCCATGATCTCGTGTTGGTGCGTTCGGTATGGCAGTAGCTCGTCCAGGAGGTCGTCGGGAAGAATGTCTTGGAACTCCTTCAGTAAGTCCTTGATTTTTTCTGGAGGTTCCGATGCTTTCTCTCGGTCATTTTGCACCTCTGTTGCTATCGCCAGGAACCCGTTGTTGGTTCGTTTCACGTCCTTCTCGAATCTGGCTAGTGTCTCCACTGGGATATCTCTTGTATCGTCCCAGTTGGGTAGCTGGACTCTTCTTCATTTGTTGTAGATGCTTGCGGTGCGGTTTACCCAGTTGATCTCGGGGTTGAATTTCTTGAGGAAGTCTCGCCCGAAGATCAGGTCAAGCCCTTTTACAGTATATTAGTGATAGGGAGAGAAGGTTTCCAGCGCAGTGGACCGATTTGTAGGTGTAGCACTGCTTCGCCGTACACTGGTAACTTGCTGCCGTCCACCATTGTTCCAGAAAACGCTGATAGCTTGTACTCTTCTCGAAGTCGGTCGATGGTTGCCTTGTCGCATACGGTGTGCGATGCTCCGCTGTCCACGAGTGCTTGGAGGCGTCGTCCTTTGCAGATGACCTCGAGCACGAGGGGCAGGCGCTGCTCGGAGTACCCAAAGATAGTTTCATTAATTGGGTCATAGGGTACATCCCAATATTCGTTGCTTCCTACTCCTGAGCTGGCGGCTGGCCAAGGCTCCTTGGAGAAGGGCTCTTCTCCAGGGCCAGGAGTTTCTTTGACGACTGTGCGCGTCGTTGATGCCGAAGTTGCTGAAATGGATGCATCCGGAGGAGGAGTTCGGGGTTTTTGCAGCTTCTTGTAGACCCCCAGCTTCCTCTTGAGCTGCTTCAGCTCCACCGACGTCTTCCCTGGGGAACGGGTAGTCGCTGTGGGCTGGTGTCGGGAGAGGACGTTGACTCTGTGGAAAGGTCGGCTTCTTTCCACACTCCTTAACTTGGTCCCCAAGTTCTCCGGTACCGGTATAATCTCCACAGCTTTCTGCTTCTTTTGGAGTCCTTCCCGAATTTTCTCCAAGGCTCTAGCCCCTCGAGAATCATAAGTTTTCATTAAAGCATCTTTATAGGATAGCTTTAACAAATTCTTATAATTTCTTGGGTCTTGAAGAAGTTTCCCCGTCTTGGCAGAGTCCTTTTTCGCGGAGTTAGATTTTTCCTCGGCGATTTCCTCTGGCGAAGACAGCTCGTGGGGTGGAGATTCTTCCCCATCATTTTCTCATGTTCGCGTCGAATCAGCTGCGTCGAAGTTGATTTTTCCGGAAGTCTGCGGCCGCTTTCGAATCTTTTCTTTTTCGTCAGCTAGATCCGCAATCACTGGCGAGTCCTGTTTTTTTGCTTTTGATTGGCCGAAGGATTTCCGCCACTGTTGCGTGCCCGATACTCAGCGCGTGCGGCTTTCATTTTGTTGCAGTCGAAGATTCGATGACCCGGCACCCCGCAAAAATCACACGTGTAGTTGGTGTTTTTCGGACGTGGCCGCCCTTCGAACATGTCGACTTCCATCGGGTCGGCGAACGTGGGGTGAGCCGAGCGGTCGCCCTGTCGTGTACTGCCGACGTGCGTCCGTCGTTGACCATGTCGAAGCGTTCCGCAGCCGATACGACATCACTGTAGCTCGCGTAGTTTGTCGCTGCCACTTGTCGTTTGACTTCGGTCTTCAGCCTGGCGAGGTACGACTGTACTTTTTCCCCTTCGGTCAGATCGGGAATACGGTTATAAAATTCCTCCATCTGCTGCGTGTACTGCGCTACACTCCCGAACTGTCGATGGCGATGAATTTTTTCCCGGGCAAGGAACCCCGAATTTATCGGCTCGAAGCGTTTCAGCAGGTCGGTGCGGAACTGCTGCCACGTGGCTTCACCGTGGATGAAGGTGTTGTTGCCGTCAATCCACTCGAGTGCCGGCCCTCGCATCAGTGTCGCCGCGAGTCGTACGCGTTGACCGTCCCAGACTGCCGAGCTCCATCCGACGGCTGCGAAGTAGATCTCCATCCCGGCGATCCATCTACGGACGTCGGAGTTTCGATCGCTCGGATCGAACGGCTCAGGTGGGCGCGGTTTCGGAGCCTCGAGAAATTGCTGCGACTGCTGCCTCGTCGCCGTTGTCGTTTCGTGTTGCGCTCCGGCGAGTCGAGTTACTTGCTCGAACTCGTTTCGCGACGCTTCGCGATCCGCTCGCATCTCCTTCTGAAGGGCTGCAATGCGCGCGAAGAGTTGCTGTATAACCTCGGGGTTGTCGAAGTTCGCCATTCTGTTCAAAACACGCGCGGAGGGGGTAATTCGAAAAAACGCGGAGCTGGTGCTGACCAGAATCGGCGTCGAATTGGTCGCCCCCGGCGGTTTTTCGAGGCAGGATCCCCCGCTGCTGCTGCTTAGCTGAGTGCGGCCGAGTGAGAAAAGCTCTGATTACCAAGTGTAGCAGGATCGAATGTCCCGAGGAAAGGTTGCACTATCGATTGATACAACGTGCTTTTATACTTCAAAGTACATCAGGCAACCAGGTTGATCCTATCCCAAGGGAATAGACCCTTCTAGAAAATAGAATCACCATGCGTATAGCCACGCGAGGCTATTGGCTTTAAGGGATTACGGCAGGATTACGCTAGATATAGTGCGCCAGTACATCCCGACCCGAGCCTTGTCGGTGATATAATGATAATAACAGGATAACCCAAAGATTTATGAAAAAGGGGAAATAGGAATCCAAATGGAATGAGATAAAGACCAAATGAATCAGGATAAAAAGAGGAATGAAATGGAAAGGGAAGGTGAAAAGGAGAAAGGAATGGAACGGGGTCGTACTCTCACAGGGGGAGGGCGCGACTGATAGCAAGCTGCGCAACTGCGCCACGCGACTCCCAGACGGAGCGAGCGAGCTCAGCAGCTACAAAGGCCTCACGCTCAGCGGGCGTGGGGGCGTCAGAGAGGGCAGCAGGCGGGTTGGGGCAGGGGATTTTACCGTCGACATGAAAGGCCAGAGACTGGCCATCCTGGCGCTGTCCCATCAGCGAGCGGCGCAGGTCGACGAGCCATGCCTCAAAGTCGATTGCCCGACCCTCCGCGTCTAGGCGGAGCACATCGTCCGCCATCGCCACGGCTGCAGTAGCTCACCGCAGCTAGGGGAGGAGGAGGAGAGAGCGTTGGAGAGCAGCGGTGGCTCAGCGGCTCCGCTACTCGGCGGCTCGGCTACTCGGCGGCTCGGCTGCGCGGCTCAGCAGCTCGGCGGCGCGTCTCAGCAGCTCGGCGACGTAGTGGCTCGGCAGCTAGGCGCGGCGCAGTAAGGCGGGGCCAGCGCGGCGTAACGGGGTCAGCGCGGAGTGACGGGGCCGGCGCAGCATGAGGGGGGGCCAGTGCGGAGTGACGGGGCCGGAGTGTCGTAAAGGGGCCAGCGCGGCGTGTCGGGGCCGGCACGGCGTGACGTGGCCGGGGCCAGCGTGGCGCGACGGGACGGGGCCAGCGTGGCGTGACGAGGCGTGGGCTAGGACGCTGTCTAAGGCTAGGGCTAGGCCTAGGGCTATGGGCGAAAGCGTAGGCGGGGAGGGGGACCTACCCTTCCGTGATACCATGTGAGTTTGATTGTGAAATACGAGGTTTTGTGCTATGGTGCTGTACCCTCTATGAGCATGCACCTACCTAACCTATAACATATACAAATATATGTTGACATGTACCCATTCTATACCCTTCCGGTCCAGCCCCTTTCAGAGAAATCACAGCACTACCACCTGTGAGGCATCCATTCTGTGTACTTTCAGTCGACTCGAGCATTCCACCCAGTACCCCGCTCAACAAACCTCTGGGTAGGGCTGTCTCTTATCACTCTCTTGAGTCAACTCAGAAGTTATACCTCAATCATTCCACCCTGTACCCCCCTCAACAAACCTCTGGGTAGAGCCGTCTGTCTCCTGTCGCTTCCCCTGCCCGCCTGAACCTTTTGCTGCCCGTTCAGCAGCCCCCACCCTTCCGTAACCTGCCCAAGGTCCATCCAAGCGCCCACTATTACGATTGAACCGTCTCCAATCCAAAGCCCATCCACCTGCCCTTCACTACCCACCCCATGACACCCTCCCACCAGCACTTTCCTGCACCTTCCTGCACTTTTCCTGCTCCTTCCTGCTCCTTCCTGCTCCTTCCTGCTCCTTCCTGCTCCTTCCTGCTCCTTCCTGCTCCTTCCTGCTCCTTCCTGCTCCTTCCTGCACCTTACTGCACTCCTGCAATTTCCTGATCTTTCTTCCCCCTCTAAGCATCTTCTGGCCAGTCCAATTTATGTCACCCTCCCACCCACACCACACTTCACCACACTTCCCCACCAATCTAAGCACCGATTTCTTTCCTTCACCACCTATGCATCGTCCTGTGGCTGGCACGACTGCGCCGCAACAGCTCTGCCTTGCACCATCCAAGCGTTTCCCCATCAAGTGACCCCTAGCACTTGGAGAAGCGCCTGTATGGCCCTGTACCCTTCAAGCGTCCTGAGGCTGGCACGACCGCAGCAGCTCCAGCAGCGCTGCTGCCTGGGGGGCGTGAGGGAGGGAGAGCAGCAGCAACAGGGGGATTGGGAGCAGCACCGTGAGGAGAGGACATGTGGGGGGGGGGGGGAGGCACAATTGCAGCAGCTCCAGCAGCGGTGCAGCCTGGGGGACACCTGGGGGGTCTAGGGGAGGGAAGGCAGCAGCAACAGGGGGATTGGGAGCAGCCCAGTAAGGAGAAGACAGGCTAGAGGAATGGGGGGGGGGCACAATTGCAGCAGACTGGGGGGGAATAAGCAGGGGGAATGGAGAGGACTGGTACAGCGAGAAGTAGAAAACGAAGGAGGGAGGAGGGCGGGGGGGGCGAGATAAGGCATGACATCAGCATGACATCAGCAAGACACCAGCAGCTCCAGCAGCGCTGCGGGCTGCGAGGGAGAAGCCGAGCCGTTAGAGAGTCGGCCCAAAAGTCACCTTCACTCAGCAGTCACCACCCTTGCTTGCCATCCACTACTCAACCACCTTCCAATGAGGGCAGCACTCATGCTCTCAGCTGCACTCATGCTCTCAGCTGCACTCAAAACGAGGTTACATTTAAGTCGACTAAAAAAGAAGTTACTTTTGAGTCAACTCAAAACGAGGCTACTTTTGAGTCGACTCAAAACGAGGCTACTTTTGAGTCGACTCAAAACGAGGCTACTTTTGAGTCACAAGTCAGCAGTGATGTAGGCTTGGGGGGCAGAGCAGAGACAGTGGCAGGAACGAAAAGTTTCAGGGTTGGGGACAGGTGCTCTTTCAGGTAGTTTCAGCTGGGAGAATTAAGCTCCGGAGAAGTGAGCTTTGGAGAACCGACGTTGGGAGAACCGAGCTTGCTGCTGTCTACCCGATTTCTCATTAGAGTGTACGCACACAAGAGAGTAGTTAAACTTTGAAAAAAAAGAAAGGCTACAACGATATGAGAGTCGACTCAAAAGCTTTAGCTTTGAAAAAAGAAAGGCTAGAACAGTATGAGCAGCTGCAGCAGTGCCGCAGCACAAGAGAGGAGGAGAGACAGTCACAAATGAGTAAGTTTGAACTATCGCTTAGATTAGGCAGAGATTTCACGGTTTCGCTTGCTCTGCTCATAGCAATAGCACAAGAGAGGAGGGGAGAGAGACAGGGGAGCAGGGGGGAGGGAGGGAGGGGGGCAGGGGAGAAGTGACAGGAACTCGGCCAGGTGGGGAGAGGGGCAGGTGGGGTGGGGGTGGTGGCACTCACACAACAACCCTCACAAGTGCCAACGCGGGTTTAGGGTTTGGGGCACATGAGGCAACGTGGACATTCAGTCAGGCAGTGTGTGATTGGATGCATGCGGCGTACCACCCTCAGTCACACCCTCATTCCCACCTTGGCTTCAGTCTTCCCTGTCCAGACACGAGTCGGCACATACACAGACGCCGATATCCCCCCCCTCGTCGCCCCCAGCCCCAGCAGTGTGCTCACAGCATACAGCGTACGATCCCCCATCCCACCCTCCATCTGACACCCTCATTCTCACCTTAGCTTGAGTTGAGTCTTCCCTGTCCCCACACGAGTCAGCTTTGTTTTGAGTCGACCCAAAACACTATCCCTACCCGAGTCAGCTGTGTTTTGAGTCGACCCAAAACACTATCCCTACCCGAGTCAGCTGTGTTTTGAGTCGACCCAAAACACTATCCCTACCCGAGTCAGCTTTGTTTTGAGTCGACCCAAAACACTATCCCTAACCGAGTCAGCTTTGTTTTGAGTCGACCCAAAACACTATCCCTAACCGAGTCAGCTTTGTTTTGAGTCGACCCAAAACACTATCCCTAACCGAGTCAGCTTTGTTTTGAGTCGACCCAAAACACTATCCCTACCCGAGTCAGCTGTGTTTTGAGTCGACCCAAAACACTATCCCTACCCGAGTCAGCTGTGTTTTGAGTCGACCCAAAACACTATCCCTACCCGAGTCAGCTTTGTTTTGAGTCGACCCAAAACACTATCCCTAACCGAGTCAGCTTTGTTTTGAGTCGACCCAAAACACTATCCCTAACCGAGTCAGCTTTGTTTTGAGTCGACCCAAAACACTATCCCTAACCGAGTCAGCTTTGTTTTGAGTCGACCCAAAACACTATCCCTACCCGAGTCAGCTTTGTTTTGAGTCGACCCAAAACACTATCCCTAACCGAGTCAGCTTTGTTTTGAGTCGACCCAAAACACTATCCCTAACCGAGTCAGCTTTGTTTTGAGTCGACCCAAAACACTATCCCTAACCGAGTCAGCTTTGTTTTGAGTCGACCCAAAACACTATCCCTACCCGAGTCAGCTTTGTTTTGAGTCGACCCAAAACACTATCCCTACCCGAGTCAGCTTTGTTTTGAGTCGACCCAAAACACTATCACTACCCGAGTCAGCTTTGTTTTGAGTCGACCCAAAACACTATCCCTACCCGAGTCAGCTTTGTTTTGAGTCGACCCAAAACACTATCCCTACCCGAGTCAGCTTTGTTTTGAGTCGACCCAAAACACTATCCCTACCCGAGTCAGCTTTGTTTTGAGTCGACCCAAAACACTATCCCTACCCGAGTCAGCTTTGTTTTGAGTCGACCCAAAACACTGTCCCTACCCGAGTCAGCTTTGTTTTGAGTCGACCCAAAACACTATCCCTACCCGAGTCAGCTTTGTTGAGTCGACCCAAAACACTATCACTACCCGAGTCAGCTTTGTTTTGAGTCGACCCAAAACACTATCCCTACCCGAGTCAGCTTTGTTTTGAGTCGACCCAAAACACTATCCCTACCCGAGTCAGCTTTGTTTTGAGTCGACCCAAAACACTATCCCTACCCGAGTCAGCTTTGTTTTGAGTCGACCCAAAACACTGTCCCTACCCGAGTCAGCTTTGTTTTGAGTCGACCCAAAACACTATCCCTACCCGAGTCAGCTTTGTTTTGAGTCGACCCAAAACACTATCCCTACCCGAGTCAGCTTTGTTTTGAGTCGACCCAAAACACTATCCCTACCCGAGTCAGCTTTGTTTTGAGTCGACCCAAAACACTATCCCTACCCGAGTCAGCTTTGTTTTGAGTCGACCCAAAACACTATCCCTACCCGAGTCAGCTTTGTTTTGAGTCGACCCAAAACACTGTCCCTACCCGAGTCAGCTTTGTTTTGAGTCGACCCAAAACACTATCCCTACCCGAGTCAGCTTTGTTTTGAGTCGACCCAAAACACTATCCCTACCCGAGTCAGCTTTGTTTTGAGTCGACCCAAAACACTATCCCTACCCGAGTCAGCTTTGTTTTGAGTCGACCCAAAACACTATCCCTACCCGAGTCAGCTTTGTTTTGAGTCGACCCAAAACACTATCCCTACCCGAGTCAGCTTTGTTTTGAGTCGACCCAAAACACTGTCCCTACCCGAGTCAGCTTTGTTTTGAGTCGACCCAAAACACTATCCCTACCCGAGTCAGCTTTGTTGAGTCGACCCAAAACACTATCACTACCCGAGTCAGCTTTGTTTTGAGTCGACCCAAAACACTATCCCTACCCGAGTCAGCTTTGTTTTGAGTCGACCCAAAACACTATCCCTACCCGAGTCAGCTTTGTTTTGAGTCGACCCAAAACACTATCCCTACCCGAGTCAGCTTTGTTTTGAGTCGACCCAAAACACTGTCCCTACCCAAGTCAGCTTTGTTTTGAGTCGACCCAAAACACTATCCCTACCCGAGTCAGCTTTGTTGAGTCGACCCAAAACACTATCACTACCCGAGTCAGCTTTGTTTTGAGTCGACCCAAAACACTATCCCTACCCGAGTCAGCTTTGTTTTGAGTCGACCCAAAACACTATCCCTACCCGAGTCAGCTTTGTTTTGAGTCGACCCAAAACACTATCCCTACCCGAGTCAGCTTTGTTTTGAGTCGACCCAAAACACTGTCCCTACCCGAGTCAGCTTTGTTTTGAGTCGACCCAAAACACTATCCCTACCCGAGTCAGCTTTGTTTTGAGTCGACCCAAAACACTATCCCTACCCGAGTCAGCTTTGTTTTGAGTCGACCCAAAACACTATCCCTACCCGAGTCAGCTTTGTTTTGAGTCGACCCAAAACACTATCCCTACCCGAGTCAGCTTTGTTTTGAGTCGACCCAAAACACTATCCCTACCCGAGTGAGCTGCTGACTGTCAGCACATCAACAGACGCCGATATCCCCTCCTTGCCGATGGCAACCAGCCACTCCTTGCTGCTGCCCCCCAGTCATAGGTTAAACCCACTATGTTTGGCAGCATACAGCATACCATCGCCCATCCCGCCCTTAGCCACACCCACCGTCGCTCTCACCTTGGCCTGCGTCTTGCCCGTCCCCACGCGAGTCAGCACGTCCACCGAGGCCGAGATCCCCTCCTCGTCGATGGCAACCAGCCACTCCTTGCTGGTCGCCCCCAGCCCCAGCAGCGTGCTCACGGCATACTCCCTCGCGCGCCCCTGCGTACCCCCCTCCACCAGCTCCGCCAGCGCAGGCACCGCCCCTTCCTCCACCAGCACTTCCCTCCCCTCGGGATCCCTCACTAGAGCCGCAAACACCGCCGCTGCCTGCTCTTCTACAATCTCCACCCCTTCACTCAGCAGCTGGCACATGCACCGCACTGCACCGGCCTTGGCCACGCTGGACCGGTTGGGTCGCGCCATGCAGAGCGACACTAGGAGGTTGGCCGCGTCTTTCTTCGCCCGGGTTGGCCCGTCTAGAAGGAGGTCTAGGAGCGGCTGTAACGCGCCTGCTGTTACCACGGCCTCGCGAAACGAATTCGCTTCCGCGGCTGCTCTCGCGCCGCTGTTGATACTGCTGTTGGCGCCAGTGTCTCTCGACAGGAGAAAGAGGGCCGCTGCTGCGTTGGCGCGAGCAGCAGGAGCACCGGCTGACAGCACGTGGACCAGCCCCTCAACCACCCTGCTTCCCGTGGTAACCACGATTCGCATTCGCGCAGACGCTTCGAGCGCGAGATTCAGGAGGGATGTTGCCGCGTGCTCTGCTGTCGCCTCGTCGCCCGACCACAGGAGCTCCACCAACGGGGCCACGCCACCCGCTTCCAGAATCCGCCGCCCGCACGTGAACCCGTGTCGGGTCATGACGCGGAGCAGGGCGGCAGCGGCGGCTTTTTCCTCGGGCGGCCCGTAGCGCATGTGGTTGATTAGATTGTCTATGTCTAGCATTTGGAACTCCTCTGGGGGTTCGGAAGGGGATGGGGAGGGCGGGGCGTGGGAGGAGGCGTAGGAGGGGGTTTTGGAGTGGGAGGGGCGATGGTGGGGGGGAGAGGGGAGAGGGGGGGCGTGGCGGAGGGGGCAAAGGACGCTTGGGAGAGGATCGAGTGATGGGACGAGGGCAGGGGGAGGGACCCGCGGGGGGGAAGAGCCCCCGCAGCAGCAGCAGCAGCAGCAGAAGCAGACGCAGCAGCAGCAGCACCTCCAGCAGCAGCAGCAGGAGGGGGGGAGGAAGCACCGGAGATAGACGAGAAAGAGAAGTTGGTACGGTTAACGGAGGGGGAGGAGGGGTCGTTGGGGTCGAGGGAGCGGGAGGAGGGGAACTGGTAGGGAATCGACGCCCACTGCCCGTCCCCTATGCTGCTGCAGCTACTCAGCCCCCTCTCATGCCCCCCTCCTTCCCCTTCTCCCCCCCCTCCTCCTCCTCCTCCTCCTCCTCCTCCCCTCCCGCCTCCCCCGTCAGCCTCTGACCTCCTTCGACTCCCCTCTCTCTCCCTCGCACTCGCCCCAATCCCCAGCCCATCTCCCCTCTCCATACTCCCTCCCCTGCGCTCCATGCTGTGTTCCCTCGAGGCGTTGTCTTCCCGAGCCAGTAGCCTAGCTATCTCCCGTTCCATCTTCTTCCGGCCCTTGGACACCCGAACCTCCGACTGCCCCGGAAACCGAGGCTTGGGGCTCAGAGGCACGGCAACGGCCGTAGGACCGGGGCTCATAGGCCCGGAAACAGGCCCGGAAGTAGGTTCGGGGGAGCGAGTTGTGGCGGCAGCGAGGGGGCCTGGCCTGGGCCGGACGAACGGGGATGCAGCAGAAGCTGTAGCAGCAGCAGTTGCAGCAGCACTAGCAACAGGAGCAGCAGTAGCAGCGGCAGTAGGAGCAGCTGTAGCAGCAGCTGTAGCAGCGGCAGCAGGAGCAGTGGAGGCAACGGCAGTAGTACCAGCAGCAGTAGAAGCAGCCGCAGGAGAAGCGGTTGCAGCGCCACTGCCACTACCAGCAGCACCAGCAGCACCAGCAGCAAACCTAGAGTGCTTTAAACCAAACCTCAGCCCTGTGCTACCACCAAGCCCACTACCACTGCCCCCTCCCCCTCCCCCTGTTCCCCCTCCCCCTGCTCTCCCCCCTCCGCTCCCCCCTGCTCCTGAACCCACTCCAATTGGCCCCGACATACTCACATCCGCAGCTGTCACTCCCCCACTCCCTCCCCCTCCCCCTCCCCCACCTTCTTTTTGCTTCGGGTTCGGCCAAGCCTGCGTCTTAAATATTGCTGCCTTCATAGCTAGTTTCCCGGGCCAACCCGTTAAAGCCAACCCTCCCCCTCCCCCTCCCAAGCCTCCTCCCAAGCCTCCTGCTGCTAGAAGGTGATCCGGGATTCCGTTCCCGTACCGATTCTCAGCGTCGTCGGCCTCCCGAGCCGCTGTCCGAGCCGCCACGCGAGCTGCGGCAGGCCTGGAGGGAGGTTCGGGGGATGCAGCAGCACCAGCGGACGCGCCAGCGGACGCGCCAGGGGAGGCGCCAGCGGAAACCCTAGCGGTTCTGTCCGTCATTTCCCCCATATCTGCTCCTCCGCCCGCCTGTCCCCCCCTCCCCTCCCCGCCTCCCCTTTCCGCCCCCGCAGCTGTCCCCGCTGCAGTTGTGCGGGCGTCCACGCACGCGTTGCCCCCTCCGCGCGCCTGCCCTTGCCCGGCGGCTGCGCGCATTTGCTGAATTCGCGCTTGGCGCGTCGCGCGCTCGTCAGCCGCCGCGCGTTCCGCCACCCGCCCATCCACCCTCCGCCCTTCCGCGGCCGCCGCCGCGCGTTCCGCCATTACCTGCTCCATCAGCGCGCGCTGCCTCCGCTCCGACTCAACCGCCACCGCCGCCGCGCGCACCGCCGCCGCCGCGTATTCCAGCCTGCGCTGCGCCGCCAGCCCCCCCGCCCCCCCTTCCGCGCCCTTTGCGCCGCCGGCGGAGAACGCGAGCGCAACATCGTCCGCGGAAACCGGATTGGGGAGCGCAACGCGGTTCCGCTTGCACCAATCAGTGATGAGCGCGCGGAGGATCTGATTCGGTATAATCGCACCCGATGGGAGCGGCTGGCGCGTTTTAGGGCACGTCTTGTGGCCGTCCGCGACCCAGCGCTCGATAAAAGCACGCTCGTACGTCTGCCCGGATTCGACTATAACGGGGTCGTACATTATATCGAGCGAGAGCGGGCATATAAACTCCTCAGGCGGCTCCGGCTGATCGCTACTAACGGATGACACGTCATCTGCGCTAAGAACGCCCTCATTATAAGGAGCTTTTTCCGCCCTAGGAATGTGCTCCGTGCTAGGGGCACCCTCTGCGCTGGAAGCGCCTTCCCCGCGAGCCAGCTCCGCGGCGGAATCGGCGGAAGCAGCGGAAACCAGCTCCGCGGAGCCTAGCTGAGTGGATTCGTTACAAGAACTTTCGTTACAGGAGCCTTCATAACCGTCTCTCCCCCCGTTTTCCGCAGCGCTGGATGGCAATTGGCGGGCGGAAAGCGCTTCCTCGTCTCCCGCCGGCGCCGTCAACTCCGCCGGTTCCGCCAATGGCTGCGCCGGTTCCGCCGCTCCGCCATTCCCCGCCGCTGATGGCGCACTGCCGTCGTTAGAATCAACGGCTGCCGATGGACCTGGGGATGCGCTTCTGACTACCTCTACTGGACTCCCTGCTGCTCCGTTTTCAGGCCGCCCTGCGCCTTCTATCGAGGACAAACTGTTACTCGCCGACCCGAGTCGATACGCGTTAGCCTGCCGCTCCAGCTGCCGCCGCATCGCGTTCGCCTGCTCCTCCGAGCCGCGCAGCACGCTAGCCGGCAACACGATATCCTCCATCGACATATTCGCCGAGCCCGAAAATGACGCCGTGAAAGCCGCTCGGGTCTGGCCCGCCCGGCCTTCGGGTTGGTTGCCTTTATCGGGTCGCTCTTTATCGGAGCGATGTCGCCGATCATGATGATGGTCGAAGACGGAGTGGAGGGCTTGCTTGCCAGACGACAAGAAACGACGCAGGCCGCCTCCTCCGTGGCTCTTCGCGTCGCCCTTACTACCACTGCTTCCTACACCGCCGCTTGTCGGGCCGTTGCTGTGATTCGGGTTCCCGCCGCCACCTCCGCCGCCATTACTCCCGAATTTTGTCGCCATGCGATGTGCCAACGAACTATTTCACTATGTACAGACTACGGAAAAAAATTGCTCGATGATTCTTAGTTCGCTGTCTCGCAACGCAAGTCAAGAATAATGACCGCCACATCACCATGCCATAATTTGCCATACTGTGGTTGGGAAGCAAACCAGATGAAGGGCGTGTTCCGGGCTCGGGAAAGCCATCGAGGCTTGCGCTCGGAGCTTCAGTTCGGGGCTTCCGAACCTAGATTCAGGGCAACAATGGTTGAGGAGCTACGATGCCGGGTGGTTTCCGATGAGTTTTATTGGTTGTGACGCTGTGGTTCGCGAACTTTGAGGTTAGGGTGAAGCTTGATCGTCGAACCAAAGCCTTGGCACTTCCAACTTCAGGGCTCTGAGTCTGCCTCGAGGCTTGTCCTGAAGGCAGAACGATCCTGAAGTACAGAGGAGCCTCAACAGCGGAACTCGCCCTCCACGCGGGAATTGGAGGAGACCGAAGATCCCCCATGGTCGGATTACCAAATAACCCATCAGGTTCCAAGGGTAATCATCGCATGCCCAAATCAGTCAATATACACCTGACGTCCAGTGAATCACTTATTCATTAGATGCGACGTGTATATTTACAGGCTCATTGGTTCGAACGCACGGAAAACGGCCCAACCGACACAGATCCAAATATTTGCAACTTTACCACATCTAATGCGGAGGCCTCCAAACGTGCAGACGGGACGTTCTCAAACCTTACACTGTTGCCCGAGAAACGCAAAACAAACAAAAATGGTCACCCGCTTTAGACGGGAAAATGCCAACTAGGTAACCAGACTACCCTATATTGGCCGAGTTCGCCCGTGAAAGATATGTGCTCGACTCTGAAGCACTCGCCTGAAAAACACTTAGACCAGAAAAGGACTTCATGTGTATTTTTACAATGCAAATTGCACCTACAGTTGTCACTGAAACCAACCAATCTCTACTTGAACAGAATGCTTCAGGCAGAGGGGACAAGCTGTTCATTCCCGCAGCTAAGCGTCTGGGCCAAGCGGAGGTTGTGGGTGCTACGGGCAACGGGCAGCTGAGCTGCATGCTATTTGTTGCTGTAACCAAATCGTGGATGCTTGTCAGGTGGTCCCAGGCCTGGTTGTTAGCCTCGGTAATCTCGAAATTTCATGTGCGGGCTCGGTTATGTGGGGAGCTGAACCAGGAAAGAAACCCTGCCCAGAGCCCACGAACGAAACAGCAGATCTAGTGCTGACCGCCGGCAGAGGAGAACGAAATCCAGCGACTGTGACGGTATTTTCCTTGTGTCTCGGTACTGTATCGGAAACGTTTTTCTCCTCCTGGTTTCGGCTCGGCGGAACAGAAAGAAAAGGATGGCAAGCCCAACATGGCTGAACAGTAACCTAACCTGCCTCCCTCGCATTAACGTAGCGCGTTTTACGTAAGACTTAGGCGGGCTGTACGAAGCGTAACTCTATTAAAATGTTTTTTAAGTGTTACTTTCAAAATTGCGTATTGTGAATGCGAAGCTGCTTGTAATGCAATTTTGGCATCGTCAAAGCACGCTATTCGCCCTTCTCCGACTAAGTAATGTGGTTGGAGGTCATTCTTCCTCCACCCACGTCTTTTCATTCTTCACAGCTCAAGTCCAATTCCCGCCCACCCAACCCGTTCCATCTGGCTTCGTGGACTCGTCCCCGGCAACCTGCAGTGCTCTCGTCGTGGATCGTCATCAACATAGGCATAGCCTTTTCAGTGTAGCAATCCAGGTTGATGTACTGATATATTGTACTTGATGCCAGTGAAATGCGAACGATGCCAATTGCACTAAGAAGAAGCAAGCTTTCTCGATAACGGAATATTGGGCCACAACCTAAATGCTTTCCCAACAAAAACAATTATAAGTCAAAATCACACCCTCGACACCTATGGGCTACCTAAAGCTCAATCTTGTTGCATGGAATCATCAGTAATGATGCCTCTGCAAAACAGGAGAAAGGCATATAACGAGAAAAATGGTTAATCAGACCACATGTAATGAGCTACGTTACTCATACAGCTCTCCAAATGCTCTTTAACAATGTATCCTCAAAAGCTTCTCTCTCAGCCTCGTCACACTTGACTCATCAGCGCCTGTGTCTCTCTTCTCAATGCACCATAATCTGCCTCCTGCTGCCAGCATGCCGTCCATCTGACACGTTCTTCTGCACTACCTCTCAACTATCACTAAACCCTTCAACCAAAAACACTACTTCTAGTCCCATCCAATAAATAGTTGCACTCACTCACATTGCCTACACCTCTCCTTTCAAGCCACCAACATCTGCTTCCATCTGTACACAAGCTGTTCAGATGTCCACGATTCTCAGCAGCACCCCTTCCCGACTGCATAGCTCCAAGATACTTCCAGTGCCTGGACTTCTGCTCGTAGAGCTCATATTTTAGGCACCTCAAAAATGGGCTTCTGCTCTCAGAGCTCTGGTTTCTGCCTCCAGCTGCCCACACGTCATCTGAATGTCTGCGTTCTTCTGCACGCCCTCCCAGCAGGGTACCACCCAATCCCCAAATGGAACATACTCACAGTGGGTGCCTGCCTGGGCCTCCGCCTTCAAGCCACCGATTTCTGCCTCCAGCTGCCCGCATGCCGTCTGACTGAAGGTCTGCGTTCCTCTGCACGCCCTACCAGCACAGTAACACCTAAACCCCCAAACACTCACAGCGCCTCGGCCTCCGTTTTCAAACCAGCAATCTCAGCCTCCAGCTGCCAGCATGCCGTCTGAATGTCTGCGTTCTTCTGCACGCCGTCCTTCCACGCCTGCTCTAGCCGCCCCAGCTCCACCGCTGCTGCTTGCTGCGGGCAAAAGGAGGGGGGGGAGGGGGAGGGGGGGGGGGGGGAGGAGGGAATGGCGAAGCAGGGGGACAGTTTAGAAAAAGATGGCTGGATGCTGGAGTTGCACTCTTTCCTTCCACGCCTGCTCTAGCCAGCCCAGCTCCACAGTTGTTGCTTGTTGTGGAAGAAAGAAAGGGGGAAAGAGGCGAGGAAAGCGGGGAAAAGTTTTAGGGTTTAGGGACGAGATTACTATCACAGGGGTACGCGACTCACCCTACACTCTGACACACCTCACCCTACTCCCTGACTCACCCTACACCTTCAACCCTGAGTGAACCTCCCGCTTCCCATCCGCCCTCGCTGTTAAACCCTAGACCCTGACTCGCTCTGAGCCTTGGACCCTAAAACATCCTCACCTGGTTGAGGCGCCTGTCCCATTTGAGCAGCTCGATCTCTCGCTTCCTCTCTCTGCCACCCTGTTAGACCCGAAAACCTGACTCACCCTACCCTACACCTTCGACCCTGAACCTCCCTCACCTGGTTGAGGCGCCTGTCTCGGTTGAGCAGCTCAATCTCTCGCTTCCTCTCCACCACCTCCATTTGTGCCCTTTAAGAAGCAGGAAGACCAAGGAGGGGAGGATGCACCGGAGTGATGGAAAAGAAGAGGAGCTTGGGATGGGACAGTTGAGCGCAGCTCTAAACACCCGAGAGAATGGGGCAAGGACCGGCTCAATTGAATGAGCTAAGTGTCCACCCTCAACCAAGGTGCAAACATTATGCCCAGAAAAAAAAAAAAAAAAAAAAAACTGTACTTTTGCACCTTGCCCTCAACCTAGTGCCCAGCAGGGAAATGTAGATATATATTACAAAAAAAAAGGGCTAACTTGGCTAGGAAGGTTTCTAGATGTTGGTTGTGCACTCTCCATGCGATGCTTATCCACTCCACTGAGTGAAACTAGATCTTTAGTTTTGGGACGTCTCAAAACGCTCTCCATGCATGGCTTTTCAACTGTGTGAAACTAAATCTTCGCCTGGTAGATGAAAGAAGCACTCACTCAGGTAGAAGTCACTTTTTAGAATTAAAAGAGAAAATAAAGAACACTCACTCGGCTAGAAGTTATTTTTAAGAACTCTTTAAAAAAAAGAACAAACACTCACTTGGCTAGAAAGGCCTCTAGATGCTGGTTGTGCACTCTCCATGCGTTGGGGCCAAAGCGAAGCATCAGATCCAGGTTCTCATGCCTGCATGCATGCAACGAGTTTTTAGAAGCTCAAAACTCAAAATTGAGACATCTCCAACGCCAAAGCGAAGCATCAGGTCCAAGTTCTCAAGCCTGCATGCCACGCCACAACCAACGCCGCAGCAACCATGCACGGATGCAGCCACCATGCACGGATGCAGCCACCATGCACGGATGCAGCAACCATGCACGGATGCAGCAACCATGCACGGATGCAGCCACCATGCACGGATGCATTTATTCATGAGGCGCCTCACAACCCACCCCACCCACACCTCACACCTCACCCCCCCAAACACCCTGTCAGCCACCACCTTACACCCCCTCTCCCCCACCCCTGCCACCACCTTCCCCCCTCTCTCTCACTCACCGCGTGTTATGCTGCTGCAGCTGCACCGGAGCAGCCGTCACTGCGCCTTTCACACCCTCGCCTTTCACACCCTCGCCTTTCACACCCTCGCCTTTCACACCCTCGCCTTTCCCACCCTCGCCTTTCACACCCTCGCCTATCACACCCTCGCCTTTCATACCCTCCAATTCACACCCTCGCCTTTCACACCCTCGCCTTTCATACCCTCGCCTTTCATACCCTCGCCTTCACCCGCTCGGGTCCTCTGCCCCTCGCCCCCCCCCCCTGGCTGTCCCACTCCCTTTCCTCACCTCGTGTCCTGCAGCTGTACCACAGCAGCTTTAACTGTCCCCCCTCCCTCAGTTGGTTTCTTCCACCAGCCCAGCCAGCCCAGATGCCCACCTCCCTCTCATCCCTCTCTCTCACCTCTCACCCCTCTCTCTCACCTCTCACCCCTCTCTCTCACCTCGCACTCACCTCGCGTCCTGCTGCTCCTGCTGCGCCATAGCGGCCTTTACTGTCCCCCCTCCCTGAGTTGAAGTCCTCCGCCCAGATGCCCACCTCCCTCTCACCCCTCTCTCTCATCTCGTGTCCTGCTGCTGCTGAAGCTGCGCCATAGTGGCCTTTACTGCTCCCTTCCACTGCTTTCCGCGCCCCTCCCCACCCCTCGCTCCTGCTACTTCTTCCGCACCTGCACTCTTCCCTTCTCCCTTCCTCACCTTCACTTCACCCCTGCCTGCCACCATCTTACATCCCCGCTCCCTCACCTTGCATCCTGGTGCTGCAGGTGCACCATGGCAGCCTTAACTGCTCCTTTCCACGCATTTGGGTCCTCCGCCCCTCGCCCTCCCGGTGCTTTCCCCGCGCTCTCATACCGCCCTGTGTCAACTGCCAGAGTAGGAGGCCTGCCAGCCCTTACTCTCTCGCATTCTCGGGCGAACATCGGGACGAGCTGGGGAAGCACGGGGTAGGTACGGGTGGCAGGGGGGGGAGGAGGAGGGGGGGGGGGGCGGCGGGGGAAGAGAGGTAAGACTTTCCCCGTGCTCTCATACCCAACCGCCAGGGTTGGGGGCCGACCAGCCCTTATTCTCTCGCACTCAGGGCGGAACATGGGGAGAAGAGGGGCTGGGGGAAGAAGGGGTAGGTGGGGGTGGACGGGGGGGGGGGGCAACTCAGTGGGTAACTCAGCGAGTATATCTGTAGGGTTGCGACCTACAGCATAGGTTAACGAAATAGTAACCTGTAACATTGTTACCTCGGTTCGCAGCTCCGGCACAGGGGGAAGTTCCGCGAGTATATTCGCGAGTAAAACCTTGTAGCGAACCTCGCTTCGCGCCTTAGGCATCCGTTCGTATGTCCGCACGCGGTGACTTTTGAGTCGACTCAAAAGGCATCCGTTCGTATGTCTGCACGCGTGCGCCCGACGCCATTCACTACCGGAAGAGCTACCTAGCGTAGCAACCATGCAAGGATGCAACCGTGCGCACGCGTAGCGTATTTACCTAGTTTTGAGGCGCCTCAAAACTAAATTTTCCTCGGTTCTCAGCTCCGGAACAGGGGGGAGCTCGGATAGTATATCGGCGGGCGTGCGCGTGCTGCGGCGCATCTCCTCCTGCACGAGGCGGTTAACCTCCCTCGGGTTACCAGGCACGATTCGTCAGGTTACAGTTACCATGCGTGAGGAGTCTATTTTTGAGGCGCCTCAAAAATCGATTCGTCAGGTTACAGTTACCTCAGTCCTCAGCTCCGGCACAGGGGGGAGCTCCGCGAGTATGTCCGCGGGCGTGCGCGTGCTGCGCCGCATCTCCTCCTGCACGAGGCGGTTCACCTCTGCGCGCACCGCGGGGTCCTCGTACTCCTTGTCCACGTACGGCAGCGCGTCCACCTGCGCCTCGAACTCCGCCGCCTTCGACCGCCGCCACTCGCGCCGCTCCTGCGCGTCGCGGCTTTCTAGGAGCAGCGTAGGCCCCGCTGCTGCCATGGGAGGGAGTAGCTAATTACTTGTAGGACTCTAAAGAGGAGTATGAGGTCAAGAGTCGACTCAAAAGTCAGCTCGCGGCCCTGTAGGAGAAGCGTGGGCCCGGCTGCTGTAATGGGAGGGAATAGGTAGTTACCAGAGGTGCCTCCTTCGATATCTATGGATTTAAAATTCTAAGTCGTAGGGTCTCGGCGGACGGGAACTGAGATCAGTACAGCGGTCCAGCCTAGGAATGAGGAGCAGTGGGTATGGCGGGTGGAGTGCTTGGTTGGAAGCGTTATTGATCCGCGCGCCGATTCAATTACTTCGGGGTTAAAGCATACATAATTGCTAAAACAAATAAAAATGTCATCTCAAGAATGTAAGGATAATTAGCAAATCCCACTGACCTCATCGAATTAGCTGCTCGAATCAGAGCCTCACACGAAATCAAGTTCTTCCCTGACCTTCCCATCCTCTCTCCTTCCCGAGAATCTCAAAAGCTCCCTTGCTTTCCAATCGAAACCCTACCGACTTGACATGAATGACCCTCATTCATTCTATCTTTGCTGAGCTCATTTCTGCTTCACGTTCACCAAAAGCTGATGCCATCTTCCTGCTCCAAGTCAGTCCAAAACACCGCCGCCTCATACCCGCACATCCTGTTTCAAGGCACCTGCACTCCCAGCTCTGCCCCCCTCTGGTCACCTCAGACACCCTGCCTTTGAGTCGACTCAAGCAATATGAAGACACCTCACACTCCCAGCTCGGCTTCCCCAGCTCACACCCTGCCTCAAGCTTCTGCCTCACCCCCTTTCCCCTTCCCACCATCCCCTTTTTCATTCCCCTTGACTTCTTCCTCAACCTCCTTCCCCTCTCCCTCACCCACCTTCCCCTCTCCCTCACCCCCCTTCCCCTCTCCCTCACCCCCCTTCCCCTCTCCCTCACCCCCCTTCCCCTCTCCCTCACCCCCTTCTACCTCTCGCTCACCAGCTTTCCTATCCACTGTAGGCTCTCCCTTTTCGCCACCTCCCCCATGCACCTCCATTTCCTCAATCACCGCAATCTGCTCTCCTCCATTTCCACTTGCCACTACCACCCCACCCTCACCACCCTGCTCCCTTCTCTTTTCTGCATCCCCACCACCACCACACCCCCCTCCGTCAATCTCGCTCGCCCCAGACCCATCCCCAGCACCAGTATCCAATGCGCGGCTCTTGCCTTGAGGCGCCTCACAGCTCGCTCCCTCAACCTTGCTCTCCTCCCCCCCCGCGAACGCAGCCTCAACTTCCGGCGTGCGGCTCTTTCTTTGAGGCGCCTCAGAATTCGCCCCCTCGCCCTTGCTCTCCCCACCGCCATACCCAGCACCAACCTCTGGAGTGCGGCTCTTGCTCTTGGCCCTGCGCAATCTTCGCTGTGCCTCATCCTGCATCGTCTTCAGGTCAGGGGTTCGGCTCCTGCTCTTGCCGCCCTTGTGCCTGCGAGAGATCAAGTCCGGAGTGCGGCTCCGGCTCTTGTGCTTGCGGGAAAGCACGTCGGGCGTGCGGCTCCGGCTCTTGCTCTTGTGCTTATGCTTTTTCTTGTGATCATCGTCACTAGATCTACTGCCACTGCGACCCCTGCTCCTGCTCCTGCTCCTCCCTTTCCCCTTGTCCCTGGCCCTGCCTCTGCTCCTCTCCTGCTTCTTGCCATTATCCTCCTCGTCATCGTCGTCCGAATTGTAGCCATCTTGGGAGGTTGAGCGAGTATTGCGCTTTCCCTTTCCACCATCATCATCCCTGCCAGGAGAAAGGCAAAGATGCATGTCAATGCCATGGGAGAAAGGCGCACAATCGCCATCAATAGGCCATCAACCTTGTGAATGCGGAAAAAAAATAAAGATTTTTTTTCAGCTCCTACGCTGCAAGAAACAAGGCATTGAGGCATGAGCTGCGTGCATGTGCAACATGACATTGCCTTTGAGTCGATCCCAACGTACCTGCTCTGCTCACATGAAAGTGACTCTTGGAATAACAAAGACGTACGTGATTTCTTCCAGGTGAATAACGTACCTCCCAGCATCAGCATCACTGTCCGATGGGGACGATCTTCTCTTTCGTCGCTTCCGCCTCCGCTTCCTCTCCTTCTCCCTCCCCTCCCCTTCCGAGTCCTCACTCTCCGAGTCACTCCTCCGCTCTCTCCTCTGCTTCTTCCCCCGCCGCTTCTTCCTCCTCCGCCTCCTCTCCTCCCTCTCTGACTCGGACGAGCTGCTGTCACTAGACCCCACATCAGACGAACGCAAGTCATCATCGTCAGACTCGGATCCAGACCCAGGCTCAGACGACGACGACGACGAAGAATCGCCTTTTCGCGAGCGGTGCTTCCGGCTCTTCCTCTTCTTTCGCCGTCGCTTCTCCTTTTCTTTCGCCTTCTTCGCCTGCCGTTTCGCCGCGTCTTCGTCAGCGGCCTGCATGGCCACCTGCTCGAGCTTCTTCGCCCACTCGCTGCTCATGCCACCGCTCCGCATCTCCGCGCGCTTCTTTTTCTTCTCAACCATCTCGAGGAACTTCTTCTTATCCATTGCGGAGCGGTGTAATTTGAAAATGTCCCACGAGTGGATGAAACGCGACGCCTTAAAACGCGGATTGAAGAAATCGAGAACGATAGGCTGACGAGGGTTGACGGCCGATTTATGAACGGCTTTTGTTGATCGTGCCGACGCGAGGAGACAGCTGGATGGTTGAAGCCTAACGGGCCATTTTCCGCTGACGGTAAAGCGGTGAAGATGATAATCTCCGGCGACGGTAACGTAGCGAGGCTATTAATGTCTGGCATGTTGGTATAGTGTTTGGGAAGAAGGGGTCTCACAAAGGGGAACAGGAGAACGCAGGAGAAACATCCCGTCAGCCACAATTGCTCTTACAACAATAGCGAGAATATTCAGACGAAGACGGGAAGATTAGCAAACAATGGGTACCTGATGCACGGAGAGTGATGAGTAAGAGAACCACGGAACCCTCCTCTCTGCAGGACGCGTCTGCCGTTAGGCACGCACGCTTCAACCGGGAGTGAGGTCACGAAAACAGCAAGGTTCTGACGAGCGTGGTGGTCGTCTAGACAATAAGGAAGAGGCTTAGGTTAGTATTCCAAAAACACAGAACTTGGTTTGGCTAGGAACCTACTACACGTACTAATCCTGCTGAAACTTGCTTGACAGAAGGTGGAGGCAGCTTAATACGGTGAAGAGGGTACATACAGTGGTTTAACACGGTGGTAACTAGCTGGCCTTCTGGCCTCGCGACACAAGATTTCAACCAAGCCTGAAGAATTTCACCGAGCAACTAGGATCACCAACCAACCTAGCTGCCGTTATTGTCAGAGCTTGTCATGGAGGGCACGTTACCGAAGCATGCTAGAAACGAATACGCTTGCTACAATAGTTTTGTTTCAAAGCCACGTTAGACACCATAAAATAGGTTGTTGATTTACAGCCCACAAAAACACCACCTGCGAGCCACTTCAAGCTTAAATTTCTTGAATCCTGCGGGTAGAACATGGTCGATTTAAAGGGAAACAGACAGCTGGAACATCAATGAAAGGCTTTGGAGCATTCAACCTCAAAGATACATGTGGTTCAGATGGTACACCCAGCTCCACGACCGGTTGCATGCAAGGTTCAAGGTTTGTTGCACTGATTACCACTTTAGGGACTCCTTGTTTATTTCAATCACGCCTTTTTTTCGCTGGGGGAGGTTTGTTGAGCCCCCACAGCATACACCAAAACCGCAGGAGTTGCTTACATTGCATTCTAGTCCATTGCATCTTTGGGGATTTTCTCCAGCCGCTTTTTCCTCGCCCTCCTCTCTTGTCGCCGCGCCTCTCTCATCGCCTTCCCCTCCCTCCTCTTCCTCTGCCTCCTCCTAGTCACCACCAGCAGCAACAACACCCCAGCCACCACCCAAGGCACCGCAAGCCATTTCTTGTACCGCCCCAGCCACATCACCCAATCGACTCCTCCCCGTGTGCCCTCTGCTCCCCCTTCCCCAACTCCTGCTCTATCTCCTGCTGAACTGAGATCCCCACCGACCAATGACCGCCTGCCATGTAAGAACCCTCGCATCTGTTGAATCCTGCCGCCTTGTGCCTTGATTCCGCTGCTGCCTTCCAATTTACTCGCCTCCTCTGTACCCGACCCTCCTTGCTGCTCTCTAGCCGACTTCCCTTCCCTTAACTGGCCCTCTCCTTGCTGCTGCTCCTGCTGCCCCTGCTGCTCCTTGCTGCTTCCAATCATCCTCTCCCCCATCCTCTCCCTCTCCCCTTCTGCCATCTCCACCCCCACCACCAGCCCTCTCTCCAGCCCTCCCCTCTCCCTCACCTCCACACTCTCAACCACAAACCTCCCCACTCTTTCCACATCACTCTTTCCCTTCTTACTACTCCCCACTCCCACCTCCTCCACCTCCACCCCTCCTCCAATATCTCTCACACTCGCCCACACATCCGCTCGAAGCTCCCTCACACCCCCCTCCCCGCTCCCCGTCTCGATATAAGACGCTCCAGTTAAATCCATAACTCCGACGTCTTTCTCACCCGAACCAGGGCACCCAAGCTTCAGCCGGTGGTACTCTCTTAAAGCCCTGTTGAGCACCGCAATGCACTCAATCACTATGAAATCCTTCCTCCTCTCCTCCACCAGCTCCCTTAGTTTCTTCTCCGCATCCTCCCCTCCTCCTCCCATGAAACTCGTGATAAAACCGCCAATCCCCCCCTTACCACCACCACCAGCACCAGCAGCAGAACCAATACCGCCAGCACCACCAGCAGAAACTGAACCAATCGTGGGTAACGGGGGGAGATCCGTAACATCAGGAGGGTCGGGGAAGTGCAAACCGCAGGTGAGAGCGAGGGGGGTGTCTCGGAAGCGCGACTTGTCCCACATGTACTCGAGCACCTTCACCTCGAGCCCGTAGTGGAAGAGACGCGGGTCCACGTTGGGCACGGGGGGGTAGCCAGGGTACAGCATGATGTTGTCGATCACCACGTGGTGCAGGTTGGCCTGAGGGGAAGGGACAGAGAGGGGACGGAGAGGCATGAGAAGAACACAACACACGAGACCTGTGAGTCGACCCAACATCACCTGGGCTCCACTAAGGGGGCAAAACGGAGAGAAGGAAAGGAGAGAACAGAGAAAAGGTAACAAGAGGGTGAAGAAGGAAGAGGGAACAGGTTATGCTAGACTAAGGAAGAGGGACCAGGTTATGTTAGACTAAGGAAGAGGGAAAGGGTAAGACTTATAGAGCATGGCCTGTCTCCTCTAGCTACGCATAGAGCCTCCCCTGTCTACCCATAGAGCTTTACTTTATCACATTCCCGTGCCACTCACATCCGACGTCCCGAAAGAGTAGCCACACATCTCGCTGGTCCACCCATCCCTGCCTGCCCGTACACGTCCCATGGCAGCACTAACGGTATCCTGCCTTCCGCTCCTGTCCACTCATACAGCCTTATCTAATCTGTGGTGCAAAGCGCAACTCACATCAGAGGCCCCGAACGAGTAGCCGTACATCTCGCTGATCCACCCCTGCCCGTACACATCCCCTGTGATGTTGGTGGCGTAGTGCGCCTTGTCGGCACGCACCTATCAGGAGAAAGGGAGGGGGGAAGAAAGGGAGGGGGAAACAAAGGGAGGAAGGAACAAAGGGAGGGGGGAACAGAGGGAAGGGGGAACAAAGGGAGGGGGGAACAAAGGGAGGGGGGGACAAAGGGAGGGGGGAACAAAGGGAGGGGGGGACAAAGGGAGGGGGGAACAAAGGGAGGGAGAAACAAAGGGAGGGGGGAGCAAAGGGAGGGGGGAACAAAGGGAGGGGGGAACAAAGGGAGGGGGGGACAAAGGGAGGGGGGGACGAGTTGATGAGGAAAGGAAGAGTGATGTTGGTGGCGTAGTGGGCCTTACCGGCGTGCACCTAGCAGGGTTGACAGGGGGCCAGGAGAGGGTGGAATGACCAAAGAGGCCAGGAGAGGGTGGAATGAACAAAGAGACAAGGGAGAAATGTTGTTGGTGGCGTAGTGGGCCTTGTCCCCTCGCTCCTTGTCCCCTCGCTCCTTGTCCCCTCGCTCCTCCTAATCTCTCCCCTACCTCCTCCTAATCTCTCTCTCCCCTACCTCCTCCTAATCTCTCCCCTACCTCCTCCTAATCTCTCCCCTACGTTCTAATCTCTCCCCTACCTCCTCTCATCACGCACCTCCTCTCATCACGCACCTCCTCTCATCACGCACCTCCTCTCATCACACACCTCCTCTCATCACGCACCTCCTCTCATCACACACCTCCTCTCATCACGCACCTCCTCTCATCACGCACCTCCTCTCATCATGCACCTCCTTTCATCACGCACCTCCTCTGTCTTGGCGATCCATCTTGGGGCCAGCAGGCGCAGGTCGTCGATGTGGATGGCGATGTATCCCCCCACCTTGTCACAGTACTTGGGGCGCTTCATGTGTAATGAGCCGAGGATGTTGTCGCACCCTATCAGGTAGCTGGGAGGGGGGGGAGGAGGAGAGGGGGAGAGGGGAAGAGGGGGGAAAGGGGTTTAACGTGGATGGCGATGTAACCTCCGACCTTGTCACAGTACTTGGGGCGCTTCATGTGTAATGAGCCGAGGATGTTGTCGCACCCTATCAGGTAGCTGGGAGCAAGCGGGGAGAGGGGGGGAGGGGAGAGAGAGGGGGAGAGGGGGAGGGGAGAGGGGGAGGGGGAGCGAGGGAAATAGGGGTTTTACGGATGGCGATGTATAAAACCCCAGCCTTGTTGCAGCACTTGGGCCGCTTCATGAGCAGCAAACCCAAGATGTTGTCACACCCTATCCGGTACCTGGAAGCAAGACAGGGGGGAGAAGGGGGGAAGGAAAAGAAGGAAGAATGTGCGATGAACCCAAGGCATTATTGCACGAGGTGACTTTTGAGTCGACTCAAGGTGCCTTTTGAGTCGACTCAAAAGTCACCTAGAAAAAAAAGGAACAATGTGCGATGAGCCCAAGGCTTTATTGCACGCTGTCAGGTAGCCGATAGGGAAAGGTACACCAGGCAAATTGCAAGAACCATTACATTCTCAAATTGCATACCCTCTCTCCTCTCACCCATATTCGTCAGACACCAGGCCAGGCAGCCTCGCTTGGCCCCTAGCTCCCTTACTCCCTGCCTTAACTCCTCGTTTGCTGAATCTCTCTCCTTTCTCACTCAGCCTCACCCATAGTCAGCAGACACCGGGCAGCCTCGCACGGTGCCTCACTCACTCACTCACTCACTCACTCTCCCCATCTCCCACTCTCCCGGGCTGTCAGGTTCGGATCCCGAGCCGGGTCGACAGGTATGGCCGGTGTTCCCTTCACTCATTCTTCTTCTCGCTCTTTTCACTCACGCTCATACACTCTCTCCCCTCTCACCCATAGTCGGCAGAAACCGGGCGGCCTCGCTCGGCGCCTAGCTCCCAGGGCATGATGGGGCGGCGGAGAATCTGATCCGCGTCCAGGATGAGGACAAAATCCACTGCTTGCGCATCGGGGCTGTTGTCAAGCCAGTACTTGACCCCAACTGGCTTGTTGATGGCGGAATACCTGGGGGAGGAGGGGAGGGGGGCGGGAAGAGCAAGAGGGAAAATGTGCCGAGGAAGGCGCTTCCTCCTAGGAGCTTAATCCACCTCTTGCGCATTGGGGCTGTTGTCAAGCCAGTACTTGACCCCTCCTGGCTTGTTGATCGCGGGATTCCAAAAATAGAAGGGTGGTGCGGGCGGAAAGGGGGTGGGGGAAGACGAGAAAACACAGGAGGGCCAGGAGTGAGTTGGATGCACTTGGTCCAGCCCCATGATAGAGCGATCTTGTGAAAGCCGCCCGCCCGCACGCACGCACACGCATGCACGCACGCACACACACACGCATGCACGCACACACACACACACCCACACACACACAAACACACCCACACACACACGCACAAGTGCCAACGAATTCCCTTTCCAGCACCTCACACTCACCGGTCGCCATTGTGGGGTTCGTGGTCCCAACCAATTCAGCACCACCATCGTTGGCGGCAGGTCCAGCCCTCTATAATCCTTAAGCAGAAACATCTTATAGGCAACTCAACACACTCACCAGTCCCCGATGATAGAGTGTGCCACCCATGAGGCCCTCACAGTCCCCAATGATAGAGTGTGCCACCCATGAGGCCCTCACAGTCCCCAATGATAGAGTGTGCCACCCATGAGGCCCTCACAGTCCCCAATGATAGAGTGTGCCACCCACAAGCCCCTCACACCCACCAGTCGCCGTTGTGGGGGTCGTGATCCCAATTGGGCACCACCATATTCGGCGCCAGGTCCAGCCCTCGATACTCCTTGAGCTGAAACACCTTATAGGAAACTTAACACACTCACCAGCCACCGCTGATAGAGTGTGCCAACCCAAGCCCCTCACACCCACCAGTCACCGTTGTGGGGGTCGTGATCCCAATTGGGTACCACCATAGTCGGCGCCAGGTCCAGCCCTCTATACTCCTTAAGCATATCCTCGTTACAAGCCAGCAGCCGCACAAGTTTTCCGGGCTGCCCGCTGCGCCGAAAGCTGTACATCAGCCCGAGCGTCTGCCAATCGAAGTACGCCGTGCACTCGCCCGAGAAAAGCGTAACCATTCTCGGCGTTCCCTTCACATGAAACGGCTGCCACAGGTTCGGATCCCGAGCCGGATCGACAGGTAGGTCCGGACCCAGGTTCGGCAGCGGGAGAGGGAGGGGAGGAGGGGAGTCGAGCTCGAGGGTCGGGAGGAGGGAGGGGTCTTGGAAGGTGGAGGGGAGGAGGGAGTGTGTTTTTTTTCGCCAGTTCTCCATCCATTGGTGCAGCTTCTCACGGGTGTTTGCAAGAGGAGGAGACTTGTCATCTCCAATTCCGCCTCTTCCCCTGTTACCGCCTTTGGTGCCCGCTCTCTGCTGCTCCGTGCTCTCCCCGTGTTGCCTTTGGCCCTTCCCTTGTTGCCTTTGGCCCTCCTCTTGTTCGCCTTTCCCCTCGCCGTTCCCCCTTCCGCCCCCTCCTTGCAACGCTGGTGCTCCGAGACTCCCTTCCTTGCCCTCATCCCCATCGTCACCCCAGAATCCCACCCCTGTCTCCTTCTCCACGTCCCCCACTACCCGCTCCTCTGTACTCTCTTGCACCTCCTCTGCTGCCCTCCCTTCACCCCCTTCCCCTTCCACCCCACTCCGCCCCTTCCCACTCCCTCCCTTCCCACTCTCTCCCTTTCCACTCTTCCGCTCTCCACTATCACCCATTCCCCTCTCCCCCACCTGGCTTGGAGCCAAGCGACCTTTGCTGCTCACAAGCTCTCCCCCCTCTACCCTCTTGCCGTCCCCTTCTGCCTTCACTCCCCTTGACATTCCCCTGCTAACAGCATCACCAACAGTAGCGCTGCTGGTGCTGGTGCTGCTGGTGCGGCTGCCGCTGGGGATACTGTTATCGCCAACATTACTCATTCCTCTCTGCCCCCCTCTTAGCATGCCACCCTTGGCCTTCTGGGAGGAGGAGGAGCGGGTGGAAGCTGCAGGCCCCAGCGAGGACTGGATGCTGGCGCTGGAGGGGGGATGTGGGACAGGGGCAGGGGGAATCAGGGGGAGGAGAAAATTGGGAAGGCATAGGGGGCGAAGGCTGGGCCCCAGTGGGATGTTCCAAGTCCAAGCCTTCGGGGGCATGGAGGGGTGAAAGCTGCAGGCCCCAGAGAGGTTTGGATGCTGGCGCTGGAGGGGTGGAAGGGGAGGGGAGGAGGGGAATCAGGGGAAGAGAAAAGTGGAAGGCACACGGGGCGAAGGCTGGGCCCCAGTGGGATGTTCCAAGTCTGAGCCTTCGTGGAGGTGGAGGGGGTGAAATCTGCAGGCCCCAGAAAGGATTGGATGCTGGCGCTGGAGGGGGGATGTGGGGATTGGGAAGAGAGGAAGGACAGGGGTGGAGTGGAGAGGGGAAGTATGGATGAGAAAGGCCAACATCATTTGGCTCCAGGGGGGTGGAAGGGGTAAGGTTGCAGGTCCTAATAAAGACTGGAAGTTGGAGAGGGGAAGAGGCGGGGGAGAGGAGGGAGGAAGGGGGAAGAGGACGGAGGCAGGGGGAAGAGGACGGAGGAAGGAGGGGGGAGGGAAGAAGGGGGAAGAGAAGGGAGGAAGGGGAGAGGAGGAGGAGGGGGGGAGGGGGGGGAGGGGGGAGAAGGGAGAGGAAGGAGGCATCGATAGATAGAGTGCATTCACGAAGTGCATATGTAGAAGGGAGAGGAAGAGAGAGGTGGAGAGAGGTAGGCGGACTTACAGGAGGAAGGAGCGGTAGGGGGAGGTGGTTGGATTGGAGCAGCCGTGGGTGGCGTGGTGAGTGATGACCTCTCACATGCCTTAACCTGTCTGACACCTCTGTTACAAGAGGGCAGGCGTGAAGAACGACAGGAGGCTTACAGGAGGAAGGAGCGGTAGGGGGAGGGGGCTGGATTGGGGCAGCCGTGGGTGGCGTGATGAATGATAAGGCCCTCGTTGATTGTGTTGATACAATCTATACTCAATAGAAGGCCCCGCTTCTTCTCTTTGTTGAGCTCAATGATCTAGAGAGGAGGGGAAATCAACAGGAAGGGGCAAAATAGATCAGTCATGATGGTATTATCAAGAACACAATGGTCTAAACAATGATCTAACAATGGTCTAAACAATGATCTCACAATGGTCTAAACAAGAACACAAGCACAACCCCATTACTGAAAAACACTGAAAAACGCTCGAGAGAACCGGATGAGCCCTGATAATCACACATCAAGCTTGTGGGAAAAGGTGTGCTTTTGAGACGACTCCAAACCAAACCTGATGAGCACTGATAACGGATTCGCCTTCTGCCACACATCAAGCTTATTTGTGGGAAAAGGTGAATCCATTTGACGTTAGCCGTGATAGAGATGAGCAGCAGTGTAAGTGAGTCTTTTAGCAAAAAGATTGACACTTTAGAGGAACCTCAAAACAACACATTGAGCTTGTTTTTGGAAAAGGGTGAATCCATCTGAAGACCTTGATGAGTCCAGGTCCGTCTCCTTGCTTTGACATCTTTCCACGAAGTAACAGACGGTAAAAGCCCCTCTTCGCCCGCCTCCTATGTGACTGTCACTGGGGGTGTAGTACGGGTGTTTGTGAATCGCGCGTCCCATAAAGTATGGTCACTCCTCGCATTCTAAATCGTCCAAGGAGTCCGCTGCACTCGTCATGATCCTACCCGCCCCATGCTCCGATTTGCCATAGCTCCAGTCGCCAACTGAGTCTGAGAGTTGCCTGTCTAATTCATACACCTGTCTTCGGTAAATTCTTAAGAACTCTCAAAGACTCCTCCATGCAGGTGATTGCAGTGGCTTACCTCCGAGGTAATAGGTGGGGCGTCGAACGGTCAGTTGCGCTCGTTCACAATCCCATCCGCCCTCTGGGGTGCTCTCCGCCTTGCCAGAGCACCAGCTACCCACTGGGAGCGTCACACACCACCGTTTTCAATTTGTCCCGTACCTCCGAGGGGAATGGCGGGGCATCAAAGAGCCAGTTGCACTCGTTCACAATCCTGTCCCCCCTGTGTTCCAACTTGCCAGAGCTCCAGCGAGCCACTGGTCGTGCATTCAGCCCTCACATGCACCCCACCTCAGAGGGAAATGACGGGGCATCGAACAGCCGGTTGCACTCGTTCACGATCCGGTCCGCCCTGTGTCTGGTCCAACTTGCCAAGGCTCCGGTTAGTCACTGGTCGTGCATTCAGCCCTCACATGCACCCCACCTCAGAGGGGAAGGGCGGAGCGTCGAACAGCCGGTTGCACTCGTTCACGATCCGGTCCGCCCGGTGCTCCGACTTGCCAAAGCTCCAGTTGCCCACAGAGAATTTCAGCCCGTAGTGCAGCAGGCGGGGCTCCACTCCCTTCAAGGGGATGTACCCCGGGTAGAGCATGGTTGTCTGATCGACTTGGTGGTGCAAGCCGGCCTGGGAAGCAAGCAGTAGACAGATGGAAGAATGGATAGCGCGAGTAGAGAATAATTTAGCTCTGACTTGCCAAAGCTCCAGTTGCCCACGGCGAATTTCAGCCCGTAGTGCAGCAGGCGGGCTCCACGCCTTTTGCCAGGACGTAGCCCGGGTAGATCGTTGTGGTGAGGTCAAATAAGCGAGTAGATGGGGAGGGAGACGAGACGGCATCCACCCAGCCTGGGCAGCCTGGGCAGATCATTGTGGTGAGGTAAACTTGGTGGTGTGAACCAGCCTGTCAACAATGATTAGGAGAGTAGTGTATGGGGGAGAAAGGTAATGGGATAAGGAGCCGCCGTGCCGAAGCTCCAAAGCTCCAGTCGCCACGGAGAATCTCAGCCCGTAGTGAAGCAGGTGGGGCTCCACTCCCTTCAAGGGGACGTAGCCTGGGTGAATCAGTGTGATTAGATCCACCTGGTGGTGCAGGTGTATTTTGAGTCGGCTCAGAACCATCCATAGCCAGCCATGCCACGCACTCACATCAGCGGCGCCGAACGAGTAGCCGTACATCTCGCTGATCCATCCAGACGAGTAAACGTCTCCTGTGATGTTCCGCGCATACTGCGCCTTGTCTGCTCGCACCTGGTAACATTGATCAAGGGCATGGAGGGCGAGGGGGGAATGTATGACCAAGGGCGGGTGAGAGGGGGGGGGTGGGAGAGGAAGGAGGAAGCGTGATGTTCCGCACATTGTGTGGCTTGTCTGCGCGCACCTGCCAGTAGTCATTATAGGTAAACGGAGCACGAGGAAAGGATGACAGAGAGAACAGAGGCATGGCATGTGATGGAGGGGAAGAGAGCTTAATGGTCCTCGCACAGTGTGCCTTGTCGGCATGCGCCAGTCCGACCGATCCGATGGAACACCAAGTAGGTGCCAGGGTTTCAACACGTGGCAGCAACTTAGGATTTGAAACCTGTGGCTGTTGGTAAAAAGTGCTGCGAAAAAATCTTGTGAAAAAGCGGTGGTAATCGGCTTCGGCTTTCGGTCTTCTTCACACATGCGGCAGTCACGAGCCGTAGAGGCGAGTGGAGAACTGGCAAAGGATGAAGGGGATCATGAGGAACATGTGAAGGGGGGGAGGAGAGCGTAACACTCCTTGCATATTGCGCCTTGCCTACGCGCACTAGGAAGTTCCAGCGTCATGCCCATTAGAAAGCTCAGGAGCAAGCTCCTAGAGCTCAGCACAGCCAGCATCCTAGTTTGCCTGTCCACGCGCACCTCCTGCGTCTTGCTGAGCCAGAGCGGGGCGAACCGCCTTAGGTCGTCGATATGCATCACGATAAAGCCACCCACTTTGGGGCACAGCTCGGGGTGTTTAGTGTGCAGCTGGGCCAGAATGTTGTCACAGCCGATCAGGTAGCTGATAGAAGAAGGATGGGGGGGGGAATGTTGGGGTGGGAGGGGGGGTGGGGGACAGGGAAAAGGCGGGCGAACTGCTGCAGATCTTCAATGTGAATGACGATGAAGGCAGCCACTTTGGGGCACAGCTCGGGGTGCTTCGTGTGCAGCTGGGCTAGAATGTTGTCACACCCCATCACGTAGCTGAGAGGGAGGTGTGGAGAAGAGAGTGGTGGGACGAAGTGGGCGATAGATAGAAAGATAGAGGAGCAAGGGGGCGAGGCGCCGCAGGTCGTCAACGTGTGCATGACCACCAAGGGGACCTGCGGGTCTTCTACTCGTCCCCTGCAGGTCGTCGATGTGCACTTAAGGGTCATGTTGACGGTGAATCCGCCCACTTTAGGGCACAGCTCCGGGTGCTACGTGTGCAGCTGGGCTTGGATGCCGTCACACGTAGCACCCGTAGCTGATGAGGGGGGGGGCTTGGAGATGAGATAGCTTGGAGGGGGGTGTGGGCCGCAGAGGCGGGGGAATGGGGGGGAGGGGGGAGCAGACGGAAGGAAGGGGCGTCAATGAAGCTCCTTTGTTACAATGTACCCATAGTATGCATGCCGCCACGTGCTTTCCTTTCTTCGCCTTCACATCCACCTACTGCGCTTCCAAACACACGCCTTGAAAGCGCCCATGCTAGTGGAAATTCGTCACTCACACGTACTCATAGTATGCATGCCGCCACCAGCTTTCCTCTCTCCGTCTTGACACTTCAGGGGGTGATGGGTGGTTTGATGCCCATGTCAGCATCCAGAATCACCACCCACTCCACCTGCTGCACCTCAAAAGCCTAACTAGTGGGGTTTTTTGCTCACACGTACCCATACAAAGCAGCAGTAGGCTTTCCCTTTTCCGCTTACACATCCCAAGGCGTGATGGGCGCTCTGATGACCATATCAGCATCAAGCATCACCACCCACTCCCATAGTATGCAGCCATGGGCTTTCCCTTTTCTACTTTGACATCCCAAGGAGTGATGGGCCCTCTGATGACCATGTCCGCGTCGAGAATGACCACCCACCCACTCCACCTGCTGCACCTCAAAAGCCTAACTAGTGGGGTCTTTCCTCTCACACGTACCCATAGTACACAGCCACAGCCCACAGGCTTTTTCCCCGCCTTGACATTCCAGGGGGTCATGGGCCCTCTGATGACCATGTCCGCGTCGAGAATCCCCACCCACTCCACCTGCTGCACCTCAAAGGCCTAACTAGTGAAGTCTTTCTGCTCACACGCACCCATAGTATGCAGCCACGGGCTTTCCCTTTTCTGCTTTGACATCCCATGGTGTGATGGGCCCTCTGATGACCATGTCGGCGTCGAGAATGACCACCCACTCCACCTGCTGCGCCTGCGGGCTGTTCTGCACCCAGTGAAGTACCCCGTAGGGCTTATTGATGGCTGAATACCTGGATGGGAGAGGAGGGAGAGGGGAGGGCGGGGAGGGAGGGGGAGGAGGGGAGGGAGGGGAGGGAGGGTTTTTTAGGCACCTCAAAAATCGTCTCATTTCACGCAGAGGGAGAGGGGAGGGCGGGGAGGGAGGGGGGGGAGGGGCGCTCTGATGACCATCTCCCTATCCAGAATCACCACCCACTCCACCTGCTGCACCTGCGGGTTGTTCTGCATCCAATGCAGCACACTGTAGGGCTTATGGCTGAATACCTGGAGGAAAGTGAGGGAGAGGGGAAGGAGGGGAGGGGAGGGAGTGGCGCTAATTTAGCACCACCCACTCTACCTGCTGCGTCAGCGGGAAGCGCAACACCCAGTGCAGTACCCCTTAGGGCTCATTGATTGTTTTGAGGCGCCTCAAGACTGGCCTCGCCCCACACAGCCTACCAGTCGCCAGCATGGACGGCCATAGACAGCACGGTGTGCATGGGCACACGGCCTGTGCTGCGTTCTGAGGCGACGCAAATCACAAACAGTAAAAACTACTGTATACTAGCACTTGTTAGCAGAAACTAAAAAGTTCCCAATTCTCTTGGGCAGCCTCCACGCGATAATGGCTCTCCTTGAAGCGAAATTGTTGTGTGACATTGTAACGAGGTGACTTTTGAGTCGACTCAAAAGAGGTGACTTTTGAGTCGAGGTGACTTTTGAGTCGACTCAAAAGTCACCTCATAGACAGCACGGTGTGCATGGGCACACGGCCTGTGCTGCGTTCTGAGGCGACGCAAATCACAAGTCAAGGAGAAACGGCAACAAGCAGGCATACAAAAGGGGCCTACCACTTGCCGGTCTTGAAGTTGTCGGTCACAGAGGGCACGGCGTGCGTGGGAGCATGGCCCATGTTGGGGTAAACCCTCAGCTGCTGTGGTTTGAGGTGACTCACCCTCAAAGCAGAGGGCGCGGAGAGGGACAACAAGCAGGCATGTACATACGGCCTACCACTCGCCGGTCTTGGGGTTGACGGTCATCGACGGCACAGTGTGCGTGGGAGCGAGGTCCATGTTGGGGTAAGTGCTCAGCTGCTCCTCGGTGCAGCTCAGAAGCCGAGTGATGGGGCCCGGCTGCCTGCTGCGCCTGGAGTGGGGGGAAGCAGGGGAGGGGCACCCACAGCGACGAAGGGGGGAATGCATGAGATGATGGCGGTGCGCGTGGGAGCGAGGGCCCTGTTGGGGTGACCCCTCAGCTGCTCCGCTGTGCAGCTGAGGAGGCGAGTGATGGGGCCCGGCTGCCTGCTGCGCCTGGAGTGGGGGGAAGCAGGGGAGGGGCACCCACAGCGATGGAGGGGGGAATGCATGAGATGATGGCGGTGCGCGTGGGAGCGAGGGCCCTGTTGGGGTGACCCCTCAGCTTCTCCGCTGTGCAGCTGAGGAGGCGAGTGATGGGGCCCGGCTGCCTGCTGCGCCTGGAGCAAGAGGGAGGGCACAAGATATAACGGACATACATACATGGGACGACGGTGACTTTTGAGTCAACTCAAAAGTCATCTGGAACAAGAGGGAGGGCACAGGATATAACGGATCCGAAATACATGGGATGACGGTGTAGCTGTATATGAGCCACCCTCCACCTGTGGCTGCGCATGAGCTTTCCCGGCCCAAATCTCTTCCCTCTCCCCCCTCCCCCACCTGTAGCTGTGCATGAGGCCCACCTGTAGCTGTGAATGAGCCCCACCTGTAGCTGTAAATGAGCCCCACCTGTAGCTGTAAATGAGCCCCACCTGTAGCTGTAAAGGAGCCCCACCTGTAGCTGTAAATGGGCCCCACCTGTAGCTGTAAATGGGCCAACCCTGTAGCCTTAAATGAGCCCCACCTGTGGCTGTAAATGAGCCCCACCTGTAGCTGTGCATGAGCCCCACCTGTAGCTGTGCATGAGCCCCACCTGTAGCTGTGCACGAGCTCCACCTATAGCTGTGCATGAGTCCCAGCCCTTCCCCTTCCTCTCCCCCCTCTCTCCCCCCTCCCTTCGCCCCCCCACCCACAACACCCCCTACCTGTAGCTGTGCATGAGCCCCACGGTCTGCCAGTCGAAGTAGGGCCCGCATTCCACGGAGAACAGGGTAACCATGCGCGGGTGCTTGCCGCTTTCAAGAGGATTCTCCTTGAAACTCCACGCCTCCGCCATCAGTTGAACGCCACCCCCGCCATAGGCACGAACGGATGACGGCTTATCAGAATGTGACAGCAACGAAGGGGCTTTCAGGTGAGTGAAAGAACGGAATCCCGAGGCGGTTTTTGAGGTCCAGAGATTCAGTTGCAGGCGGGGCGAGGATGATATAACGGAGATGACTATAACGAGGGATGTGAGTCGAGAGACTGCTGATTTGGCGGTTGAGACAACAGGAGAGGAAATGGTGGGCAAGCGCAGGGAGGTCGGGATGGATGTGTAGGTGAATCGACGGGCCATGGTGATGAGACGCTCTCGAGACGCTCTCGACGCTGCAGGTGTGAAATTAGTTTAGTTTTGAGACTCCTCAAAACTAGACTAGTATCGCATGGATGGGGAGGAGAATCCACGCGACATGGTGATGAGACGCCTTCGACGCTGCGGAGGACTCTGAGGCGAGTTGGTCGCCGACTCGGACGTGCTGAAGTACAACGAGATTTCGGGCGTTCTAAACGGGATTCTGGATGCGCTGCACGGAACTCTGGATGCGGTGCGCGGAACTCTGGATGCGCTGCGCGGAACTCTTGATGCGCTGCGCGGGATTCTGAACGCTACGCTATGGAAGTGATCGATTTCACACTGACAATGCGAATCAAATCAACGACGTGGAAAAACGAGCGCAAGGCGGCTTCTCGTCTGGAGGATTGCGGTGGATCATGGCGTCTGGTACGCCAACACGCCGACGCTTCTGAAGGCTACGCCGCCGGTTGTACGGCTGCGTGGATTTACCTGTGTGGATTTCCCCTGAAGCCTGAGCTCGCATAGCATCCTGATGAATCGTGAATCTAACGCTGAATCTCGGTGCCTGAATCGGGAAACGAGACTGCTGTCAATGACATGTTGACGGCTACACGAATGACCAGGGGTGGCCTGAGTTAGCGAAAAGGTGGAAGAAAAAGTGATTGATCAGTGTACGGCCGAGAGCGACGGGGCCCAGCCAAGGGGGACTACGAGGAGGAATTAGGAGGGCGTATTCTCTTGTTTCTAGTAGTCATGAAACGAGTCCCGGCAAACGTCCAGGTGCCAAAATCAGATTCCCTGTTGGGGGTATGGTAAAAGCTCGAACGGAGAGTGCTGCTACCCCACTCAGACTAGAAGCAGTGACAGCACGGAAGGGAACGCGAACCCTATTTCCAGAGGAGCGATTGAACACTTCCTAAGTACGCAGCATGAACGACCTAGGGGCTGCCCCGCAAGCACCCCAGATTCGAATCCCTTCCTCCCCAAACAGTTCGCGACGATAGCGAATCTGGCAACAGGCTAGAAGCTTTCGTCAAAATACGCCTCGCCAACATATTCGACGGCACATGTGCCAGGGACTGTTTCGCAACCACAGCCCCCCTGATTCCTCTGCCTTTCCTTCTGGCCCTTCCGCGGGTAAGGGGGGGAACGGGGGATAGTTTCAGCACAATGCTGCCAACGTACGGAGTGGATCATTACTAGAGCGTAGATTTACTAGAGCTATTTGAACTGGACCAGCGATATTATTCCCCTTTACACAGTCCGTTCCTTTAGGGAAGAGTCCCGCCGTTTGGGCTGAAATCTGAGTAAATGATTCACTTTCCTCGGTGAAGCTACTTGGCGGAATCGTCTCAACGTGGGACTAAAATCTCGCAACGAATGTGACGACATTCAGCAACAACTCCTCTGTTTCACCCTTTCGACTCGACTTCCACCACGCGGTAGCTCTCAAAATCTCGAACATCAGGGGAGCTGTACATCACCCTGCCGCATTCCGCGCCAACATTTACCCTATAACTCTCCTCACCGTGTCCCCCACCAAACCTACCACCGTCAGCCATGTCAGGTGCATTCACCACTGCCTTCGTGGCGCTAGCATCACCTGCCGTGTCAGCATTCCCGGCAACAGGCCCACGGGCCTCACCAACAGCAGCGGTATCAGCGGCAGCAATGACATCAGCCTCTGCATCCGTGCTCATGGCATCCCGGCACTCCCTCAAGCATCCACTCTCTGGTTCCATCAGGCGCAAGGGGCAGCAGGCGCAGCTGAGGGATCGAGGAGTTCAGCGCAGGAACGGAGGAGTGGTGGTGATGGCGTCTGGTCAGGGTGAAAGCGGACAGGGACGAGGGGAAACGGAAGAGAAACGCCCGCTTTTCATCAAGGTAATTCCTTGCTAAACTCCCGGGATCATATGAACCTGTCCAAATCAATTGTTGCTTGGATGTGTTTTCTTGACTTTCAGTCTGTGCCTCAGAGGGTTCAGCTCAAGAGGAGCCTTGGAAGCCTGAGAGGGGATGGTTTGCCCTTGTCCATCACCCCACTTTCACCTTGCTTCCTGCCTATCTATCCATCAATTACACACAATCTACCAGTCAGGTTCTTTCACTGTCGATTGCAAGATCCGCCCTTACTTTCTCCTGTTAAACTAGGAAAAACTAGGCGGCCATAGTATACGAGAGGAGGTTTTGGCTAGGGGGAGAAGTTACGAGAGAAAAGGTGGATGATTAGAATGAGAGAGAGGTACAAGGAGGGGGTTGTACCCCCTACAGTAGAGTTCAATAAAACCTACCAAGCCTACCAATTATATAACACAATATATAAATTAACATCTCCCCCGTCAACCTTCCCTCATTTCCTTCATCCCCACACTTCAGAACAACGGTCCATACTTCACGAAAGCTTTTGGCGGATGTGGGGTGGGAGCAATCGCCATCATATACAAAAGCATTTCTGCCATCTGTGTCTTCCAACACACTTTCCCCCCGTTTCTTCACTCCCCACCATTCAGGACGATGGCCCATACTTTGCGAAAGCCTTTGGTGGATGTGTGGCGGGCGCTATTGCAATCAAGTACGGAAGCCTCTTCATTGTGCCGCAGCTTACAGAGTCACCAAGCCCGGTTGCTGCCCTTACAATCATCTTGACTCCCGTGGTGGTTGCTGCCATATTGCTTGCATATGCAAGCTCAAGATCAGACTAACAGATTATGGCATTTGCATAGTGACAGAATTTTTTTTGCTTTGCGGTAGGCCTCTAAATTTTTCGAAGCGACATACAGCAATCATCGGGACTTTGAAAACCATGTTGAGTTTCTGCCACAACCCTTTTCTTTGGCAATTTGTGTTGTGACATACAACCAGTACAATCAATATTTGTTCTGGTGCCTTATGAAAATATCCATTCGTGAATTACTTTTTGTTATCCGTTGCTATAGCGAGGAAATTGACGTCATTGAATGGTCTTGGAAGCATCCTCGTGTGTTCGACGGGCACCAATCCGGAGCGCCAAACCGCCATATTCCTTCCAGCCCAGCAGCTCGCCTTGCTGTGGCTGGTGAATCTCTGCCTCGAGATTGCCATTGCCTAGTAGAAAAGATGAAGACCAGTCTCCTGGTGGGAGGCGATCTACCCTAGTCGAGTAAGATGAAGTTGATAAGTAACCTTGGTTACACTCTTGGGATCTCAAGTGAGCATCTCCTTGGGGCCACGCCGCGGAGGGGGCCTGGATGAAGTGGGCCGACGAGCAAAGTGTGTATCCCCAGAGGCACTCGGGCCCTCTCCGCCGCAGAGGGGGCCTCTGGGATAGCGTACTACAAGTGGTCCAGCCCGGCCAAGATGCACAACCTGAGGTTTTGCGACCAAACGCAGTGCGTTAGGCCTGCTGGGCAAGGTTATGGTGTCATTACCTCTTTCGGAGCAGCCAAAGCTGCTGAAGGGACAGCAGTCTCCTTTTGAAGCGAACTCGAAACTGCTAGTAGTACTAGGTTTCGGATAGCAAAGAGGTAGCGAAATGACACGTTTAGTGTGGCCCGATGCTTTCCAGGATAGATTTGACACGTCAGCTTTAGAGGCTGCTCAAATAGATCCGATGGTTCTAGAACAGGCTCAATCCGACGCCGACGCTGGCAGGCTGAGTCCTGAAATTCCAGCGTGTCACCTTGATGGTTATAACGAGATTTTTTACGAATCCCCGTTGGATGTCGATTCCTGGTTGGCGCATGACGAGTTAGTAGGCGACCGTGACGTCACCCATGGCTTCTTTGGGAATGGCGATGCCACTGATGCTAACACCGCTGATGGTGACGTCACTGATGGCGACACCACTGATGGTGATTTCAGCTGCGTAGCAGTAGCTGCTGCCGAGCAGGCACCCTGTAAGGCAAACCCCCCCATGGATTCGTCAGGTGGAAATTCGGCAACAGAAGATGTAGCTAGACAGCGATCAGGAGGGTCCATCAGGCCAGACAGTGATCTCGCCGTTGACTGGATCGAATCCGTTGACTTTCAGCTGGATAGCAACTCGCTTCTAGACGGCGATGGGTTTTCTCACCTGCTCCCTCATGCGCCGAGATTGGAACCAGACGTAGGTGCTTATAACGAGGACGTCGTGACCCCTGCTCCTGCCGTGGTAGCGCAGAGTGCAGCAGCACAAGCGCAGCTGTCAGCTTCGAGGGACGAAGCCTTTTCCAATGTTGCAGCTTCAGCAGTACAATTACTAACAGCAGCACCAGCGTCGCCACTACTACCAAGGGGCAGTTGCATGAGCTGCCAAGCTACTCGTAATTGGGAACCATCTCCTCCGATATCAGCGAATGCACAAAGCGATGAAGGCCTAGTCAGAGCCGTGCTCCGACCTTCTTTGCCACCAAACCAACCACCACGAGATTCCTTCTCTCCTATTCCGCCTTCACTAGTGACTACCTCCTCTGTTCCTGTGGTACAAGATAAGCCTGCTGGCGTGGCATCGTTGCGTAGCCGTGCTGACCTGTCGACCCGGCTGGCTGCTGTGCTCGAGAGCATTACAGGGGAAGCGGCAGGACGAGGGGAGGGAAGGCAGATGGGAGGTGACGCAAGCGCCAGTCGTCTGCCTTTGAGTCGACTCAAAGGCATTACAGGGGAAGCTGAAGGGCGAGGGGAGAGAAGGCAAATGGGAGATGACGCAAGCATCAATTCTCCCCTTGCGAACGCTGCGGACCCAAGTGGTGGCGAAGACAGGCGGGATTCGCAAGCAGGGAAGAGGCTCAAGAAGGCAAGAGGGGAGAAGTTTGAGAGTGGACGGAAGGGGAGGGGGAAAGGAGGTTCCGTTGCTAAAACTGGCGGACAAAGAGGAAGACGATGTGATCTGGTCAACCGGATGGCATTGAGAGAAACTAATGGGACATCCGCCAACCAACAGATTCCGCACTTTTCCCATCAGCCATCGCACACTTCCCATCAGTTATCGCACACTTCCCATCAGCCCCCACACACAGCCCTGCACCAAGGCATGACACGTCCGTATGTGTCAGCTGCATCACAACAGAGAGACACGGTAGGAGAAGATGACGTGGTATGGCATGCTGACAGGGCACAAGCTGACGTGGTGCAAGCTGACATGGCACATCCGTACATGCCAGTTGTATCTCAGCTGAGCGATGGCTTAATACGAAGTGCTGACGCATCACAACCTGGCATGGCACGTGGTGACGTGGCGTCTCAGAGCATTGTGCCAGTGCCAACGTGGCAGTGCAGGCTGAGGTTCGATGGAGCGGGGATGGCGGAGGGGAGAGGGTGGGTGGATGGGGAGAGGGAGAGGCGTCTGAAGCAGAGGCTTTTCGCCCTGGCTGAAGCTCACGCTGTGGGGGATGAGGTGAGTTGGGGCCGAGGTGAGTTGCAATGGGGTGAGTCGGGAAGAGGTGAGTAAACGGCTTGTGCAGCAGTGCCTTGCGTGGGGTTGGTTGGAGTAAGCGGGTATGATGTGGCACGTAGATGTGGGGAGGGAAAGGCGTGCTGTGGGCAGTGGTTGAGTGGGCGAACCTGGATGGTGGTGGTGTGAGTTGATACGGGTGCATGACAGGATTCCCCCTCGTGTGCCCATTTCCTCCCTCCCTCCCACCCCATCCGCTACGGTCCGATGCCTGTCGTCTCACCCGCTGCCTGCAGCTAGACGCAACCAGCGCCCAATTCCTTTCCAAAACGCACTATTTGCTTTTTCCTCCCTCGCAACCTCGCTCCCACCCCATCCGAGTTCGATGCCCGTCGTCTCACCCGTTGCCTGCAGCTAGACGCCTCTCCTCTTAGGGATGCCTTCCAATCCCTAGCCTCAACGCCTCTCCTCGCCTCGTGTGCGTCTCTCCTCCCGGGGGTGCCTCCCAGGGCCTAGCCGTCTACATGCTGCAGGCCCTCAACGCTCATTCCGACGGCTCTGCTGACGCCCCTTTTTCCCGGGATGCCTCCCAGCGCCTAGCCTTCTATGTGCTGGATGCCCTCAACGCTCAATCCCCTTCTCTCTGCACTCTTTGCATTTTCGTCTCTCCCTCCCACCCCACCCCACCCCAGCCATACGTTGCTCGTCTCACCCGCTGCCTGCAGCTAGACGCCTCGCCTCTGGGGGATGCCTCACAGCGCCTAGCCTTCTACGTGCTGCAGGCCCTCAACGCTCGATCCGACGGCTCTGCCGACGCCAAGTGGCGCGACCCTATCGAGTTTGACGCCCAGGTTGGTAGGATAGGGATTCTGGGATCTGTTGGTCCTGTGGGTCCTCCACTTGTGTTCTGGAGCGCTCTGATAATTGTAGCATGTACAGGGCTCACTGCTGGGATCCTCACGATCAGGTGGGTACGATAGGGATCTTGGGCTCTGTGGGTCCTGTGGGTCCTGCGGGCCCTGTGGGCCCTGTGGGTCCTGTGGGCCCTCCCCCAATGTCCTGAGGTACTAAGGATTGTAGCATGTATGTATAAGGCTCACTGTTGGGATCTTCACCATCAGGTTGGTACGATATGGATACTGGGCTCTGTGGGTCCTGTGTGTCCTGTGGGCTCTGTGGGTCCTGTGTGTCCTGTGGGCTCTGTGGGTCCTGTGGGCTCTGTGGGCTCAGTGGGCTCTGTGGGTCCTGTGTGTCCTGTGGGCTCTGTGGGTCCTGTGTGTCCTGTGGGCTCTGTGGGTCCTGTGGGTCCTGCGGGCCCTGTGGGCCCTGTGGGTCCTGTGGGCCCTCCCCCAATGTCCTGAGGTACTAAGGATTGTAGCATGTATGTATAAGGCTCACTGTTGGGATCTTCACCATCAGGTTGGTACGATATGGATACTGGGCTCTGTGGGTCCTGTGTGTCCTGTGGGCTCTGTGGGTCCTGTGTGTCCTGTGGGCTCTGTGGGTCCTGTGGGCTCTGTGGGCTCAGTGGGCTCTGTGGGTCCTGTGTGTCCTGTGGGCTCTGTGGGTCCTGTGTGTCCTGTGGGCTCTGTGGGTCCTGTGGGTCCTGCGGGCCCTGTGGGCCCTGTGGGTCCTGTGGGCCCTCCCCCAATGTCCTGAGGTACTAAGGATTGTAGCATGTATGTATAAGGCTCACTGTTGGGATCTTCACCATCAGGTTGGTACGATATGGATACTGGGCTCTGTGGGTCCTGTGTGTCCTGTGGGCTCTGTGGGTCCTGTGTGTCCTGTGGGCTCTGTGGGTCCTGTGGGCTCTGTGGGCTCAGTGGGCTCTGTGGGTCCTGTGGGCTCTGTGGGCTCAGTGGGCTCTGTGGGTCCTGTGGGCTCTGTGGGGTCTGTGTGTCCCGTGGGTCGTCCACTTGTGTTCTGAGGTACTCAAAGAATTGTAGCATGTTGTGTAAAGCGGCTCTAGAATCTCGGGATCCAATCGAGACTCGCGCCCAGCCCAGGTTGGTAGGAAGGTTTGGGATCCCGGGATCTGTAGCCCCTCCAATTTCGCATTGCGGCCTTTGAGTCGACTCATAAGTCACCTCATAAAACTTCACGCCCAGGTTGGTAGGACTTCTAGCATAAAATTTTACGCCCAGGCCAGGCTGGTAGGACTGGGATCCCGGGATCTGGAGCCCCTCCGATTGTGCATTGCGACCTTTGAGTCGACTCACAAGTCACCTCATAAAAATTTCACGCCCAGGCTGTTAGGATTAGGATCCCAGGACCTGGGGCCCCTTGGATTTCGCATTGCCCTGCTTTCTGTGATTTCTTGACGCTGTTCGGAGTTAGCCGATTAGAATCAGGACAGGGCTATATTCTTGAGGCTCCTCAAAAATAGAATCAGGACAGGGCTTCAGCTGACTTAGGCAATTGCTTTACCCTGATGTTCGCTAAGTGACCTTGTTCGGTTGTATTACACGCGCTTTTATTTTATTTTTTCTTTTTTTTCTTTCCTTTTCTTTTCTTCCATGTGCTTCTTCCGCTGTCTTTCCTGCAGGCTCTCTTGGCAGGAGCTTTAGCCGACATGCGCATTAACAGCAGCAGCAGCAGCAGCAACGGCAGCAGCGGCAGCGGCAGCGGCAACAGAAGCAGCAGTGTGGTCAGGAGCAGGGGGGAGGGCTTGAGGGACTTCTCATTTGCTGCGTTGATACATGAGGTGCCTAGAGCGCTTGTGCACCCTCCTATCTCCACCCCCTTGCATGCACATCCCACACACTCTCCACCCACACACCCTTTACCCACACACCCTTTACCCACACACCCTCTCCCCACACTCGCTCTCCCCACACACCCTCCCCCCCGTCGCATTCACATAATCGCGTTTGACATCATACGAGGGGGGCACTGGGGGCTGCTGCTGCACCAAATAGCATCTGCTGTGGTGCAGAGCGGTGCATTGTGCTCCTCTTGCTACTCCCTCGCCTGCTCCTGCCCCTCCGACTCTCCTGCTGCCGATCCCAGTGGCAGTCAGGGCTTGAATCCACCTCATTCTGCTGCTGCTGCTGCTGCTGCTGCTGCTGCTGCTGCTGGTTTTGAGGCGCCTCAAAACTACTCTCCTGCTGCTGATGCCAGTGGCATTCAGGGCTTCAATCCTGCTGATGCTTCTGGTGCTGCTGCTGCTGCTGCAGCTGCAGCTGGTCCTGTTTTCCCTCCTTCCTCTGCGATCGGTGTTCCATCTGCTCTTCCTCGCACCATTGCTGCTACTCCCTCTGCTCCATCCACTACTGCGCCAGCTACTGCTTCGTCTGCACCTCCCATACTACCCCCTCCTGGAAAGCCATCCACAGGCAGCACCATCCCTTCCCTCCACTCTTTCTCCTCCCCCTCTTCCCTCCTTTCCCCCCACCACTCCCCACACCATCTACACTCGTGCATCTCCATTAGACTCACTGGCATAACCTTCGAAACCATCAACCCGGCATCTGCCCCAGAAACCCCGGAAGTCCTGGCGGGCTTGATTTTCGGGCAGGTTGCGAATCGTCTCGGGCTGCCCGTTGCATACGAGGTGGTACAGGTGGCGCCAGAGGCCTTCCATCCGTCCATGGTGCGCGTGCAGCCGGGGGAGGAGGTGGTGGTGTGCTCGTTCTCGGGCCTCATGCATCTGCCAGATGACTCCGTGCTCAGGCACAACCCAAGGGATGCTGTGCTCAAGGTGAGTTGGTTAAGGGAAAATGGTACAGAGGGAGAAGGGAGGTGGATGTGCAGCCAGGGGAGGTGGTGGCGGTGTGCTCGTTTTCGGGCCTCATGCACCTCCCAGATGACTCCGTGCTCCGGCACAACCCAAGGGACGCTGTACTCAAGGTGGGTTGCTGTGCTGAAGGTAGGTTGCTGTGCTCAAGGTGGGTTGGTACAGGGCTAGATAGAAGGAGGTCGTGCAGCCGGGGGAGGAGGTGGTGGTGTGCTCGTTTACGGGACTCATGCACCTCCCAGATGATTCCGTGCTCAGGCATAATCCAAGGGATGCTGTACTCAAGGTGAGATGGTTAAGGGAAAATGGTACAGGGCTAGAGAGGAGGTGGCTGCACCTCCCAGATGAATCTGTGTCAAGGTATAACCCAAGGGATTCTGTTCTCATGATGGGTTCAAATGGTGTCGTTTTCAAGGTATGCCGGAGGCCTTCCATCCGTCCGTGATGCGAGTGCAGCAGGGAGAGTTTTGAGTCGACTCAGAGGTCACCTGGTGATGCGAGTGCAACAGGGAGAGGGTTGGTGGTGTGCTCGTTTTGGGCGTCATGCATCTGCCAGATGATTTCATGCTTCCCCCCCCCCTCCCCCCTCCCCCTTACCCCACCCTCCAACCCCCCCACTTGCTTCGTTCCCCCCCAGTGGATTCACAGCCTCAAGCCGTGCCTAGTCCTTCTGTCTGAGGTCGACGCCAGCCTCAACGGCCCCTTCTTCCTCCCGCGCTTTCGCGACCTCCTCCGCGTCATGCACCTCTCACTCGACATGATCGACTCCTCCCTCGGGCCACGCTGCCTCGGCACCAAGATATGGGAGGATGCAATATTTAGAGACCTGGTGAACTGTGTGGGGTGTGAGGGGTTGCAGAGGTGGAATAGGGCTGAGCGATTGGACCAATGGCAGGAGCGCATGTGGAGATTAGGGTTCGAGGAGGTGGTGATGGGGGGTGACACGCTGGCTGCTATGAGGGATGCCACGCAAGGAAGGGATTCCAGGTTTGAAGTGGTTACTGTGGGAAGTGCTGCTAGATTGATGTGGAAAGGAAGTCCCTTGTTGTCAGTTTCTGCATGGAGGTGACGTAAGATTAAAATGAGTTAAGTTACACATGCATACCGTATGTTTGGATTACGATCTACGTTGATTGTCCTTTGCACCTTTAGTCTATGTGCAGTGGTCAAGCCAATACAGTTTTTGTACTGCTCGGTTTGATGCCATTACCGAGGCATTCCGGGAAAATTTCTGCCGCGGACTGTCCACGAAACTTTTCATACTTTCGTGGACAAGCCCTACTTTCATGGACACCACATCGAAGTTTTGCTTCTCCTGTGGACTCCGTCAATACTTTCGTGGACTCCCGGCTTACTTCCATGGACACACCCATATTCGCAGTTAAAAAGGAGTATTCAGCAATGTACAAGTGATTACGGGCACAAAAATCGAGATACTCCAGAATATCTGTCCGTCGCAAGTAATCGCGAGCTACAGTGTCGGAAACCAGTTCTGAAACAGAATCTCGGAGCTTTTCTGGGAAGAGTTTGCAGCCGCACTCAAATATGCAGTGAATTTTCAAAAACAGGGTGTATTAGGGTCCGCGTGGTAAAAACACTTATTATTCAACTCAGAGCTACCCAACAAAACATAATATGCACGTGCTTGACGAGCCAGCATCAACCAGCAGTTGTTTTCTCCTTCATAATAAATAATTTCATTATTAGTAATTCTGTGAAGAAAAACACCTAAGAAATATATTTTTTAGAATCACTTGTTTTTATTTGCATTAGTATGTTTCCTGTTCAAACATAAAAAAAAAATTCCCAAAAACGTGAATGTAAAATAGTTAAATCATTTTCTCATCTATTATTATTTTACTATGTACCGAAATTTTAATAATAATACAATCAAGACGTGAAACCTTCCATTTATATAGTCATGTTCACCAAACGTTATTGGTATTCTGAGATTTCACATCTTAGTTGAAAATGCAAGCCAAGTACTAGTTGAAATATTTGTAAATGCCAGAATTCATGGTATTCCTGATTCTTGGTAGGCAGAGATTTTCAATGAGCTCTATTAATCTTGTAAGCGTAATATCTATCTTTATTCTACAACGTGATTTTTTTGTAGCGATATTTCACCAGGTCGGTCTGCTACACTTATCGTTCAACGAAAAGCGCTTCGTGACAGTCATTCAAATGAATTTTGAGGATCGCTTCAGAGTTTCTATAAACACGCGAAACAGCTAGCGGACTTGGTGGCTTGAAAATACTGTAGCTTGCGACTATTTGCGAGGGACTTGATTACGCCTAATTCTGCTTTTTTTCTCCTGTCAGCATCTGTACAGTTCTGTATGTTTTTTTTGTTTCAAACTCGCGTGTGTCCATGGAAGTAAGCCTGGAGTCCACGAAAGTATTGACGGAGTCCACGGGAGATGTGAAAGTTCGATGTGGTGTCCATGAAAGTAGGGCCTGTCCACGAAAGTATGAAAAGTTTCGTGGACAGTCCGCGGCAGCAATTTTCCCAGGCATTCCACTATTGAGGTTCCACAGACACGACAGTAGGCGATGGCGAAGCGATTACACGACGAGGCGAGCGATGCAGGGTTATTCCAAGGCTGGGAGTGTCCGCCTGGAGGGTGGCCGGAGAGGTGTTGCGGAAAGCGCGAAGGTTAATTACTGAAGGAAAGCAGGTAGCTACGGTAACAAACGAAGATCTAACGAAAATGAGTGAACAGTTCTGTACGGAAATGAGTCTCGTCAACTCTCGAACGAACCCAACGTGTCAGCTCAGCAAAGAACCCTAGTACACCTAGCCCGCGGTATTTTCACACCCAGTATTTTCTAGGGGTTGCCGCTGATAGGGTATTCACCCCCCGAAAGCAGCTCCTGAAGTCCAGATCCGAATACCCTTGAAAAACAACCAAAACTTGGGTTTCTGTACAAAACGTTTACTGCTCGATCTAGTGTTTCTCGAATCAGGAAACCCGACGTCAGCCTAGGCAGTGCTCAAAGTTTTTTCCCGCGTATATTCTGCCAAGCTTAGGCCGTAGGAACAAGGAGGTACTGTCTACGCACTCAGAAATGGTCAGGGTAGAAACAAAGGTTTTTTCTGCCATCAGTTTCAGGGTATGAAATTACCACGGGCTAAGTGTAGTCCCCCGCAACGCACCATCGTGGTCGGTGTGACTTCCCAAACCAACCAGTCCAGTCCACCTTCGCCTTGCTGCGCTGGTCGCACGAATTCTTCACCACATCTTCCCCGGTGCTGAGCTGTCACTGTCTCGACAGAAATCTTCGTGCGGGTGCCTGACCGCTCGTCGTGCCGCACAAACCCCCAGAGCACTTTCGTCGGGTTAGCACGTGGCGACCGACAGGAATTGGTAACCCTGAGCCACTCGAAACGACCGACCACTTTGCTGCGCTCTGACACAGCATCTGACGAGTCTACACCACCACGAGTCGAGGGCCGGTCAGCAGCACAACTGGCGTCGAGTCTCTGCACCGCACGCACACGCCACCATGCCTCGCCAGCTGGTCGCGCCGCGTTGACCGAAATGTTGATTCTCCAATTTTCACCTCGACACTCGAACCACCAAACCAACACCAATTTGCTCCTGCCGTTTCCTACGCTGCGCGCTCCCCTAGCAGTACGAGTGCCTCCATTATTACGACTGTCCAGTCCAGTCCAGTCTGAGCATCATCGGCCCTTCCTCTGATCACCTTTCATTCTGAGCCACGACTGTCATCGACAACGTCCAGCCAGAGAAGTTCCAACTTAAGAAGCATCACTGCAGAGATAAGCAGAGAAGGCGGCCGCTCTGGTGCGAAACTCCTCTCCTCCTTACGACCCGTGAAAGTCCATCTGGAAGTGACAGCTTCGTCCGCTTTTGTAGTATCGTGCGTATTACGTCTACAGTCGCGCAATCGGCGCCACGAGCTTGTTGGACCCCAGTTTCCGTAATTAAATAGCGTAGAAGCAGGGCAATCGTGAAGCAACGCGGATATTGCGATCATGGCCTCCGAAAGCGCGATCGTTCGGATGCGCGCAGCAGCGGAAGGAAATAAGTCGTCCGACGAAGAGTCTCCTATATCGCGCGTGGACGACGCGGTCGTCGCGAAGATTCTGCAGAAGCTTCGCGATCCCAAGGACGTTCGTTCCGCACTCTGCGTCTGCAAGGCCTGGCGACGCGTCTCTCCTATGGCCGTGCGCCACGTGTCCACGGTCTTCGATCCCGTCCAAGCGCACTCCACCCTCTTCTTGGCTGACGTCAGCAAACGCGCCTTTGTCTCGCGCCGCGATCCTTCCATCACTGGGAACTGGGCGGCGATCACAGCACCCGAGCTGACCAATAGCGTTCTTCCACGTGGCGACGAATCGCAGCTCTCTCGTGGCCTTTGGAGCTCCCCGAAGGAGTGGTCCCCGAGCCAGGTTCGGAAGCTGGTTCGGCAGGTGCCGAACCTACTGAGCGTCGGTTTGGCATGCCGGGCGGAACACCTGGGTCCGATCCTGCGCATCTTAGGAGGGGAGCGGGCATTGGTGGAGTGTGGATTAAAGCCGGGCGAGGGTGGTTTAAAGCCGGGCGAGGGTGGTTTAAAGCCGGGCGAGGGTGGTTTAAAGCCGGGCGAGGGTGGATTAAAGTCGCTTCGAGCGTGTACCTTGGAGGTGGTATCGCGACCCGACGCAAGGGGCACGGGCGGATTAGCGGAAGGACTGGAGAATATTGCGCGCGGCTGTCCTAGACTCCTGGCGTTGCACCTTCAAGGAAGGTTCTTCGTGCTGAGCGAACTCGATACCATCAGCAGCAGCAGCAGCAGCGGCGGCGGCGGAGGCGGCGGCGGAGGCGACGGCGGAGGCGGCGTAGGCGGCGGAGGCGTCAGTAGTGTCTCTCTTCCGAGTATCGTGGCGGCTCGCTGCCTTCCTCGCCTCACCAGCCTCGCTCTCCCGCTCACCACTCTTCCCAAAGCGTTTCTTTTAGCTAAGCGCCTCAAGTCCCTCTCCCTCTCACTCTCCCTTCTAGCTGAACCCCTCCTCCAATCAGGATCGCCCTTTTCGCATCTAACCTGCCTCGAGTCGCTTTCCCTCACGATCACTTATCACCCGCCGCCGCTTGATAGCCTATCGCCTGATAGCGTATCTCTTAGCGACCACGAGCGGCACGTATTGGCCGGGCTACAGCTGCCGTCGCCGCTACAGCTGCCGCTACATCCGAACTCAGCCGGTTCTTCTCCACACTCCCCTCCCGTCCTTTCGCCGTCCCTTTTCGCCGGCCTTGCTCCCTCGATAACTTCTCTCTTTTTCAAGCACCACGCGCCTAAAGGATTTGCTTATAACGAGGACGAGCGCGATCGCGAAGGGAGAAGGCAGCACCACGCCACGTCAGCAGTCATCCCCGAGTCGCTGTGGACGCTGACTCGCCTGCAGTCTCTGCTGCTGGATACTGGGTCGTGCTGTAGCGAGTGTGACTGTATCGTGTACTGCCACGTGGCGCAGATTAGCGGTCTGACGAGCCTCGAAGTCCTCGCGCCCCTGTCAGCCCCGCCTATCCACGCCCTGTCAGCACCTCCTATTCCGGGCAAGGAATCGAAGGGAGGAGAGAATTCCGGTCAACTGCCATCTACTGCCGCTGCCGCTGCTGCTGCTACTGCTCCTCCTGCTCGTTCTGCTGCCCCTACTGCAGCCGACGGTGCATCCGCTGCTGCTGGCTCTGCCGCTGCGTCGAGTGCAGCAGCTAGTGGCGCCACTCGCTGCCCCTTCTCCCACCCCACCCACCCCGCCTCTCCCTCCGCCCACTCTCACACTTCCATCCCCACAGCCAGTTCCCCGGTGCTTCCAGCTTTTGAGTCGACTCACAAGCACCCCACCTACCCTGCATCTCCCTCCATCCACTGCCACACTTCCACCCCCCCAGCCAGCCCCCCGGTGATCCCAGCACACTCCCCTCTCTTCTCGAGCTCCACACATTCCCCTGCACCCTCCATTCCACCTCACTCCCCTCTCGCCCCAAGGCCACCCCACTCCCCTCTTCCCTCCATCCCTCCACACTCCCCTCATTCCTCCCTCCTCTCTCACTCCCCTCTCGCCTCGCTCTCCTCTCTCCAGCTAGACGTGGCCTATCTCCTCCTACCCTCGTTTGGCGCACATTTACCTGCAGTCACGCGCCTCTCCCTCCACTCCATCCGCTTCTGTCACACCAGCTCCTGCCCCCCTGCGCTGCTCTCCTCCCTCTCCTCCTTCCCCTCCCTGCTCCACCTCTCGCTCTCCCTCTCCCCCTCCCTCCTCCCCAACCCTTCCCCACTCCCCCCTTCGCAAGCCCCCATGAACCAGCAGCCAATCTGCCCTCATTCTGCATCTCCCACTCCTCGCTCTGCCTATCCTATCGCTCACTCTGCATCTGCTCCCCAACTTTCACCCTCTCCGCCCCCATCTACTAGCCATGGGCCAGCAGCATCTCCGTCCCCTCTCTGCCACTGCCAACTTCTGCACATGCATAGGCACGTGATGGATAGGAGCCATCACCTGCAGCAGCAGCAGCATCGGTTATGTGAGCGGAATGGCGACTTGAGCAGCCAACAGCAGCACCAGCAGCAGCAGCAGCAATGCCCCATGGGCCATTGTGCACTGGAGCACCTCTGTTCGCTCACCATCACCATATGCAAGGGCGACAGCAACAACAGCGCCAGCAGCAGCAACAGCAACAGCAGCAGCAGCAGTAACAACGTAGTTGAGGTGCAAGCAGCAGCGTTGCTTGCGCTGCTGGCAAAACAGGCCCCCAATCTGAAATACCTCTCCCTCTCCCCACCTCTCCCACCCTTACCCGCTTCCTCCAACTATGATCCTGCTATCTCCACACCCTCCCCTCTCTCCCCTCTCTCCCCTCTCTCCCCTCTCTCCCCTCTCTCCCCTCTCTCCCCTCTCTCCCCTCTCTCCCCTCTCTCCCCTCTCCCTCCCCTCCCTCCCCTCCCCCATCTGCAAACGCTGCAGCTGAGCTCGCTGCCCTCCATGCAGCTCCCTCTCTTCCTCCGCCTCACATCCCTCCCTTGCCTCACTGACCTCATCATTGACAATGCTGCAGACGTGGCTGTAGACAGTGTGATTACTGACACAGTGAATGCAGCAGATGTGACTTTAGACTGTGTGACTGTTGAAGACGCTGCTCCACCTCTCACCCTTGGCCTGGCACCAATTTTCCAGCCCCCTCCTCCGCCTCCTCCACCCCTCACCCTTCGGCTTTGCAACATCCATGCCAACAGTAGCATCCTATCCTCACTCCACCTCATCCCCACCCTCCACACTCTCGTCCTCCCTCCTCTCTCTTGGCTCACCACCATCCCTCCCTCACTCGCCCTCTCCCCCTCCCTCTCCCTCATACGCGTTATAGACTGGAGCAACCTGTCAGATTTGCCAGAAGAGCTAGGCAACGCGTCTAGTGTACTGAAGGAGATTGAGATAAGGGGGGAGCATAGTTTGGGGTGCCTTTCATCAAGCTTGCAGGAAGTTGTTTGTTTCAAGTAATCACTGTAGATAGTGGTTAGGGTGCAACTAGCAGCTAATTTCTTCTCTTGATGTTATGTAGATACCATTTCAACTGGTCACTCAAACCTCTTCATGCTGGTAGAGGAAAAGTGTTACCCGTAGTTGATTCTGCACAGCTAAGAAGGAAAAAACAATGCATACTCAATACTTCACAGCACACCAAGAGACGGATAACTCTACAATTTGTGACAATTTAAATGTACAAAGTAGCGCCACGCAAGCACACAACACAACACGCACACATCAATCTGAAGACACCCAGAGAAACCTGCATATCAGAGAATAGAAATATCAGGAGAAAGAGCTGGCCGAGGCAGCAGCACCAGCAGCGCCGTCAGTAGAGCCACTGGCACCGTAAGACAAGAGTGAGGTGGCGACAGCACCTGAGCCTGATGCTTCACTGCTCACACTGAAACAACTGGGTTCCCTCACACTGTATCACTCTCCCCTTTCGGCCAGCATCAGGCCTGTAGCCATGGCCGGCGCCATGAGCACCAACATCCAGGGCAGTGCCTGCAGCAGCACCCTCTCTCCTGCCGTAACTCCCGCTCCTCCTTTCCCCCAACCAGCCGTTCTCAACATTGCATCACTCCCCCGCCTTGGCCAGCATCAGCCCTACAGCCATGGCCGGCACGATCAGCACCAACCACCCCTCTCCCCATAGCTTCCCAGCACACACATGTGCTTCCCAGCACACACATGTGCTTCCCAGCACACACATGTGCTTCCCTACATCGCCTTTCCTACTCAGCACACTTCTCCTCTCCTCCCATACATCATTGTGTCACTCTCCCCCCTTATCCAGCATCAGCCTTACAGCCATGGCCGGCGCCATGAGCACCAGCATCCATGCTACCTCGTCCTCTCACCTACCCCTCTCCCCACCCTCTCCCAACGTCAGCCCCCCTTGCATCACTCTCCCCCCTTACAATGGTGTCACTCTCCCCCCTTGGCCAGCATCAGCCCTATAGCCATGGCGGGCGCCATGAGCACCAGCATCCACGGCAGCGCCTGTAGCAGCACCCTCTCCTGCTTCGACTCCTCCTGCTTCCGCCCACTCAGAGTGTAGTTTCCGAAGCCGGATAGAAACATCTTATACATGTAGTCGTCTAATGACGACGGTCTTTCGCTCGAAGTTTGCTGCGTCTGCTGCTGCTTTGCGGGATTGTGCGAGTCGCCTTCGAACAGGGCCTGCGCGGCGCGTCTCTTAATATGGTGGTCCGCGCCGCGGAAGTGGCAGAGGGCTTTATAAAGGCGTCGCGCTTCGTCGTGCGCGCCGAGCTTCTCAAGGCAGGCGGCCTTTTGGAGGGAGGCTTCGCCGTGGTGATACGTGTCGTCCTCTGATTGGCCGAGCACCTTGTCGAAATGCGCTATGGCGGTAGTGTATTTCTCCTGTTACACCGTCATTAGCACGATCATGAAAGATCGAAAGAAAAAGCATAAATCGAAAGAAAAAGCATAAGTGAACGCAAGTACGAACAATATCAAGTTGTCAAACAGTGTGTTCGTTCGATGAAGAGACACAAGAGGCGAGTAATCTGCAGGTTGACGAGCATTCACGAGAGAGCATTCTCTTGCGGAATCGAAGCTCGTGCTCCAAGTGGGCTTTAAGTTTTGAGGCGTTCAAAGAACTCGAACATACCTGAGAGATCATGATCTTGCCGAATCGAAGCTCGTGGTCCAGGTGGGCTTTAAGCGCGGCCTTTTTCAACTGATCTTCCCTCGCCCGCGTCTGCTGCTCTATCTTCACTATCTCCTCCGCAATCAGCCGCTGCTTCTCCTCCTCGCCCATGTCCTGCAGGAGAAATCAACGCGTAAATGGATGAGACTCAAATGGGCTTTAAGCGCGACCTTCTTCACAATCTTCTGCTGTATCAGCCGCTGCTTCGCCTCCTCGCCCATGTCCTGCAGGAGAGATCCACGGGGGATAGGGGGAAAAGGAACGGAGAAACAAGAGACGAGCTGTCATGGAAATTAACCGTTTCCTGCCAACCCGCGCTCTTGTCTGCTACTCGATCTTCGCAATCTCCTGCGCAATCAGCCGCTGCTTCTCCGCCTCACCCATGTCCTGCAGGAGAAATCAACGGATCAAAGAATTTCCAATGGGCTTTAAGCGCGGCCTTCTTCGCCTCCTCGTCGAAGTCCTGCAAAATAGTTACAGGATAGTATGCGTAAAAAGAAGGGGAAAATTCGGGACATGGAAAAAAAACGCGAAGAACAAACCTGAAAAACAGCAGTTCCGTCAATCACTGTTGGCCAAGTGATAGAATGTGGAACACGTCAGGTGTGGTCAGTCGTGCAGAAATCTTTGTAAAAATCGACAGACGATTGGATTCCTTACGTGGGCGTGAGAATGGAAGCCATCTGCGACGGCTCGAGGAACGTCGAACGACTTGGCTCTGTGCCTTGGAGGGAAGGTGCCGTCACTCGGAAGCGAAGGAAAAGCGCCGTCGCTTGGTAGCGAACAGACCACTCTACGCCCTTGTTGCGCCGTCCTTGAAACATCGGCGCCGTTCTTAACCGAGTCTAATCTCCCAGGAACAAGCGCCTGCGTGAAACTGCGAAGTGGTAGAGCTTGGGTCCCCATGTGCGAATTCGCGAGAGTGGCGAAAAGACGTGGAAAACAATCCGACGCGCAAGAGTTCGAAGACCCTGTGGTGGATACGAGAGAGGCTACTGTTATTAACAACGAATGACAAAGGCTACTACTACACAAGAGAGTCGCGTGACTGGAGGAAAAAATGAAATAACTAAGCCAAGAGTCGTGTGGATGAAGCGGAGTTGACAGAACCAGATAACTGAGTACAACGAAACTGGGAAAAAGGGGGAACTGGGGAATGGAGAATGCGGATAAGCAGCGAAAACCGTAATGTTTTGACATCCGAACGCTGTGCAGTACGGTGCTGGTGCTTTTTTGGACGTTACAAAAACGTTTGACTTCGGTAGTCTATGTCAAGGCTTCCCCCCCCCCCAAAATAGAGAGGTGAAGGCTGGGGGAGCGGAAAACGGGAAACTTGAGAAAGCAGCAAAGCAGGTGTGGGCCCTGCTGTCATTGGGTACGCAAAGGTGAAGGCATCCCTCGTTATACTGTACGCCTCACTAACCAGCAGCGGGTTTCCCTGAAAAGAAATCTCGAGCTCCAACAAATCCATATACTGTATAAAACACACACATTGAATGAGTTCAATTCCTACCTCCAGCTCAGTGTATTCTGCATCAGGGCAGGCAAAAACAAAACAAATCGCATCAAAACTGATTGGTAAATCAAAGCAAGGGCGCGGGTTACCAACCAAAGGCAGGAGGCATCATCATCACATCAGGAAAAAGGCCAGGTTTGGGAGGGAAAGGCGAAAAGGTGGATATTCCGGTTTCGTTTGGTGGACCTCTCCGAGTCAGAAGTTTATGGCTCCAATGCCTAAAATGTGGAGATTGACGAATAAGAGAGGCGCTCGCTGCTGCGTTGTGTGCCTTGCTGGGCAGCATGCCAGGTTTGGAACCCGAAAGAGGACAAGATTCCCGTCATCCAAGCGCGGTCGACACGTCAGTGTCGGGCCGTGCTACCTGGCACACCAGTTGAGCTGACTCACCTCACCGGGGTTGAGGGTCCAAAAGGATATGTGACTCGTTCGCGGTATTTCTAAGGAATCCTGGTAGAGGTATCTAACAGGTGAGCACGGACCAATTTCTCAAACCTTGATATTAGTCATGCAATGGCTTTATTCACAAAATGAACGGACATGAAATGGTTAAGCTCCTATCTCAAAACCTGCTGAGCTGACGTTTAAAATCGCATATGAAGGTGTTCCCGTTTTATACCATTCCATCCACCCGAATTCAAACACTCGAATGCCACAATCTCAACATCACAAAACAATTCACATCTTCTCATAGCGTCTCACCCTTGTCTCTGCTGCCATCTCCTTCCCCATCCACACTCATACGCTCACCCTCCCCTGCATCTCCCTCCTCCTGCCCGTGTCCCACCGATCCCTCCATCTCACCCTCTCCACTCCCACCATCCCCATCCTCCTCTCCCTCTACTGCCTTCTCCTCACACTCCACTCGAAAGTCACCTCCCACTTCCACCATCATCTCTTCCTTCCCCCTCTCCTCTCCTGCATCAAACCCTTTTCCCTTCTCCCTCACCTCCTCCCTCTCCTCCTCCCTCCCCCCCTCCCTCCTCTCCTCCCTGCTTTCTTCCCTCGTGGGAGACACAGGACCAAAGGCAACAGGAGGGGGGTTATCCACCAGCCACTTACTCGCCTCCTCCTCTTCCATCTCCTCCCCTCCCTCCCGCCCTCTCTCACTCCCACCCCCTCCCTTACCCTCTCTCTTCTCCGCTGCACCACTCCCAGACACACCACCCTCCTCCTTTCCCTCATCTCTTTCCGTTTCTATGGCACCCCCCCTGCTGCCACCACTGCTCCCACCACTGCCACTGCCGCTAGCACTGTTGCTACCACTGCGAGTGGCACCACTACCCACAGCACCACTCCCCACCGCACCACTCCCCACCGCACCACTCCCCACCGCACCACTACCTACAATACCACCTGGAGCTGCCCCACTCCCCACTGCCCCATCTCGCGCTGCGTCAGTCACCACACTACCACCTCCCAGCTCCATAGCTGTCTCTTCCACCACCACCTCACGGAAAAACCCTGCAAACTCAGGCGAATGCGGCGCGATGTCAGGAGAACCAGGGGGAGCGACCCCCTCATCCGTCTCCATTGCTGCACCCCCCCCCCTTGCTGCGTCCTCCCCTGGGTCTTTCCCTGCGCCCCCCCCCTCTCCCCGCCCTTCCTTTCCTTCCCCTCCACCGTGTCCTGCTGGGTGCTCTTTCTCGCCTTCTCCCTTCCCCCCTGCTCTGCTTGCTGGGTCTTGGTGGGGGGAGGGGAGGATTCCGAAGGAGGAGGGAGGGAGGGAGGGGGGGAGGAGGAGGGGGCGTTGCGGTAGAGGCGGTGGAGGTGGGAGGGGGGGAGGGGGAGGGCAGGGAAAGGGTCCGTGGGGGGAGGGGCAGAGGAGGTCACTAGGAGGAGCTGCAGGGGGAAGGGGGGGAGGGGGAGAGGGGCAGAGAGAGGGGAGATTTTGGATGTGTTAGAATTTGTATATATACGCCTTAGTGCTAGGAGGGGGAGCGACCGGGGAGGGGGAGAGCGGGGAAATGGGCTGTGGGGGAGGAACGGAGGAGGTCACTAGGAGGAGCTGCAGGGGGAAGGGGGGGGGAAGAGGGGGAGGGAGAGGGGAGATGTTGGATGTGTTAGAATTTGTATATATATGCTTTAGTGCTAGGAGGGGGAGCGACCGGGGAGGGGGAGAGCGGGGAAATGGGCTGTGGGGGAGGAACGGAGGAGGTCACTAGGAGGAGCTGCAGGGGGAAGGGGGGGGAAGAGGGGGAGAGAGAGGGGAGATGTTGGATGTGTTAGAATTTGTATATATATGCTTTAGTGCTAGGAGGGGGAGCGACCGGGGAGGGGGAGAGCGGGGAAATGGGCTGTGGGGGAGGAACGGAGGAGGTCACTAGGAGGAGCTGCAGGGGGGGAGATAGAGGGGGAAAGGGAGAGAGGAGGGGAGATGTGGGGTGTTAGGGGAGGAGAAGGCAAAAGAGGTGCATGGCACGGATCGAAACTAACGCAGCAGGGAGGGAGAGAGAATGCCGCAACAAGGTGCAGGCATTGTGGCTGCAAAAAGGATTCACGGCAGTGGAGGAAAGGTGAGGGGAGGTAGGCTGAAAAAGAAAGCGCAACGATACAAGCCGCTGAGGGGTGGTAGGTTGACGAAACAAGTGACTGGCAAGGGTGGATCGGAAGGGTGGGAGGGAAGGGCCAATGGGCAGCGTGGGAGGGAAGGGCGAATGGGCAGTGTGGGTGGGAAGGGTGGGTTGGGAGTGATAGGTTGGGGAAGGGTGGGTTGGGAGTGATAGGTTGGGGAAGGGTGGTTTGGAAAGGGATGGGTTGGGGAAGGGTGGTTTGGAAAGGGATGGGTTGGGGAAGGGTGGTTTGGGAGTGATAGGTTGGGGAAAGGTGGTTTGGGAGTGATAGGTTGGGGAAGGTGGGTTGGGAGTGATAGGTTGGGGAAGGGTGGTTTGGAAAGGGATGGGTTGGGGAAGGGTGGTTTGGAAAGGGATGGGTTGGGGAAGGGTGGGCTGGAAAGGGCGGGAGGGGAAGAACGGACGGACCTTCTCGAGGGCAAAAGCCACTCGATTAAGATTGGTGTAGGTGGCTCGCGGATTAAGAAGCACCTGGGAGACGACAGGAGAATGGGCAGGTGCAAATGCAGCAGGAAAAGGGCAGGTGCAAATGCAGCAGGAAAGGGGCAGGTGCAAATGCAGCAGGAAAAGGGCAGGTGCAAATGCAGCAGGAAAACGGACAAATTACCACACAAAAGAGAGGTTTATAGCCAGCAAAGGGCAGGGCCGAAAAGAAATGAAAAGAACATCCCAAAAGCCTTTATACATTCCTCAACCTTCTCTGAGGTGACTTTTGAGGCACCTACCCAAGGCACCTTCCTCTTTGCCGCCTCTTCCTGTGCCCAACCAGTAAACCGAGCTCTGCGGGCGATATTTGAGGGGCGATTTCTAGGTGCCAAGCCAAAGCCAAAGATCAGCTTCACAAGCAGCAGAGGCCTGGCCTAGGACAAGGAGCAATCAAGGGACACCTAAAAAGAACTCTCTGTGCCGGTTTCCTTCTCCTGTGGCCGTTTCTCCTGTGCCCAAATAGTGCAGCGAGGGCTCTGCGGGTGCTATTTGTGGGTGTAGGATGACGGCCAATCAAGGGATACCTAAAGAAACTCTGTGCGCAGGCTTCTTTCTCCTGTGCCCAACCAGTGCAGCGAGGGCTCTGCCTGCCAGCAGGTGCTGTCTGTACGGCGAGTTCAAGCGGCCATGCAACGGGCAAGACAAGGCTCACAAGCGGCACAGGAAGGTACGCCAAGAACTCACTTTGTTTCTGAGTCGAATCAAAAGCGGTCACGAAACGGGCCGGACAAGGCTCACAAGCAGCACAGGAAGGTACGCCAAGCCAAGCACTCACTTTGTGAAAGCGCTCACCTCACAGATCCATTGGATGGTGAACGGCGGCCCGTCGTCTGTGAATGCATAGAGTGAGTTGGTGCAAGTGAACACCACTTGGGTGAGTTGGTGCAACGACTCAAACACCCACTTTGTAAAAGCGCTCACCTCACAGATCCGTTGGATGGTGAATGGCGCCCCCTCTGTGAATGCCTCAAGGTCTGTGCGTGGGGGGGGAGGGGAGGGGGTTTGGGGGAGGGGGGGGGGGACGAAGAGTGCAGCAGGAAAAAGTGGAGTGGGAGTAGTAGGCGTGCGATTGGTGGCGCAGCAGGCAGGCATGGAAGGCTGATTCAATGACACAGAGATAGAAGGGAGAGCAGGCATTTTTCCACCAGTACATGCTTGCCAGCACACACATGCCACATACAGGAGAGGATACGCTGGTTCATCTCACAAGCACACATGAGAGGTGCACAGCAGCGCACACATGAGAGGTGCACAGCAGCGCACACATGAGAGGTGCACAGCAGCGCACACATGAGAGGTGCACAGCAGCGCACACATGAGAGGTGCACAGCAGCACACACATGAGAGGTGCACAGCAGCGCACACATGAGAGGTGCACAGCAGCACACACATGAGAGGTGCACAGCAGCACACACATGAGAGGTGCACAGCAGCGCACACATGAGAGGTGCACAGCAGCACACACATGAGAGGTGCACAGCAGCGCACACATGAGAGGTGCACAGCAGCACACACATGAGAGGTGCACAGCAGCACACACATGAGAGGTGCACAGCAGCACACATGAGAGGTGCACAGCAGCACACACATGAGAGGTGCACAGCAGCACGCACATGAGAGGTGCACAGCAGCGCACACATGCCATGTCACGTACAGGAGAGGATGCGCTCGTTCATCTCTGCAAACGTCTCTCCTGAAGGCAGAGGACGAGGCGGGCCCACCCCTGCCACGCGCTCTGTCTCGTACTCCTCAAGGACCTGACGGGATGGAGGGTGGGAGGAGGAGTCGGAGGAAATGAGAAAGACTGTCCCTATCTCACACATGAGGTGGGCCCACCCCTGCCACGCGCTTTGTCTCGTACTCCTCTAGGACCGGAAGGGTCGAGAAGCGATGCAAGGAAGCGTGATCGACAGCATGAGGGGACGAGGGTGAGGCTGAGGCGCTGTCAGGGGCAAGAAGAGGAGGCGGGCCCGCCCCTGCCACGCGCTCTGTCTCGTGCTCCTCTAGGACCTGGAGGGAGGGAGGATGGAAGGAGGAGACAGAGGAAATGAGAAGCACTGTCCCTATCCAACACATGAGGAGGGCCCACCCCTGCCCCGCGCTCTGTCCCATACTCCTCTAAGACCTGAGAGGAGAATGGCGGAAACATGAAGAGGACTTCTGTAGCAGGGCGTTGAGAGGCGCAATGCGGGAGACGGAAGCAAGTTGGCCGAAGCGGGCCCACCCCTGCCACGCGCTCTGTCTCGCACTCCTCTCGGACCTTGAAGGTGGAGGGGAGTGTAGTTTGATAAAAAGAGGCGGGGCCACCCCTGCCACGCGCTCTGCCTTGTACTTCACTCGGACGTGGAGGGTGGAGGGGAGTGGCAGGAGGGCGCGGAAGGGAGACAAAGAAGAAACGCTCCCTTTGATAAGACGACGCAGAATGGAAGACACAGATGACTCATCCATGGGTAGTGGTGAGTGGAGTGTAATGTACTGTTACTGTTACTGCACTGTGTTGCCACATGCTGTGGTGCAAAGGTTGTCAGTGCAGTGCAGACACACACGACTCATCCATTGGTAGTGAATGGAGTGTAATTTACTGTTACTGTACTGTGCTGTGTCGCCAAGTGCTGCGGTGCTAAGGTTGACAATGCAGACAGCGAGTATCGGCACACACACACAGTCACCACGGAAGGTCAGAGCAGCCGTATGAGGCGACTTTGAGTCCACTCAAAAATCACATTGCAAAGGTTGTCAGTGCAGAGTCGAGACAGTGAGTATCGTATCGGCACACACACAGTCACCACAGAAGGTCAGAGCAGCCGCACCTGAGAGATGGTGAAGGCAGGCAGCTCAGTTCTCTCATGCACTCACTCCCAGTTGTGCCTGTGACTGGAGATACGTAGAGAGAAGGTGACCTTATCCACCTAGTCACCATCAAAGGGCAGAGCAGTAGCACCTGAGAGATGGTGAAGGCAAGCAGCTCTCTCATGCACTCCCAGTCGTGCCTGGACCACCAACGGGGGGAAAATAAACGCCAGGGGATGGAGGGGAGGGGAGGGAGGGTGAGAGAGAATGTGCTGCAAACGAGATGACTTTTGAGTTTGAGTCAACTGAGAGAGAATGAGAGAGAATGAGAGAGAATGAGAGAAAATGTGCTGCAAACATATTTGCCGGAGCTACACGTCACAGTCTGTTACCCTCCAGGTAGAATCCGTCACCCATCACACAAAATCCGTCTACAGTCATCAGACAAAATCCGTCAACTAACTGACAGACTCCATCACCCACCAGACGGAATCTGTCGCCCACAGACAGAATCCGTCGCCCACCAGACAGAATCCATCACCCACCAGACAGAATCCGTCGCCCACCTGACAGTGCCTGTGAGGGCAGTGACTTTAAGAATCGCCTTGACCTCTGATGACAGCTCCCTCTCACCACTGATTGACTGGCCAGGGTTTGACAGGCGCATAACAGAATCCGTCACCCGGCTAATAGAATCCGTCAGCTGACTAACAGAATCCGTCACCTGGCTAACAGAGTCCGTCACCAACCAGACAGAATGCGTCACCCACCAGACAGTGCCTGTCAGGGCAGTAACCTCCAGAATCGCCTTAAGCTCTGGCGAAAGCTCCCTTTCCCCTGGCGACCTGCCGGTGAGGCGTGGGATGGAACATGGGGGGAATGGGGAATTCTCCTCCCATGGGGGGAACACGTCGTTTGCCTTCACCTCCAGTTGCACTTCTCTCTCGCCTGGCGACCTGCAGGTGAGGGGTGGGATGGAATATGGCAAGAGCTAAGAATAAGAGAGAATTGGGGGTGCGGGGAATGGGGAAGAGTCTGCTTTTGAGTCGACTCAGGCTTTTGAGAATTCTAAAATCTCTCCTTGGGGATGCGGGGAATGGGGAAGCTTTTGAGGCGCCTAGCAGTCTCAGTTGGGGGTGCGGGGAATGGGGAAGTCTCCCTGGACTCTGCTTTTGAGGCGCCTCAACAGTCGACCTGCTGGTGACAGTTGAGATGACGACAGCAAGAACTGAGAATCAGAGAGGATTGGTTGGGGATGCGGGGATTGGGGATGCGGGGATTGGGGATGTGGGGATTGGGGATGCGGGGATTGGGGATGTGGGGATTGGGGATGCGGGGATTGGGGATGCGGGGATTGGGGATGTGGGGATTGGGGATGCGGGGATTGGGGATGTGGGGATTGGGGATGCGGGGATTGGGGATGTGGGGATTGGGGATGTGGGGATTGGGGATGTGGGGATTGGGGATGTGGGGATTGGGGATGCGGGGATTGGGGATGTGGGGATTGGGGATGTGGGGATTGGGGATGTGGGGATTGGGGATGTGGGGATTGGGGATGTGGGGATTGGGGATGCGGGGATTGAGAAAGGCCTCTCGCCTTGAGCTCTGATGATCGAACAGCTCGCTGTCGCCGGGCCATAAGCACGGGAAATTGAGACAGCGAATAAGAGGATTGGAAATGATGATTGCCTCGATCATGGACATGGGGCATGGACAGGTGGATGTTGTACGATACGTGGAGACTCGCTCAGTGAGAGCAGTCACCGAGAACGCTTGGCGCGGAAACGACGACTGCCTCGTTCACGCGCTAATGCGACTCGTACGGTGAAGCAATCGAGGTAATGATCGCTATAAACCACAATACTAGAGCATATTACATCGCAACCGTTGCGACGCAACGGTGCAGTGAGCGGTGGCGCAGGTTGGAGTATGCAAGGGTGATGGTCACAAGGCTAGACGCACATCGCAACGCGCCACATCGACCACAACAATCGCAACACGCATACTGAAACACACGCGACGCCACGCACCGGTCCCGGAATGCGGTGAGCGCTGCTGCCGCCGGCAGAGACGAAACTGCCATCGCCCTAAGACTGCTGTCGCCTAGATCGCTTCCCGCCCGCGATTGCTGCCTGTCTGAACTCTGCTACCCGCCTGCTACACTGCTATGGGTAGAGAAGCGCGAGCCCGGCCGATAGGCGAATTGACAACTACGTGTGATTCAGGCCCCGTGCTAGACTACAATCCCCTCAGCCTTCCTCGCTGGCGAAATCACCAGAAGCGTTGGGAAGTCCACCTCGTCCGCAAAATGGCGGGAAGCAGAAAGTGACCTTGGGAGTTGCGAGAGTGGTGGGCAGTGCCTCGCCAAGAGGAGCTCAGTACAATCTCGTTTCCGCTCTCCAAAGAAGATTCATTAATCTGTCCATATAAACACGTGAACATGAATGATCCAAGTGCAAGAATAAATGCAGCAAGGTGATTGCGAAGTGTTGCAAGTTATTTAATATTTAGTTACCGTAAATCAAACGAAGGCATCTGTTGAAGTATAATCGACAGAGTTTACTTATGCATTCCTGATATAAAACTTAGACTTTACTAGTAGCGCGATACGTCATATGGAAGGACGCGCGTGATGACGCTCTCAGTAGCGAGTCGACGCGTGAACAGTAGGTTCGCGCGTATAGTCACCGGAAGGGTCACATCATTCCCAGTCACACGAACAGTCACTAGTCATGTCACGCGAATAATCGCAATACACTATGAACAGGTACATCCGAATAAGTACTTCGTAGACGTACCGGTATTATCCATGATTATCATCCCTGTCATTTTGGACATTTCCAATACAAGGTGTAACGTCTTCCGCTGACTTTGCTCGTGGTTCCACCAACTCTAGATCATGGTTCACCTCTACAGCATTCAACACAGGTCGAAGTACTCTACTGCCATGGCCCACCACCACGCTGTGAAAAACAAAACAGCAGGCGATGAAGCCTTCACAGCCGTGCCCACAACATGCGGTGCTAGCAGGGAAAGCCCCGGCACCATCACCTCCCTGGCTTGCACCGCCCCAAAACCCGACAGCTTGATGGCACCTGTGATCCATCTGCCCACAAGCCCTGACAGCCGTGCCCATGCTACCTAAAGCAATGTTCTTCAAGCCTTCACCGCCGTGCCCATGACATGCGGTGCTAGCAGGGACAGTCCCGGCACCATCACCTCCCTGGCTTGCACTGCTCCAAACCCCGACAGCTTGATGGCAGTGAGCGGGCTGCGAGTGAGGTGGCACCCATCAGCCAGTGCCGCCTGTAGGGGGTCGAGTATTCGCTGCCAGGTGTGCAGAGAGGTGCCCTGCGGTGCTGCCACGTGCTCCAGGAAGTAGTAGCTGGGCGGTTGAAAACACCATAAAACGGATAAGAAGGGGGAAGAAGGGGTAGAGATAGGAGACGAAACAGGATGCAGGTGTCTCGTGTCTGTCACGAATGGTGCTTTCTGGTTATTTTTCCCACCCAAGTTTTCTCCAACTCCCGCTCCGCAGCTTGCTTTTATTGCAGCACACGCCTTGCCTCATATCACAATGCCTTGTCCGCTCGGCCAATCACTTGAGGGCTGACGAGCCACAGGCCTGGCAGCATGACCTCCCTGGCTTGCACTGCAGTCTCAGGCACCTTTAACCACCGTCCTCCATTAGAAAAAGGTTAGAAACACAACGCCTTGTCGGCTCGGCCAATCACGTGAGGGCTGATGAGCCACAGGCCTGGCAGCATGACCTCCCTGGCTTGCACTGCAGCGAAGCCAGACAGCTTGATGGCTGGCAGGGGATCGCGCGTGATGTGGCACCCGTCGTATAGGAGGGGCTGTAGGGGGTCTAGGATGGTCTGCCAGCGGTGCAGAGCGGTGCCGCGCGGCGCTGCTACATGCTCCAGGAAGTAGTAGCTGGGAGGGGAAGGGTGGGACAAGGGGGTGAGAATAGAGAAGGGAGAAAGAGAGAAGAAAAGAAGAGAGGAGAAAGAAGAAGTGGAGAGGAGAGAGAAGGAGAAAGTGGAGAAGAGAGAGAAAGAAGAAGTGGAGAAGAGAGAGAAGCTTTTGACCAGGGCGCCTCACCTCCCCCCAGGCTTGAGGATCCTTTTGATTTCGCTGACGCACTGCCTGACGTCAGCAACCGAGCACATCACCAGGGAGCACACTGCCACGTCAGCACATCCGTCGTCCAATGGGAGAGCTTCCCCCACCCCTTGCAGGAATCGGAACTGATTTCCCGCCAACCCTGATGCTGCTGCCGACGCCTCTGCATAAGGCTGCATGGAGGGGTTCGGATCTACACCCACTATCTCAAAAGCTGGAGCGGATTGTGTCTGTAACGAGGATGAAATATTTGGAGAAGATTCTGAACTCGGGGTGTAGAAGCGGAAGTTGGGGCCTGCTCCCACACCGATCTCCACCACTCTGAAAACCCCTTCCTTCCCAGAAACTCCCATCCCCTCTGCTGAACTTTCTCCTCCTCCCCCTCCCCCTCCTCCCGCTCCTCCTGCTGCTGCTATTCTTCCAATTCCCGCCCTAAGAGGCTCGAACAGGGCTGTCTTATACCCCTCCACGCTCTCCTCGTACTCTTTCATCCCGGTCGCCATCATCCACGCGAACAGCTCCTCCTGCCACCGCCATTTCCCGCCCCGTATCGCCGCCAGCGCCGCTTGCGCCGCCTCCGCCGTCTGCGCGGAGGCGGAAGCGGCTGAAGAGGCGGAGTCGGCTGCGTTTGCGGGGAGCGCGGAGGCGGAGAGGAGGAGAGATGCGGAGATGAGTGCGCGGCGGGAGCAGATGGCGCAAGGGCAGGAGAGGGGCGCGGGGGGGAGAGGGGAGGGGGGAGGGTGGGCGGAGGACAGGTGCGCGGACGGGTCGGTTGTTGCTGACTGGATGGATGATGGTAGTGAATGTGCTTTTATCGAAACGGGATGTACAGGAGCTTGTTGACTGCTGAGGCTGCTTCGGTACTTGGAACGACGGGTTTGGTTCGGATGCCGAGCCTGAATCGAGACGGCCGGAAGGGAACACCCGCCATGCCTCGTTATTAGGCTCGCTAGAAGGTTCGGGGTTCCGAGCCTCGCAGCGAGGTTCGGCAGAGAAGGCATCGAAGGCCTCTCTAGTGGCATGCCGCGGAGCGACGAGGCGGAAAGTTGTGATCGGGGCGGGGGTGATCGAAGGGGACACGCGGAGAGAAAAGGGCGGGACGAAATGGATGAGGGCCTCATCGCAACGCAAGGAACGGACGGGCGGCACAGCGCCATTTGCGGCGAGTCTCGAACCCCCCAAAAATGTATTTGAATGGGGAGATGTGATGAATGCGAACCAGCAGAAATGCCCGAGAAGAACTGGGAAATTGAAATGAGGGCAGGTCCCCACTCCCAAGACTACGTCCCCCGTACATTTTATCTGGTCAAACTGGGTTCCTCAAGGTTCGAAAACCGGTTTCTACCTTCTCGTACCGTGCACCACCGCATGCATTGCGATCAGGGGCCATGCTCTCGGGATCTGCTCAGAAGGCGTACGCGTCTTGAGCTGACGCTAGATCCGTGGAGTGAAACTTTGAAACTGCGCATTGTTTCCTGTATGACCCAAATCCGTATAATACACAAAAATGAACTACAGCATCAGAATGGTCTTGCGTTTCGACCCAAGCCGAGCCTAAGTCCAGGCCTGCCGGACCTCCGCCTTCGGTCAGTGAGAGCGTCAAGCAGGCACAGCAATGCGCCGTCTATTGCATCGGCTGCTCTCGACAGGTGCTCTGCATTCATCTCCTCCCGTTGGCCGAGCTCTCGCAAAAGACTCGATGCCGCTGCTGCTGTGCACGTCTTGTCTTCAGCTGGTTGGGGCCTGGATTGTAAATTCAGGAAATATGGTGAAGGCAAGAAAACTACATAAAAAATTCAACGATTGCCAGCATTTTTTTGGTACAGAGCAGGTGCATGGATGTGTTCACACAAGTGCTAGTTGTTGCCAATACGGTAATGAAAAGGAAAGGGAACGGGAAAGCACTTGATTGCAGCAAAAGGTTACCCCTGAAAATGTAGGTGGAAGCAGTGGAAAATCACCTGAAGGCAAGTAGGCAGCGGTTGCAAGGAAAGGAAAGGCATGTTCGTGGCATCCCATGTGGTGCATATTTTTTAGGCGCCTCAAAAATACACTTGAAGGCAAGTAGGCATCACCTGAGGCCGTGCATGACTGATGGCTGAGGCGGTTGCAAGGAGAGAAACGGCAGGTCTGTCCCATCCCATGCTGCATGTGCTGCTTCCTGTGGTGTGAAACATACGGGTGGTGTTAGGTCACACATGTTCCGCATGCATGTAACGAGTTGTGTGAAGATAGGACGAATACACATAGTATGTGCATATCATGCATCAATATCGTGTACATACAATGTGCTCTTGTGGTTATGTGATGTGCACGCACACAAGATGTGTACTTGCACTACCAGCAACTCCCACAAAAACCCACTCCCAGCAACTCCCACAAAAACCCACTCCCAGCAACTCCCACCGTACCCAACTCCCAAAAACTCCCACCGTACCCTACTCCCAACAACTCCCACCGTACACCACTCCCAACAACTCCCACCGTACACCACTCCCAACAACTCCCACCGCACACCACTTCCAGCAATGTCTCACCTTGAGCCGTGCGATCATGGCCTTGGAGTTGCTCCACGTGCCGTCAACTGCCAGTGACACCATTCACTGCCAAGCCCACTATTGTTAACTCTGTAAGCCAGCTGTACAATTCTCTCACCTTGAGCCGGGCAATGGCCTTGGAGTTGCTCCACGTGCCGTCAATAAGAATGAAGTGAAAGGGGTGAAGGAAAGATGACGATGATGATGATGCGGTATGTGCTGCAGTGTGCAGTGTGCAGAGTGCAGTGTGCGCCGCTGCTATTTCCAGTGCTGCGTGTCATTACCATTACCATCAGCTTTTGAGTCGACTCAAAGGCGCGTCATTACCCTTACCATCAGCGGCTCACCTTGAGCCGTGCAATCATCGCCTTGGAGTTGCTCCACGTGCCGTCGATCAAAATGAAGTGAAGCGAGGATGACGACGGCGACGCTGCTGCAGGCGCTGCACTGCCGCTCGCCCCTGATTCCACCGATGCACTCCCACTCGCCATTGCCTCTCCTGCTGCTGCCTCTGCTGCTCCTGCTGCTGCCTCTGCTGCTCCTGCTGCTGCCTCAGTTGCGGCTGCTGCTGCTGCTGCTGCTACCTCTGCTGCCGCCCCCAAAGCGGCAGCAGTATTAGCACTACCAGAGGCAACATTGGCAGTGCCATGACAAGTCTCAATGTGCCTCTGTCTCTTACTCGCCGGGGACGAAAAGAAGGAGAAGGAGGAGGGTAGGCGCATGGTTGGCACAGTGGCAGGGGGGGGAGTGGAGGCTGGGTACACGCACCACACAGAGCTGGGACCTGTTGATGGTGGTTGGTGGGGGGAGGGATGCAGTGGTGGGGCAATCTGATTACATGCCAGCGGTGGGTACACGCACCCCACAACACCAGTAGCCAAACATGCGTGCACGCACACACGCGCACACAGACGCACACATGCGCACACATGCGCACACGGACGCACACGCACGTACATCCACACCCACACCCACCCACCCACACACATCAACCACAGACACACACCCGCCCACGTGCACACACACACACACACACACACACACACACACACACACACACACACACACACACACACACACACACACACACACACACACCCACACACACCCCCGCAACCCCACACACACCCCCGCAACCTCACACACACCCACCGACACACACACACACCCACACACCCACACACACACCCACACACACACACACACCCACACACACACCCACCCACACACCCACACCCACCCACACACCCACCCACACACAAACACCCACACCCACACCCACACACACACCCACACACAGCCTCTGCTCCCCAGCAGCCGTGTTGCTGCAGCGGGTAAACACCCATCACCCCTACTCGTTTCAGTTCGTCCCTCATGCGCTCCCCATGCGCTCCCCATGCGCTCCACATGCGCTCCCCATGCGCTCCTCCTCATGCGCGTTGATCCCAAACACACACAGCCGAGCGCTCACAGCCAAGAATTCTGCCCTCCCAGCGCCTGCCACAAGGGCTTGTTGCCTTCTGGCCACAGGAGCTTGTTTCAATCCATCTCACCTGCTCGTTTCAGCTCATCCCGCATGCGCTCCTCACGTGCATTCATCCCAAACACGCACAGCGGAGCAGCCTCGCCCCACAGCCCCTGTGCTGCGTGGGAAAACGGCCATCTCATCTGCTCGTTTCAGCTTGCCCCACATGCGCTCTTCACGTGCCTTGATGCCAAACACGCACAGCCGGGCAGTCTTCGCCCCCAACACTTGCCACACGATCCCCTTCCCATTCTTGCTTCAGCCAATCGCACCTGCTCGCGTCAGCTCGTCCCACATGCGCTCCTCATGGGCGTTGATGCCAAACACGCACAGCCTTGCAGCGTCTCCGCCGAGCACCTGCCACAGGAGCTTCCCCGTGTTGTTGCGCCGCAGAAAGTCCTGATGGCGTGCGAGGGGCGGGGAGATAAGGGGAAAGGGGGGGGGGGGGGGGATGAATGAAAGTCAGCAAGCACTCAAACTCAGCTTCCTCTCCCCCCAGCACCTGCAAGGGGAGCTTGCCTGCGTTGTTGCGCCACACGGAAAGTGCTGAAGGCGTGCGAGGGGTAGGGAGAGACGGGGAGAGGGGGAGGGGGGGAGGGGGGGAGGGTGGTATGAAATTCAGCGAGCGCTCAAAGACTCAGCACCCTCTCCCCTCCCCCCAGCACCTGCCAGGGGAGCTAGCCCGCGCTATTGCGACGCACAGGGAAGTCGTGAGTTGGAGAGGAGGTGAAGTGGTCCGTACAGGCAATTTCCTCACCAGGGGGCGATCAGAGGGCCCCTGAGCATTTGGCGAACGTCAATGATCTTACAACGAGTACAGAGATCCACCTTAGGGTGCATGTAGGGTCAGATCACACTGCTGCTTAGCAAAAACAGTAGTGGCACTGCGCACACAGAGATCGTCTCATAACGAGCACCACAACCCACCTTGTGGTGGATGTAGAGCCAACTAACCACGTTAATGTGCATGCGTGAAACAAATAGCGCAATACAATCGTCCTATGAATAAAGGGTGCAAGAAACTCACCTTAGGTTGCATGCAGAGCCAGATCACAACGAAATTCTTACAGGCGCAGACACCAACGCACACAGGAACGCACCTTGGGGTGCATGTAGAGCCAAATCTCCACGTTGATCAGTGAAAACAGTAGAGGCACCTTGTTCGTACACTGAATGGACAACTACGGCCTTATAACGAGTAAAGGAACCCACCTTGGGGTGCATGTAGAGCCAAATAACCACGTTTTTCAGCAGAGCGGGGTTGGGAGACACCTCATCACACGTGCAGTCCTCCCTTGGTAGCCAACACTGCAGGCATCAGAGGGGTGATGGACGATACAGCCAGGTCACAGAGCGAGAGTGCAGGAACTGACTCAGGGCAGACCTGGCAGTGGCTCCTCATAACCCTGAATGGTCAGGTTGAGAGGTGTTGAGATGGATACACCTCATTAATCTTGCCGTCTGCTTGTGGCAGCCAGCACTGCCTGCGTGGGAGCGGAGGGTGATGGGAGATCAAGTCAGTCAGGTCAAGTCACAGAGAGCCACAGGGAGAGAGAGTGCAGATACGGATCAAGGTCGACCTTCGGGGTTGGGAGACACCTCATGGCACGTGCAGTGTGCTCGTGGCAGCCAGCACTACAGGCAGGAACGTGAGACCATCCATCACTACAGACTGCACGTGCCATGAGATGCGAGGGGCGATGGATCACATTCCTTCCTGCAGTGCCTGGTGGCGAGGCGATGTATGATCCACGAATGTGGCTGTATGATCATACAGTCGGTTTTTGTGGGAGTTTTGAGGAGGCAGGGATTGGGCGACACCGCAGCAGCGCATGTGCAGTCCGCTCACGTGCAGTCGACCCTTGGTGCCTGAAGGAGGTTTGGAGCATTGAGGGGATACGATACGATAGAGAGAGAGAGAGAGTTGACTTTTGAGTCGACTCAAAAGTCATCCCTTGGTGCCTGAAGGAGGTTTGGAGCATTGAGGGGATACGATATGATAGAGAGAGAGAGAGTTGACTTTTGAGTCGACTCAAAAGTCATCCCTTGGTGCCTGAAGGAGGTTTGGAGCATTGAGGGGATACGATACGATAGAGAGAGAGAGAGTTGACTTTTGAGTCGACTCAAAAGTCATCCCTTGGTGCCTGAAGGAGGTTTGGAGCATTGAGGGGATACGATACGATAGAGAGAGAGAGAGTTGACTTTTGAGTCGACTCAAAAGTCATCCCTTGGTGCCTGAAGGAGGTTTGGAGCATTGAGGGGATACGATACGATAGAGAGAGAGAGAGTTGACTTTTGAGTCGACTCAAAAGTCATCCCTTGGTGCCTGAAGGAGGTTTGGAGCATTGAGGGGATACGATACGATACGATAGAGAGAGAGTTGACTTTTGAGTCGACTCAAAAGTCATCCCTTGGTGCCTGAAGGAGGTTTGGAGCATTGAGGGGATACGATAGAGAGGGCGTGTAGATAGACAGCAGAGGCTGCCACGTTCCTGCCTGCAGAGAGTGTGTTGGGGGACAGCTCAGTGCACTGAAATCAGCGTCCCGCACGCCCCTCTGTATGCTGTGATTCGATTGACCGCCATCTGCTGCGCAGCAAAGGCTTCAGCTCACTCCCCCCCTTAGAGACAACTGAGAGCACATCAATCACCACCACACACCCACCATCACCGCACCCATCAACACACGCACCTCTCTGCACGCCCCTCTGTACACCATCCCCATGCACGCCCCTCCGTGCCCTCATCAGACTGCAAGTTGCAACCACCACCCTACACCGACCGACTCACCCACCCGCCCGCCCTCCCACCTGTCTGCCCGCCGTGATGCGCTTCATGGCCATCTACCGCGCAGCAAATGCAGAGGCACCTAAGTTCACACTAATGACCACTGCGCCCACCCACCTGTCTGCACGCCCCTCTGTACGCCGTGATGAGCTTGACCGCCATCTGCCGGGCAGCAAAGGCGCGCAGACACCCCTCCCCGTCCACCCTCTTCCTCTCAGGGTTCAGGTATGCCGTGCGGAACCACGCCTCGATTGCCTCTGCTCCTGGGCTCTGGTCAAGTCAAGGGGGGGAAGGGGGGGGAAGGGGGGAGAAAGGGGAGAGGGGGTCAAAAGCACGCAGACAGCCCCACCTCCCCGTCCGCCCGCTTCCTGTCAGGGTTCAGGCAGGCCGTGCGGAACCACGCGTGGATGGCTTCCGCTCCTGGGCTGTGGTGGGTGAGGGGACGATCGGGGAAGGGAGTGGGGAATGTGGAACCATCCTGGGTGATGAGCCACTGCCCTCTGCTGGCCTTTCAGATCGGCGCAGAACACCCCTTCCCGGCCTTTCAGATCGGGCTGTGAAGGAGGGTGGGGAGGGTCGGAAAAGGCAAGGGGGAAGGGGGGTAGTGGGGGTGGTGGCCTTACCAAGGCGAGCAGAGCAGACACCCCTCCCCCTCTGCCTTCTTCCTGTCAGGGTTCAGGTATGCAGCGCGGAGCCACGCCTCAATGGCCTCTGCTCCTGGGCTGTGAAGGTGAGGGGAGAGTTGAGCACGGGACGAGGGGAACAGGGTGATCACATGAGACATGAGACATGAGACATGAGACATGAGACATGAGACATTAGACATGAGACATTAGACATGAGACAGTAGACATGAGACATGAGACATGAGACATGAGACATGAGACATGAGACATGAGACATGAGACATGAGACATGAGACATGAGACATGAGACATGAGACATGAGACATCGGACATGAGACATCAGACATCAGACACGAGACATCAGACATGAGAAACGCCCTCTTCCCGCTGCAGACCCCCGGGAGGGACGGAGGGAGGGGGGGGAGGTGGGGTCTAGTTTGAGGCGCCTCAAAACTAGACTCCTCTGAGATGGGGCTCAGGTAAGTGGTGTTAAGTGAGAGGGGAGTGAGAAGGGGGGGAGGGGGGAGAGGGAGGGGGGCTTTAAGTGATCCCAGGAGTCAGGTATGCGGTACGGACCCATTTTTCCATGGCTGCTGATGCTCGGCCGCGGAGGGATGGGAAGGGTTTGGCTAGGAACGTCTTATCAGAGGTATAGGTATGCTGTGTGGAATCTACACTCTACTGCTGCTGCTGCCGCTGCTGCTGCTGCCGCTGCTGCACCTACCACGCGGAGGAGGGGAAGTGGGAAGGAAGAAAGAAGAAAGGGTGATGAGGAACACTCGTCGTTGGCCTACCGAGCGTAGAGTGGGGGAGAGAGGAAAAAGGGAGGGAAGAAGAGCGAGAGGGAGAGAGATAGGGAAGTAGAGAGAGAGAGTGCAAGGGGGAGAGAGGAGGGGGCGAAATGAGGAGGGAGAGGGAGAGAGAGAGAGAGAGAGAGAGAGAGAGAGAGAGAGAGAGAGAGAGAGAGAGAGAGAGAGAGAGAGAGAGAGAGTGAGAGAGAGAGAGAGAGAGAGAGAGAGAGAGTTACATTATGAGAGAAAACCATCCGTACCTCGTCCAAGTACCCATCATCCTCGTCCTCTCCCAGCTCCACTTCCCCCCCTTGCCCTCCACTCCTCTCCCCCTCCCTCTCCTCCCCTTCTCTCCTCTCCCCCCCACTCTTAGCCCCCACCTCTCGCCCTTCTCGCTCCTTCATCTCCCCTCCCACTTTCCCCTCCTCCCCCCTCACTCCCTCCTCCGCTCTCACTCCCTGCCCCCCTCTCATTCTCTCCTCTATCTCCAATAACTCCCCCATTATCTGCCTTTGAGGAGCCTGGAAACCACCTTCCTCCCCCCCTCGCATCCTCTCCTCTATCTCCACCACCTCCCCCATAATCCGCACCACCAGGGGGTCCAGCCCTCCCCCCATCCACGGCAGCTCGGCGCGCAGCAGCGCTTCCAGGTGCCGCCTCCGCGCGCCCATCGCGGAGGGCGCGCCACTTGCGGGGGGCGCGCTTATTGGGGGAGTTGCGCCCACTGCGAGAGACTCGTTCGACCCATTTGTTTCATGTAGCTCCTCCGCCTCTCTTAACCCCCTTATCAAACCCTCTCGAGCCCTTGAATCTGGAGCCGCTGTTTTTCCCAACCCTTCAGCCCCTCTTAAACCCTGATCCGCCCTTGAAACCTCGCCCAAAGCGGCTCCAGTCTGCTGAGTCAGCAATGACTGCATCGAGCTGGCAAACGCCCTATTTTCGCTGGCGCTTAAGCCGGATGACGTGGACGCGATGACGTGGCCAGTTGCGGGTGTGGGGCTTTGACGGGTTGTGAGCCCACTACTAGCGGAGTGTAGAGGTCTAACGCGCCGCGTGGATGAGTCTGTAACGAAGCAAGCTCTTGTCGCGGACGTTTTCGGGACAAAGTTGGCCGTGGGGAGAACGCGGTTGGTAGCGCGGCTGGATGAGAATGGACGGCTGAGATTGCTCGTCGCAGCCCTGATCATCAGCAGGGCTCGACGCTGCGAGGCTCCCGAGTCGCTTAGACCTGTACGCGATAAGAGACGCGCGCACAAGCGCATAGTGCGCAATCGACCAGGAGATGCAGTGACGAGAGAAGGGGGATACGAATGGGAGGGCTATCTGCACTGCGAGTTGCCTGCAGATGGTGGGGTGGGGTGGTGTGGCGGGTTGGGGGGTGCTTGGGTCATGGGCCCGTGGCTCGCTGACGCAAATGAGAATATTACCCACTTAGAGGACACCCTGATACAAGTAAAGCTACTAAATGTACTGGATGGCATAGACATATCTGTATGGGACTATTTGACAAGTTGACCAAGAGCTTAGCCATTGCATTGTCAGTCAATAATGCATCCTTTTACTAATAAAATCTGGGCACATCTGTCTCTACAAGACTTTCTCAACTTGATTTCCACTTTTGTGACAATCCGAATTGTAATATGATTTAAAGATGCGCAAAAATGTTACGATTGCGAGAGAAAATTGACTAGGAAGAGTGTTATCCTCCCTAATAGCTGACCTAGCTAGGTGATATAAACGTAATTAACCTAACTAGATATATATATATATATATATATGCATGTATATATACTTATTGATACACCCCCTAGCCTAGGTAGAGGCATCGTTTAACAAACCAGGGCAGCACTACGATTCTGGCCTCTGGTGGATGTAATAAAGCAACTCAGTGCACCATTACTAGTCTGACCACTGAGACAAAGACCACAAGGCCAGTCAGCAAGTATAGCAAGACAAGTTGCTATAAAACATGAAGTACAAGCCGGTAAAGCATAGATCAGGATACAAGCATAGACTAGACCAAGTTGACTACTGATCCGCTGATAGTCACGAGACGGAAGTGCCTTTGTGAAGAAATCAATAGTGTTGGCCTCTGAGGCCAACTTTACTACACGAGCCAGACCGCAACGCTGCAACTCAGGCAGCATGACATAACGCAGCTGGATGTGCTTAACCCAGCCCTCAAGTCGAGCCTCCTGACATAGGTAAATCATGGCCCCGTTGTCAGCAAAAAGGACCAGGGCAGACCTAGGCTGCTCGCCTAAGTCGGTGAGCAAGAATGTCAGCCAACGGAGCTCATGAGCGGCCATGGCACCAGCGTAAATCTCTGCCTCACAACTGGACTGAGCTACAGACGATGACCTAGTGGACCTCCACGAGACTGCACCAGCACCAAGACTAAAACAATAGCCCTATGAGGACCTGAGCGTCTCTAAGTCATCAACCCACGGCGCGTCTGTGTCTTCAGTGAGCACCACTGACTCCCGTCCTCCTAGTACAAGCCCCAGTCCTGATGTACTCGCCAAATACCGCAGTACCCTCTTGGTAGCCGACCAGTGGACTGGTTGGTGCCTGCCCGTCACAACAAAGTGAGCAAGGATACTGAGAGGGTACACTAGATCTGATCGAGTGCACTTAATCAAGTACATAAGGCACCCCACGAGCTCTGCGTATGGACCACGGGGCTCAGCCAACTCAGTTGGAATAGGAGCAGAGAGCTTATGATCCACATGCAGAAGGGTGGGCTATGCTGAGGATAGCTGGAGATCGAACCTCAGAAGGATCTGCTGCACCATATGGGACTGGGAGAGTGCGATTGTGTATGCGGCACGGTCACAACAGATCTCCAAGCCGAGATAGCACCGCAGCTCCCCCAAGTCAGTGCAAGTGTGCGTCCTAAGTAGCCCAGCCTTCACTGAGGCCAGTGTGTCTCTGTCTGGGGTAGCAAAGATTAGTGGGTCTACGTACATTAGGATGTAAAACGGGTTTTGACTAGTACGGACAAGGAGCGAGGGGTCAGAAGAAGACGAGAAGAATAGCAAAGCAACAAGTGTGGTGCGGAGCGTGTCCTGTCACTCACGGGGTGCCTGACATAGACCATAGATAAGGTGGCACACGCTCTACTGGGTCCCAATTAGGAAGGACCTAGAGAATCCTAGTGGGTGTCTGAGGTAGATCTGATCGTGCAGACTACCCTGCAGAAAGGCTGTGGAGAAGTCCAGAAAGTAGAGCTCGTAGTTGCGCTGCGCGGCTAGGTGAAGGAGCACCCGAAGAGTTGTCATCTTCGTGGTAGGGGAGAAGGTATGGAAGAAGTCCACACCCTCCCACTGATTGAAGCCTCTACCTACGTAGCGCGCCTCTCTAGGTGCGTGCTTCACCCTGTAGATCCACATGCCATCGACCCCGTTCACCCCAAGCGGGGAACTGCGTCCACGTAAGTGCCTGTTGATCTATAGGATGCCATCTTTTCCTCCATGGCCTGTATCCACAAGGCTGCCCAGGGCCCCAACACCGCCTCAGCGTAAGAGCGCAAGATAAGGATGTCTAGATATTCTGGGTTGCCCTCTGGGGATACAAGGATGGCGCAGAGATGGGGTGCAATGACAGCAAGGTAAGCCAGCTTGTACTGTCTCTCCTCTAATATAGTACGTCGCTGCCAAGGGCAGGTGCACCCCCGACAGACAGAGAATAGGCAGGGCCAGAGACTAGAGTTGCAGTGTAGTCAAGGCGGTGGCTAGGGTAAGCATTGAGACAGTCTCAGGAGGAGCGGTAGGGTTAGTGACAAGATACGCAAGCAAACGGGAGGTGGTAGGACGAGCAGTGTGCACAAGGTTAGGAGAGACGAGTCGAAGGGGAGTCCGGGGGGGGGGACAGCGGATCGTAAACAAGGTCAGGTAGGAGAGAAGGCAAAGTAGGAGGGACGGGCGGTTGGTCAGTGGAACCGGAGGAAAGGCCAAGGAGACGAAGGGCAGACTGCGGTTGCTGCTGTTGCGGCTCCCTGGCTTCTTCACGACCTCTAGCTCCGCCCCAGCTACCACCTGTACTCTCTGAAACAGTACGCCCGGGACTAGCACTCCCTGATGCACCACCCACAGAACCAGCACCCCCAGAGTCAGCACCACCAGAACCAGCACCCCCAGAGTCAGCACCCTTAGAACCAGCACCCCCAGAATCAGCACCCCCAGAACCGACAGCCCCCTGCTGCTGCTAAGGCGAGGGCGGAGGCTGCTCAAGTGCCTAAAGGATCAGGGCTCGGGGGGGAGACACTGTAGGGGCAGCAGGCGTACCCCTAGCGACAGGCCCGCTTGACTCAGCAGGCTTCCCCATGGGCCCAAATGAGGGGAAAAGATTGGCGTGAGAGACACCAGACGGGGCCGCGTGGGGTGGGAGGGGTGTGGCAAGGGGGGCAGTCGCGAGGAAGAGAAGAGGAGGGACAGGAGAGCTACGGTGAAGGAAGTGCTGGTAGTAGGGGAGTGTCTCGTCGAAAGTAATATCATGAGATTGGAAGAAGCGGTGGTGTACCGGGTGGTAAAACAGCCAGTCAAGGGCGTCAAGAGGAAACCCAAGGAAGACACAGGGGAGAGTGTGGGCTCAGAGCTTGTCCGCGCCAGTGGCACGGAAGTGAGCAAGGCTGCCCGAGACGTGGAACGTAGACGCATCACCAAGGGACTCGGTCAAGAGGAGGGTCGACAAAACCAGTAGGCGCAGGGAGTGCGTCAACAGATTAAGCTTTTGAGCTGCGTAGCGCACGACGAACAGCCACAGAAAACAGGGTTCACCTGCCTGGAGTGCGACCTACATCCATGACCAAGACGATGTGTCGCTCAGCGACCCCATTTTGCTGTAGGGAGTCCGACAGTGTGTACGTCTGGCGGATGCCCTCCGCACGTCAAAACTGACCTAGACAGTCGGAGGCCAACTCGCCACCACAGTCAGAGTGTAGACGGACGAAGGGCAGCGGCGCTGGGTGCGGGTGACATGTCCCAGCATGGTCTGGTTGCTGGTCTTCCTGCGTCTCTCCTAGCCCTGCGTGCACCGGTAGCGCCCCTGTGTACCTCCTGCGTCGAGGGCCGGCAATGCGCCACCCCTCACTCCCCCTCATTTTCTCCTATCATAGCACCACTACAGACACTACCCATGGACGTCTGGGGCCGTGCCCTGGTCCATGGCCTTAGCAGGGTGCATTTCCTCCTCTTCGTGGTAGATGGCATCTCGCGGTTCACCACGTCGTTCCCGCTGGAGTGGAAGGCTGACGCGTTGACCATGCTGCGCCTATAATTGAATAGAATCTACAAGCGCATGGGCTCGTAGGATATTTATGGAAAAAATATATGACCACACGAAAGTGTAGCTCTTGAAAATGTGATTTTTTTCATATCACTCACAAATGGGGGTCGTGTCGGTAAATCGGGAGGAATCGTCTCTCGAACATTCTAGTAGCGTTGCTACTACAATGTTGGCCGGCGGTCCAATACGAGGCGAGAACGGCTCTTAGCTGTGCCAACAACACTATGGCTGCGGTCGTGAGGGTGTTGGCATATCCATGTCCACGCCAGCCAGGCTAGGTTTTGGTGAGGTGCATTGAATCTGGCAAGGACACGTCCTTTCCAGAATGTCAGCACACGGTGTAGATGGACAGAGAGGCAAAGATTCCTGTGCCACCCTGTCCTCTACGAGCCTAGTTCAAAGGCTGGCATCGTTCCTCATAGAGGAAGACGAGGCACCAACAAAGAGAGGGTCTGGCTCACCCCTCATTTTTTTCATTATTTCATCGAAGAAAATCCCTTCTAAACCCCACCTTCGATAGGAAAGCTATGCATGGCCTGATGCAATCGGCCATGGCCGTGCTTTTCTGTTGATCTGGTGAGCCTACCCATCTGACACGGACAAGCGTGTTGCGCGTCAATATCTCATCTGCCTCCCTTGCCCCTGCCTCACCTTCCGCATTGCCTATTCCTTTTTGTAGTCCCAAGCCTTTCTCCCCCCAAAAGATTAGCAACAAGCCTATCCTCACCCTCCTTGTCCTTGGACTTAATATTCCCACGGATGAGTCTGATGAGCAGGCTGACGGCTCTAACGAGGAGCAAGCCGACGACACACGCACCGTTCCCATCAGTACCGATGAAATGCACGCTGCCGCCGACGGCGCTGACGGCATGCATGCTGACGACGATGCTGACGGCATGCACGCCGGTCTAATCAACCATTGCCACAACTTCCATAGGAGCAGTGAGAGCTTTTCTAATGAGCTCTTCGTCACCTTGCTCCTTGCCGGACTCAGCTCCAACTGGCACACGGACAAGGGGAGATGCAAGTTCTGCAAGAAGCCTGGTCACTTTATCGATGATTACCAGAAGCGGAAGGATTGTTGCCAAGCAGAAGCAAACCCAAGACGCCCGGAAGGTATCGTTCAGGTGCCGCACTGCACAATTTCGCCGCCAGCCGTTGCTTCCTCTTCGTCGTGATCAACACATCATGCATGACCATTTGTGAATTGCATGGCTAGTGCACATTGGACATCTGGAATGTGATACTGGCCACATCATGGTAAATTATATGATAAAGAACGTCGCTCACGTGAGCCATTGCCGTGTCTTGCCGAGCGTCAACGTCCATGACCAGAGGCGTCACCGGAACCAATCGCAATCGCTGAAAATGAAGCAAAAGCAGAGTGCAAAGGCATGCGGTGCCACAAACCCTCAACGTGCATTTGTACGCTTATATCGCCAAGAGGAACCACCCTGACATCGTTAACACATTTTTTCTCGACAGCTGCTGCGGGCATTACGTGGCCTCTTCTTCAACGTACCCCCTTAACTAGAGAGTTATTATGGAACCTAACAGGTGTACAAACATCGTCACCAACAATCAAGAATTAACAACGGTGGCACTCGGCTGCCACGCCACCAAGCCAATACGAACATTTGACTGTTCGCCAAACCAACAGTCGAACATGTGAAGATTCTCAGCCATAGGATCAGAGTCCCCAAAGGCGCTCGCTTGATCGGATTCTTCGTATCCTGGAAGGACCGGACGTCCTTCGAGAAAAACTAAGTGCCCTTAGATACAAATTGAGAATTACCCAGTATTACGAGTCAGGCCTTCAGATTGGTTAAGGGAGTGCTAAAGCCTCAGGGTCGCCCTTGCGACAGCCCATAGTTTTCGGGGTCGGGATTTGTAAGTGACACGTTTTTTCAGGCCCAAAATCTTTCAAGGCTGACTGGTCACGGCTACAATATCGACTACCCTGATTTTTGTATGCATTTCACATGTATAGGCTAGGGCATGCATGCAATGAACAACTACTTACATATCAAGGGGAATTAGCCACAGGTCTTTGACGACGATCTCACAACAAGTTACATAACACATCCACTCATAGCTCTTATACATAGCACCTATAATCTGGCCACTGCTGCAGCTGATGTGGCCACAAAGCAGGGTCTTCCAGGTGATGCTTCTGCTGCTCCAAGTGATGCTTCCGCTACTCAAGGTGATGCTTCCGCTGCCCCAGGTGATGCTTCTGCTGCTCACTCATCTTCCCAGTCACTGCCACCACTACTGCACTCCTCCCCTTCTGCCAGTCCCTCATCCTCGTCCTCTTCCATCTCCTCATCCCCCTTCTCCCCCTCCTCTCCCTCCACCTCCACCTCCTCCACCTCCTCCACCTCCTCCATCTCCTCCACCTCCTCCACCTCATCCTCCTCACCTTGTACCTCCTCCTTCCCCTTCACACTCCTCACGCAACGGCGGGGTCGGATCCGCGTTGAGAACGGCTTCCGCCTCCACCCCCGAAACGCCTTCACCACCTCCTCCCACTCAGGGTCGAGCGCCATACTCATCAAGTCCTCCAATGTCGCATTGCCCAAGCTACCACGGCTCCAGCTCTTGATGATATTATGGCGGCTGAAACCCCTCTCGCATTCCACAGTGCTAAGGGGCAGCACCGCTACTGCCGCCCATAGGTGCCCCAAGTTTGGGTATGCCTACAACCAGTCGTCGGTTTTCAGCATCGCAGCAAGCCCTTCGTTGAACTTCCGCTCCCCCACAGGTGCATCCTTCAGCAGGGAGATAAGGACGGGCAACTCCTTGGTGGCTGCTCGCTTTTCCACTTGTGCAGGGCATGGGTGGTGGGGAGGGAGAATGGTCCAACAAGGCATGTGAGGCTCGAATGGACAGGACAAGAGGGCAACCAAGGGACTAGCAGGATGCATTCTAATTTCAAACAAGTACAAACGGGCACATGCTCACCAGGTAAGGCCTCTCTCCGGCGATTGCAGCCAGTCCATGCACTACTTGTTGCGCTCCTTCTTCCCAGGGGGTCAGGTGTCAGGGGTGAAGAGCCTGCATCAAGTCAGCTTCTCAAAGTGGTCCTCGTCTAGGCTTTCGTCGTGGTTTTGAATCTGTGCTCCACCACGCCGCCGCTGGAGTTCCACCCCTTAACCATGACGTCGTGATTTGTGTGGTGGGCGTTGATGAATGCAGTGAGGAGTGGGGAGTTACCGCCCCCAAATTTATCACCGCACTCCAAGTAGCGCTGCTTGATGTACACCACTGTCCTCCTGACAAGTCCATGGACTACCGTCAAGTCGACCTGTGGGGCAGACGGGCTTGAGAGAGCTCCGAGGCACACATGACGAGACAACAAAACAGCATGGAGTGTCTCCAAACCAACCTAGCGGGCTTAGAAAGCCTTGTTGCAGGTGTTCAACAGTGTGAGAATGTCAGCAAGGAAGTACAGGTAGAAGTGGAATTTGTAGCTTTTGACGATCTTGTACATAGCCTCATCATACTCATGTAGTAGGACGACCACTGCAGGGACAGCAACAAGCCGGGCAACCGCATCACCTCGAGACAACCAGTGTATATTGTAAATACACTGCATCTCAAGGTTGGTTTGCGTGAAGATGTCATGCAGCTCCTTGAACCGCGTGTGCCAGTTGCTGGAACGGGTTAACAACTCGGCGACAGTGCGGATGACCTTGTCGATGATGGCAAGCTCATGAACGCTTGTTGCTGCATCTTTCACCGCCAACGGAGGCCTGCCACAATTGGATGATGGGAGAGTGCATCGGGTTATACACGCAACTGAACATGAGCACCGGTAATAACGATGGAGGACGGGGTAGGGCAGCAGCATGCATGCACCATGCAACATTAAGAATGAATAGAGATATGAAACAGTGGTCATCCCCAAAGTAACGATGGCACGCACATGAATTCAGGATTTTAACAGAGTTGCTTACCTGTGGCCTATGCTGTGGGAAGAAACCAGGTGAGGTTTCTCCATTCGCCCATCATGATGGCAGTGCCGTCCGTACTGAAGCCCGAGATCTTCTCTGGAGCCACTCCGATCTTCGACAAGTGATTCGGAATGAGGGCATGAATAGAGGTTGCATCGCATTGGTCTAGTGTCAGCAGTGCTAGGAATTCTGTGTCCATATGTCCGTCACGCAGAAATGTGGCAAAGAGGATCATATGTTTCCCACTGGTGCGATCCATCGACTCGTCGCAGGAGAGACCGATGAATGGGCTAGCATGCATGTGGCGCATATATGAGTTGTGCAGCCACGCTGTTGTGTAGCGCATCAGCTGAGCGAAACCGTACCTGCTATGAACAGAGCCGGACGGGGCAGACGTGGTAAACACATATGGTGAACAAAGTACCTAGGATGTCAGCATTCGAAAGAGCATGCTAGCATGTGCAGAGTTAAACAGGTGAAAAGACATCGGCACAACTGCAATGGAATCGACAAGCAAATGAACTTACGTTGTATATTACGTCCCGTAACTCTTCTTTGGGAAGCCGAGACATTTCCGCTTTGATAGGAAGTGTACCAGCTTGATTCATATCCCAATTGGCGCGTCACACTGGCAGATGAAGTGGACAAGCCGCAGGAGCATGATTATTCTCCCCTTCTCTAGATCTAGCTTGTGGGAAGTCGGAGATCTTCTTCTGCTTCACAACATCCTCCAAAGCCTACCTCTGTGACTTGATCCAGGCCTTGTGACGCGCGGTGCGAGCCTGCTTCTTGATCGCCTGAGTTTGCATGTCCACGGCGCCCTCCCCGTCTCGACCGTACCTTATTCCGACCACACCATGCTCAGAACAAACATTGCATTTGAGAGAGGAAAGGCTGGTTTTAGTACGACAAAGTTGCAACCATGGAAACCTCTCGTGCCAGTCCGACTCAAAACTTTGCAGTGCTTGAAGATATAACAGATCAGCAGCCTTGTTAACTCCTCATTTGGTGATCAAATTGTTGAATGCGGGACTCTAGTGGCAGCACCGTAGATGGGCCGGCGGTTGGGGTGGCAGCCACTGGTGGGGTTGTCAAACGATTAGACTGGTGCTCCACATGGCCGCTGGACTATCCCGGCAATGATGACACCACTGGCGCAGCACGTGTCTGTTGGTGCCTTCTCGACCGCACAGTTGCTCGTGCTGTCACGAAGGTAACAGCAACGGGATGGTTGTCGACAACGGTCAGCAAATGGAAGCTGAGCAACGCCTGGCAACACATCCGCTTTGGTGGGGATGTGGATCTGCTATTCTCGACAGCAACAGAGTTGGCAGCGGGACCGCCTTCACCGTCCCCCACCCCACCATGTGACGGCAGAGTTCGACGGGCATCGTGCCTTGGGCTCCGTGGTGGTGACGTACGTACGGCGTCCTGTGATTGGCTGTGCGCCGACGGCGACAAGCAAGCAGCGTTGCGCCTTGGGCTGTGTTGGGACGGCGACTGGCGTACAGCGTCACGCGATGGGCTGCGCGGCGATGGCGACAGACGAGCTGCCCCGCGCCGTGGACTGTGCTGCGACGACGACAAGTGAGCAGCTTCGTGCCTTGGGCTGCACGGCGACGGTGACGACCAGGCTGCACCGCGCAGTGGGCTTTGGTGGCGAGGTGGCGACAGAAGAGCGTCTCGATACGGGCTGCTAGAAAGAGGCAGGAGCAGAGATTCATCACGAGGCGAGCTTCGACGCAGCGGCATGCAATCAGTGCCTCGCATCGGGCTGCGGTGCAGTGGCTGCGAGGTCACAGTGTCTCGGTAGGGGCTCTGAAGGGCCTCTGACGTCCGAGCAGCAACTTGCAGCGGAATGCAAGGGGTTGGCAGCGAACTCGACGCAACTCGCAGCGAGCTGGTCTGCGCCAGCGTCAACCTGCCTATCACATTCAGGGCTACGCAACTGAGGAAAACCTTGTGCAGGATCACTTGCGGGACTACGAGGCAGCGGCGGGAACGGATCCACCTGCGTGTCATCCGACCGCCACCTGTTCGACGTAGCTACGGGATGGACAAGGAGATCTAGAGCCGACTGCAGGCCTGGCTGAGCGCCCGCTGGCCCTGACGTCGCCTTAGGGCTGCAGCGTCTTGACCCATGCAGCTGCCACCCCTCGTCATCGCTCATGATGGGCGTGAGGGACGAGAGGGGGCTAAACTAGAATGGCAGAGAGACGACTCTGCGCAGCTAGTCTAACGTGTTGCAAAACCAGCGTGCCAAGAGCGCAGCAGAAGTGGTAGACAAGCCTATAAAGAAAGACTTGAAAGAGGTGGTCCCCACAGAACCGATTTGATGAGGACGGTGAGAGTGGTGGTCGTGGAACGACCAGCGTGACGTGACATGACAGGATGCATAACATTGTAAAGCCAAGGCAGATGCATTGATGGTGCTGCAGCTCGTGAGTGTGACGTGATAGAATCTGCAACAGCTCTTTGATGATTGATCGAAGTTCACTAAATTTCGTCAAGGACCAAAAACTAATGTTCCAGCACAGCTTCACTGCTGCAGGTAAATTCGGCTAAGGACCACTCGCAACACTCCTTACACGTGCTCTTTCGCGACTCCATTTAGACTTGTGATTTTGGTCAAGAACCAATCACGCCCCTCACACATGCTCCAGCATGCTTACTACGGGCACCGCTCTTTGCATGATTTCCGGGGGGTCTGTGGGGGGGGGAGGGGGGTGGGGCTCGGTTTCAGGCCGAAAATTCGTTAAGGCAGATTAGTTAGGCTACACGTAACTAGAACATACTATAAATCAGGCGTAGCAAAATAAGAGCCCCTAAAAATCAGGACAAGAGAAAGTCGAAACTTGAAAAAGCAGGCTGACCCCTGAAAGGCAACCCTGATGTACAAGCTTTCATGCCTTTTTGGCCTGACTTCTAAGGCCTTGTTACGCGTCTACCTTCACACTCGCAATGTGCGCAACATAAGCGGACCTACCCTGTTGTGAATAGCCCTGATCCTGCGAAGGTTGCAGAAGTCTGCGGAAGCGGCGTATCAACGAAGTCTGCGGACACGAGCCCTGCAGAAAGGCCCATCGACGAAGAGCAGATTTGTTGACAAGGCGAGGCTCTGCGGAAAGTGGCAGAAGAGCAGTTTTCGTTGGTGGCAGAAAAGCGGTTCTGTCGTAGTGGTAGAACAGGAGCGCTTTTTCTGAATATGGCTACTACAAATTTCTGGGATTCTGTAGAAGCGGTCGTAGCAGAATCGAGAGTGTACAAGACCCTCTGCGGAATTGGCACCAGGGGCCATTCGCAGAAGGGTTGCCCTCTGCAGAAGTATCGCGCAGAAGACATTTCTGTGGGCGACCCTTTCGGCAGAAGCGACTCTACAGAAATGCGTTCCAGCAGGACCTCGGGAAGAGTAGCGCAAGAACCTGCTCGCGCAAAATTGCATTCTGCGGGAGTTCGGCAGAAATGCAATTCGGCTATCTCTTCTGTGACGACCCCCTCAGCAGAAATGAAATTCGGCAGAAGTGCAGCAAGAGAGTCATCTCGGACTTCACTTCTGCGAGCGACCCTTCGACAGAAATAACGAGGACTTAGTTTTTCTGATGAAGGTGCGTTCCGAAATCGCGAGAAATTGACCCAAAACGTGCAAGATTAATAATCATGATAGGGCTAAAAGTTGGGCACGGCAGCGAGCAGGGGCGTGGAGCAGTGGTGCGAGGTGGCAAGTGTGGTTCGCCAAGGAGCGAACATCGCAACACCCTACGCGAAAACCAACCCATTGTACGAAGAGCAAACACCAATCAGCACGCGTGAAAAAATGTGCTATCAAACCCGGCGCCCAAAGTAAAAGGATGAAGGGGGAAACCTGATGGCGGAAAAGGGACAGGAGGGGTGCGCAAGGTGCAGAGGGGGGGGAGGAGGAGAACACCGAAAACAACTAGCACGACAAACTACAAACTGCGGGGTCAAGCAGGGTAGCAAGCGGTGGGTATCTTGGCAATGCAAAAAGAATCTGGTGAGCAACGAAAAAGTGGAAGTTTGCCTGAAGGTTTGGAAGTCTGGCTGAAGTTTTGGACGCTTGGATGAAGGTTGGGGAGATTGGCTGAAGGTTTGGAAGTTTGGCTGAAGGTTTGCAAGTCTGGCTGAAGGTTTGCAAGTCTGGCTGAAGGTTTGGGAGTTTGGCTGAAGGTTTGGAAGTTTGGCTGAAGGTTTGGGAGTTTGGCTGAAGGTTTGGAAGTTTGGCTGAAGGTTTGCAAGTCTGGCTGAATGTTTGCAAGTCTGGCTGAAGGTTTGGGAGTTTGGCTGAAGGTTTGGAAGTTTGGCTGAAGGTTTGGGAGTTTGGCTGAAGGTTTGGAAGTCTGGCTGAAGGTTTGGGAGTTTGGCTGAAGGTTTGGAAATCTGGCTGAAGGCTTGGAAGTTTGGCTGAGGGTTTGGAAGTCTGGCTGAAGGTTTGGGAGTTTGGCTGAAGGTTTGGAAGTTTGGCTGAAGGCTTGGAAGTCTGGCTGAAGGTTTGGGAGTTTGGCTGAAGGTTTGGAAGTTCGGCTGAAGGTTTGGAACGTTGGCTGAAGGTTTGTGAGTTTGGCTGAAGGTTTGGAAGTTTGGCTGAAGGTTTGCAAGTCTGGCTGAAGGTTTGGGAGTTTGGCTGAAGGTTTGGAAGTTTGGCTGAAGGTTTGGGAGTTTGGCTGAAGGTTTGGAAGTTTGGCTGTAGGTTTGGAAGTTTCGCTGAAGGTTTGGAAGTTTGCCTGAAGGTTTGGAAGTCTGGCTGAAGTTTTGGAAGCTTGGCTGAAGGTTTGGGAGATTGGCTGAAGGTTTGGAAGTTTGGCTGAAGGTTTGCAAGTCTGGCTGAAGGTTTGCAAGTCTGGCTGAAGGTTTGGGAGTTTGGCTGAAGGTTTGGAAGTTTGGCTGAAGGTTTGGAAGTTCGGCTGAAGGTTTGGGAGTTTGGCTGAAGGTTTGGAAGTTTGGCTGAAGGTTTGGAAGTTTGGCTGAAGGTTTGGAAGTCTGGCTGAAGGTTTGGGAGTTTGGCTGAAGGTTTGGAAGTTTGGCTGAAGGTTTAGAAGTTTGGCTGAAGGTTTGGAAGTTTGGCTGAAGGTTTGCATGTCTGACTGAATGTTTGCAAGTCTGGCTGAAGGTTTGGGAGTTTGGCTGAAGGTTTGGAAGTTTGGCTGAAGGTTTGGGAGTTTGGCTGAAGGTTTGGAAGTCTGGCTGAAGGTTTGGGAGTTTGGCTGAAGGTTTGGAAATCTGGCTGAAGGCTTGGAAGTTTGGCTGAGGGTTTGGAAGTCTGGCTGAAGGTTTGGGAGTTTGGCTGAAGGTTTGGAAGTTTGGCTGAAGGCTTGGAAGTCTGGCTGAAGGTTTGGGAGTTTGGCTGAAGGTTTGGAAGTTCGGCTGAAGGTTTGGAACGTTGGCTGAAGGTTTGTGAGTTTGGCTGAAGGTTTGGAAGTTTGGCTGAAGGTTTGCAAGTCTGGCTGAAGGTTTGGGAGTTTGGCTGAAGGTTTGGAAGTTTGGCTGAAGGTTTGGGAGTTTGGCTGAAGGTTTGGAAGTTTGGCTGTAGGTTTGGAAGTTTCGCTGAAGGTTTGGAAGTTTGCCTGAAGGTTTGGAAGTCTGGCTGAAGTTTTGGAAGCTTGGCTGAAGGTTTGGGAGATTGGCTGAAGGTTTGGAAGTTTGGCTGAAGGTTTGCAAGTCTGGCTAAAGGTTTGCAAGTCTGGCTGAAGGTTTGGAAGTTTGGCTGAAGGTTTGGAAGTTTGGCTGAAGGTTTGGAAGTTCGGCTGAAGGTTTGGGAGTTTGGCTGAAGGTTTGGAAGTTTGGCTGAAGGTTTGGAAGTTTGGCTGAAGGTTTGGAAGTCTGGCTGAAGGTTTGGGAGTTTGGCTGAAGGTTTGGAAGTTTGGCTGAAGGTTTAGAAGTTTGGCTGAAGGTTTGGAAGTTTGGCTGAAGGTTTGCAAGTCTGGCTGAATGTTTGCAAGTCTGGCTGAAGGTTTGGGAGTTTGGCTGAAGGTTTGGAAGTTTTGCTGAAGGTTTGGGAGTTTGGCTGAAGGTTTGGAAGTCTGGCTGAAGGTTTGGGAGTTTGGCTGAAGGTTTGGAAGTTCGGCTGAAGGTTTGGAACGTTGGCTGAAGGTTTGTGAGTTTGGCTGAAGGTTTGGAAGTTTGGCTGAAGGTTTGCAAGTCTGGCTGAAGGTTTGGGAGTTTGGCTGAAGGTTTGGAAGTTTGGCTGAAGGTTTGGGAGTTTGGCTGAAGGTTTGGAAGTTTGGCTGTAGGTTTGGAAGTTTCGCTGAAGGTTTGGAAGTTTGCCTGAAGGTTTGGAAGTCTGGCTGAAGTTTTGGAAGCTTGGCTGAAGGTTTGGGAGATTGGCTGAAGGTTTGGAAGTTTGGCTGAAGGTTTGCAAGTCTGGCTGAAGGTTTGCAAGTCTGGCTGAAGGTTTGGGAGTTTGGCTGAAGGTTTGGAAGTTTGGCTGAAGGTTTGGAAGTTCGGCTGAAGGTTTGGGAGTTTGGCTGAAGGTTTGGAAGTTTGGCTGAAGGTTTGGAAGTTTGGCTGAAGGTTTGGAAGTCTGGCTGAAGGTTTGGGAGTTTGGCTGAAGGTTTGGAAGTTTGGCTGAAGGTTTAGAAGTTTGGCTGAAGGTTTGGAAGTTTGGCTGAAGGTTTGCATGTCTGACTGAATGTTTGCAAGTCTGGCTGAAGGTTTGGGAGTTTGGCTGAAGGTTTGGAAGTTTGGCTGAAGGTTTGGGAGTTTGGCTGAAGGTTTGGAAGTCTGGCTGAAGGTTTGGGAGTTTGGCTGAAGGTTTGGAAATCTGGCTGAAGGCTTGGAAGTTTGGCTGAGGGTTTGGAAGTCTGGCTGAAGGTTTGGGAGTTTGGCTGAAGGTTTGGAAGTTTGGCTGAAGGCTTGGAAGTCTGGCTGAAGGTTTGGGAGTTTGGCTGAAGGTTTGGAAGTTCGGCTGAAGGTTTGGAACGTTGGCTGAAGGTTTGTGAGTTTGGCTGAAGGTTTGGAAGTTTGGCTGAAGGTTTGCAAGTCTGGCTGAAGGTTTGGGAGTTTGGCTGAAGGTTTGGAAGTTTGGCTGAAGGTTTGGGAGTTTGGCTGAAGGTTTGCAAGTCTGGCTGAAGGTTTGGGAGTTTGGCTGAAGGTTTGGAAGTTTGGCTGAAGGTTTGGAAGTTTTGCTGAAGGTTTGGAAGTTTGGCTGAAGGTTTGGGAGTTTGGCTGAAGGTTTGGAAGTCTGGCTGAAGGTTTGGGAGTTTGGCTGAAGGTTTGGAAGTTTGGCTGAAGGTTTGCAAGTCTGGCTGAAGGTTTGCAAGTCTGGCTGAAGGTTTGGGAGTTTGGCTGAAGGTTTGGAAGTTTGGCTGAAGGTTTGGGAGTTTGGCTGAAGGTTTGGAAGTTTGGCTGAAGGTTTGGAAGTTCGGCTGAAGGTTTGGGAGTTTGGCTGAAGGTTTGGAAGTTTGGCTGAAGGTTTGGAAGTTTGGCTGAAGGTTTGGAAGTTTGGCTGAAGGTTTGCAAGTCTGGCTGAAGGTTTGGGAGTTTGGCTGAAGGTTTGGAAGTTTGGCTGAAGGTTTGGAAGTTTGGCTGAAGGTTTGGAAGTTTGGCTGAAGGTTTGCAAGTCTGGCTGAAGGTTTGGGAGTTTGGCTGAAGGTTTGGTAGTTCGGCTGAAGGTTTGCGAGTTTGGCTTAAGGGTTGGAAGTTCGGCTGAAGGTTTGGGAGTTTGGCCGAAGGTTTGGGAGATTGGCTGAAGGTTTGGAAGTTTGGCTGAAGGTTTGGAAGTTTGGCTGTAGGTTTGGGAGTTTGGCTGAAGGTTTGGAAGTTTGGCTGAAGGTTTGGAAGTCTGGCTGAAGGCTTGGAAGTTTGGCTGAGGGTTTTGAGGTCTGGCTGAAGGTTTGGGAGTTTGGCTGAAGGTTTGGAAGTTCGGCTGAAGGTTTGGGAGTTTGGCTGAAGGTTTGGAAGTTCGGCTGAAGGTTTGGAAGTTTGGCTGAAGGTTTTGAAGTTTGGCTGAAGGTTTGGAAGTTTGGCTGAAGTTTTGGAAGCTTCGCTGAAGGTTTGGAAGTTTGGCTGAAGGTTTGGAGGTCTGGCTGAAAGTTTGGAAGTCTGGCTGAAGGTTTGGAAGTTTGGCTGAAGGTTTGGGAGTTTGGCTGAAGGTTTGGAAGCTTGGCTGATGAGCAGGGGGGAAGCAGAGAGGAGTGTCATAGTGATGCAGGAAGGCTGGCAATGGGGGAGCTGAGAGGAGTGTCAAGGTGATGCAGGATGGGGGAGCAGGGGGGAAGCAGAGAGGAGTGTGAAGATGAGGCAGGGAGACAGGCAAGGGGGGAGCATAGACGAGTGTCAAGGTGGAGGGGGGAGCAGGGGGGAAGCAGAGAGGAGCGTCAAGGTGAGGCAGGAGGGGGGAGTAAGGGGGAAGGCAGAGTAGAGTGTCAAGGTGATGCAGGAGGGGGGAGCAGGGTGAAAGCAGAGAGGAGTGTCAAGGTGAGGCAGGGAGGTGGGAAATGGGGGAGCATAGACGAGTGTCAAGGTGATGCCGGAGGGGGGAGCAGGGGGGAAGCAGGTAGGAGTGTCAAGGTGAGGCAGGGAGGTGAGTAAGGGGGGAGCTGAGAGGAGTGTCAAGGTGGGCCAAGGAGGTGAGCAAGGGGGAAGCCAAGAGAAGCTCCTAGGCAGGGCAGGGAGGTGAGCAAGGGTACAGCCGAGAGGAGCGGCAAGGTGCTGCAGGGAGGTGGGTTAGGTGGGAACCGAGGGGGGAGTCAAGGCATGGGCATCGAGATGTGTTTGAGGCTAGCCTTTTTGTATGTCAAGGTGGGGCAGGGAGGTAAGAGTTATAAGAGGTGTGGCGTGTCAAAGCATCTCCCACATGGCCACCCCGTGTCACCCCTATCAAGGCCTGCCCCAAACCCCCGCCCTAACCACCTCTCCATCAAACGCAACCCAGCATGGGCCAGGCAGCCGCAGACCCAAACAAGGACCATCTGGCGGCAGCGTTGGGCCAGGCGCATGACAAAGCCATGCATGGTGTTTCAAAACACTTGAGGCCAGCAGTCTGTGTCCAGCTAGGCGGACTGTCTGCGCTCATGGGAGGAGCAAAGAAGGTGACAATGGCGGACTTGCTATACTTCTACATGATGAACTCCGATAAGGCACACCAACGGCTAATGCGTGCCGGCTCTAAAGCTGGTAAGCGGGGGTTGTCATGACATGAGTGATGAGCGGTCAAACTTGCTCGCCGTTGCACTGCCATAACCCTTCTTCAACCCCTTGTGCGCCCCTTGACCCACTAAGGTGTGAATGGGGGCGATGCTAGAGCTAGGGCGGAGCAGCACCTCAAGGCTTACGGAAAGCTGTTTGACGCAAGGGCCAAGCATGGACCGGACTCAGCATCCAAAATCATTGAGCAAGCGGACCGCCAATTGACAGGGCTCACCTACAACTTTCCCTCCTACGAAGTGGGCACGAAGGGGAAACTACGGCCCATGCAGGGATGTGGGTGGGGCGGGGCCCGGAGAGGGAAGAAGCATGAGAGTCAGCGTGCAAGAGGTGAGCTAGGGGTGGGGGGCTGCAGACCAGCGCCAGGGCTGTCGTGCAAGCTCGCTGCTCCTCCCATGCTCCCATGCTCCCATGCTCCGGTGCTCCCATCCTCCCATACTCCTATTCTCCCATGCTCCCCTTACTCCCAAGCTCCCATGGGCTCGTGGTCCCATCCTCCCAAGCATCCATGCTCCCCTTACACCCATGCTCAAAGGGGAGCTTGCTCCCATCCTCCCATACTTGGATCCTTCCGTGCTCCCCTGTTCCCATGCTCCCATGCTCCCATGCTCCCCTGCTCCCCTGCTCCCCTGCTCCCATGCTCCCCTGCTCCCATACTCCCCTGCTCCCCTTCTCCTATGCTCCCCTTACTCCACCCATTGCCCCCATGCTCCCATGCTCCTGTCCTCCCAAACTCCCATGCTGCGGTGCTGGAAAGCTCCCATGCTCACCATGATCCCGTGCTCCCATACTCCCATTCAGCCGAGCACCCATGCTCACCATGCTCCCATGCTCCAGTGCTCTCGTGCTCCCCATGCTCGCATGCCCAGCATGCTCCCATGGGCCCGTGCTCCCATGCTCCCATGCTCTTGTGCTCCCATGCTCCCAAGCTCACCATGCTCCCATGAGCCTGTGCTCCAATGATCCCATCATCCCATGCTCCCATGCTCCCATGCTCCCATGCTCCACTTCTCCCATGCTCCCATCCCATGGGCCCGTGCTCCCATGCTCTCATGCTCCCTTGCTCCCATACTCCCCTGCTCCCATGCTCCCCTGTTCCCATGCTCCCATGCTCCGATGCTCTCGTGCTCCCCATGCTCGCATGCTCAGCATGCTCCCATGTTCCCGTGCTCACATGCTGCCAATGCTCTCGTCCACCCATGTTCCTGTGCTCCCCTGCTCGCATGCTCCCATGCTCCCGTGCTCCCATGCTCCCATGCTCACATGCTCCCATGCTTCCCTACACCAGCCTTTGGAGTCTGTGACCCCTTGTGCGTGCGGTGCTTTGCCTTTGAGGGTGGCAGGCCACGGAGAGCAGAGCGGGCCCCCACAAGCCGGGGATGCTCCCATCACTGGAGCACAGCCCCCACCGTCGAAGAAAGCCAGCCCGGCAAGCCATGCAACCAGGACTGTTGATGATGCAACGCCACCGACCGAACTGTAAGAGCTATGCTCCTCCGGCTGCTATATGTCATGGCTATAAGTGTGCTTTCCGAGAGCTGCGACCAACATGTCGCGATGCCCCCGTTGTGCAGGTCGGGCTCAACCAAACGCGCAAAGCGAGCGCGGGCTGTGCCAGTTCCCAGGGGATGGTCAGCAAGCCCCTCCCTTGACGATGTCCCGGAAAACCGGGTATGTCTAATGGAGGCAAAACACGTGCTCACTGAGCTTGCCACCCTGCGAATGTGTTGCCCGGATAAGGCGTGCACGGGAACTATGACTTTGATCTCATAGAATGACGCATGGGCATGCATCGGTTGGTACTGGCACTGCGATAAGTGTACAAAAAGCAAGGAAATGTGGTCCACTCCAGAAAAGGAACACTTGTCCAGCTTGAGAAAGCCGGGACCACGAACATCCTCGCTCATGTACAAGTTTGTTGGGGCATTTGCCCTTGCTGGACAAGGGTATCAAGTCATGTGGGAAGTCTGTCGAAACCTTGGGTTATGCAACCCAGGGAAGAGTACCTTCTATCGTCTATTACGGGGGAAGGGGGGCTTATGGAATGCCATCACCACAGCTGCTAGCAGGTCGATGGCCAGCGTGCGTGAAAGCCTGTCGCAGCGCTTGGGCGGCGCGGGATTCATCAGTGTCGATGGGAGATGGTCCCAGGCACGGGAAGCGGAGTGGTGCACCGTGTCATTTCTGCATCCAGAGTGTCGGAAGATTCTCCATGTTGAAAACACTAAAAAGTGGGAGCACGACCCTTCCTCTCCCAAGTTGGAGGGTATCACCTTCAATAACGGCATGGACTTCCTAGCCAAGACCGGGTTTGAGATGGAGGGTATCGTGACTGATGAGAGTGGGACTTTCCGGACTGCCGCAGCAGAGAGAGGGGTTCTGCACCAAGTCGATTGGTGGCATAAGCGGCGTTCGGTGTCGAGGTGTTTTGAGGTCGAAGTGCAGGACTTGCTCAGGCCAGTGGTTGCAATCGCTGACGCCAAGGTCGTGGAAGATCTACACGCGCACACGATGTCCAAACTCTGCACATGGCTGCTTGACAAAGCACCTGAACAGGTCTGTGGGACGGTTTGGAAAGAAGGGCTGATTGCAGCGGTGTGCATGGTGCTCTATGTCGAGTATCGTGTAGTGAAGCCCGCAGATGCAAAATACATGCACCCGGAGTTGCGCCAAGTGGTGAGCGCAGGGGGGTGGGGGGGAGGGGCAACACAGGAGATCGAAGGGGAGGACGGCGCGGACACAGAGATGGTGGATGTGCCAGTGCTGTTCTCGGTGATACACTCCATACGGGACACCACTGATCCCGTATCACGAGATGGACCGCATGCGGAGGGGGAGTGTGTGGAGGGGTCAGGCGAGGGTTCGATGTCGGTGGAGGTGCACTGGGCAGACGTGGCTGAGTTGTGGAGCTATGACATCCACCCCCGGCACGGTTTTTGCCCGTCCTCGGAAGCATCACTCGTGGTTGCTGTCGCATGCAGTGGCGGTCGAGAAGAGCGTGATTTCATGGGTCATTGCTTCAATTCGGCACCGGAATCAACCCCCTCAACAGGTAGCCGAGCTTGCATAGTTCTGGTAACCCCCACATGTCGTATTTTGGCATGTATGTTTCTAGCATCTTTTTTACACTTTACATATACTATGGTTGTGCAGGCCCTGCTACCACCTTGAGCACAAAGAAACGGCGATGGTCAGGGTGCAGTGCGAAAAAACGTACATCCAATTTGGAGCGCGGGGCGGGTCAGCCCGAGAAAAGGGTCAGTACAAAATTCCTCGAGTTCACCCTCGCGCAGCGACTTCGAACGCATTTCAGGCACGTCATTCTGCGGTGTGCTGCAAGTGTGGCCAATGGCACGCCCATGACCCAGGAGGAGGTGTCAGGGGAGTTGGGTTGTGCAGCGGATCATTGGGCGGGGGATCATTCCCGCTGCCAGCGCCCGGGAACGACTCCGCCCCGCTGTATTTCCAAGGGGTGGGGAGAGGAGAGTGCTATTTATGCAAAGGGGTCAGCAGCACACAAGGCAGTGTCCGCGTGGTTCGAGAAGAGGCTAGGGCCAGCACAGGTGGCGCCTTTCATCCGAGGAGCGAACAGCTCACTCAATGAATCATTTCATTCGTTGGTGTGCAAGTATGCTCCGAAACGGTTGCGGTTTCGTGGTAGTATGGTGGCACGAGTTGCATTAGCAGTTTTGCACTGGAACAGTTGTGTGGACCGCCTCGTGAATGGGTATTGCATACGGGTGAGGCGGGCAACACGGGTTCAACGGGGCTCGGCGGTTCGTATCTTGGGGCCCATGGATTGGTCTTGGGTAGAAGAGATCATGCAGCAGTGGTTGCGGGCGGGTGAGGAGGACCCTGAGGAGGCTGACGACGGGGTGGAGGAGGGCGGAGATGAGGCAGCCGGGGATAACTGTCTCACCGAGAATATCCGGGTGGTGCGCCCATGCACCGTTGCTGGACCAGCCGCCTCCGGTGACTCGACGCCTATGAGAGATCTCACGCTGCATTTCAACCCCGGCTGCATTGACTCCCTCGGATGCGGCAGTGGTATGACAGGGGTTGGCACCCCTACGCCCATCCAAAGAGATGTGCCAGCCCGGCGACTCCTCATTGGTTGGTCGAGTGTACCTTTATCGTATTCTGTTTGCCATGCATTTTGCCGCACCATCACACTTCCTCCCATGCACGTCCGCACCTTTGCCACCATTGCGCCCAACCATTCGAGAGTCTAGGATTGTTCTCCAAACTGCTACACCTCAGGCACAATGCCCACTTCCACATGCCCCACCTCTCCCCACTCCCATGCACAGGGATTGCCGAAGTGCGCTGAATGGTGCGATGCCACCGGGTCACCGTTGCGCCACCATGGCTGATTCAACCCCTGCAGTGGTTGCCACCGGTAAGTAGTAGCCTTGCTACCAAATGCGCTTGCCTAGATGGAGGGCGGGGTGTAGCACAGATGGGAAAAGGAAAGGGCGGGACAACTGACGGGTGGAATGCCAAGTGGGGGGGTGGGAAAGCTGGGAGGAAGAAAGTTGGGAGAGGTTGACCTAAGAGGGGGAAAGATGAGTGGGGCAAAGATGGGAAAAGGAGAAATGAGAGGAGGAAAGTAGAGAGGGGGTGAGCTGATAGGGGGAGAGCGGAGAGGGGGAAAGCTGAGAGGGGGGTAGCTGAGAGGGGGGAAGCTGCGAGGGGGGGAGCTGAGAGTGGGAGAGCTGAGAGGGTATTGCTGAGAGGGGGAAAGCTAAGTGGGTGAAAGCTGAGAGGCGGAAAGCTAAGAGGGGAAAAGCTAAGAGGGTGAAAGATGAGAGGGCGAAAGATGAGGGGGAAAGATGAGAGGGGGAAAGATGAGAGGGGGAAAGATGAGAGGGGGAAAGATGAGAGGGGGAAAGATGAGGGGGAAAGATGAGGGGGGGAAAGATGAAAGAGGGAAAGATGAGAGGGGGAAAGATGAGAGGGGGAAAGATGAGAGGGGGAAAGATGAGAGGGGGAAAGATGAGAGGGGGACAACAGAGAGTGGGTGAGCCGAGAGTGGGAGAGCTGAGAGGGTGAAAGCTGCGAGGGGGTAAGCTGCAAGGGGGGGAGCTGAGAGTGGGAGAGCTGAGAGGGTATTGCTGAGAGGGGGAAAGCTAAGTGGGTGAAAGCTGAGAGGCGGAAATCTAAGAGGGGGAAATCTAAGAGGGTGAAAGATGAGAGGGCGAAAGATGAGAGGGGGAAAGATGAGAGGGGGAAAGATGAGAGGGGGAAAGATGAGAGGGGGAAAGATGAGAGGGGGAAAGATGAGAGGGGGAAAGATGAGAGGGGGAAAGATGAGAGAGGGAAAGATGAGAGGGGGAAAGATGAGAGGGGGAAAGATGAGAGGGGGAAAAATGAGAGGGGGAAAGATGAGAGGGGGAAAGATGAGAGGGGGAAAGATGAGAGGGGGACAACAGAGAGTGGGTGAGCCGAGAGTGGGAGAGCTGAGAGGGTGAAAGCTGCGAGGGGGTAAGCTGCGAGGGGGTGAGCTAGGAGGGGGGAAGCTAGGAGGGTGAGAGCTAGGAGGGGGAGTGCTGAGTGGTGGGGCATAGATGGGCAGGGGAGAGCTAAGAGATGGTGAAAACTGCTTTGGGAGAAGCACAGCGGGGGTATTGCTGAGAGGGGGTGTGCAAAGAAGGGGAGAGCTGGGTGGGGCAACGTTGGGAAGGGTAGAGCAACAATGGGGAAAACACCGAAGGGGATGGACGTGAGGGGGACAACTTTGAGGGGAGGAGCTAGGTGGGGGGGTCTGAGTGTCGGACGGCCTGCCAAAGTCTGCCGTATCATATCACGAATTGCGATCACTTTTATTACAGTAGCTGCCTGACCCTGGGTTACGTGGTGTAAAACATCTCATTGATTCAATTTTCGGAATTCGATACCATTGACCGCCTCGTCACGTACAACGCTAGTGCAGTCGACCATGCTTTAAGGGATTGAGGTTCATTCAAGGGGTCTTTGTTTGGTTTTCTTGTGGCAGGTTCCTTCCGGCGGCAGGTTGCGCCCCCAACTTGCGCGTGGTAACGGTTGGGCGTCTCAAGATCCTAGGCGGAGGTGACACAGCTGGGGTCATCAGTGGTTGGGGACGGTATCCGCTTGCCATATGGGTCTTGAGTTGTTGAGTGTTACAATAAACATGGTTTTAGGATGCTTGTTGGGTAATCAATCAGTAAACATGGCTATGAGGCCGTGCAACACGTGTGTCCAATGGCCACTCTTGTGGCTGACGGTTCCAGCTAGCCCCCTTCTGCCTAGAGTATTTATGCATATGAGTCTTGTGTTCCTGGTTGTGCCTTCTCCAAACATACTAAACCTGGCATGGTGTGCCAAACAATGTGCAAGGTCCATTGACCCTGGTACTTGTAATATGTTGTCGGCAGCCGAATTATAGAATAACAAACACGGCTCTTAGTGCAGTCAAGAGGGGAAGCTCCAAACACACCCGTAGGAAGCCATGACTCCTCCCGTATATTGTGCGTTCGTCCTCCCCGTGTCTCCCACCTTCCCCCAACTTGCCTACCCCCTGTCATTCTCCCTTGACCATTCTCCCCACATCCCCCCTCCAGCCACCCTATGTTCACCCTGCAGACTACTCAAATTCCAATGTCCAGGCACCCTCCATCCTCCCATCCAGTCAGCTCAAGTTCCTCCGCTCCTCTCCTCCTCCGATCCTCTACTCCTTCGCTCCTCTGCTCCTCCACTCCTCTGCCCCTCCGCTCCTCTCCTCCTCCGCTCCTCTCCTCCGCCGCTCCTCTGCTCCTCCGCTCCTCTCCTCCTACGCTCCTCTGCTCCTCCGCTCCTCTGCTCCTCCGCTCCTCTGCTCCTCCACTCCTCTGCCCCTCTGCTCCTCTTCTCCGACGCTCCTCTCCTCCACTCCTCTCCTCCTCCGCTTCTCTGCCCCGCCGCTCCTCTGCTCCGCCCCTCCTCTCCTCCTCCGCTCCTCTGCTCCGCCGCTCCACTCATCCTCTGCTCCTCTGCTCCTCCGCTCCTCTGCCCCTCTGCTCCTCTCCTCCGACGCTCCTCTCCTCCTCCGCTCCTCTCCTGCTCCGCTTGTCTGCTCCGCTGCTACTCTCCTCCTCCGCTCCTCTGCTCCGCCCCTCCTCTCCTCCTCCGCTCCTCTCCACCTCCGCTCCTCTCCTCCGCCGCTCCTCTCCTCCTCCGCTCCTCTGCCCCTCCGCTCCTCCGCTCCTCCGCTCCTCTGCTCCCCTGCTCCTCTCCTCTTCTGCCGCTCCTCTCCTCCTCCGCTTGTCTGCTACTCCGCTCCTCTCTGCCTCCCGCTCCTCTGCTCAGACGCTCCTCTCCTCCTCCGCTCCTCTGCTCCTCCGCTCCTCTGCTCCTCCGATCCTCTGCTCCTCCGCTCCTCTGTTCCTCCCGCTCCTCTGCTCCTCCGCTCCTCTGCCCCTCTGCTCCTCTCCTCCGACGCTCCTCTTCTCCTCCGCTCCTCTCCTCCTCGGCTCCTCTCCTCCTCCGCTACTCTGTTCCTCCGCTCCTCTGCTCCTCCGCTCCTCTGCTCCTCCGCTCCTCTGCTCCTCCGCTCCTCTGTTCCTCCCGCTCCTCTGCTCCTCTGCTCCTCTGCCCCTCTGCTCCTCTCCTCCGATGCTCCTCTCCTCCTCCGCTCCTCTCCTCCTCCGCTTGTCTGCTCCGCCGCTCCTCTGCTCCGCCGCTCCTCTCCTCCTCCGCTCCTCTCCTCCTCCGCCCCTCTCTTCCGCCGCTCCTCTCCTCTGCCGCTCCTCTGCCCCTCTGCTCCTCTCCTCCGACGCTCCTCTGCTCCTCGCTCCTCTCCTCCTCCGCTTCTCTGCTCCGCCGCTCCTCTGCTCCGCCGCTCCTCTCATCCTCCGCTCCTCTCCTCCTTCACTCCTCCTCTCCTCCGCTCCTCTCCTCCTGCGGTCCTCTCCTCCTCCGCTTGTCTGCTCCTCCCCTCCTCTCCTCCTCCGCTCCTATCCTCCTCTGCTCCTCTGCTCCTCTCCTCCTCCGCTTCTCTGCCCCGCCGCTCCTCTGTTCCTCCTGCTCCTCTGCTCCTCCGCTCCTCTGCCCCTCTGCTCCTCTCCTCCGACGCTCCTCTCCTCCTCCGCTCCTCTCCTCCTCCGCTTGTCTGCTCCGCCGCTCCTCTGCTCCGCCCCTCCTCTCCTCCTCCGCTCCTCTGCCCCTCCGCTCCTCCGCTCCTCTGCTCCCCCGCTCCTCTCCTCCTCCGCCGCTCCTCTCCTACTCCGCTCCTCTGCTACTCCGCTCCTCTCCTCCGACGCTCCTCTCCTCCTCCGCTACTCTGCTCCTCTGCTCCTCTGCTCCTCTGCTCCTCCGCTCCTCTGCTCCTCCGCTCCTCTGCTCCTCCGCTACGCTGCTCCTCCGCTCCTCTCCTCCTCGGCTCCTCTCCTCCTCCGCTACTCTGCCTCCGCTCCTCTGCTCCTCCACTCCTCCGCTCCTCCGCTCCTCTGCTCCTCCGCTCCTCTGTTCCTCCCGTTCCTCTGCTCCTCCGCTCCTCTGCCCCTCTGCTCCTCTCCTCCTCCGCTCCTCTCCTCCTCCGCTTGTCTGCTCCGCCGCTCCTCTGCTCCGTCGCTCCTCTCCTCCTCCGCTCCTCTCCTCCTCCGCCGCTCTCTTCCGCCGCTCCTCTCCTCCGCCGCTCCTCTGCCCCTCTGCTCCTCTCCTCCGGTGCTCCTCTGCTCCTCTGCTTCTCTGCTCCGCCGCTCCTCTGCTCCGCCGCTCCTCTCCTCCTCCGCTCCTCCTCTCCTCCGCTCCTCTCCTCCTCCGCTCCTCTCCTCCTCTGCTCCTCTCCTCCTCCACTTGTCTGCTCCGCCGCTCCTCTCCTCCTCCGCTCCTCTCCTCCTCCGCCCCTCTCTTCCGCCGCTCCTCTCCTCCGCCGCTCCTCTGCCCCTCTGCTCCTCTCCTCCGACGCTCCTCTGCTCCTCTCCTCCTCCGCTTCTCTGCTCTGCCGCTCCTCTGCTCCGCCGCTCCTCTCCTCCTCCGCTCCTCCTCTCCTCCGCTCCTCTGCTCCTCTGCTCCTCTCCTCCTCCGCTTGTCTGCTCCACCGCTCCTCTGCTCCGCCCCTCCTCTCCTCCTCCGCTCCTATCCTCCTCTGCTCCTCTCCTCCGACGCTCCTCTGCTCCTCTGCTCCTCTCCTCCTCCACTTCTCTGCCCCGCCTCTCCTCTGTTCCTCCCGCTCCTCTGCTCCTCCGCTCCTCTGCCCCTCTGCTCCTCTCCTCCGACGCTCCTCTCCTCCTCCGCTCCTCTCCTCCTCCGCTTGTCTGCTCCGCCGCTCCTCTGCTCCGTCCCTCCTCTCCTCCTCCGCTCCTCTCCTCCGCCGCTCCTCTCCTCCTCCGCTCCTCTCCTCCTCCGCTCCTCTGCCCCTCCGCTCCTCCGCTCCTCTGCTCCTCTGCTCCCCCGCTCCTCTTCTCCTCCGCCGCTCCTCTCCTACTCCGCTCCTCTGCTACTCCACTCCTCTCCTCCGACGCTCCTCTCCTCCTCCGCTACTCTGCTCCTCCTCTCCTCTGTTCCGCCGCTCCTCTGCTCCTCCGCTCCTCTGTTCCTCCTGTTCCTCTGCTCCTCCACTCCTCTGCCCCTCTGCTCCTCTCCTCCGATGATCCTCTCCTCCTCCGCTCCTCTCCTCCTCCGCTTGTCTGCTCCGCCGCTCCTCTGCTCCGCCGCTCCTCTCCTCCTCCGCTCCTCTCCTCCTCCGCCCCTCTCTTCCGCTGCTCCTCTCCTCCGCCGCTCCTCCGCTCCTCTGCTCCTCTGCTCCTCTCCTCCTCCGCTTCTCTGCTCCGCCGCTCCTCTCCTCCTCCGCTCCTCCTCTCCTCCGCTCCTCTCCTCCTCTGCTCCTCTCCTCCTCCACTTGTCTGCTCCGCCGCTCCTCTGCTCCGCCCCTCCTCTCCTCCTCCGCTCCTATCCTCCTCTTCTCCTCTCCTCTGACGCTCCTCTGCTCCTCTGCTCCTCTCCTCCTCCGCTTCTCTGCCCCGCCGCTCCTCTGTTCCTCCCGCTCCTCTGCTCCTCCGCTCCTCTCCTCCGACGCTCCTCTCCTCCTCCGCTCCTCTCCTCCTCCGCTTGTCTGCTCCGCCACTCCTCTGCTCCGCCCCTCCTCTCCTCCTCCGCTCCTCTCCTCCTCCGCTCCTCTGCCCCTCCGCTCCTCCGCTCCCCCGCTCCTCTCCTCCTCCGCCGCTCCTCTCCTACTCCGCTCCTCTGCTACTCCGCTCCTCCCCTCCGATGCTCCTCTCCTCCTCCGCTACTCTGCTCCTCTGCTCCTCTGCTCCTCCGCTCCTCTGTTCCTCCGCTCCTCTGCTCCTCCGCTACGCTGCTCCTCCGCTCCTCTGCTCCTCCGCTACGCTGCTCCTCCGCTCCTCTCCTCCTCGGCTCCTCTCCTCCTCCGCTACTCTGCCTCTGCTCCTCTGCTCCTCCGCTCCTCCGCTCCTCTGCTCCTCCGCTCCTCTGTTCCTCCCGCTCCTCTGCTCCTCCGCTCCTCTGCCCCTCTGCTCCTCTCCTCCGACGCTCCTCTCCTCCTCCGCTCCTCTCCTCCTCCGCTTGTCTGCTCCGCCGCTCCTCTGCTCCGCCGCTCCTCTCCTCCTCCGCTCCTCTCCTCCTCCGCCCCTCTCTTCCGCCGCTCCTCCCCTCCGCCGCTCCTCTGCCCCTCTGCTCCTCTCCTCCGACGCTCCTCTTCTCCTCCGCTCCTCTGCTACTCCGCTCCTCTCCTCCTCCGCTCCTCTGCTCCTCCGCTCCTCTCCTCCTCCGCTCCTCTGCTCCTCCACTCCTAGGCAGACTGAAAAGCACGAGGGAGAATGAGTAATGAAACCGCATGGGCTGTGGGTACCTTTCATGCATGTTACTAACCCTAACTCCCTCGTCGCACTGCTCGAGCTCGTCGCACGCGTTTCTGCTGCAGGGTCTGGGGCTGTTAGTGGCGCGGATTTCGGCGACCATTTTTTATGGTCCGAGGGTAGAAATCGCAGGGTACTGCGGGTGTTAGCGACGGTGCGATTTGACGGTCCTTACATGGCATTCACGGGAATGCTAAGGCGGGGCTAGTGGTCATGGGTCTGACTTTTGGTGGAAGGTAGTCTATCTTTGGCGTATCGTCGAGGCCCTTCGCGTGTCTTGGGCACTTGGTGGTGCACAGAGGTGGTAGGCTGTGTGTGCTGCGTGCGCTGCCTTGGGCGTGGTGACGCTGGGCTGGGTTGTGCACAACAGAAAGTCCCAAAATGTATGCGCGCAGTTTCAAGTTTCATTGCGTGCAAATGCCCTGTGTGTCGGGGGCGGGGGCGGAATCGGCAGGGGGTGGCGCACGCGTTAAAATTTTCAGCCCCCTTTTGGTGTGCGACGAAGGTTTCTGCTCTCGCTTTGGGGAAAAGGTTACCAATCGGGAGGGTTCAAGATTAATAATCTTGAAACAAAATTTCTGCAATTTGGGTCAACGGCTTTAACCTCAGAACCGATCTGGACCGAAAAACGACAAAATCTACCTGCGACATTGAGAAATTGAACACGTGACGCGCATTTCGTAACTACGGAAATGTGCGTAACATCTGACAGTTTCATATCTGAAACTGTTAAAACAACTACTTCTAAGTGGGTAACAATTACCAGCTAAGCATGTGCTGTAATTTTCACCTGCCATTGCTGACTTGGCTAAGCGCAGCTTAAATTAGTTATGTAAACGTTCTTGTGTGAACTTTCTCGCCATGTTCAATGAGGTTCAATGGGGTACTATTAGTGTTTGCCTTGTGTACCATACTTTGTAATCTTGATTCTAGTGAATTTGTGTGCCCAAGCTTTGTGAAACACACAATTATGGAGGCAACTTTCTCCTTAGAGAACGACAGAGCTAGAGAGCTCTATCTGCGTCAGGCACTTCCGCAGAAGCTCCCGTTATAGAAGTAAACTCTGCATACCCTAGACTCAGGATAGGAGGGGGGAGAGTGTAAGGAAATATGGATATCTTTTCCCGAGTATTAGCTAGTTTGTATACTGCTATAACGGGGTTTCTGTCAACATATACATACATTTACATGTAGAAGTTATAGGCTAGAATAGGTGTGTGTTCTTAGTGAGTACAAACCAAACCCTATATCTCCCTTGTTCCCTCTTCCTTCTAATCATTCAGCTATTCTAACATGGTATTACACTAGGTTAGGTCCCCCCCTCCCCGCCTACGCTTCCGCCCCTTAGACCGCGCCCTAGCCCGCGCCTCATCTCGCCGCGCCAGCCCCATCCCGCCGCGCCGTCCTCGTCACGCCGTGCCGCCTCGTCCCGCCGCGCCGGCCCCATCACGCCGTGCTGCCCCGTTCTACCGCGCCAGCCCCGCTACGCCGCGCCGGCCCCGTCACGCCGCGCCGGCCCCATCCCGCCGCGCCGGCCCCATACCGGTGCGACGGCCCCGTTACGCCGTGCCAACGGGTCCCGCCGCGTCGGCCCCGTCACGCCGTGCCGCCCCGTCCTGCTGCGCCGGCCCCGTCACGCCGTGCCGCCCCGTCCTGCTGCGCCGGCCCCGCTACGCCGCGCCGGCCCCGTTACGCCGCGTCGGCCCTTTCCTGCCGCGCAGGCCGCGTAGGCCCTGGACCCGTCCGGCCCCGCCGGCCCCGTGCCGTCGCGCCGGCCCCGCTCGACTGGGCCGGCCCCAGCGCGCCCCATCGGCCCCGTCACGCCGCGCCGTGCCGCCCCGTCACGCCGCCCCGCGCCGTGCCGCCCCGTCACGCCGCACCGCGCCGTGCCGCCGAGCCGCTGCGCCGCCGAGCTGCCGAGCCGCTTCGTAGCCGACCCGTCGAGCCGCAGAATAGTAGAGCCGCTGCGTCGCCGAGTTGCCGAGTTGCCGAGCCGCCGTGCTGCTGTGCTGCCCCGACCTGCCGGCCTTGGTTCCCCCTTCTGTGCCGGCCCTCCAGCCGGCCGTCTTCACCGTTGCTCTCAACCGCCCTCTCTTCCCCCTCCCCTAGCGGCAGTCAGCTGCTGCAGCAGTGGCGATGGCGGACGCTGTGCTCCGCCTGGACGAGGAGGGTCGGGCGATCGACTTTGAGGAGTGGCTCGCCGACCTCCGCCGCTCGTTGAGGGGACAGCGCCAGGATGGCCAGTCTCTGGCCGTTCACGTCGACGGTAAGATCCCCTGCCCCGAACCGCCTGCTGCACTCTTTGACGCCCCCACGCCCGCTGAGCGTGAGACATTTGCAGTTGCTGAGCTCGCTCGCTCCGTCTGGGAGTCGAGTGATGCAGTTGCACAGCTTGCTAACAGATGCGCCCTCCCCCTGTCTAAGTGCCCCTGCTATCAGGCCCTAGAGACTGTGCACGCGTACTTAGGTGCTGTTATTGCACGCTATTCTACTCCCTCCTCCCCCTCTGCCAGTCGTCTCCTCCTCCCCCTGCTCTTCCCTGACCTTACGTCTTTTCCCACTGTCGCTGATCTCGCCATTCACTTGCGCGCACTAGAGACTAGCTACCGCGCTGCTAGCACTGAGGCTCAGCTTCTTGTACTGCCTCCCCCCCTTGGCACTACCCTCTACTTCCTTGCCACGCGCCTTCCTGACCACCTAGCCATTGCCCGCGACCACTTCCTTACCCTCCACTCTGCTAACCTCACCCTCACTGACTTTGTCACTACCCTGACCGCGATAGAGACCCACCAGCGTACTATCGCTCAGTCGAGCGGTCCTGCGGCGGTCCCTATCTTCCAGGGCTGTGCTCCCTCCCAGTGCACTTACTCTGACGCCTTTGCCATTGTTGCTAAGACGGCCCCTGCTGCTTCACTTACAGGCCTGCACATCCCCTCGTTCTCCAGGAACCTAGTTGGTTCAGGACCTCGGCGTCATTACTACGTTCCCTAATCATGAGCGGTATGCGGTCTGTACTGAGGCCGCCACTGGTGCTCCTCTGATCACGTTCCCCCGGGACCCTATGTCTTGCTTGTTTACCATTGACACTGCGTCCCCCCTGGTGAGGGCGTCCCCCCAGGTACCAGCGTCGACCCAGGTCACTACGGCCTGCTCGTGTCGGTCGCTCACTCACCCGTCGCTGCTGTGGCACCACCGCCTAGGTCACCCCGCACTCCCGCGTCTGCGTCACATGTCCCATCACGGTCTTGTCTTTGGTCTCCCTGCGTCGCTCCCTGCCCTCCCTCCCTCGCCTGTGCCGCTGTGCACGCCTTGTGTCAATGGCCGGCTGCGCCGTGCTCCTCACTCCTCCTCGCTTCACCCTTCCACTACGCCACTCCAGACCCTGCATCTGGACGTTTGGGGCCCAGCCCCCATCCCTGGGCCGTGTTGCGAGCGCTACTTTCTAGTGCTTGTCGACGACTACACGCGCTACACCACGGTGTTTCCCCTAGAGCGGAAGGCCGATGTGCCTGACGTTCTTATCCCGTGGGTCGTAGCTGCACGAGTCCATCACGACCTCCCTGTATTGCGTTTCCACTCCGACCGTGGCGGCGAGTTCGCCTCCGGTCGGCTTGGCCAGTTCTGTCGTGCGAAGGGCATCACCTAGTTGTACACCCAGCCGGACTCCCCGCAGCAAAATGGGGTCGCTGAGCGACGCATCGGTTTGGTCATGGAGGTGGCTCGTACCTCCATGATCCATGCTAGTGCACCCCATTTTCTGTGGCTGTTCGCTGTTCACTACGCCGCTCACCAGCTTAACCTGTGGCCGCACTCCCAGCGGCCGCAGGTTTCGCCAACCCTTCTCTGGACCGGGTTCCCAGGTGACGAGTCTACGTTCCACGTCAGGGGCTGCCTTGCTCACGTTTGTGTCTCTGGCACGGACAAGCTCATTGCCCGCACTGTCCCTTGTGTCTTCCTTGGCTTCCCCCTTGACGCGTCTGACTGGCACTTTTACCACCCGCCGTCTCATCGCTCCTTTAACTCGCGTGACGTCACTTTTGATGAGTCCATCTCCTTCTATAACAGCTTTCCCCACCACGGTCTCCCGGTTTCCCCGCCCCTCTTTCTGGTTCCCACTCCCTCGGTAGCCCCTGCTCCTCTCCCTCCCCGTCCTGCCCCGTCTGGTGTGTCTCACGTTACTCCCCTCCCGTCGGTTGTCCCGGTGGAGGAGTCGGCTGACTTTGGTGGCCCCGCGGCACCATTCTCGCCGCCTGTCTCCGCCCTGGTGTCTCCTCCTCCACCATCTTCGCAACAGCAGCCGTCGCTGCCGTCGCAGCCGCAGCAGCAACCGCAGTCATCGCTATCACAGGGGTCCGCCAGCTCTGGGGGGTGCGGGCATTGAGCAAGGTGCTAGTCCTGGGGTTACTGTCGTGGCCTATCCTGGCGGTCCTGGGGGTGGCACCAGTGCTCGGGAGGGTACTCGTTCTGGGGGTGCTTGTCCTAGGGGTGGTAGTCCTGGGGTTGGCATCGGTGCTGGAGGGGGTTCTCGTCCTGAGGGTGTTGGTGTGGAGAGTCCTGAAGGCAGCCGTTGTGCAGCTGGAGGTTCTGGTGTCGGCTTGGAGCAGCGGCTGCAGCAGCATTCGCTGCCAGTGTCCGCCCATCGCCTCCTCGGTCTTCCCTCCCCTGACCACCCACCGGTGCCTCCCCTACAGCCGCCTCCCCTGCCTGTCTACGGCCCTGTTTTTCTACTGCCGGACTCATCTCCGGCTCATTTCGCCCCTCGTTCTCCTCCTGTGACTCCTCCTGTGTCTCCTGACCCCATACCCCCATCCCACTTCTGGTCTCGCCGTCCCTCTCATGCCCGTCCTGTCTCTCCTGTTCAGTGCTCTCACCCTATGTTGCTCCGTTCCCACGCGTCTCGTCCTGCCCTCCTCCCATCGCCTCCTCCGTCCTCGCTTGTTGTCGCTCTGCCTCCTCTGTCTAACTTCCTTCTTGCCACTAGTCCTCTCGTTCATCGGGTCCTTACCTCCCTCGTTACTGACCCGTCTGTTCCTGTCTCCAGTATTGACGCTCTTGTCGCTGCTGTCGCTGACTTCGCCTTTACCCGCCGCCTTGACTACGCCACCACTCTCGTCTCTAACCCTGTCTGTCCTCTGTCCGTTGGGGGTGTGTTTGCTGTCCTAGAGGACAGACAGTTTGAGCTTTCTTTCCTGTCCGAGGCTGCTCCCCATCTTTGCTCCATGCTGCTAGTCCCTGAGAGTGACCTAGACGCCTTTGACATCCCGACCCCTCGCACTTACGCTGAGGCGACTTCAGGACCCTGGGCCTCTCAATGGATAGCTGCCATGGAGGAGGAGATGGCATCTTGGAGATCCACCGGCACCTACGTTGACGCAGATCCCCCACTTGGGTTGAACGTAGTCGATGACCGGTGGCTCTTCAAGGTGAAGCGCCCCCCTGGAGAGCCGCCTGTATTCAAGGTACGCTACATGGCTAGAGGCTTCAGTCAGTGTGAGGGGGTGGACTTCTTTCAGACCTTCGCCCCGACCCCGAAGATGACTACTTTTCGGGCGCTGCTACACGTAGCAGCACATCGTGACTACGAGTTACACTCCCTCGACTTCTCCACTACGTTTCTTCAGGGCAGCCTACACGAGCACGTCTACCGCCATCCTCAGGGCTTTACTGGTACCTTCCCTCCTGGGACCGAGTGGCTCCTTCGGCGCCCAGTCTACGGCCTGCGACAGGCGCCCAGTGAGTGGCACGACACGCTGCGTGCTATGCTAGCTGACCTGCAGCTCTTTCCGTCATCTGCAGACCCCTCGCTCTTCGTTCGTGCTGGCCAGACCCTGTTCTACATCCTTGTCTACGTAGATGACCTGGTCTTCGCTACTGCAGACAGAGACGCGCTGGCCTCTATGAAGGCCGAGCTGCTGAGGAGACACACCTGCACTGACCTAGGAGAGTTGCGCCGCTACCATGGCTTGCAGATCTCTAGGTATAGAGCAGCGCGGACCATCACTCTCACATAGTCACACTTGGTGCGTCAGGTCCTTCAGAGGTTCGGTCTTCACTTCTCCTCCGCACAGCCCACACCTCTGCCAGTAGATTACAAGCTCTCAGCTCTAGTTTCTGAGGAGTTAGTAGAGCCCAGTGGTCCTTACGCAAAGCTGGTGGGTTGCCTCATGTACCTGATGACTTGCACTCGTCCAGATCTCGCATACCCTCTCAGCATCCTGGCTCGCTTTGTGGCCACAGCACTGGTCGGCCGCTAAGAGGGTTTTGCGTTATCTAGCAAGTACATCGGGCATGGGGTTAGTGCTAGGAGGACGAAGACCAGTGGTCCTTACTGGGCACACAGACGCTTCTTGGACAGACGACGCTAAGACCCTCAGGTCCTCCTAGGGCTACTGCGTTAGCCTTGGTTCAGGTGCCATCTCGTGGAGGTCCACTCGCTCTTCGTCTGTTGCCCAGTCTAGCTGTGAGGCTGAGATTTACGCCGGTGCCATGGCGGCACAGGAGCTCCGCTGGCTGACCTTCTTGCTTACCTACTTAGGTGAGCGGCCTAGTTCTGCCCTAGTCTTGTACGCTGACAACAGGGCCACGATCCTCCTGTGTCAGGAGCCTCGACTTGAGGGCAGAGCGAAGCACATCCAGTTGCGGTACTTCCTCATGCACGAGCTACAGTAGCGCCGCTAGGCCCGCGTAGTATACTTGGCCTCCGGTGCCAACACAGCTGATATCTTTACTAAGGCGCTTGCGCCTAAAGATCATCAGCGGCACTGTTTGCAGCTTGGTCTAGTTCTTTTAGACTCTCACTTGCTAGGATCTTGATTGTGTACTCCTCTTTATACAGTGACGGAAACAATTGTTCGTATGTTTTGCATTGATTAGGGATTTTTTAAGCTTTAATATCACTATACATTAAGCCTTAATATTTAATCATGGTACGATTTAGGAGGGGCACATAGTGGATGTGTTCACAACACAAAACTCCAAAAAAGTACATCCAAGCACAGATAGCAAACTAATACCCCAAAGGATATACAAAGAGTACATCCGGACAAATAATTCCAAGCACAGAGAGCAAACTTCTGAACTGCGTTTCTACTACCTAGTCCACCGACCCTTGGCCTTGATCACCGACCGCAGCGTCCTAAGCATGCTATCGATGAGGTTAGAGCAAACCTCGGCATGGATCTTCTCCCATTCTTCCAAGACCCGCTCCCAAAGCTCTGGCATTCCAAAGGGAGGCCTTTTATATTTGGCTAGCTCCCCCTTCAGGTAAGCCTAGAGGTTGAGGTTTGATTAGGAAGAAGGCCACTCTAGCGCTACATAATCATGCACTCCAAGTCATTCCTGCACTAGGCATGACAAATGCTTGGGATCATTATCCGCACCAAAATGATCTCAGAGGGGGAAATTAAGTAGAAATCGATAGTTGATTCAAGTTCTTCGTGCAAAATGCCCTCATACAGGGTTCTGTTCATGCGTTCGTCAATCTTGCATATGAACCCCACCCCCGCATATGTCATACATCCCCACACTATTACCGAGCCTTGTCCCCATGGTTTACCGTTTATTTGGTTTGGTGGCGCTGAAGGGTTCTGCCTTCACGAATCCAGGCAAACTCGCGGCCATTGGAGCGGAAGCAGTTAATCTTGGTCCCATTTTACCAAATCACATGCTTCTAAACATTCATTGTCCACTCAGCATGCGGCTCCACGAGTTGCAGCCGGCCTTGGATATTCTTTCAGAACAGTCGTGGCTTCTACGACTGCTGCACCGCGAGTAGACCCGCGGATCCTAGCGTGATTTTAATGGTGCAAGGGTACATAGTCGACCGTGCTACGTTACCCTCAGTTTCGAGGTGTATACACTAGTTTTGGCCGCTCCGTTCGTTATTTTACCCCACAACGGTATGACGAAGACGATCCGCGATAAGATGGGGCCGATCGGCTAATGACATCTTTGGCCACACTTGAGCATTACTAGTCTCAGAGACACCATTCAATCAGAAATTGTCCACAATAATCTTGCCTACGCTCGACTCCTTAGCGATTTTCCTAGTGCTCACTCCCTTATGCAAAATGGTGGATCCAAGAAGAGTGCAAAAAGATCCCTGCCAAGGTTTGCACTAACCTGGTAGGTAACATGCCTAGGAGGGTGCAGGTGGTGATCAAGGCCAAAGATCAGTGGGCTAGGTACCAGAAACATTGTTCTGAAGTTTGCTCTCTGTGCTTGAAACTATTTGTTCGGATGTACTATTTGTTTCTCTTTTGGGGTATGAGTTTGATCCAATGTACTATTCTAGAGTTTTGTGTTGTGAACACATCCACTATATGAACCTCCCAAATCGCACCACCATAAACCATTAAGGCTTAATGTATTGTGGTCTTAAAGCCTAAAAACCCCAATCAATACAAAACACATTGACAATTGTTTCCGTCACTGTATATATCTTTTAGACTGGCCTTGTGGCTTCTCTTTAAGTGGCCGGACTAGTAGTGCCGCCCTGGTTTGCTCCTCTCTTGTTTGTACTCTTGCTGACTGGTCTTCGGACCCTTGTCTCAGAGGTTGGACTAGAAGTGCCACCCTGAGCTATGTGCTTCTTCCTCAGCACTACCCTTTATCTAGCCTAGAGGGTGTGTCAACTTATACATACATTTGCATGTAGAAGTTATATGCTAAATAGGTGTGAGTTCTTAGAGAGTACAAACCAAACCCTATATATCCGTTGTTCCCTCTTCCTTCTAATCGTTTAGTTATTCTAGCAGTTTCTGCACAGCTTTGCTACGATAATCATATCGCGCCATCCAAATGCGGCCCTTTGCGGAGGCGCATGCAATTTGCACGCTTCGTAGTTTCGTGCTTGAAAAATAATTTCCGCACCAATGTGCAGCCCCGCATCTCAGCTCTGCTGAACCTTGACTGTGCGTTTTGGGCTCTGTTGTTTTGATGTTGCCTCGTTTTATATTCACCCCCGTTACTATAAATATTTGACACTCACTGTTTGTGCCTCATTACAGTAACAAAATATATGAGATAGGCGATACATTGCAGTGTTTTTATTCTGTTGTATTTTAGAGTAGCTAAGATATGTAATATTGCACCAATATTTGAATAGAATGTTTATTGCTGTTAGTTTTCTGTGTCACTCGGTCCAGCCAAGTCGGACGCTGTACAGCATAATGAGGCGTGCGTTGTGGGATCTGGGCTTCAGCAAAGTCAAGAAATTGAAACGCACACTGTACGAAGTCGGCTACAGAATGCTTTGAACTGGTTACATTTGCCAACAATCAACTGCCAGCTGTCTGCCAAAACACTGTTTCCACGTCGCGACATGAACCTTGTCCGTCACCAAAACCTCAACCTCAATTCACCTCCCAGAAAACCATCCATTACATGGCAGTTAGGCATCACGATTCACGACGTCCGTCCACTTGTCGCAGGGAAAGGCCCGATTTCAGTCCGATTGCACTTCGACGCATCACACTACGCAGGGGAATGCGAATTTTTCTAATTGGCTGAGACATTAGGGTCGTTTGACAGGGCGTGTTGTTTGAGCGAAATCAGTCTTGTCTGTTGATAATCATAACTTAGGTGAACGGAGTAAAATAAACACCACAACATAAAATGGTTCCACATTCATATAAGCTGTGGTCACATCGGCACAACGAGCAGCCGGTAAAACATCCCTTGAGAAATCCGTTGACGAGTCGCCCATTTCGTCAAATCCTGGCGCACCGTCCCACCTGCGTCGTTGCAAGCAATTCCAGCAATGTCGCACTATCAAATGCATTGCACGCCAATCCACGCACCCAATGCCATGCAAATCACGGCAGCCCCTCATCCCACCTACTCGCGGCCTCACTGGCGCAGTACTGCACAGTACAGTACCACTATGTAGAACGGGAGTAGCAATACCATTCCTTGTGTCGGCATACCAGGCCTTCTTCCACAGCACCCGATATCCTCAATCTTGCATCCCAAGGGAATGCAGCAAGGCAGCTAACTGCTGAATTAGCCAAGAAAAGAGTCCAGGTGCAGAGCAGTCCCGCAACTGGCAGGCTTTGCCAGTCAAGCGGAAAGGATTCTGAGTCAGAGAGAGGCAGTCGTGGAAGTCAAGCCCCTTTCGGAATCCCTCCATCATAACCAACACCTGAATCCGATTCGTCCTGAGCCCCAGCCGACATGGAACGTTCTCGCCTCGCGTTCCATCACGTTCTTTCCCATTCCAAGCGATGCCAGCTCATTATAAGGATGAGGTTCCGGAGATTGAACAACTAATTCTCTGACGAAATCATTTAGGTCCTGAAAAAGGTCTAAACGGAATCTGGCTTGCAAACTTCAAAGCAGTCTCTACGGCAGAACATATTCACAAGGTGAATGAGTCACGTGCCGGCGAATTCAAAACGACCGTCGACACTGAGTGACACTGTGAACGACATGGCGGCTCTCCCTCATACCCCTCGTATATCCATCTCCTTGCAATCGAATGCCACTACAGCAGGATGTGCGACTACCGATGGTGGCGGGTCTAGCAGCAGTCCCAATACAATTGGCGGGTCTACTGAGATCCCGATTCCGATTCGGAGCAGAGACAGCAGCAAAGACGCGCCTTTTCTTGTGATTTCTCGTCGAGAGGCCCTCTTCTGTCTCCTTTCCCTCGCGATGGCGCTCTCGCTGCTCCTTCTCGCATCCGCAGTGCGACACGGCACGATTTTACACCCCCCGGATGATTCGGTTCGCGAGCTCCGTGCGACGGGCCTGCGACAGCTCCTGGCCGCGCCGTACGACTACCACGACGACTCCGCTGCCGCCGCCGCCGCAGCTGCGGCTCTGCTAGTAGAGCAACCTCGAGGCGGCAGAGGGGATTCCTCCACCGCAGCTCTACTGGTAGTAGAGAGAAGTGCCGCAGAACAACCTCAAGGCGGCGCCGGCAGTGACGACATCAACTCGACGAAAGACTTCGGCCAGACTTCAAGTCGGGCGGAATTGGATCATTCCACAGCAAACCCCGCGGCTATTCCGCTCAATTTTCCCGACGAGAACAATGATCGAGGCGGAGACGATGACGCGCCCGCAAAGATACTTACAATGATGGCGGCGGCTGCAAACGCCAGCCGCGTCCCGGGGTCGCCGCCGCAAGCTTCGGAGTCGGTCAAGGCCGGCCCAGTCGACTCAGAGTCTGAGTCGGAGTCTGCGACTGGTGGCACGACGAGGACAGGTCAGGAGGTCAGCGGCGGCGCCAGCAGCTCCGATTCTGGAAAAGTTTCTACTGGCAGTAGTATAAGTACGCCTGACGGTGACTCTGTGACTCACACCGTCCTTGGCACTGGCTGGCCTCTAAGTGAGGCTAATCCGAATCTTGGTGGCGGTGGCGGTGGAGGCGCGAGGGGCTGCAAGCGGCGTTCACGGACGGGTCACTGCGTGTCGAATCTCTTCAGTCTCTATGACGACGTGTACAGGTAGGAAAATGAGCCATTTTCCCGGGCATCTCTGTGCTATCATGTGCTTTAATCTGGACTTCAAAGCAGCGCCCATAAGTAGGCTCCTTGTCCCCAGCATCACTTTTTTTCATCGTTTTCTGGTCGGTTGTTTCTCACATCTGTTTTGCACCTGATTGGCAGATCGCTTTGGCCGAGCCGCGTGGATCTCGTAATCCGCAGCTACGTGTCCACCACCTTCTTCCTTCTGGAGATGCTCTTCGCAAGCATCGAGCAGATGTGGCCACGTGGCATCGGTGACGTCATCCTCGTCCTTGATGCCGACGAGCAATTGGCTGAGGACCTCATCCCCACGTGGGTCAAGGTCTACTATGAGGAGAATCCCCTGAACCTTCCTGGAAAGATCCTGCAGCAGTGGAGCTACCTCTGGGCCGACAACTACACGACAGCGCCTTACGTGGCTCTAATCGATGATGACGTCATCTTTAACATGAAAGTAACTCCCGGGTTACTGTTCAACCTGACGGATGGCAAGCCATACGTGATTGGCAGCGCGCAGAAGCAGATGAACCACTGGTTACCCTCCACGCAGTTTTTCGTTGGCAAGGACAAGTACTTTGCCAATTTCATGGTCCAGCTGCCGTTCGTGATGCCGACACGTGTCCTGCCGAAATTCAGGAACCACGTGGCGACAGTTCACAGGAGAAAGGGCGAGAGCTTCGACTCCGTTTTCAAGTGGTTCGCCCTCCATGGACCCAAGTTCGAGAAGACCCAGATCGCTCATACGACTATAGGGAATTACATGTGGGCGCACGCTCATGATGAGGTGCATTGGGCTTTGGAGTGGACCGATCACACGCCGATTCCTCGCGTTGGCGTGCACCTTCCGTACTCGCAGCCATTCCGTGTCGCCACCAACCACAAGGACAATGCGCCACGAGTCATCACAACGTACGTCCAGCTGGCGGCATATTACTCTCACGAGGGCGTGTGTCATGCCCTGCCTGCTGGGGAGCTGCCGGGGTGTGATGATGTGAACAAGTTCCCCCAGCGGCAGATTTGGCAGTACGCAATGGATTGGTATGACTGGCCAGCTATCAAGGAGAAGAGGGCTAATGCGACTGTGGTGTATGACCAGTACCAGAGTGAGATGGCTTGCATGTACTGGAGGGTGGCTCAGGCTGGTGGTGAGGGGGCAGCAAGCATGCAGGGAACATCTGTGCAGCTGAGGGGGGATGCTCCTGCAGAGAGGAGGAGAAGAGAGCTTGTGGCGTCTCTTCAGGATTGCATCACCCCTCGGTCATAGGTTATGCAGCTGAGCTTGGTGGCTATATCCAGGTAAACGTGCGAGGGGTGCAGCTGATACTGATATCTACGATAGATGTGTATGGTATAGGCTTGGTTTGTTGAGCATGTTTACTGATGTAAGTCTACTAGTGTTGGTTCAAGCTGATTGTGCAATAAGGTTACCGTGATCAACCAGATAGATGCCCCTCCGTAGGATTAGTCCCACGGGCTCTAACTCGTGCATTGGGACTTCTAGGCATTATTCGATATAGGCCCCCTTCCTTTTAACAAAACCTGTTTCCTATCAAGCCCCCCATAATTTTTCGTGAAACACTACGCAAAATGACGGAGTGGATCTAGATTCGAGGTAATTCCGAGGCTTCTCGCTTCGTGCCTGTTACCGTAATCCCCCGTCTATAACACCCTATAGTGGATATAATAATTCATTAAAAAAAGGACTGGGCGTTAACAGTGGCCTGGAAAAATATAGGGCCCATGTGTTATGTATAATTCATTTTGAATCTGATTGTTTCTTGGCTTATACATGCATTGGGTTTCTGTTAGGGAGTTTTGCGCTTTTTGGATAAGAGGATGGCCATGCCAACGTGTCGAACTCGGCATGGGCTATAGGATTTGTGGCCAATCCCTAACGGTCGCAGCTGCCAACAGCCAGCGGATTGCTGCCATCGGCTGCCAGCGCTGCGTGTGCACGGCTACGTGCAGTAGATGCTGCCAGCGTAACACCTGCGATGGAATCTGGCATCTCAAGATGCCCTTTAGAAGCTTCTTGACCAGACCATCGCATGCTAGCATGCGATGGTCTTTTTTAGCTGTCAAGAACCGTGCGCGGCTCGGGTAGGGGGTCGGCCCACGTTTCTTGTTCATCCGTTTGTTGTCGCTGCGTCATTTTAGCGTTCCAGTATTGTCTTCCCAACAGAAAATCTCTCGCGATGTCGAACATCTCTAACAGAGCCTCGGGCATAAGTCCGCCGAGGCGATTTTGTAGGCGGCCCGTGCTGTTAGCGGCATCTCAGTTTTGCGAACCCATCGTCCACCCCACGGTAGTCAATTTCTTCTCCGTCCGTTTCCGTCGATTCCTCCAGCACCACCTGCGCCGCCAGCACCGCCTGCGCCTCCCGCGCCTCCTGCACCTCCTGCCCCACCTGCTCCTCCTGCACCTCCCTATACATCATCTTCGATTGCAAGTCGTCCCGACGAGTGGGACAACGACTGGCAGAACGATGATGAGCTACACTGGGAAGATGCTGCCGATGGAGAGCCAGAGCCACCCCCGACACTTCCTCGTGTCATTGTTCCATCTTTCCCTCAGCCCATTCGTCGTCCCCACATGCCGCGAGTTAACCGGGATGCAGCACCTCCCTCCCCCAGACATCGCAGGACCAGGCGCAAGAGAGTCTCGCGCACATCGGCGGAAAAGCTATACTGGTTGGCCCATCTCGACTCCGACCCGAAGCTTTCGAATCGCAAGCTGGCGAAGATGGCCGAGGTACAACCCTGTCAGATATGCGAGTGGAAGAAGAACAAGTCACTACTGTCGGCGGCGACGGGATGCAGGCGTCGTCTCATCGGTGCTGGACGCAAGGCGAAGTTCCCCAACATGGAGAAGGAGATGTACAACCGCTTCCTCTCACACCGTGCGCGCGGCTTGACGGTGTCGGTCAGTTGTCTGCAGAAGTGGAGTAGGAAGTTCATGCGGAAGCGCCATCCCGGTATCGACTAGCGTGCGTCATCCCGTTGGACCTTCCGGTTCTGCACGCGTTGGGGATTGACACGGCA